>CM053783.1:542942426-544189926 GCA_028749045.1 Cupressus sempervirens | reverse complement strand
TTGTCAACCCGAGGACGTATACTTGAAACAAGTCTGCAAAGTATATGCACCATGAAACTCTCTAAGTTATTCTATCGTTGCAAAATAACAATGCTGGAAATAAACTAAATACACAATAATGGCTGCATGAAACTGCACAGTAGTTGCTGCAGGAATTGTATATTATCTAATATGTTTACATCTCTATTTATGTCTGCATCTCTCTACTTCTCTACCTCTACTTCTACCTCTAACAACCCTCTAACTACTTAACAATTTTCTCCCATCATCCTTTTAAATAAGGAAGAATCTTTTTACAAAAGTAATGACAAAGTGCTGAATTTCAGTTCCACATTTTCAACAGTCCACTTCAAATGCATGGTTCTCTTTCATTATTTTGAATTAGTTCAAACCCCTTTACCATGTTATGCTCCTCATTTTCATATTTCTATATCATTTTGAAAATCTTAATTTCATTAAGTAATGTGGAAGTTATCGTTGTTTTTCTAAAAGTGGTTTTATGCTGCCTGAAAACGTGCCACTTTTTCCTCAACCAACTTCTAATTTGTGTTGCTCATTAACTGCTTCGAACCAACTCAAATGCTCAAAAGGGTTTATGATCCTTCTTCTTAACTTTCCAAAACCATAATCCATTCTTAATTTCATTAAGAATTGAGCAAGATATGCCTATTTTTCTGAAACTGGCTTTTAACTTTTTCTTCATTTCCTGCACTTGCTGAATATTGACAAGTGTCAACTTTCTTTTCCTTCTTTCCAGCTGCATGAACCACCCAAATAACTCACATACACCATGTTAACCACCTAAAAAATATTATTATTCAATGTTAACCATTTTTCACAATAAATCATCATTATCTAGCATCAACTAGCTATACATGCAATTGTTAATCAATACATCATTTATCATAGTTAATGCTTCATAAACCAAGTTAACGTATGGAAATGGCCTGGAAATATATTAAAACCATGGGGTAAAGTGTTATAACAAATGGATATAGATATGACATTTTATAGGCTCATCATTTTCCCCCAACTGAAATCTTGCTTGTCCTCAAGCAAGGGATAGGCATTAGTTAGTCATGAAAACTCTCAGCATGGAATCTTGTGACAACTTTAATTAATCATCAAGAATTTCAAAGGTGGTATAAAAGGTATGCATGAAAGGTCATCCTCCTATGGTCCGTGTCAATAAAACTAGGTATACATGTGCTCCCCCCAGCTAAAAAGTTGTTTGTCCTTAAATGAGAATGTATGGATGAGGGTAGAAGAAAAAGCACTTATGAAGCATATAATTATAATAATGATAATTGAAAATCAAAATGAAATGCATAGATAATCGATTACTAAAAATGATAATTATTATGAATAAATAGAAATCATAGTACCATTTGTGTTGTTGTGAGAAACTTCAAACTTTGCAAATAGCTGAAAGTACATGTCCCTTTATTGATGAATATTCAGGTCCCTCCAAGAGTGTTGCATATTTAATATGAGTATTGTCTTCATACTTTCTGAAATTTGTCTTTTGGATCACATAGTAGTTTTTGCAGGAGTGTCTATTGAATCAAAGAGCAGTGGCTGCAGGATTGACTGTTACAACCAAATAGTAGTTGTTGTAGGAGTGTCTATTGAATCAAAGAGTAGTGGTTGACTATTACAACCAAATAGTAGTTGTTGTAGAAGTGTCTATTGAATCAAAGAGTAGTGACTGTAAGACTGACTATTACAACTAAATAGTAGTTGTTGTAGGACTGACTCTTACAACATGAAACTTACAAATAAGACCAACTAGACACCATCATTGAATAGAACATTCCTGACATCATGAAGACTCAACTACTCAATGGAGTGTTTGGAAACATATGCAAAGACTTTCTTCCACAAGTAGAAACTTGACTCACTCACACCCTTGGAAAAATGATTTAAAATATGAGCAACCAACCAACTATGAACTCCTCCAAAATAGTCATTGAGAAAAGAACAACCAGGAAACAAACTAAACTAGACAACTAGTAACTCTAAGACACTATGTAGGCACACTTATTGAATGAAAAACCTACCCTAACCTATCCTACCCTACACTAACCAGATTACATGACCTGCTCAAACAAAACCATTTACTGGTTCTTTGAAATATCTTCCTCTTCTCAAAGTCTTCCAATGCTTTACATGCTTATGCACAATGAGAAAGAGTTGCAGTAGCAGTTGAAACTTAATATGAAACAAAACTTTTGAAAAGACATCAACAAACTCACTTATTACTTCATGTTGATAATATAAATTGCTATATTGAAGTATATAAGTAAGCTGAAATGTGTCTCCTTTAGGTGCAGCTGCATGTGTATCTTTGTCTTCAACTGCAAGTTCTTCTTTTGCTACAACCTTAGCTTGTGATAATATCTTTTCCTCCATATGAATGAGATGTCTAATAGGACACCCTTGTGAAAGCACAAATCTTGAACTCTCCTTGCTGGCTTGGCATAGATGAGTTGCTTCTCCATCCTCTTCTTGACTTTTAAAAACTAATTTATGTGGTTGATTTGATAGAAGTATAGGAATTTCTGCACCATCTTCATAGGGCTCATAGTTTTTCTCTACAAAAGATGTTGGTTTAACATCTAATGTTAATAAAAACTCCTCTAAATCATCCCAAAACTGATCTTCTTCAATATCTTCTTTACTTTTCAACATGAGGGGTTGATTTTCACTTTATTGCAACTCTGTTCTTGAAGTAGGAGTTCTGAATTGACATCACATTCAGCTTGAACAACAACTGTATGCGTGGTGATTTCTTCATTTTGCAAAGCAAGGTTGTATTCATTTTCCTCCTCACCAATCAGCAATTTTTCATCAATATGTGAACAAAATTCCTCTACTATGCTAGAGAACATGTCTTCATTGATTTCCAAACTTGTTGAAAATGATATTGGATCTTCATTCTCATCCTCCATGGATCCAAAAACCATATTGTGTTACATGCAAACTTCTGTAATTCTAAGTGCTTTGAAAAGAAACTAAGATACTAGAAAATGACAAAGAGTTGCTAAAAACTCAGAGACTCTCATATCTTGACTTGTCCTCGACAATGGCGCCAAAAATGTTGGCCTCCTAATTAGATCAATAACTTAGTTTTAGAAACACAACTCACAGATTAGACATCCAAAATGAGTAGTTATCTTTCTAATAGAGAAGGTTCATTTAAATTGTCAACTCGAGGACGTATACTTGAAACAAGTTTGCAAAGTATATGCACCATGAAACTCTCTAAGTTATTCTATCGTTGCAAAATAACAATGCTGGAAACAAACTAAATACATAGTAATGGTTGCATGAAACTACACAGTAGTTGCTGCAAGAACTATATATTATCTAGAATGTTTACATCTCTATTTATGTCTACACCTCTCTACTTCTCTACCTCTACTTCTACCTCTAACAACCGTCTAACTACTTAACAAGTTTCCCCATCATCCTTTTAAATAAGGAAGAATCTTTTTACAAAAGTAATGACAAAGTGCTGAATTTCAGTTCCACATTTTTAGCAGTCCACTTCAAACGCATGGTTCTCTTTCATTATTGCAAATTAGTTCAAACCCCTTTATCATGTTATGCTCCTCATTTTCATATTTCTATATCATTTTGAAAATCTGAATTTCATTAAGTAATGTGGAAGTTATGGTCATTTTGCTGAAAGTGGTTTTATGCTGCCTGAAAATGTGCCCCTTTTTCCTCAACCAACTTCTGATTTGTGTTGCTCATTAACTGCTTCGAACCAACTCAAACGCTCAAAAGGGTTTATGCTCCTTATTCTTAACTTTCCAAAACCGTAAGCCATTCTTAATTTTATTAAGAATTGAGCAAGATATTCCTATTTTTCTGAAACTAGCTTTTAACTTTTTCTTCATTTCCTGCACTTGCTGAATATTGACAAGTGTCAACTTTCTTTTCCTTCTTTCCAGCTGCATGAACCACCCAAATAACTCACATACATGATGTTAACCACCTCAAGAATATTATTATTCAATGTTAACCATTTTTCACAATAAATCATCATTATCTAGCATCAACTAGCTATACATGCAATTTTTAATCAATACATCATTTATCATAGTTAATGCTTCATAAACCAAGTTAACATATGGAAATGGCTTGGAAATATATTAAAACCATGTGGTAAAGTGTTATCAAATGGATATATATATGAAATTTTATAGGCTCATCAATAAGTGCAAGGATACAAATATAAACACACCTACCCACTCTCAAAAATTATTAAGTTCTTGAAAGTTATATGGATGTAAGATTGGCGTTTATTATCATTTGCAAACAAATTGAGTCACTGCAACTATAATGGCACAAAAAATTTACGTCACATTCTTATACATGATGTCTTATTACTAGGATTGGATGCAGAACCGAGATGAGAGCACCACCTAACTCCTATATTATAACTTAGACTTCCAATGTATGTTAGAAAACTAATTGGCCTCCTATGGAAACTTGAAGTACTAAATTTGAAATAAAAACAAATTCTTCTACAAAAACTAAAAATTAATTCTCTCCAATTAAATGATTGATTAAAGTAAATTTTTGGTATTCTCAAGGGATATGAGTTGTTTATTCTAAGCACCCCGTAGTTCATTAGAATATTCATAACAAAGTATAGGTCTATAAATACTATCTTTAGTTCACCTTTCAAAAAAAAAAAAATTTGGTTGAGTTTTTCCTTGTAAAAATTTGGGAATGAAAAAATCCTAATATCTTAATATCTTAAATAAAATAAATTGGAGGGTAATAATCTTGTGAGAAGTGTGTTTTCTTTAAAGATCACATGCATGCAAACTTTTAAATGAGAAAGAAAATAAAATGTTTCAAACAAACAAATATGAGAAACTAGTATTAAAGATATTAGGATATGTTGGTTTAAGCAAATGCAGATGCTATTTCAAAGGTGATCATGATAGAACAAGAAAGAATGCAATTCCTTCTATAGTTTGGTCAAACAAAGATAAAGTTTTGACACAAAAATGACTCATGTTTAACACCATTCACTCGTACATGGATAAACCAATAGATGTCTAAGTTAAAGGAAAAAAGAATTTGATTGAAATATGAACTAATGAGGAATCATGTGAACAACTCCCTGAATGTTCAGGAAAACAAGAAGGCCAAAATAAGAAGAAGAATGGAAGGAGTGACAAGGAGTTACAAATAAGAGGAATGAAAAGGAAGGGGATAGAGGACAAGGGGCATAAGTGTTTGATCCTTGATAGCTTTCAACTTCACATTGTGTTGTAACTTTGGCATAGGTGTTTAATCCTCAATAGCTTTCATTTCAACATTCAAGTTTTCAAGATTGGTCAACACCCTCACTTGTGGACCTCTCATGTCTAGCACTTTCTATATTGTTTCAACACCATGTTCTTGCTTCTAAGCTAACAGTTGTTCAAGTGCAATTTCTTGTAAAACATTAATTTTGTAAAACTTTTTGTATTGTTTCAACACCAAATGTTTCTTTCAAAACCATATGTGCAAATATAAACATTGAGTACAACATGTCCAATATTTTTGCAAATATACACATTAATTACACCAAATGTTTCTTTCAAAACCATATGTGTAGATATAAACATTAGTACTACATGTCCAATATTTTTACAGATATACACATTAATTACACCATTTTTTTCTTTCAAAATTATATGTGCAGATATAAACATTAAGTACAACATGTCCAATATTATTACAAATATACACATTAATTACACCAAATATTTCTTCAAAACCATATGTGCAGATATAAACATTGAGTACAACATGTCCAATATTTTTCCATATATACACATTAATTACACCAAATTTTTCTTTCAAAGCCATATGTACAAATATAAACATTAAGAACAATATGTCCAATAGTTTTGCAGATATACACATTAATTACACCAAATGTTTCTTTCAAACCCATATGTGTAGATATAAACATTAACTACGACATGTTCAATATTTTTGTAGATATGTACTTTAATTACACCAAATTTTTCTTTAAAAACCATTTGTGTAGATATAAACATTGTGTACAACATGTCCAACATTTTTTTAGATATAAAGATTAATTACACCAAATGTTTCTTTCAAAACCATATGTGCAGATATAAGCATTAACTACAACCAACTCAATAAGGGTATATGAAAAAGTTATTCCTATGAAGAAGGATCATGTTTGATAATACAAGGGAGTTTGATCAAAATAGGGAGACAATTGCTAGATTATTGTCTAAATTTCAAAGAGAAGACAATGACAAATGTTATTGTCCTTGGAAGCATTATAATGGCTTAAAGACAACAAGAATCAAAATCAAAACAACTAAGAGACATTGTTGGGAGAATGGTCACACTAAGGGGGGTTTTATTATCATCAATTGGTAAGTTTGTTGTTATATTTTTTCATAATTAATATACTTATGAACCACAAAACGAGGGTTTGATTATCATCATTTTTATAGAGGTCAATCTCCCCAGGGTAGTACGTGATATGGACCAACACATCTTTGAGGAACATGGAGGTGTGAATATGGAGGAACATGGAGGTGTGATTATTGAAGGAGAAGATCATGATTCCATGGAAGATGACAATCATGTGCCAAAAACCACATTTGGAGATGATGGTACGAATGCATTAATCCATGACACAATTGGTACTAGTGTTGTTGTTGTTGATGATGATGATGATGAGGATGAAATTGAGGCCATCCATGATATACCTCTACTTGAGAAGGCAAACATGGCCCTTTACGAAGGATCCCAATAAACTCTTCTCTTTGTTGCATTGTTGGTGAATTTGAAGGTTATGAATGGTTTATCCAACATAACAATGTCATGTATACTAAGGTTTGTGATATATGTCATTATAGTTTATAAAAGGTAAAATATGTACCATTAAGATTATTTATACTAACAACTAATTTTATTTTTTTGTAGATTTATAGGTGACTATTTGTTACCACCATCAAATGTTCTCCCTTGCTCATATTGAGAATTATTTTCCACTACGAAACATATTGGAATGGAGTATCAGTCAATAGATGTGTGTCCTTAAGATCATGTAATTTATCATAAAGAACACAAAAATGCAACAGAATGCCTCAAATGCCATACGAGTAGATATCAATATGATTAAGTGACAAAAAATGTGTCTCGCAAGGTTCTTTGTCACATCCCCATTATTCCATGTCTTAAACAATTATTCAGGTGTAGTAACTTGGCACAGTTTATGGATTACCATGCACACAATAGAAGTTGAGATGACATTATTCAAATTCCTGTAGTTGGTTCATCATTTAAGGACATAGAGGAAAAGTGGCCACACCTTAAAGGAGAACCTCAAAATCTCAGGCTTTCTCTAGCAACTAATGGTGTCAATCCATATGGAGAGATGAGATCCATTTACTCAATTTGGCCTATTTTTGTTATCAACAATAACCTTCCTCCATGGATGTCAATAAAGAGGGAGTACAATATGTTTGCAATGATTGTTCTAGGTATTTAATTATTTTATTGTTACCTACATGTAATTATAAGTCTTAGAGTGAAATGACCACAATAATTATCTAATGTTGTTCATTCAACTAGGTAAGTACCAAGTGAAATGTATGAATGTATATAGTGCACCTCTTATCAACAAGTTGTTCATGTTATAGAATGGTTTAACTATGTATGATATCTCTAGACCAATTGGACAAATATAATTTCAATTCCATGCAATGCTTGTGTGGAAAATTTATGATGCCCCAGGGTTGACACATTTATGTGGTATGTTATGCTAAAATCTAGTCGTATGCAATAATACTAATTCCAAAAATGAACATATTTAATCCAATTGTATCATTATCTTGTAGGTCTTCAAACAAAGGGAAAATTTACATGTCCAATGTGTGGTCCAAAGATGAAATCTCGTCATTCCAAAAGTTTAAGAAAGCAGGTGTTTGATGAGAATAAGCACTTCCTCCACACAAAAAACATAAGTTTTGAAGTGTCCAAAAACATATTTTCAATAGGAAAGAAGAGACTACATCAAAGCCACAAAGAATGAAACCTCACCTATGGTAGTTGGAATATAATAGAATTTGAGGTCGTCAAGGCATCAGTACTAACCACCTTCCAAAGGGACTAAAATATTATCCCAAAGAATTTAGTAAGATGCTATTATGAGTACCTACAAATTATGCATTTGTTTGATACCATGCATATTGGAAAGAATGTATTGGAGACACTATGGAAAACATTGGATGAAAGGCATGACAAAGAAAAACTTTCCAAAATTTGTAGAAGCATTCATGATTCCAATCATGCAATGCAAAATATCATTCGATCAAATAGCAACGAAGATTGAATTAATGCAAGTGCCCTTCCTTGTTTATTATTGGAGCAGCAAAGTAATACCATAAAAGAAGTCATACGAAAAATGAGGTTTCCTACAAGGATTTTTGTGAATATAAGCAATCTCATATCAAAGAAAAGTGAATTTGGCCCAAGGATGAAAGTGCATGATTGGCATACCTTCATCAAGGTAAGTCATGGTCTTTTGTATTTACAATATATTTGTGAAACTACAATCAATTTTTATTGTATTATGTTAGAAAAGAATGAAATGAACAGTTGACAATTGTTGCAGTATGTGTTATTCCTATTGCTCCCAAACAACTTCAATAATAATATCAAACAAGTGATATATGATCTTGGAAAATACATGAGGTGAGAAGTGATATTTGTTCAATATATTGAACAAGTAATATATTGTAAAGTCTCGTATTTATATATTTTTGTGTCTTGAATCCTTTTTAGTGGTTGTCATCTAAAGAAATCCATATAAAATATTGGAAGAAAATAATTCCTCTACTAATGTGTGAAATGCAAAAGTGTTTACCTTTAACTTTTTTTAATACACAAGAACACTACCTTATACACCAAGTTGAGGAGATTGAATTGTGTTGACCTATAAGGCCTAGGTCAATGTGGATGGTTGAGAGACACTTGAAATTTTTGAAGGGTTTGGTTTGAAAAAGAGCATGCCCTGAGGTTTCCATGATTGAGGGATATATGGCATACCAAATGATGGTGTATGTTACTTAATATCTTCATAATCTTGTAGCAAAGACTCATATAGATTGCATTTGGGTTCTTGACTCCATTAAAAAAATTGAAGGGGAGTACTTGGTGGGGAAAGGTAGATTTAGAAACATGAAAGGTAATTAATTATGATATTTTATCATATTTAATTAATTCTTAATTTTCAAAATAAATTAGTTCTAAGTCATCTATTCACTTTTGTACAACCACTAAAGAGTGGGATGCAATACATTTGTTTATTGCAAACAATCAAAGATTGGATGACAGTATGGATTGAATGATGTCAACATTCTAGTCATGGATTAAAATAGGAATCTATGTCTTTATTGGTTAAACAAGCTCATTTTAATGGAGATCCCAATGTTACACAAAAGGAAATAGATTTAGCATATGGTTTAAGAGATCTTCGGGTACTTATAAGTTTGCTAATCAATTGTATGTTTTTGAACTTGTGATGGAATAATTTATACATGTTTGACATTATTGTAGGTGAAACACCACAAGCTTATGTTCTACAATGGTTATAAATCTCACATCAAATATTTCGATGACACAAAGAGAACTTGTGATTCTGGGATAAGTGTAGTCTTCTAGGTGACCAATATTTCATCTAGAAATGACTTACATCCTTGACAATCTCAAAATGGATACTATGGCATTTTGGTTGATATACTTGACTATGATTTTTATTCCTTCAAATTAGTTCTCTTTGTCTTCAACTAGTATAGACTACGACTCAATCAAAATGATCCTGATAGAACTGTTATTGAGCATGATAATAGATTTCCAATGATTAATACAGGGTTTTTTAAGCCAATTGGGGATGAGCCCTATGTTCTTCCAAGCCAATGTGAGCAGGTATTTTACTCAAAGGTTCCACATAAATTGGGTTGGTCATTTTTTTTCAAACATGATCCAAGGGGAAGGCCAATAAAGTATAATGCAATGGAAGAAGAAGATATCAAGGAAGAGGAAGAAGTGGATTATGATCGAGAGTTAGTTGATGATGCTTCTGAAGAAAATGATGTTGCTATTGATCATAATGATGATGCTTCTACTGATCACGATGATGATGATGATGATGATGAGGAGGAGGAGGAGGATGAAAATGATGACCAGGATAGTGTTGGTGACAATGTCGACGACAATGATAATCCTGATGATGAGATGGTTAAAGAATAATATCAATGTATATACATGTAAACATTTTCTATTTTTTTTTTTTTTTTTGAATTATTAATACAAGTAAACATTTTAAATTTAATTTGATGTAGTAATACAAAATTAACTATAATATGTGTTGGGATTAAGAAAACATCTTATATTGCAGTTGCAAGGGATGTAGATGATGAATGTGTTGAGGTCCAAGCCAGTAGGATGATGATGTGGTTGGACAAGGTAAAGAGTGCTACAATGTTCTTTAAAATCTTTAACGTCTCATTTTTTTAAATTTAACCCTTTTATTGTTATTCTAGAGGACTAGCCTATGAAAAGCACAATGAGTGCACACCCACAGGCGAGAAGAAATATCAATGACGACATGGATATGTCTCTGCAACAATATAGGGAAGGACAAAAAATAAATAAATAAAAATGATCCATGTGAACTTATGTAACTTATGATTGATGTTTATGTATAGATTTTTTATTTATGTTCTATTGAATGTTCATGTGAATGTTCTAATGAATCTTATGTTTCAATGTTAATGTGAATGTTATAATGAAACTAATGTGTTAATGAATGTTATCATGTGCTAATTCATGAATGTTATATTTTATTAATAGAATGAATAAATTTTAGATTTTAATGAGGAATTTAGATGTTGGGTAGGGGCAGGGGGGAGTGGGGCAGGAAAATGAGCTTCCACCTTCACGTGGTTGGCCCTGATTAGTAGATAATATTAAACTATTCTCAAAACCAAGTGAAGATCAACATTAACCTATGATTACATGACAACTAACTATGTGAATCTCTTGGTTTCAAGCAATGTAGAAGGATGCCATAGTCGAACTCATTTATTTATGAAATTTAGTTGCAGTGTATGAAGTTCACCTTGGTTTAATTATAATATATACTTGAATAGTCAAACTCATCTACTGATTTGAATTTTGAATTGTACTTTCAAAATGCTTTGGTTAAATTATAATTTATACATTAATATTTTAGTTACTATTTCCAAATGCTAAGTTCACCATTTCATTTTAATATTTTATGATATGTCATGCTTTTTTGTTGGTCAATTTGTAGGCCATTCTCAAATCCAGATTAATATCATTGAAATTTCTTCTATCCTTGCATAGTAGTCAAAATCAAAATCTTCTGTAGAAATGGTTGGTGCCATGTCTGATCTTGCAAGGTATTTGTGCAAGAGCATGCATTGTACTTATGAGGCTTCCAATCTCAGTGATGACATAAACAACTGGAACAATTTTTTTCAGCCTGCAATTGAAGAGTGTCTGTTGTAATTTGCAAAAAAGGTGATAAATTTAATAGTTCTTTCCCTTTCTTGAATGCACATTCTATTAGAAGGCACATATGAAATTATTATTTAATATCCACTAATATGTAGAGTTAGTCAATATAATACAAAGTTCAACTTGTTTAGATACAATCCTAAAGAGGTGCCAAGAAATTGTCTAAAATGTTTCTTCTCCTCTAGATGATGGATAATCTATTCTCCACAATCCCTCTTCCTCAAATTCCTATTATGATGACAAAAAATTTTCCACCAAACTTATTTCAGGTCTCATAAAACTTCCATAGAAACTTCTCACAATACTCTCTTCAAAATGCTTTTTAAATTTGCATATTCCTCTATATACTCATAAATTTGTCCATAGAAGCCTTCATAATTCTACACTTTATCTTTGCTAATAGATATGCATTAATCTTGTGTGTGCTTCCTTATTCACAACCCATGTTATTGCCAAGATCACAATCTCTTTTATATCTTGACACCGTCATGAAAGAATGCATATTTTTTATCAATAAAAGGCTATAACTAGTGTTTGTTTTATATAACTAGGAAAAAAATGATAATTACAAGGATGATATGCAATCTATACAAGTAGAACATCATTTTAAGAATCTCTTGAGAATACTTATCTAGCCTTATCTATAAAAATTGTCCACAAACTCAATAAGTGATTATCCTTCAAAGAATAAGAGAAGGAAGGAAAATTTCAAACAAAGGATTATCATTACCTATATTCAATAGAGTAGCAACATTTTGTACTTCAAAAATATAAGATTAAATAATATTCATTGTTATTAAAATATTTTCCCTACTTAAAATTTTGTAACAATATTATAATCATGTAGTAGCAAAAAATGAAGAGAATTTGAAACAAAAGAGTTTAAAGTCATACTTTGCTAAAAATGTACACTAGAGATAGATCAATCACATTTGTAAGAGGCATGATCACTAATTGTGCTAAAACTATGATGACCATATAGCCTTGAATGAGGACACTCTATCTATGTCATTCACATTTTGCCAATTGCATATAGCAATTGGAGAAAGTTTCCCATTAACTCACCATAACCAAAATGCATGTAATTTGATCACAATGTATAAGAAAATAAATGCATAAAAAAAACACAATATATGACCCAAACAGAGGAAAAAAATAACATCAATAGAAAATTTAGAGCAATATCTACACCTCTCAAAATTGAGCACATCACTAAACCTTCAAAATTGCAAATGCCTAGTAGGACCTAAAGTTTTCTTCTTGATTGTTGAATCTTAAACCTTTCTTAATGGAATTGAACTTATTGGCATAGCATATTTTGGTGTACTTATATATTTAGAATAATCATTCTATTATATATCAAACTTCCATAATAGAGTTGAACACACACCAAAGACTATTGATCACTAAAATATGACTATTCAACATAAAGATATAGAAAACTTGCCCAAACATGAAAAATGGAAAGAAATGTCAGTCATAATAGCAATGAACACACACTAGCGACAGTTGATCATTTATCCTTGAACATACGATTACAAATAAAGGATAGCAATCAATAATATTGTGATCCCCTCCCAAACTGCATTTATGGGACTTGTCTCAAAAATAAATGTGGTTGAAGCTCTATTCTTAGATAGCATAGCATGTGCAAATTTGAAAAATCTGGAGCATTTCATTTGTTTCTACTACTATAGAACCATCTTTAGTAGACCCAATGTTGTTGTAGTTTTGAAATATATTGGTCAATTTTTCCAAGATTTTCCAGGATTTTTCTCATGTCATGACTTCATATAGCAAATAAAATAGTGGAACTTAGACTGAGTTTTGTATAATATGAAATCTATCTTGTTGTCCACTCAAATACTTTTAGTCAACAACTAAGTAGAATGGTGTGAAAAATAGAAAAAAGGCGGTGACATGAGTAGAATTTAGATAACAACAGTATCTAAGAAATTTAGGATTAGAGCATTGACAGTCATTCCTTTTCTAACAATTTAGGATTATCTGCTTTGTCATGGATGGAGGAAGGTTCTTTAATAGTCATTCCTTTTCTAATAATTGTTATGGATTTCTAAGTAATCTTCTTAACCACATGCATGTCTATTTAGTCAGTTGCAACTAACAATGAACAAATCCACAATAAATATATCTAGCAAATATTTAACTTCAGTACATCATATATGTATAATTTTGAAGAAGAGATGCACAACATTTTACTTGTGCCCTTTCCATATGATAATTTAGATATTTTTAGTCCTTGGATAAAACTTTCTCCATTGGCTAAGTATTGAAATAAGAGTACTACATTCTGATTATTATTTTTGATCTGATTTCAATTAACCTCTATTGAATATTATTTTGATCTATGTTTTGTTCAATGAGCCTTGTCACAACATACTAATTTAGAGATGGAATATACATGATTGCAAAATTCAAATCTTAGCAACCATAGGGACAGCCACACCAACAAAAGTTGCAACCAAAACCATATGAGAAAGAGGAACCTCCAAGCAAGAGACAATCAAGGAAGACACATATCACCCATTGAAACACCAACAAGCATAGTGGATCATGACATCACAAGGACCAAGGAAAGGAGCTCTGGCGATACCACCAACAACAAGAGGAACTCAAATTGTGATAGAAGCAATTAGAACTATCACAATGGGTTCTTTAATCACATGATCTTCTACATAATGTTGTGAGTTATTAAGCATGATTTTAAGATCATACTCATAATATGTTAGTATACATTATTTAGAGGCAAGTGATTCTTGGGAAACACTCCAAAAAATCACACTCATTATTCATTGATTTTAGGGGATACTTATATAATGTTATGTATTAAATATTTTCTATTTAAATCAGCTATTACAAAAAGATAATAAAAGACAAATAGATTTAGAAGAAAATAGTTAAAGTAGACCTTGTGCAATTGAGGATGTTTGCAATATTAGGTAGACTTGTAGGAGAGAAAATGGAGTGTGCTTCAGAAGGAGGAAATTTGTGCTATGCTACATGAATGAAGTTGCACCATGTTGAAAGGACCTTATAAAAGTAATGTTAAGCAATAAAAAGGCATGGTAAATCCCATGGGAGATATGTAGATAAGTAAATACAACACAATATCTCATCATGTGTCAAGACATGAGATATAAAAAACATTGAATGATACCACAAGGAAAACATCTAAAGAACATGTTTTAAAAAAAAAAAATTGTTCTTCTTTGTTAGAAATACATTTTACTATGTTGATCACATGCGTACGTTTTTTACCATAGGTCATGTTGTTTCCTCTTTGGCCCTTTTCATAGAGATTGTGTTTGACATTCTTCTAAGTTATTTGATTGATACTACTTCTGCTCAAGCATTTCACAGATAGTGTTGCATTTCCATTTCCTTTTCATATTACTATAGATAATAATCCTCACATCGTGATTATTTTTCTATGCAAGAAGCCATGGATTCAACATATTTTTTTTTTGCAACATTAGTTTATTGAGGACTTGACATGAAAATAGGTGGACCACTGCCAAAAGGCCACTTAGAAATATTTGGCAGTGGTCTGCCTTTCACAAAATGTATGTTGAATCCATCACTTCCTACATAGAGAAATAATAACAACATTGGGCTTCTTATCTATAGCAATGTAAAAAGGAAATGGAAATGCAACACTAGCTATGAAATGCTTGAGTAGAAGCAGTATCAATCAGACAACTTAGAGGAATGTTAAACACAATCTCCATGAGCAGGGCCAAAGAGGAAATTGCATGACCTGTGCTAAACAACATAGGAGTGTGATCAACATAGTAAAATGTATTTCTAACAAAGAAGAAAAAGTTCTTTTTAAAATATTTCAGTAGGCCATTGTAATTGCAATGGCCTAGTCCAACAAAACACCATTGGACTAACATCATTTATGTCACATATCCATTGCACTTGCAATAGATAAATCTAATAGATAGTCATCACATTCATGACATTTTTGTTGCACATCATTGCATTTGCAACGGATATTCTGACAGATGACTGTCAGCCTTCAAGTGGTGGGTGGCACTATTGTGATGACATAATGAAACTATAAGTTGTCATAATTATGACAATGGCCTATTGCAATTATGACAATGTCATGATCACCTCTTAGCTTTTCTTTCTACCAAATTGTGATAGCTTTTTGTGTCACAATTGCAACATAGGAGCTTGTCATCGCAACGTGCGACACCAAAAGTCTGATGCCCATCTGAAAAGAGCCAATTCTTGGTATTGTTGCTTGGGTGGTAGTTGGTCATCAATTATCGCAATTGAAACAACCTATCATCAAAATTTGGGTTCAAATATAGTAGTGATTGTATATTTCACATATCCAAAATTTTAGCCAAGTTTGATACATATCTTATGCTTGTTGATCAAAATTGTCAGTCTGTATATTGGTTTCCTACTCTACACTTGGACATTTATCATGATTAACCTTCAACAAAATAGATTTAATGACCAAGTGACCTTGCCAAAAAAGTATTCTTCCTCAAATAAAAATATTTATGCCTTTATCTAATGATCACTTGACAAGATTAGAAGGGTTTGTAGTGTGATTACAAACACCAATTGTGTTGACTGATTGAATCTCATCTACAAGTTTTCCACCTTAGAATGGGTTTTAACAACTATAATAATTTAGTGAAGGGAAATTGACCATCCCCTTCTCATTCATGTGATAGGTGGGGAATCAAAAAGTAAGGGAAGAAAGATATCTTAGAGTTATAGTGACCAAATGGCTTAAGCTCCTAGACCTCCTTTGATCACACATTAACTTATTGTTTAACTTTGTAAAATTAGTACCTACTTTTGAATTGATATTATTTTCTTGTGAACCAATTTGAGTTTTCTTTATAATGGATTTGAATGAAAGCATTGTCATGCCAAAGAACCATAAACCTATTTTTATATCATGAATTGGCATAATTATTTTCATTGATTTCTCAGTGGTAGTAGGATACAATTTTAGGGAATAAAATATAATTGTGGTGTTTCAGTATAAAATCTAGATGAAATAAACTATTAGAAATGAATATTATCCCATGTGGAATTCGCAGCAATTATAGAGTATCAATAGCAATGCTTTCCAATTGTCATCTACCAACTTACTAGAACCTTCATCCAAAAGAAAAAGAACTTGCTAGAACCTTCTAAATGAAACATTGTTGAATGTCGTTTATAATTTCCCTTCCTCATTGTTCTTTTGTCAAGAACACTTTTTTCCTTCAAAGTTTAATGAAATTTAAAAACCCCATGAAAAATATGAAAACCAATCATGAAAAAGAGAGCTAAAATTAAAATTTTAAAATACAATTATTCTAGACTTAGGGAAAGTGATTAATTTTTATAAACACACTTTCAAGTATAAATTAGTAAAGAAATTGACTTGAAAACATTTGTCTCCTATAGGGACCAATAAAACCAAATATAATTTATTTGGTGTTGTTGATCATCAATATTTTCATCAAACTTCAATTTGAATGTGTTCATTATAATGGTACAATTATAAATACTTTCCAATGCATAATTACAATGCATATACATTAAAAGCATATATAATCTAAAATTAGTATCGCCCATATTTGATATACCATAAAAGGGGTATGGGGATGGATAGGATGGCTGGCTGGCTATAATAGTAGGGTAGGGCAGGGTAGGCTGGTGGTATGGGTACTTATGTCTTTGTTGCTTCTACTGGTTTGACTATTGTTGTTGTTGGATCAGCAAAGGTAGCTAACTGGTGGGCACTATTGCCTCTACTTGTTCTACCTCCACCTACCTTATCCCTTATCCCTTACCCTTCAATAATCTGCCCCCATACCCATAAAAGGGATCCTTTTAGGCTAGGGGCTAGGGGCCCCTAGTTCTAACTGTCCTCACCCTCAATCCACTTTATATAGTATCTAACTTGTGGGATGGCCCTACTATCTATAGGCAGCATTCCAACCTCTAGTGAACATCTAGTAAGGGTCCCAAGCTATAACATTTGCTTCTGCTCCTACCTTTCTCTCTACTCTAGCCTCCTACCCTCAAAGGTGCCCTACCCTAGCTCACTAGGTTCTTTCTTGCCGGTGTGTTCTCCACCCATATATTGATATAGGGACTAGTCCACCAAACCAGTGTTGCCCACTTGACTCCTCCCAGAATAGCGTAATCGAAGCCAAGCTAGGAATGGTCAAATTTGACACCCACCACTCTCAGACAAAGAGACCCTCTCTAAGACATTTAATGGAGATGTTCACAAGGGCTAAATACACTCTATCATTCCAAAGGATAGATTATTGTAGGGGTAGGGGGTAGTGTTTGGTTGGAGCTAGTGGTGAAATTGCGAGTGCATCAAGAACATCAGCATAGTAAATTCTTCTCCAAAAATAGAGGTAGAGGTTAAAGCAAGAGTAATTAGACTAGCACCCACTTATGGATCAATTCAAGAGCCAGTTGATACCCTACTATTCTAATAATCATTTCCTCGCAATGGTAGAGACATAAGTTGAAGCATAGTAGGCAACCTCGACCAAGCCTACAGAGTGAGAGGCAAAGGTTTCAATTTTATCAATTGGAGATGGATACTAAGCAGCACTATATTTATAACTCACTCCCCTAATTCTAGGAATGGATTCCAACCCTCCTCTACTCGATGACTCTATTAGGACTAGGACTAACCAATGTGGGTGAGATGCATACTCAACTAGATAGTAAAGTAACCGATGTAGGTGAGATGGCCCTAAATGGTATAACCAACCCAACCAAGGGCCTAATAAGTTGGTCCCCAATAAGAGGAAAGGTAGAGGCTTAAGAGACAAAGGTAGTGTTCATGGAAAAAATAGAGGTGCACATGTTCTAGAAAGAGTTGCATCTGAGCTACAAAAAGTGATATTCCCAGTGATTTAGACAGCAACATCTAAATCAGCAGTAGGAGAGGAAGCCATAGCACTGGTAGGGGAAGTAGCATAGAAAGCAAGGGTGGTAGCACCAGTTAATTCCCAGCCATCAGAACCCTCTACATCTGGAATGACATATCTAGTAAATTAGGATGCACTTCACTTGAACTGACTTTGTGTATGGACATAGATTTTTTTTGTGCTAATGGCATCATGATGATTAGGATATAGAATGATAGGTGAATAGATGGAAATGAATGCCTACTTATCTCATGTGATTGAGTGGGTGGAAGAGTTGGGGCCGGCCCATGCACCCCCACCCTACAGGGTTGGGTGGGACTATAGTTCCAGAGGAGATGGCTATCCTTTGGTACCCTTAAAATAGTAGGAAAGAGAGTGAGACACTGCATAAGATCCAGAGCTTACTACTCTCACCTATGCCTCTATTATCCTTGCCTAGGTATGGGGTCATGAGATATGTATATGTGATAGTTTAATTTCGTGTACGGTGGTGGTTCATTCTTCTATATATGGAAATTCATCCCTCCACTCCTACATGTGATTCATTCCCTCAATGCATTTTATTCCTTAGATGCCCTACTATTCCATGGGTGGATGACATGGGTTTGTGTTATGAATTATAACTTTCCCTAGTCCTGCCATAGAATAGTAGGGCCATAGTATGGACATTGGGATCAAACTGCATAGATGAAGACAAAATACTTTCACGACTTCCCCCACTCTACCTAGATTTTTATTCATGGGTTACAAACTCTAACTCTTTGAAGCCATAGAATTTTTAGGGTCATTGTAGTTGCAAGCTCCTTTGGAGATGACCCAACCTTACCCCACCCTGTCTCTATCTTGCGGATTGGAGAGGGAATAGAATAGGCTAGTTGGTGATCCTCCTAGTTGTCTTTGCACTACTACCTTCATCACTCAGTGATTATTTAGCAACCTTAGCTGGTGATAAGGGTTATTTCCATCTTGATAATGTTAGAAGAGTGGATAATGTCCTATAGATAGTAAGGCTACTCTACCTATCACATCATTCAAAATAGTCATGCTCCCTACTATTCTATGGCTGAACACAATGATTCTTTCTTACTAGCAATTCAAGGTGGGGAAGGCATGAAAGAATTATCAATCTTATTAAAAGGGGAAGCCTATAAAAATGGTGGATATTTCCCATTGAATAGTAGGGAAGAGGAGTGGGTAGTACGAAATAACCTTGACATATCTCTCATAGATGTAGAGTGATGAAATCCATACTATATTATCTACATAACATGATTGGCACCCCCAACTATAGATTAGAAATCCCTAGGGTAGATGGCATAGGCTTTAGTGGCAAGGGTAACAGACACAAAGGTAGGAGCATCTAAGTAGAAAGAGAAAAGGCATTGAGAGCAAGGATAAGGGCAATTGCGTCGAGTCAGCATTTGGACCCGTATTAGTGATAGTTTACCTCGTTGACCTTCATTAGTTTATTTAATAGCATTTAAGCAGCCTGTTGAGGCATAGGTGGTTTTTGACAAAGGCTATGGTCTATGAACCCTACCCCTACAATAATAGGTGAAGGGGACCCTACAATAATATAGAAGGGGCCCACCCCACCCCACAATAATATTAGTAGAATATATAGAGACATTTTTCACAATAGAAAGACAAAGGCATAGGTCACGAAGGCATAGTAATAGGTAGGGGAAATTGTGGGGGAAGAAACCTATAAGAAAGTAGAGGAGGGGAAGGATGATCCTAAGGCCTACCCCACACACCTCTTCTCTAGATTAATAACTACAAGATGGCCTACCCCTACCTATATATGCAATGCAGATGGATGGATGGTTGGTTTAGTAGGTCTGATCTAGTTGTGAGAAGCCCTACCCCCCTACCCTATACGGTGGGGTAACATGCCAGGAGCAAAGGTCCCTATTATTTGATTGATTCCAAGACTATTAGGAGGATGACACAATGATGAGGAAGTTTGGGAAGCAAGGTAGCTCTAGTCTTTCTAGTTCAAATCTAGCATTAAGGTGTTAGAGTGTGTGTTGGGGTAGTTCTATCTTATATATAGTGAGTGATCCCTAGCCAAAGTGCATTCTAGCTCATATAGCCTCCTTATCAAATCCTAAATAAACCAATCCTTTGGGTGTCTCAAAACTCAATTTTGATATCTTCTTGAATCAATTCCTTCGGTCAACATTTGGATTCATCTTTCCACTCATATAGACCAAATCTAGACCTTCACCATCCAAATTCACCTTTCCACTCACTAGGCTACCTCCAAGCTAGGTTCAACTTCCTCCTTCTACTCAAAGAATATTCTAAGGCCTATTGAATCGACCACTACTACTAGATAACTAACTTCATCTCTACTACTATGGGAAGCCCCAACAGGTAGTGAGACAAGCTATAGTAAAGCAAGCTAAGCTAATCAAGGCAAGTAAGGCCAAAGTAGCAAGGATAAGCTAGCTAGGGCAAGCTAGGAACAACAAGCTAGGCATAGCAGCATAGCAGTTTAAGCAACTGCCCCTTAGTGCCGAGGTTTCACGTAGTAGTTACATCATATCTGGTAGAGGTTCATGTGCCAGTAGATGAAGATTAGATAGTTTAAAAAGTGGGCAAGCATATCCTACAGAGCCAAATCCTAATAAACCTAGCAAAACCACCACTAGTATAGCATCCATCTATACTAGTTCCAACCAACTAACATTTTACCCTATACCACTGGCTAACCCTAAACTAGTTCCACCCTAAGGGGAGGGAGTTGATCTTGGGGCAAACAAAGGTTCCAACATTCTCATTGGATACATGTTAGTTATGTTGGCATTATGTTGTATTTTTCATTACTGACAACACTTATTTAATCTTGTATGGTTACCGAGCTCATCACTCAGTTAAGCATTTCACACCGAGCATTCTTGAAGCTACGAAATGAGTGTGCAATTGAGTAGTATTTATCGAGCTTACAGTGTTCACCGAGAAGATAATGGCCACCAAGCTTCTTAGTGTCTACCGAGTCATTAGTTTGTGTGATATGAAGTCAATGTCTACTGAGTGATGGATGTGTAGTGTTTACCAAGTGATAGCAAGGTAAATGAAGGATTCAGTATCTACCGAGTAACTCTATATCTACCTAGTCTCCAATGGTTACCGAGTTCCAAGCTACATTTTATGACTAGTATGGACCAAGTTTCTACTTCTACCAAGTGCATGATGATGTTGAGTAATGCAGTGGACAGCGAGTATCAGAAGTTCACCAAGTCAACTTGAAGAACCTGAATTTTCTATTGATTGGCCAACTTAGTAATATTTTGTTTACTTGTGTTTTAGCCGACCTTGAAATTATAAATATCGGAATGGTATATATGTAATGTATTATATCATTTGCAATATATGGATGAGAATATTAAGGAATGGATAGGTAATGTCTTGACAAGAGTGAATGTGAATCAATAGCAGAGCAAAGTATTCAACAAGGAGTAGTAAAGCTATATCAATCACAAGAGGTGATCTGTACTTCAAAGATCTAATCAAAAATCAAGTTGTAAGTTAGATCAACTATTCCATCCTGATAGGTGAATTAGTTCTCTAAATCCTTTAACAGGGTAGACGTAACAGTCTTTGTATAAATCTCTTAACAAAGTGCATACTTCATTGTATGTTTGTAAAACCTCTAACAAGGTGGATCTAGCAATCCAAATTGCTCTTAATAGGGTAGATCATCAGAAGTGGTCAATGTAAGCCCTAACAGGCCAACTTTATACTACAGTAGTGAATTTTTGTGGGTATCATCCCCACCCCAGTTTTACTTTCTATTTGGAAGGTTTTTGGGTCACCAAAATACTGTGTTCATGTGTTATGAATGCTTATCTTTTCTCATGCATGTAGTAGATTAGATAAATGAATGGTGAATGATTTATATTGTTAAGTGTTGAATTGATTTAAAGTTTTTAAGGTTACTGATTCACCCCTCCCCTCTCAGTAACCTAGCTAGTCTTGATTATTTCCAACAATTGGTATCAGAGCTTTGTGGTCCTCGGGATAAAGTTTGATAGCTTGAGCAAAGATTAAGGATAATGGAGATATTTAGACTCAACAAAGCTATTGATAATGAGAAGCTAGATCTGTAGGTGGCCATAGCCCAACTCAAGGAAGCAAAAGAACATGTTTCCTAATCCGTGAAAAGAAGGAAGGAAGTTGCAAAACATGTGAATGACCATCAATATGTTGAAGAAAAGACTGAAGACTTTTTCCCCTCAAGCAATTCAAATGAAGCAAATGAGGCAATCAAAGAACTCCTAGAAAAGAATGACTCCCTACAAGAAGAGGTAAGAAAATTGAATGTGCAAAATTTTGGAACAAAGGAATAAGGTAAGTGAAGACTTGGAGGCAAGGAACAATGCAAATTAAAATCAATTCCTTTAGCAAGAAAGTCTTATCAATCAGCTCTCAAATGCAAATGACAAAATCATGAATTTGAGATTTGAAAATAAAAGCTTAAGGAATGATTTAATCATTGAAAGACAGATCAATGAAAGATTGAAATTTGTTCTAATTTCTAAAAAGAAACTTAATGAAAGGATGATGAAATCCCAAGTAGACATGGATCAATTGAATCAAGAAAGTGAGTAGAATCTTCATAGGAAAAAAGGTAAAGCAGGACTTTGATACAAAGAAGAAGGTGAATCTTCCAAGCAAGGTGCCCAAAGGAATCAAAGGCCTACTTGCAATCACTGTGGTAAGTTAGGTCATACATCAAACAAATGTTGGAGCAATGGAAAGGAAAAATTCAATGGAAAATGCTACAATTGCAGTAAACATGGTCATAAAGCTAATGAATGCAAGGAGAAACCAAAATTTGAAGGTAAATTTCATAAATGCAAGAAAAAAGGTCACAAGGCAACTGAATGCAGATCCAAACCATTCAATCCAACTAAAAAACTTGTAAAAGAAATATTTGGATGGGACTACAATACTTGGTGTAGATGTCACTATTGTGGAGAATATGGACACATTGGCATAGACTATACAAGGCATCACTTGAGAAAGAGGGATACAACAGTAAGATGTTATACATGCACTGAACTTGGTCATATAGCTAAGAACTGCATGAATATAGGAAGAGTTGAAGATGAAAAGAAAGCTAAAGTTGATAACATCATGAAGTAGATGAGACAGCAGTGGATTCCCAAATCTACCAAGCAAAACAGTTCAAATGATGGCCATGTCACTCAAGAAGTGGGTGACTCCACCATTTCCAATTAGATTCATATAGGAGAAACTGGAACTGTATCTTCAAGTCAAATCTCGAGTAGTTCCAAATGAAAATGTAAAAGATCCAAATCAATATTTTAGATACAAAGGGATCACATGAAATCAGGTCATACTGAGCAAGGTTAGTCACAGACTTAACCGAGCTAGGTTGGGAGTAATGAAATTTTTGTTTGATCATCAAGCCGCAAGTTTCTACCAAGCTAGTGAGTGGATGACAGTCTGTCACACACTATGTCATTATGGTACCTAGCATTAATGGTGAATTTTCATCAAAAAGAGCACAATTCAACTTCATTTTTCACCATGACTTCAGAATTCACAGAGCAGAGCGATTTCCAGGTGCATACAAGCAATTTTGAGTAAATTTGGAGTGAAGAATTTGTTCAAATAAATTATTTCATTTATCGAGCAGCCATGGCATCTTTAAGTAGTAGCAGTAGCAAGACAAAAAGAGGATCTGAGATGTTGGTTAAAGGTGTGGAGCAGAAAGCGCTAAACTTCAAACTTGTACTAGTAGTTGCGGAGTCACTGGTCCCAAATGGAGCTCAATTCCAAATTTCACCCAAGGTACTTCTAATTAATGAAATTTACACTCATTTTAAGTGTTCTAGATGGATAATGCCTTAGAAGAAATGTGCATTGATGGTTTTCTAAAACCTTAGCATAAGCACTTAGAAACTAAAGGATTAACCCATATCGCACATATGCCAAGAAGCTTTCAGATTAAGTGGATTAGGTACATTCTCAGTCATGTGCATAATGGACAACTATGGTTAGAACAGCCAGTGTTAATCACCAAGAAAATGATACATGAGATTATGGGTCTTCCCATGTTGAGCAAAGCCAAATCTACCAAAACCCTAGGTCGAGATGAACTTCAAAAGAAAACCCTAGTCAAGTGGGATGGTAGGGGTTTGAAGATTAGCATTATTTCTGACATTGAATTAAGGTTTGGCATTCATGTCATTGATCATAAGATCTATAGCTCCAGTTATTTGAACAGTGTGTCATGTGAGGTAGCTGATTTGGCATATAAGGTTGTGAAGAAAAATATGGAATTTGATTTGTCAGAGTTATTATTGAAATAGCTGAACAAGACTATGGATAGTATTTGGACATCAAAGAACAACCCTTGCAAATTTGGTTCTTTTTTGACATGCCTTTTCTTTTCTATACAAAAGTTTTTCCCATCAAAAGTTTCTGTTGTATGGAGAAAAGATGTTCCAATTTTGTATCAGATTAATGAATTCATTGCAAAAATGGGTATAAATTTTGATAGCATTATGGACAACTACTTTGAATATTTCAAGGAGAAGATGAACAACAAGTTTAGGATTTCTCCTAAGCTTATTGAGGATTACAAAGATGATGTATGTTTTATGGTTGATTGTGATAGAGTGTATATTCAAGCAGTTAGGCCCTGAGTTGCATGGGTGAAACCTCTTCCTTATGAGGTTAATATTGATGAAACCAGAGATATCATAGAAGCCCTAGCAAATGAACTTGTAGATCCAAAGCTACCATTTTTTGGTACATATGATGAGGCTAAAGCTAGAATTGAGCTTGAAATCAAGCTACCCCAAGCAATCAGCAAAGGAAAGAGGAAGATAGCCAAGATGAAAATTGTCAATGGTCCTCTTATGCTTACTGAAGGAAAAGGAGAGGATGAAGAAGATGTAGAAGAAGAAGAAGAAGAAGAACATGAATCTGAGAAGGAGGTAGAGCCAACAAAGAAGAAGGGTAGGGTAATCATTACCAAGCCACCCAAGGCCTTCATAACTATTTCCACAAGAAGATCAAAAGGGAAAGGAAAATGAGATAGTGAAGTTGTGCTTGTGAAGCCCCCTCCCACATTTCAAGAAAGACTTAATCAGTTGAGAGTAGGTGCTAGAATAAATAACTTCAAAGCACTAAAGTATGAATCCAGAACTCTAGTAGAACAAAAGGAAGTTGAAGATCTAATCATGGATAAATAGATGGAAATTCTCTTTTGATCAGTTTGCTTCACAAATCCTTGTAGTACTATTAGACAAAGTCAAGGTTAGGTGGAAATCAGTTGAACAAGCAGCTAAAGGCATATTTGAGCAATCATTGAGAAAACTACTACCAAATCTTATAAATGCAAAGGTTAAGGTAGCCATGAAAAAGAATGAGGAGAAAATGATGATGAGATTTCATACTTGTCTGATTCAGATAAAGGAAATTGAACATGTGGTCAAGGATGCCACATCTATGTGGAAAAATATTTATCATCTACAAAAGCCTAGTGAAGACACAGTGGAAATCAAGGATGATGATGATGATAGTGATGATGATGAAGAGAAAGAGGAAGAAGCTGAAGAGGAAGATAAGGAAGAAGATGAAAAAAGTGATCCAACGAGAATAGCAGCACAAGTCATTGCTTATCTTCCTCATTCTCCACCTAAAACTGCTACATCATCAGGGTTGGAGATAGCTTTAGCAAGTATAATTGCAACTACTTCAGGTATATCATCTTCACAACCATTATTTGCTACCTCACAGCTCCAAGTATCTACAATGGAAGTTTCTACCACTTCATCAACAGATTTGCAGCCCTCTTCATCAGCTCCCAAGACATCTACTTCAATAGTGTATTCTACATCTAGTTCTACAATTTTGACAACTTCTTCTGCAGCATGTACAATAAGTGCCCCATCATGTTCTATAGTTTTGTCTACTACAGCTTTGATAGCACCTTTTGTTCCAATCATTTCATCTATTGTAAGTACTCTAGTTTGTGCTCTACTTATTGTTACTTCATTTTTGGATAGCACATTAGTTTTGGATACAGTTAGCACTTCTTTCAATTTTCCTTCAGTTGGACCCATTCAAGTTTTTACTACAAGTCCAACTATTTCTACAATTGTTTCCATTTCTAAGTCCAAGGAAGTATGCTCAGAAGTAAAAACAAGGACTCCTCTAAAACTTCTACTTACTGGTAAGTAAATTGATGAAGGCATTGATTTAGACAAGGAAATCATTATTCCTAAGTTGGATCTGGACACTGCCATAGCTGATGAAATGATACTAGTTAGTTAGCTTTTGGAGCAAAAGGCAAGGTAGAAATAGCTAAGAGCTGAAAGAGACAGAGAATTTACAATAATTGAAAATGCCAAGAACATAATAACTGAGGCCATAGGTGTTGATGTAGACTCATCTCAACACATTCTTTTACAATTGGAAGAAGTTGTAAATAAGTTCAATGAAGATACATCTGGCCAAGAAAAGCTTATTGACAAGGCAAAGAAAAAGTTTGATAATAAGGTGCTTAAGCACATTGCTATAAACCAGGTTGAGCTATCTACAATTTTGAGTAATCTTGAACATTCTTTTTCAAATGTAACATCACTTTTTGCCAAGTTGTGTGATGTTACCAAGTTTACTAAGGAGGTCAAGGAGAAATTGAGCAAGATTGATGTAGATATGAAGGCAAGTGCTCAAAGGCTATAGCTTGACCCTAGTTCAAGCTCAACACATCACATCAACGTGAGATTTTTGTCAGAAATGCAGGTAGAATTGCTAAAAGAGGAAGCTAGGATCAAGTTCACACTGATTAATATCCAAAATATGATCCTTCCAGTTATGGACTCAATGCATAAATATGTTGCATATTCAAAAACATTGGTCCAAGATAACAATTTTTCCATAGAAAATCATATGATTGAACTTTCTACAAAAGTTCAAGTGGCACTCTCCACTTGCAAAATTTTGCAAATCAATTGGGATAAGAAATTGGCTCTTATTCTCAAGGTCCACTCTGAATTTCTCTCACATTTTGGTGTCTCTATTTGAATATTTTGCATATCTCTTTGGCATTATTATCAAAAAAGGGGGAGTAAGAGATGATAAGAGACATGTGGAAATAATAAGGGAGAAAATAGATTGATATATGTATAGAAAAGACTATATATATATATATATATATATATATATATATATATATATATATATATATAATGCCATATGTATGGGGGATATATGTGATATAGATATATATACATGTATATATATATATATGTATATATACATGTATAGATATGTATATATACATGTATAGACATGTATATATACATGTATATAATATATATATATATATGTATATATATGTATATACATATATATATACATATATATACATGTATATATACATATATATATATATATATGTATATACATATATATATATATATATATATGTATATGTATATACATATATATATATACATATATATATATATACACACACAATAGCTTTACAAAGATTAATTTTGAAAAATCAAAATCAGTATGTCAGTGTACATAAGTCTTGATTCATAAGTGTTTTTGTCACTAATGCCAAAGGGGGAGATTGTTGGCATTATGTTGTATTTGTCATTAATAAAAACACTTATTCAATCCTATATGGTTACCTCAGTTAAGCAGTTCACACTGAGCCTTCCTGAAGCTATCGAGTAAGTGTGCAATTCAGCAGTGTTTACCGAGCTTATAGTGTTCACCGAGCAGATAATTTTCACCAAGCTTCTCAGTGTCTACCGAGCCATTAGTTTGTGTGATATGAAGTCAGTGTCTACCAAGTGATGAATGTGTAGTGTTTACTGAGTGACAACAAGGTAAATGAAGGATTTAGTATCTACTAAGTAACTCTATATCTACTGAGTCTCCAATGGTTACCGAGTTCCAAGCTATGTTGTGTGACTAGTATGGATCAAGCTTCTACTTCTACCAAGTGCATGACAATGCCGAGTAATGCAGTGGACACCAAGTATCAAAAGTTCACCAAGTCAGCTTGAAGAACTCGAGTTTTCTACTAATTGGCCAACTCAGTAATAATTTGTTTACTTGTATTTTAACCAACCTTGAAATTGAAAATATTGGAATGGTATATATGTAATGTATTATATCATTTGCAATATATGGATGAGAATATCAAGGAATGGATAGGTAATGTCTTGAGAAGAGTGAATGTGAATCAACAACAGAGAAGAGTATTCAACAAGGTCTACAAGGAGTAGTAAAGCTATATCAATCACAAGAGGTGATTTGTACTTCAAAGATCTAATCAGCAATCAAGTTGTAAGTCATATCTATTGTTTCATTCTGACAGGTGAATCAATTCTCTAAATCCTTTAATAGGGTAGACTTAACAATCTTTGTATAAATCTCTTAACAAAGTGCATACTTCATTGTATGTCTGTAAAACCTCTAACCAGGTGGATCTAGCAGTCCAAATTGCTCTTAACAGGTTATATCATCAGAAGTGGTCAATGTAAGCCCTAACAGGCCAACTTTATACTGAAGTAGTGAAGTTTTATGGGTATCATCCCCACCCCAATTTTACTTTCTATTTGGAAGGTTTCCAGGTCACCAAAATATTGTGTTCATGTGTTATGAATGCTTATCTTTTATCATGCATGCAGTAGATTAGATGAATGAATGGTGAATGATTTATATTGTTAAGTGTTGAATTGATTTAAAGTTTTTAAGATTACTAATTCACCCCTCCCCTCTCAATAACCTAGCTAGTCTTGATTATTTCCAACAAGTTATTCTAGTCATGTTGGATGTTCGACATGTTGAAATCTCAATTAGTTTGGCATGATAGTTTTCCAACCAACTATGGCTAGCCCTCCTAGCTATCTTTTCACTATAGCCCTACTCTATCTTGGCAATGGGGGGTGGATCATTTTATGAGATCGTGATAGCCCTTAAACATCATAGGGAATCACAGACATAACAGTTTCTAGTTGACAATGTTCCCTGTGTCATGGATGAAACCACCCCACGATCCCTTCCTCTTTATCTCCATCTTCGTAACAAGATGATAAGTAAAGAGGGTAGGCAATGCAATTAGTCCATAAGCAGGGGTATGCTAGGAAGTATATTGTATGTCAAACTTTTCTCTCTCAACTAAGGCACTTTTATCACCTACATACTAAACTTTATTCTATTACTTATGGGCACAACCTAGCAGGGGGAAAGTAGATTGAGGAGGGCACTAACGAATGGATGAATCAGCCAGGAAGAAAAATATTGTAGGTGGTGGCACCCTTCACCCTATAGGGAAAAGAGGGGGCCCATTCCTACTGCTTGACTTTCTAGAACAAGTGTTGTACAACCCATCAAAACGAACTAGGACTGGGTGGCCCCTATAATAATCTACCTCTGCATGGAATGTGTCGTTATTCTTGTAGCTATGGTCCTAAAAAATTAGGTGTGAGTGGATATCTAACCATTCTTTTGGTGTTGGTCGATCCTCTTATAATCTAAACTAAAATAATCCTCTTTTATGATCAATAAAGTTGATGCCTTTTTTTCTTTGAATGTCATCCTAAAAATGTTTAAATGAAATTAATAATTATAGATTCAAAAAATGAAATGTTGAGTAAGAATGAAAAAAATAGAGGGAAAATAATTAATGGAACTATGTGTCATTTTTTTTTGGTTTAATCATAAAAAATCTTCAATTAAGATTGAAAAAAGGAGAAGATTAAAAAAATGGTGAGCTTATCGAAAAAATAAGACTTAGTGAATAAGGTAGAAAATTATCGGTCAAATGTGAAAAACCCTAGCATTTTCTCTAACAAGGCAAGTATAGAGAAATCTGCATTTGTTTCCAAATCTTAGAACAATCAATGTCTAGAATCTCGCTATGTAAACTCTAGCAATAGATTTGCAATTTTATCTTAATTCAGGAAGATAGCCATGGATAGGGGAATGTATCATTCAAATCCTTAGTAAAACTTCATGAAGCAAGGGCTAAGGAAATCTAAAAAACATAGAACAATCAGACCAAACTTCCTCCCAATTAAGAAAAATATGGGAACAAGTGGCAACAAGTGAAAAAAAGAAAGACCATGAGGGAAGTATTTCAAAAGAAAACAAGCTCAGATCTACAAAATATTGAGGAATATGAGAAAATTAAATGATAGAGGTTTTTCTTCAATAAAACTAAACATGCAAGGAATCTAATATTGAAGAAGGATCCAATAGTGCCCAAGAAAAAGAATGAAGAGCCCAACCTTGGTAGTAACCCTCAGCCTGAACTTGTTTTAGAAGAAAATAGTAACCCCTTAGGTATTAAAAGGCATAGTAGTTCATTGACATCATTTGTTAGGTTTCCCAAAACCCTCAACAAAAACTCACAAGTTTATATTCCTCCCCATAAAAGACCATTTGAAATAAAGGATAAAGAAAAGGACTTAGTGATATCTAAACAACCTCTAACCATAAGAAACCTAGAAAATCAGGAACACTATCCAGATATCTAGATTATAAGTGATAGACATATAGGGAATAAGTGGATGGAGTGTTCAGATCTAGGTATATATGCATATTGGAGCGGACCAAAAAAGCTAATATCAAAACATGTAAGAAGATTAGAAAAGATTTGTCAACATCAAGTAAGTATCATAACTTATTCTAATTGTTTATTGTATTTACATTATGTAAGTAAAGATATTAGGAGCAAATTGATCTCAAATGTGTATTGCTTGTTTAAAGGTTACTCAGTAAAAAATTTAGCTTGGGAACCTAATTGGAGTAAAAATAATATTAGGAAATGTTCTGTACCTAACTAGATTGAATGTAAAAACTTTTTGCCTAAACTTAAACAAATACAAACCCTCATAAAAATTGGTAAATCACTAGGAAATTTTCTTGGCATCAAAGAGGATATTCACAAATCCAGTAATATCAAGTTTTTAGTGGATATAGAATAAGGACAAAAGGTATTTAATAAAAAAAAGATCACAACTAACAAATCTATATATGAACTAGTTTTTCACAAAAGTTGAAGGAGTAATCAATGGATTCATTAAACCCAATCTCTATCTAGAACATAAAATCACAACTATTAAAGAGGAATTAAGTAGCATCAGTATCAAGAAAAAAAATTTAGAATATGGGAAAGAAAAAGAGAGAGAAACAAAAGAGTTTACACATAAATCAAATAAAAGAAGAAAGGAACTCAGAAAGAAGTATAAAAAGAAGAAGAAATGGCAGCAATAGGAAGAGATATTTCAAAATAACAAGAGGTAATTGTTGTCGCAAAATTTTGCACCCTTGTCCATTTTTTTTACCTAAGGACAACTTTGTGAAACATGTAAACAACCTCCAAGCTATGGGACTTGAACTATGAGGTTAAGTCTCCAGAGAAGGCTGGCTTTAGTTGCTATAAGGGCGCACCCTAAACTACACTTGGAGCATAAAAGAGGAGAAAGCATGCATAGAACACTAACCTAATCTATCCTAAGGAGGTGATACACCAAAATAGAGTGTTCAAACCAATCTCTACCCATACATGTATAGTTGAACTGTTATGACATCAAAGATATATAGATTTAGACTTGTTTAAATCCAACAATCACATGCATATCAGAAAACCAAAATGAATAACACAAGGAAGAAAAGAGTTCACTTATATATCATTCATAGGTCAAAAAAGATACAATCATGCAAGTTGAAGATAGCCAAAACACATTGAAGAGAGGCAAATAAATCTTGCACAATGCATCAATGGTTGAAAGAGATAAAGCATAATATCATGAATAGTTTAGAGGCAACGCAAATTTACAATGTGCATGGCAAAACATGCCAAGGAAAATAGAGAAGAATCCAATATTTCAAAAGATTACAAAATGTTCTTTTATAGCTTAAGCATAACTTAGATAGCTTCTACCCTAAGGTGAAACTTAACAACCATATTCAAGATGGAAAAGAGCAGTCATTGAAAATTTGGGAAAGATCTTATCATAGCACACATCCAAATGCAAGAAAATAACTTATTCACCAAATAGGGCCCTTAAAAAGATAGAAACGGTGGCCATTTATCATTCTGACTGATTAGATGGACCAATAGGTAGCAGTGGAGTGTCTCTGTTCATTTATTAGACATGGGGAATGATGAAACTGGTTGCAAGAGATTGAAAAGATTGGATCTATCATCAAAGAGTTGTTTCCTTTGTTATCAACTCCCCAAATCAGTCATGTCATCAGTCAACTAGAATTAACCTTCAAGCCTTACCATGTGGACCAATCATATTATCATGTCTTGCACCCTATGAAGTCTCGCTACTTTGACCATTTCATACAATTGTGGCTTACCATCTTTTCTTTCGACTAACATCAAATGCCTACAGTTGAGCAAACAAACTACTATCACTGCTATGCAACTTGCCCTTGAAATTTTTTACTAACCAGCATGACCTTGCAAAGGCTAAAACTTAACCACACTCTCACCATCGTCACTTTGACCCAAAGTTAATTTTAACTTGGGGAAACTACATGATATAAAGGAATTGTGCCTTCAAAACTCTAACTTAGGTCAATCAAACAACTCATGCAATCAAGCGATGAGGGCAAGGCATATCCTGGCCCACCTAAAAACTCAACATCCATCTCAACATACACCTCAACATCATCTAACAACTCCTTTTAACCCTGATGGCCACACTGAAACAGGTCCCACAAGACATGTGTTATCTTTTCACATGCCTACACCCTTAACTCATGGCTCCAACACTAACCCCTGCGACTGAGCGATCATAAGGAAATCACCTTGTTGTTTCCTTAACCATGATGTAAGCCTAACCATCAATGAACGTATGAACAAAAGAATCTACTACTTTGCCATCTGAATGTTGGTTAATGCTTAACCCACCGCAACTATGTGACCAAGGGGTGATCGTATGTTCGTAACTTAAAGGCTTGAAGGCATAATATGAAAAATAACGACAATGAAACTTAGGATAAAAGGGGTATGGCCAAAGTTAAATTATTTTGTGAAAGCCTTTCAAATATCTAAAATTTAAAAACCTAGGTGGTTGTTAAGTGGCTTATCATTTGAATTTGACTTCTTGGCACGAGGCATTTGGCTAAGAATTCTTGCAACTCAAAGGAGATGCAAGCCTGCTTGGCATATAACCAATGACCATTGAAAATATATTGGGCTATGGAGTCTTTGAACTTTTAAAATCTGTCCATATCATCACCTTTGCTACATTCTAAACCATAAAATATGCCCTTCTCCCTCTACAACTCTGCAAAACTTTTCAAAATTCTCGCTCTAGAGGAATGACACCATGCGCACCCTACAGTTCTTGGAAAACAAGAAATAACATAAATAAATCTATTCTAACTATGTACATGGAACAACAATCATCAGAAATAAGGCTTAAGATATATTCCATTAACTGAATAGGAAAGATCTCACCATTAGGCCTACTTAACTAGAAAGCATTGGCCTGCTTGCAATTGATTATCACATAGGGACTGTTCCATAATGCATCAAACTTTGGATGTCTCCCTAGTTTTTCTCTATATGCATCCCATTTTAGCACAAGATTACCCTCTTTGAAATCCTTGACCTTAGCCTTTCTATCAAAAGACCCTTTCATCTACTACTGATGTGTTTCCAAGGTTTGCATTGCTTGATTTCTCTTCTTTTCCAACTCTATCAACTCTATTATTCATACAGACATAGTATCATTTTCAATTAGTTCCAATTGATGGGATAATTCTAGGGATGGAAACTATAATGAGATAGGAAGTCTTTCTTCCTTGCCATACACCAACATGAAAGATGAGTTTTCAATAGCCCTTTTAGGTGTTATTCTATCAACCCAAAGGGCAGTTTTCAATTTCTGATGCCAACACCTTTAATTATCTTCAATAGTCCTCTTAATGATTCTGATCAAATTCTTATTGGACGACTTAACCAAGCCATTACCTTGGGGGTAGCAATTGGAAGAAGTGCTCAAGTATATGCCATGATCAATCACCCATGCACAAATCTAAGCTTCTATAAATGATTTTGCATTGTCTGAAATTATGGTGGAAGGAGCACCAAACCTTGTAATAAGTCCATCTAAAAATTCAACAACTAAATTCTTAGTAGCATCTTTTAATGCAATTGCCTATGTCCACCTGGTAAAGTAATCTTTAGCAGCTAGACTCTATTTATGACCAGAACTAGAAGGAGGATTAATAGGACCTATGATATATAATCCCCACTAAGCAAAGGGTTGATCAACTTAGATAGGATGAAGTGGAAGGGTGACAAGCCTTTTCTTACCTAAAAAGAAAGCACATTTTTCACATTTTTTGACATACCTATGGCAATCATTGAACAAGGATAGCCAGTAATATCCTGCCCTCATTATCTTCATAGAAGTTGTTCTTGCTGAAAAGTGGCTACCATCAAGACCATCACGAAGCTCCTTAATCATTCTCTCTACTTGATCTGCACAAATACACCTTAACAAAGCTCCATTAAAGCCCTTCCTAAAAAGAATACCATCAACAATGGCATAGGGAATGGACTGCAATCTAAACTATCTTCCTTTTTCCCTATCCAAACCTTGAGGATATCCATTGCCTAACAAGAAGATCATCATGTCATCTATCCAATTCCTTGGATTCTCATCTCTTGCTTCTTGTTGTTCTATCAATATCATAGCAACTTCCTCATCTAATTCTTGAGATGAGGCCATCTACTTGCACAATCCTTTCCCTCTTACCAACTCAGTGATCAGGATGTCCACGTCATATTCCATCACCTTAGTGATCCAACCAGCTCTTTTTTGACTGATATCTTTGCTCAAAAATAAATCTTTAACACTTGCATGGGGGACCAAAAAATGGATCTTGTTGTGTGATAAAAGATGACTGAATTTGTCTTATGAATGCAAGGGCTTTCTTTTCCACATAATTGAACTTGTCTTCATATTCCTTGAGCCCTTCACTAAAGAAGGCAATAGGTTGCTCTTCATTCTTGTCATTTGGTTGAGTCAAGATAGTAGAAATGCTTGACTCACCTCCTAAGGTATAAAGAATGAAATCCTTTTCAAATTTTGGATTAATGAGAGTAGAGGTTGAGGCTATGACTACCTTGATCTCTTCAAAACTTGCTTTCCCTTCCTTGGTCCATGAAAAGACCATATTCTTTTTAAGCATAGTTGTAAGAGGTTTCACCATGGCACCAAGATTAGGAATAAATCTTCTCACAAAATTTATTCTACCAAGAAAACTTTGTAGATCTTTCTTATGGTTAGGAAGAGAGAGAGCAAGTATTTCTTTCATTCTTTTTGGATCAATGGTCAAACGATCCTTGGATACAATGTGTCCTAATAATTCCCCTTTATGAGTGGCAAAGACACACTTGCTTGGATGCAAAGATACTCCATACTCTTTACATCAAATGAATACTTGGCTAAGATGGCCAAAACGATCTGCTACATTTTTTGAATACACTGTGATATCATCAAGGTAGACCAACACAAACCTTTCAATCATGTTCTTGAAGGCCATATCCATTTCCTTTTGAAATGTGGCACCTATATTTGTTAGTCCAAAAGACATTTTACTATAGGCATAAGTGCCCCATTTGGTGGTAAAAGCAGTCTTATATCTATTAGCTTCTTTGACTAACACTTGGTTATAACCTAAGAATACATCCAAGAAAGAAATTCTCTCTAAACCACTAACCTTAGACAATATCTATTCCATGGAAGGAAGATGGTGATGATCCTTAAGGGAAGCTTGGTTAAGATCCCTAAAGTCTACACATAGTATGATTTCTCCACTCTTCTTCCTAACAAGGAAAAGGTTAGCTACCCAAGAGGAATGCTTGATAGGGAAAATGATATTGGCCTCAATCAATTTGGATAGCTCTTTTCTCATTAATGGCTCAATCTTGGGATTCACTAGCCTCTATTTTTGCCTAACAGGTTTGACATTATCAACTAAATCCATGGTATGTTAAACAAACTTGGGTCAAAACCCTTTAAATCATCATATGTCCAAGAAAATACATCATTAAATTCTTGAAATAGATGAACAAAACTTTCTTGCTCTATTTCAAAACATACCTTCCCCATGTTTAAAGTCCTTCCATCAGCAACTGCAACTGGTATATGATCATCTTTGTTTGCAACAAGGTTCATACCTCTATATCTTACTTGGCCATCAGGATTGAAGGCGCTCTCTAAGGTAATGAGACCCTTAGGAAACTTGTTAGAACTAAGATTGATGATTTGATCCCCATACTAGTCATGTAGCCTTGACTAATTTTTATTTGAGAACTCCACTTCATTCTAAAAGAAACTTACAATTTGTGCATCAAATTCAAAGACTTGCCAATTGATATTATTATCAGGGACAACATGCCTAACCACCACTTTAATCTTTTACTTCTTCTAATCTTCAAGGCTCCTTGTCACATCATAAGATGCACCAACTGTTGCAAGTCTTTCAGCATGTCTATTTTCTTTTCTAGGAATGTTTTGAATATTAAATGCATTGAAACTTTCAAGAAAATCCCATACTCTATGTTTATAAGACTTGAGCAAACTACTCTTGGTGACATTTTGATTTCTCGCCTAATTAACCACCAACTTACTATCCCCATATACACTTAAGGATTGAATTCCTCTTTTTTAAGCAAGTAGGAGGCCTTGAATCAACAACTCATACTCTACTATGTTATTAGTACAACTGAATTAAAGCCTAAATGAGAAGTAGTACTTTTCTAGTGTAGGATATATCAACACCACACCAACCCCTGATCCATTCTTATTTCTTGATCCATCAAAATACATGCTCCATATCCCACTTGTATCCTCTTTGTTCTTCATAAGGTTAGGGACAAGAGCATCCTTTTCTGATATATAATAAGTACCAAGGCCTATCTCTAGGGTTTCTAATATAAGATCAAACTAATATGCATTGGCCCATTTATCTAAGATAAAATTAAGTATCTCTACTAGGGAAGTGGTAGGCTCATTTACTATGTCATTTTCATCTTTCTCTAGGATAGTACAATTCATATTGATGAGATTAGGAGTGCAGGACTCAATATGATTAAGGGTTAAGGGCTCCATTCTGATTGAGGCCTTAGTTCAATATCTTGTTCTAAAAAATATGTATAACCAATCAAAGGATATGTAGCCACCTATTTGGGTGGTGAAATCTCTTGAAAGACATGTGGAAAAGTGTGGCTTAACTTCAACAATTGATATATCTTGAACTATTGTACAACCAGGGCATGCATGTAGAGCCATTACAACATTCCTAAGGATTTCTATAGTCTTGATAGTACTACCATCCAAGTTTAGTACATCCCTAACAATGGGCTCATATTTCACTTCTAAGACATCAACAATATACTTGGGCATCACTGAACTGCTAGCCCCTGAATCAATCATGCAATTGTGGACTAGCTTATCTCCTATAATTAGAGAAACATAAAATGGGGCAAGTCTAACCTTTTTACTTGTTTCTACCTCCTTTGATGGTTGTACAAAACTTGTAGCACTCTCCATGCTAGGTGGTTGATCCTTTGGTTCAATGCTCTCCAATTCCTACTACAACAACCTCTTTTGCATAGGTATAGTAGCGATAACACCCCACATAGAAATGTTCACATTTTCCCATTTCATTTGTTCTACCACACTAAATGATGCATTGGGTGCTTTGGCAAAAACTTTGGGAGCTGCATGTGTAGAAGGTTGAGATATGTTTTTTATCCACTACTTGTACATGAGGTATTGTGCTTGATGTTGAGGCCTAATTGGGAAGGGGAGGAATAGCATCATTAATGGCTCTTCTTTTTCTCCTAGTGTTATGAGCACCAGAATCTTGGTTTACATTAAAATGCTCTTTGACTCGATGATTCATGAAAGAACAACCACCTTGCTAAGAAACATCAATAGGTTGATTAGCATTGTGCTACTTTCCTAACACCTGCTCTTGTTAGTTAGTTCCAAGTGAGACTCTACCCTCTAGCACATACAATATCCATAGGAATAGTTACAAGAAGGGTAGATGTCTTGATCTTGAGCAAGATTGTTTTGAGGGACTAAAGCCCTATTTTGGTTGGTCTTCATAGTATGGGTGTTGTCGATAGGTCTATTCTAATTGTAGGGGACATGACTCTGGTTTGAGGATCTATTATGTATGGGACCTCATAGTAAATCCGGGGAGGTTTATTATTTTGATCTTTCTACCTCTCCAAGGTGGCCACCTTATTGCCCACTTTTTGCATCACTAAGAGGTCGTCCTCTAACTTCTTCTCTTAACCTTGTAATCTCTAGTCTATATTTAGCATTATAGGCTACATCATCTCCTTAATTTCATCCATTCCATTTGAAGATTTCAAAGCTTTAGGGGTAGTGGCAAGAGGTTGTGATGTGGAAGGTATGGGAATAGGGGCTATTGTGGGTTGGTGATTTGGAATATCAGGGAAGAAGGGCATAGGAGGCCTTGGAGCTAACTTTCCTCCTTGTATCAAGATATTCTTTTCCCTTATGGCTATCTCGTAAGAATTTGGTAAAGTCTCCCCTCCCGTAATTTGCAAAGTGGTGCAATATCACAGTTGAAGGCTCTGAGGTAACACAAGAATGCATTATGTAGAGAAGGCTTTATTGCAGTGGGTATTCTATCCCATGTCTTCTAAAATATATAATTAAAATCTATTGTATATTTATGTGGTCCCCTCTTGATGGTTATTAGCTTCTTTAAAAATGATAGGTGATCACTTTTGTCCTCAAAAATCTTACAAAGTCTTGCTCCTAACCCATCCCAATTAGTAATAGAGTTATGAGGCAAACCTCTATACCATCGTAATGTGTTTCCTTTCAAGGATGATGCTAGAAGCCTCACTGCCACATCGTCTTCAGATATTGCATGTATATTACAAACATTTGCAACTTCTTAGATGTGTTCTAAGGGAGAGATGGAAATTTCACCAGTAAACTCAAGTATACTTTTCAGAGCTAATATTGGTATGTCATGTCTTTGAGCCAATAGGAGAGGACTTCCACCATTAAAGGTGGCAAAAGCATGAGCTCTAGCCATGTAAGCAAGTGATCTATTAATATGAGAAAATGGTATTCTAGGTTGAGATCCAACAACAAGAGGAGGGGAGATGGATCTTGTAGGGGTATGAATTACTATTGCACTCCTAACTGGTGATAGAGATACCCTAGTCTTTCTTCTTCTAGGATTTGAAAATGAAAGCTCTTGGTATTGAAAATTACCTCTAGAAGATGCCCTTGTTTTAATTTTGGGCATGAATCACAACAACTTTGGTCTAAAACTAGATGTGGAATGGAGTAGAGTCACCAAGTGATTGGATACGAGCCTCTTGAAGGCCTAAAATACTGAGAGAGCAACACTATTTCCTTAGCATCAATCTTGAAACTCTTCTTTGACACTAGTAGACTCGAAATCTTCTTGAATATCATCCCACCATCCATGCTAAAAGCTATTGTCATAAAAGTTTGCACCCTTGTCCAAAGTTTTTACCTAAGGACAACCTTGTGAAACATGAAAGCAACCTTCAAGCTGTGGGACTTGAACTATGAGGTTGAGTCTCCAGAGAAGTTTGGCTTCCTTTGCTATTAGCGTGCACCCTAAAGTACACTTAGAGCATAAAAGGGGAGAAAGCATGCATATAACACTAACCTAATCTATCCTAAGGAGATGATGCACCAAAATAGAGTGTTCAAACTAATCTCTGCCCATACATGCACACTTGAACTATTATGACATCAAAGATATACATATTCAAACTTGTTTACATCCAACAATCACATCCATATTAGACAGCCAAAATGAATAACACAAGGAAAAAAAGAGTTCACTTATATATCATTCCTAGGTCAAAAGAGATACAATCATGCAAGCTGCAAATATCCACAAAATATTGAAGAGAGGAAAATAAATCTTGCACAGTGCATCAATGGCTGAAAGAGATAAAGTGGAATATCATGAATAGTTCAGAGGCAAAGGGAATTTACAATGTGCATGCCAAAACATGCCAAGGAAAATAGAGAAGAATCCAATGCTTCAAAAGAATACAAAATGTGCTTTTATTGCTTAAGCATAACTCAGATAGCTTATGCCCTAAGGCAAAACTTAACAACCATATTCAAGATGGCAGAGAGTAGTCACTGCAAATTTGGGAAAGATCTGATCATGGCACACATCCAGACATAACAAAATCAATTATTCACCAAATAGGGCCCTTGAGAAGATAGAAATGACGACCATTTATCATTCTGACTAATTCAATGGACCAACAGGCAATGGTTTATCTCTCTTCATTTTTCAGACATGGGGAAAAATGAAAGTGGTTGCAGGAGATTAAAAAGATTGAATCTGTAATCAAGGAGTTGTTTCCTTTGTTATCAACTCACCAAATCAGTCGTGTCATCGATCAGCTGGAGTCAACCTTCAGGCCTTACCACATAGAGCAATCATATTATCATGTCTTGCCACCCTATGAAATCTCCCCGCTTTGACCATCTCATACAATCGTGGCTTTGCCATCTTTCCTTTCAACTAACATCAAATGCCTACGATTGAGCGAACAAACCATTATTGCCATTGTGGCTTGCCTTGACATTTCTCACTAACTGTCACGACCTTATGAAGGCTGAAACTTAACTTCATTCGCACCATCACTGCTCTAACCAAAAATTATTTTTAACTTGGGGTGATTGTGCGATATAAAGGAATCGCGCCTTTGAAACTCTAACTCGGGTCAATCAAATAACTCATGCTATCGAGTCATGAGGGCAAAGCATATCTTGGCCCACCTGACAACTCAACATCCACCTCAACATCATCTGACAACTCCTTTTAACCCTGATGGCCACACTGAAATAGGTCCCACATGATACGTGTTAGCTCATCGCACATTCGCACCCTTAACTCATGGCTCCAATAGTAACACTTGTGATCAGGTGATCATAAGGAAATTGCCTTGTTGTTGCCTTAACCATGATCTAAGCCTAACCATCAGTGAATGTGCAATTAGAAGAATCTACTACTTCACCATCCAAACTCTGATTAATGCTTAACCCACCATGATTATGCAACCAAGGGGTGATTGCACATTTACAAATTAAAGCCTTGAAGGAATAATATGAAAAATATGGGTTGTGAGACTTAGGATAAAAGGGGTATGGCCAAAGTTAAATTATTTTATGAAAACCTTTCAAATATTTGAAATTTGAAACCCTAGGTGGTCATTGAGAGGCTTATCATTTGAATTTGACTTTTTGGAGAGGGGCATTTTGGCTAACAGTAATTCAAATAGGCATAAAGGATTTAAAAGAAATGGAAAATGAGGTTTAGAAAATATTGGACATTAAAAACAAAATTACAATATTTAAACAATGTGGATTATGTCAAGGAGGGAGTGGCTTTCTATAAGAACTTGAAGACAACCTAAAGAATCTCAACAAACTAACCTAGGATATTCAACTTATGAAGACTAATATTGAAGATCAAATAATGTTAGGAGATCAACAACATAGAGAACATGGGAAGATAGACTTTCATGAAAATAAAGAAGAGGAAGCTAACAAATCAGCAAACAAAAAAGAAGAAGAAAGATCCCCAAATAGTAGAAGGGAAGCAAGAACAAATAAGCAATTGAGACAGGAAAATGACAAGGAAATTTTGAAGTCATAACTAGGATAGAAAACTCAAGGACAAAAAATTAGTGCATAAGTAGACCGAATTTGGAAAGTATAATTAAGGAAAGATAGACTCAAGAAAATGAGGATAAAGAACTCTCAAAAAGGATAACTAAAGACGAGATTAGAGAACACGATGAGATAGAAGCAAACAAGAATCATCAAAAAGACTGAGCAATAGTTACACAATATAAAGAATATGGTCAAGAAGATAGTATACGTCTAGTGATTCAGCAAATTGGAGTAATGTGACTATCTGGAAAAAGACTTAGAAGAAAAGAATACACAAATTTTGGTAGACTCTTGAAAATGGGAAAAACCTCTTTGAAGAAAATGACAAATAGGAACAACAGATAGAAAAGAAAAGGAATTAATCGAAGGAATATTTAATACCGATTGAGGTCAACACCTATATTAAGACAATAAATCAAGAAGATCAAAAAAAATATGAAGAAATAAGGAATGTAGAGGATATACATTATGGAAATTGTTAGATATCTGAAGAATTTGGGGTGCTAAATGAAGTTGAACAAAACAGTAAAAAAAAAGAGATAAAACAACTATTTGAAGAAAGCAAGGAATAAGATAGTAAGGAAATGGAAATAGAAGAAAAAATATTTAAGTAGAAGAAGAGCAGGAAGAGGTGAAAGAAGATCTAAACTCATATAGTATCAACAATGCACAATAGCATATGGAGAATCTAGGTATATCTATCAACCAGGAAAACTTGCAGACTTTGAAGTGTGGTAAATAGAAAGCAAATCATGGAAAGAAATCACTCAAGGCATTGAGAACTGTGGATGGGCAAGCAAAGGAACAAAAAAAGATTAATGAAATTTTAAAAGCAGGGAAGGGGAAGAACCTTCCCATAGAACAATGAGGATTACAACTTGGAGTGCTAGGGGACTCAATGCCCCTAGCAAAAAATGCTTATTAAAACATAATCTTAATTTTTTTGAATCAAATGTTATATTAATTCAAGAAACTAAGTTGAATGAAGGAGAAGGAGATAGATTAGATACGAAATTGGGTAACTGGAAAACAACATTTGTAGAATCTAATGGTGCATCAGGAGGTATAGGTTTCATTTGAAATCCTAGGAAAATAGCGCTCAATATAATATACATGAATAATAATTGGATGAGATGCAGAATACAAACTTTCAGACATAATCTTCAAATTACTCTGATTAATGTTTATGGGCCTACTCAAACAATAGACAAGAAAAGAGTATGGGATGAGATTAGCACTTTCATGGAAGCAAACCCTATAGAAAAATTATTATTGCAGGTGATTTTAATGTAATCTTAAATTTGGAGGAAAAGTATGGGGGTTCACAGGTGGTATCGCAAGCAGCTATAGATTTCAGAAATTGGGTAAAAAAATAGTTTATTGGATATATCAACTAGCAACGGTATCTACACTTGGAACAACAAAGGAAAAGGATTCAACTACATAACAAAAAAATTAGACAAGTTCTTCTTCAAAAGAGATTTAAGCAATATAGATTTGGCACTTTAGTCATTGATTATGCCACATGCTGGATCAGATCATTATCCACTTAGAATAGAACTAGTTGAATTAGTAAAATCATCCAGGAATCCATTCAATTGTAAAAAAATGTGGTTCTTAGACTGCAAATTCATGGATAATATTAAACATTGTTGGCAAGAAGGAAACTTTAAAGGATCTAAAATGTATTGCTCTGTCTCAAAACTAAAAATGCTTAAAGAATTTATTTTTTAAATGGAATACAATACACTTTAACAACATATAAAGAAAAATTAAACAATGAAAAAGAACTTAAGAAATTAAGTGAAAAATTCATCCAAAAATGTATGGATAATGAAAAATATAATAAAGAAAAAGAATTATTACCAAAATAGAAGACATATTAGCAAAAGAAGAGGTGTTTTGGAGGTAAAATTCAAGGGAGAAATGGTTAGCAGAAGGGGATCGAAATACACAGTTCTTTCATAATAGTACTCCTAATCAGAGATCAATAAACATAATACTAAAAATTAAAAACAAGGAAGGGAATATAGAAGAAGATCCCTCCAAAATAGTAGAAGTTTATGTGGATTATTATAAAAGCATTTTGAATAACTTTCATTGTTCTAACCAAATAGCACAAGAAAAGATGTTGAAATTAATTCCTAAAGTGGTAACTCTAGAAGATAATCTATTTCTAAATAAACCCTTCACTTTAGAAGAAATTAAAAATGTTCTTTTCAATCTAAACTCTAACAAATCACTAGGACCGGATGGCTTCCAAGCCTTCTTTTTTCAAAAATGTTGGAAAACCATAGGAGTGGATCTCTGGAAGGAAATTAAAGCATCAAGAAATGCAAAATCATTATTATTAGAGATTAATCATACCCTTTTTACTCTGATACCCAAGAAAACAATTTTTGAAGAACCTGGTGACTTTAGACCTATAGCGGTATGTAATACAATTTACAAAATCATATCTAAAGTGCTAGCATATCATCTCAAAAACATCCTTTCGTCCCTCATTTAGAAGAACAAATGGGTTTTGTCCCAATAAGATCTATCCTAGATGGGATTCGATCATTCATGAAACCATTCACTCAACAATTAGGAACAAAGAAGCATGTATGTTCATGAAATGAGATATACAAAAAGATTATGACATGGTAGATTGGATATTTTTATGTAAAATATTATAATCCTTTGGGTTCTCTCATCAATGGGCTAATATTATATTCAATTGTATCTCAACTCCAAAAATTTCACTTTGAATAAATGGTACTCCAGAAGGCTTTTTTAGCATTTCTAGAGGAATAAGTCAAGGCGGTCCAATTTCCCCCTTTTTATTCATCATCATGGCTAAAGCTTTTCATAAAACAATAAAGAAATCTCAACTTGAACGTAAGATTAAAGGAATTGCTATAGCAGAAAACACCTCAAATGTTACTCATCAATAATTTGTTGATGACACAATCTTACCAGGTGAGAGTACAATAGAAGAAGACCAAAACTTTAAACAAATCTTACAAAATCACACTGAAGCATCAGGACAACATGTAAATGCTAAGAAATTAGAATTTTTTCTCCTCAACACACCAACTAAAATAGAAAATTGCATTTGCAATTGCATGGGATATAGGAAGGGTTCCTTTCCATGCAAATATTTAGAAACATACTTGGAAAAAGGGGCAAGGAAAACTAAAACATGGAGCAATATTTTGGATAGAATCGACAAACAAATAAAAATTTGGAAAGGAAAATGGTTAAATAAGGTTGGAAGAGTGATAAAAATCAAATCTATTCTTTCAACTATCCCAACATATCAATTGTCATGTCTCCCATCACCCAAAAATATTAATAAAAACCTAGAAGGGAAACACATAAATTTATTTTGGAGTGGAACAAAGGATACAAAGAAATTTGCATTAATTAAATGGGAAAAGATCTAAAGACCAAAAGAACTAGGTGGTTTAGGTATTAAGAATTTTAACTGGCAGAATGAAGCCTTAGGAGAAAAACTAGTTTGACAAATGTATCAAGAGAGAGATAGTAAGTGGGAAAAAATACTACACAACAAATACTTGAATGTAGAAGATCCATCCTTATTGTTGAGAACCAAGAATCCACCCAAGGGATCAGAGGCATGAAACTTTATGATTAAGTGTCGAGCTTTGATCAGTAAATATGTAACTTCGGATATAGGGAAAGGGGGAGAAGCCCTATTTTGGGAAGATTCTTAGGATGGGTTTCCTGCTATAGATAGTCTCAACATTTCCCCTAATATCAAAAACACTTTAGTAAACTTATGGGGTAAATAGGTAGCTAATTATAAATAGTTGATGAGGGTGAAAGTGGAGGATGTATTGTCATGAAAATCTCTAGAAGGAACAAGCCTAACCTATGAAGAAAAAGAGACCTTAGATCAAATTCTTAAATAGAGAAAGGTCAATCATAAAGATGGGGAAGATAGACTCATATGGGGGAGCTCAGAAGATGGGTAGTACAGGGTAAAGAAAGGATGTAACATTATAATCAACTCTTAAAGATGGGAAAAGATAAGTATGCCTATTAAATTATGTCGAGGCCAAGCTTGCTTGCCAAAGGTAGGTACCTTTTTATGGGTAGCTTCACAAAAAAGTATCCTATCAGCTAATAGATTTCAAAAGATGGGATTTGAAGGCCCTTCGAGATGTAGTTTATGAAAAAGAAAATGAGGAAAAAATACACCACCTTCTTTTTCAATGTCCCTATGTGAAAGAAAGTTGGTGTTGGCTTCATCAAAAGCTAAATTGGACCTCTTCTATAGTTGGGGACCTGGATAGTCATTTAAATGGATGGCCTAACAATATTAACTTCAAGATTTATAATAAATTATGGAACATATCTCCATCTATTCTAATGTGGGAAATCTAGAAAGAACGAAATAGGCGGATATTAACACTGAGCTTAGAACTACCTCACTGCTTAACAAAGTGGAAGCAAACATAATAGAAGTTATGAATAGTCATCTAAGAAGATCAGCTAAAGAAGAAGGAACTTTTAATGAATGGGATGCCTTAATAAGAAAGAATTGAGTCAATCTTATCAACCCACCATTAGTCTATCATAAGAAAAACCAGAAAGCAAGTGAAGAATGTAGATGGGAACCACCACCATCTGGGTGGATGAAATTAAACTTTGATGGAGCATCAAGAGGAAATCTGGGTATTGCAGACACAAGCTATATTTTATGTTCTAATTCTAGAAATTGGATTATCAAGAGAGCCAAACCATTAGGAATTGCAACCAATAGTATCACAAAACTAGAAGCTCTACAGGAAGGACTGAAACTAAGCCTTCAATTGGGAATAAGGAGACTAATTATAAAAGGAGATTTGTAGATTATCCTAAATGCTCTAAGAAAGATAAAAACTCCTAATTAGATAATGAACTCAAAGCTAGAGAATGTTCTTAGCATCATTGATAAATTTGAAGAAACTAGAGTACAACACATATATTAGGAAGGAAACATAGAAGCAAATCTTCTAGCAAAAAAAGGCGTAGAAGGAGAGGACTTTATTTCTCAAGCTTAAAATAATCATCTTTGACATAAATCTTACTCAACCCCCATGCTTCCTCTTTAGTTTAAACTTTAGACTTTGGCTGTCATTTTATTACACTATTTTGGTTATATATAATGTTTCTTCTGATTTATTTTTAGCCTCTTAGGTTAATGTGGCAATTTATTACCTCTGTTATAAGTTTATAAGTTTAAGCATTATTAGGACCATTTCAAACTCTAACAAATTATAGTAATATAAACATTACAAATTGCATAAATAGGTAAGATTATGATTTAGACTTGACCTAACAATTATGAACTATACTCTTAGCAAAATTCATGATTTATAATGATGATCAATAGGTGACATATTGTATCATTTTCTTCTACATCTTTCTAGGGCCCCTAATTTGAGCATTTTATATTTGGCCCCAAGTTAATTTCTGTCATTTTTTACAAGTGCTTGTTAGGTATTTTGTGTCTTAGGGTGAGAATGGATTTTTCCATTTGTTTGTATCATGCCATGGAGGTATGCATGATGGCATTTAAGGGTAACGACAAACCCAAGAGGTGGAATAGGATATTGAATCATGTAAATGATATGACTACGGTTGGCATCAATCAGGTTTTGGGTGAGGAGGTTTTTAACTATGACTTCACATGGCAGGCCAACAATAATGTCTTACGATCCATTATTGGGTGTTTTGTGAGGGCTGACATAGGAAAATGGGAAATTATTCAATTTTGTCAAAATATTTTCGACCCAATCTGGTTGGAGCGTTTAGAGCATGCAGTCTTCTGTATTGATGAAAAACTTAGGATTCCCCTTCTTGAAGTCTACATGTCTTATCCCCTAGGAGTCTGGAACTTGTCAAAGTAGCAAGGCAACCTATAATGGTTATTTGGGAGAACATTCAGTTCTATTAGGAGTGGCCTAAGATGGAAGCTAACATCAACTTTTTGCTTTGCTGGAGAGGTATAATGAAAGACCTAGACAAGAATTGGCTCCTGCATTATCTTAGGAATTTTGATGCCTACATAGAGCTAGGGGTTATATTTGATGATATCAACCTTCTAGAATTTAGCTTGCCAAATCTGCTCAAATCTAGCAAGGAGAAAATAATGTTTGTCTTTTCACCAGGTTCAAGGGCAAAAGATCTAGAAGAAGTAGTAAAAATCATCATGGTCACATGGAAATCTGGTGGGGAAATCTAATGGCAGGTCTCTTATGATTGGGGGTTTTTCTAAGTATCATGCCCTATTTTGCTATCTTTTTTGGTTATCATATGTTATTTTGGCAATCTTCATCACATTGTTTTTTTCTCTATTTGGCCTTCTAGTTGTTGGTTCAATCCCTATTAGAGAGCATCATTTTGTTCGGCCTTTATACTTTTCCCTTCAAAGTTTTTGGTTGGTTTTGTATGTTGTTGGTTTGGTTTTTTCCAGGTTATGTACATAAATATACAAAAGATGGATATAATATAAGATACTTGTTTAGCTTAGTAGTTAAATGTTAAAGTTCCTTTTTTGGCATTCTTATGATATAAGCTTCTTGATTGATCAAAATAGACTCTTTGATAGAATGAGATCATCAATTAAGTTTTAATTTTTTCTTCTTACTAATAAGATTATGGATTTATCTTCAATATAAAATTAATCATTTGTTTTGTTATTCTAAAGCAGTAAGGATTGTAGTATTCCCTAACCTTTCTTCACTATTTCCACTTTATTCTATCTTCATTCAAAAGGTATTCTCACCCAATTTAAACTTGTTTCATGTTGGACTTAACAATTAATTACCAAAGACAAGCAATGGTGTTTAATAAAGTGATTAGATATTGTAACATAAGATTAACTTAGAGTATAAAGTACTAACACCTAATGTGGATAAAGAAGTTGTTTTATTTGGAGTATGATAAGAAGGAGCCTCATTTTTTTAAGCAAATTCAATGAGAGATTGTGAGAGTTAACTCCTCTTAATCCTTTTTCGATTATTGTAATTAAAATATGGAACTTTAAGAAAAGGAAGGAAGACCTTCCAGATTATCTTTAAAAGATTTGGGTAAATTGTACAAAAGATCAAAAAATAGGAAAGGTTGAATAAATAATCATTAGGATTATCATCAAATTATAAAAAATGGGGTATGCCCCTGTTAAGTATGTCTCTATATAGGACCTTGGTCTCGGGCAAGACTGGAGATTTTATTCTCCATTCTTTCCTACCAGTGCCTGTTTAAATGGAGCATGTTGTAATTATTTTTATGATATAATATAATAATAAAAAGGCTTCGATCGTTTACCAATTTTTATTTTTTTTAAAAAATTGTGTCATTTTTCAATAAATATAAAAAATAAAATTTTAATAAAAAAGTTGGGTATGTGCAATTTAACAAGATAATAAATTTAAAAAGCAATAACAAAAAAATAATTGCTTAGTAAAAACTTCTATAAAAAATGGCACGTGAAATTTAATAATATAATAAATTTAATAGAATCTTTATTAAAATAAATTAGGCACATTCAATTTTTTTATCGATAAAAGGACGATGTTTGAATATTTTATTAATTAATTAAAAGGATATAATTACAATTGCATTTAGTCCAAGCACTGGTAGGAAAGAGCACAAGTAAAGAAACCCTTCGATCTTGCCCGTGACTTGTTCAGTCCAAAAAATAGATCTATTTACCAAAATATTGTCTTTGTGCTCGACCCACGATCACTAATTGATAATCTTTCGATTATTATTACATGTACATCTTTTCATTGAGTATTAATGGATTTTTAATAATATTATGGGCCTTACAATTATCCAATACATTGATTGTTTAAATTTACAAATCAAGTCTATATAAATTTACAAGATAGGAAACTCCTCTTCTCTTAGTTGCTCCAAACCTATCAGGTTAGGTTAGCCACTCAACGATTTGCAAACACCACATTCTCAACCTCTTGACCAAGGATTAGTTGTGAAGATAAAATAGCAGCAATAAAAATAATATTTCTAACTAATTGATCATCAAGAGTGAGGAAAGTATAATGGATTGTAATCACCTTATTGTCAGCCATATAACCTTGATTCACATCAGGAATGAAGCAAGGTAATCATATTTAATTAACATAGTACCGCATGAAAACACTTCTTCACAATCCATAAAGTAATCTCCTTTTTTCTCATATAATTAAAAATTGAACGCAGTGAACAAGCATTCCTTATCTATCCAGGATTCTACATAAAATCTTTGAAAGTAAGAATTCCCTCTTAAATTGGCTCAATAGATAACTCTTACATGACCCATGGTGAGTTCATATAAAATGAGAAAGCAAAACCAGTACTGAAAATTTCATGAAGATCCCTCATGTTCATAAGTCGGTCATCATATTTGATTATACTAGACTACCCAAGGAATTAACAACAACACAATCAACCATCACTCTAGCTAGCTAGAAAGTCAAAGAAACATAATAACAACATAAGCAATAATGTGTCACCAATATTAACTTCAAATCCAAAGAATCCTAGTGCAAACATTCATATTGCATTGTTTACGCATTATCAATCAATTAGGGAATAGGCCGAATGAAATAAATGGAAAAGAAAGTATCCATCTTATGGATATAAGATACCTAATTATCTTAGGTGGGGAATGACCCCCATAAAAAAATATTTGGGAGAGAAAAAAAGGACATCGAATATAATCAGAGCCCTATGTGGCATAAAAAGAGGAATGAATTTAATCTTTAGTTCATTAGGAAAAGTTTCCCCCATATTTCATCATCATTATTGGCAGAGTTTAGATGGTGGAAGAACAACACCCTTAATAACATAAGCATGATATTCTGTCATCTAACTACATTTGATCTTGATGTGGAAACTATAAAGCTCATCAAAATCACATATTTAACTTACTTTACCAAGAATTCCATACAAAAATTGTTAACATACTAATCTATTTAAATGGAGTAGAGTTATTGTTAACTACAACAAAAAATGAATCACCCATTTCAAAGCCCCTAAAACATCAATTAATTTCTAAAAATCAGTTCATCTCTAAAAGTGAAAGGTAACACTTTCTTATCATAAGCAATAAACTTGGTAACATAACCCATTTATATTGAAGATAAATAACAGATTAGATTATACCAATATTCCAACCTTCTCAACTAAAGGAGATATCCTCAAAGCCACAATAGAAAATGTGATAACAAGTAAAAGGAAAGCATGCTATGATATAAAAAATATTTCAAACTTGTCTTGAAGAATCAATAGAAAAACTAAAACCAAACAACCTTAAAATGACAAAGGAAGGAATTCTGTCCTAATTTCATTAAGAATGATACTAATCCTCCATTCTCCAACCATTTTTACCTTGATTAAAACAGAAGTATGGCATCATTGTTAACAAGATGAGAAGAGAACCTAATACCTTCTATGCACGTATAGGATGAATCAAAGCTTGAATAGGCAAAATAACCCATCACCAATCATTTAAAAAAAAGTCATTTATGGTAAAGAATCATTAATTTTTTAAGTTCCACTATTTCAATAAAGTCTAATCATTCAAATCTATTAACATAAAGAGTCTCTATATTAACAAGGCTAAATATAATGTATACACTCTAAGCAACACATATGACAAGAAACATCCATTTAGACCTCAAGGCTAACAACTTAATTAAGGTCTATGATAACCTTTGCAATGCTACATCCTAGGAAAAACCTTTAGCTTTGATATGAATGTTCATACAATTTTCCTCAATGAGGTTGTAGACATCAAAGAAAATCATGAGAATCCATAGGTTCCTTCCAAAGTTGCCCACTGGCCCCAAAAGCCATCTAAGACTTCAAAGAACAAAATGGGGTAAGTGGAATTCAACTAGTTGCTTAACATGAGGACTTCATAGTTAGAAAGTAGAGGAATTATTAAGTCCTCCCCAATGTTAATCACAAAATTGTCCAAGTAAATAAGGATGTCATCTATAAAAACTCTATACAAAGCTTTGCAATGTCATCCCTATCATTAAAAAGTTACATGGCTACCACTATTAGCATGGCTAGGATATCTAGGTTGGGTCGAAAGTGATCCTTGCAAAGGACACATTGATCCCCTATAATTTTCAAGATATCTCTCCAAATCACCTTATTATGGACATCCATAATTTGGCAAATCCTATCCATTTTAATCTTAGTGGTGAAGGTCATTTTCCTATTTGGATTGTGTAATTTAATAGGAATCTCCATAGCTAATAGAGAAAAAGAAAAATAAATCTCAAGAAGAAGAGACAAGATAGTGACTATCATCAACATCTTCTATATTGATAAATACATAAGGGATAGAAAGGGACGACTCCAAGCTGTAAAACTATTATTCCTTAACAAGGGGGTGATAAGTAATCAATTAATAACTCAAAAGATGAAAGGGTTGAAAGGACTCATAAGAGTGGAGAGTATGATAGAAAAGACATCCATCACAAAATAATAGAGATAGGTCTACTTACATCCTCCCTCAATGATCATCGTGAGAAAGTATAGAAGATATGACAAACCCACAGTTAATCAAAGATTTAGTTAAAATGAGAAAGGATAAAATATTAAATGGAAAAAATAGCTATTTAAAATTATTCAATATTATCCTATCAACCCCTTTATTAGCCAACTCATCTAATCTGTGATTACCTCCCTATATATAAATATATATACAGTGGTATGTTTCATTCTTTTTATAAAGTAGATGGATCTTGCTAGAAGGGAATCAAGTTTCTAATTAGGAATTACCCCTTTGTGAAGGGAATTAATAATTATAGTTGATTCTCCTTCAATCTCCAAAATTTCAGTTCCCATTTCAGAACAAAGGATAAGTCCTTCAATAAGAGTTGAGATTTTTGTTAAATTATTTGAAGCAATCCCTATGGGTTTGGCTAAAAATTCTATTTATTTTCCTTGGAGTCATGGATACATGCTCCAATTCTAGCAATACATGGGCTTCCTCTATAATCCCTATCAAAATATAGTTAATACCATCCTAATTTAGGTGATTCCTGTACACATGTCTTCCTTTTGTCTATCCCGTTTAAACCTCCTTGGCCATAGAAATAAGGGATCTTCAAACCTACCAATGTTAGTCTTATTTTCTCATTCCATGAAGATATTTTAAAATTACTACCTATTTGATAAATTTTACTATTGATGTTCTCAGTTATCAAAGCTTCTATTTTAATAATTATTTGATCACTAGTTAGCTTGTTTCCTTTAAAGATTCTTGTATTTCTTACTTTCCACAATTCTGAAATCATTATTGAGGGGGAAGTAATCCACAATCCTTTAAAAACACAATTTGGTTTTAGTAATGGCCGAGCTTGAAACATGATTTGGAAATATGAAGGAAATGCTATTTTTAATCCTAACCTATATAGAAACCATATCCAATAGTGATGAGCATATTTATGGTTAAAATAAATGTGATCCATAAATTCTTTTGCTTTTTCATATAGAGGACAAATACTTAACCCTTCAAGTCCTATTTTGTTCTGCTTGTCAAATGTCAAGATTTTTTTTTTTTAAACTTAAGCCATGAAAAAAACTATCTTTAGGAATACATAATTTATCCCAACAAATTGTTAATGGGAGATATAATTTAGGCCTGATCTTTTTGTTAGTTACATAAGTATATGTATCTTTTGTATTGTAATTACCTATTTTAGAATTGTCTCAAACTAATTCATCTAACCCTAAATTAGAAGAAATGATTATTTCATTTAGGATTTCTTCCAAGTTCACCCATTCGTTTTTTGAGATATGAATGTCTTTGAAATATTTTCATTTCTATCTTAGGGATAAATCTTTATTTAATCTATCAATATAGTCCTTTACATGCGTACCCTATAAGGATTCAAGGAGGGGTAGAGAAATAGTAAAGAAAGATTCCTCAGAAATGGGCTTATATCCCTCCCAAGAATTAGACCAAAATAGGGCTTGATGCCCATTTCCTAAATTCTAAGTTAATTTCTCTAGAATGATGTGTTTACATTCAAGTACAAACTTCCATATTAAATAACCATCAGGGGGATTTCTAATCTATAGGACTCAAGATTGATCTATGATTTTCAAGTATTCGTGCTTAAGGATTATTACCCATTTTCAATGTTGGTTCTTAAATATTCTCTATGTTATTGTAGCCCCCATAGCTTTCCCTTAATACTGCATATCTTTAAACACAAAACTTCCTTCCTCTTTGGGTCTGCAAATTTTATCCCAAGGAAACAAGGAATACATTTTTTTCCTGATGATCCTTTCCAGAGAAAAGCTTGCAAAATGTAATAAATCCTTCAAGTCTCCCAATTGGAATCTCCATACATGAGAGCTTGAAGATGAGAATGTTTAAAATATTCAATATATGACAAGTTACTGAGAGGGGAGGGGTGAATCAATAACTTTAAATTCTTCCTTCTAAATTTGCCACAAAACAATCAATGCTACTACATGCATTAATACTAAAAGATAAAATATTCATCACACAAAAGAACACAGTATTTTGATGACCTAGAAACCTTTCAAATAGAAAGTAAAACTAGGGTGGGGATGACACCTATAAAACTTCACTACTACAGTATAAAGTTGGCCTGTTAAGGCTTACATTGACCACTTATGGTGATCTACCCTGTTAGGAGCACAAAGGACTACTAGGTCCACCTTGTTAGAGGATTTACAAACATACAGTGAAGTATGCACTCGGTTAAGAGATTTATACATAGACTGTTAAGTCTACCGTGTTAAAGGATTTAGAAAATTGATTCACCTATTAAGATGAAGCAGTGGATATACTTACAACTGATTGCTAATAAGATCCTTTACGCACTGATCACCTTATGTGATGGATATAACTTTTCTGTCTCTGTATTGACCTTGTTGTATTCCTTGAATTGCTACTAAAAATCCTTCGCAGACACTTCTCAAAATTACTTCACATTACTTCGCTATTTCTTCATACATACGATATCTTATAATACACCTTACATATATACCTTTCAAATTTACAAAATTTCAAGGTCGGAAAAAATACAAGTGAACAAATACATTACAAAGTTGGCCCAATAGTAAATAACTTGGGTTCATTGAACTGACTAGGTGACCTTCTGATACACGGTGTCCATTGCATTACACGGCATTGTCATGCACTCGGTAGAAGTGAAGGCTTGGTCCATACTAATCACTCAATGTAGTTCTGAACTCGGTAACCACTAGTGACTTGGTAGATGTAGTGTCACTCGGTAGATACTGCACAATGAATTTACCTTGCTTCACTCAGTAAACACTACTTCTTTCAATGCTTAGTTTACACTGAATCTCCATGATACAAACTTACTGTTCGGTAGACACTGTGAAGCATGGTAGACATTGAGAAGCTTGGTAGACACTATTGGTCTTAATATTTCATGTATTCACTCGGTAGCTTCATGAATGCTCAGTGTGAATTGCTTAACTACTAAGCTTACAAGGTAACCACTGAATGCTTGGTATAAACTGTAGACTAAGTGATAAGCTCGATAAGCATTCAAAATCGAATAAGTGTTGTCACTAATGACAAATACAACATAATGCCAACAAAGAAGGGGTGAGAGTACTGATGCATTACAATTCTACCTGCTAAGGAAAGCCACTTACCCTTCCATCAACTTATTTTGGATCAAGTTCTTTCAAAAAAATCTTCCCAAAGATTAGATGATCTAACCCCAAAATCTAGGGGTTGACCAAGATATTTATAAGGGTAGAGTCCCTTTCTTAAAGTTCATAATTTTACAAATCTTTTCTTTTATGTTTTGTTTAGTGTTGAAGAAAAATATCTTAGATTTCTTTTGGTTTATATCTTGCCCTAATGCCTTAGAATATGAATCCAAAATTCCTTTAAAGGCTCTAGCTTCCTTGACATCCCCCTATCCATATAACATCATATCACCAACAATTTTTTGATGGTAGTGGGATCCAAGTTGCTAGTTATGCTTAATCCCTTTAAAGAGCCCAACTTTCTATGGTTAGAAATGGATCTACTGAGTGTTTCAACCATGATAATAAAAAGGGAGAAAGATATAGGCCCCCTGCCTTAATCCTCTTGAGTAGAGAAAAAACCTTTAGGAGCCCATTAACCAAAATTGACATTTTAGGTGTAGAGATGCATTCATAGATTAAATTGATCCAAGACTTAAAGAAACCAAAGGCTTTCTAGGATTTAAAAATAAACTTCTAGTCTACCTTGTCGTAGGCTTTTTTGATATCCAACTTAATTAATATCCCTATCCCAATTTTTTTAATCGAGTTGATAATTTCTTGAGGGATAATGGTTTAGTGGTAAATTGATCTCCCTAGGATTATCAACTTGCTCCACACTAATAATAATAGGGATAAGTTTTTGGACTCTATTATAATTTGTTTTGGTTAGTAAGTTGTAAAGGGTATCACATAAGGCTATAGGTCTAAAGTCAATAAAGTTTTCTACTTTTTATTTTTTAGGTATCAAAGTAAGGAAAGTGTTATTAATTTCTCCAAGGAGGTTGTGAGAATTCCTTTTGGTCTAATAATCAAGATCCTTCCCAATTATTGAGAATGTTTATAAACACTTCCACCGCCTCAAAGGAAATGGAAGTTGGATCTTATAGTAGTTTTCCCTCTATATTGCAATTCTTAGTGATTATATTTACTAATATCCTTTGCTTAGTTCTATTATTAAAGATTTTAGTGTTTTTATCTCCTTCTTCTAGCCAGGTTTCATGAGATTTTTGTTTCCAGAGTAGTTCCTCTTTGGCCAAAATATTTATACATTAGTTATTTTTATTTAAGATACTAGTGTTCATTCATATCATGTTTGAAAACTTCTTCATTGTTGTCTTTTAGTTGTATTTCCAGTTGTTCTTTAGATTCAAAAACATGTTCAAAGTTTACTCAATTCCATTAGAGAAGGTTTAGTTTGATAATTTTAAGTTTTTGAGCTACTTGGAAGAGTTTTGAACTAGAACCACATCTATTTAAATTTGAAGGGGCATCTACTAGGGGGGGCATTTGAACATATTTTTAATGTGATTGGAAATGATCTAAAACTTAAAAATGAAATTATTTATAATTCTTAAGTTGAGTTAAATAAATTAATATTTCCATGAAAGAAGAACCTATCCAGTTTTTATGTAATTTAGTTTATGTTATTCCTAAATGTAATTATTTTGTCATTAGTGAAGATTTATGTTGATGAATAATGTCAGTGAAGAGAAAAAGATAGGTCGGTGAAGCAAGTCAAGTCATTTGGTAAAGACAAGGTAGAACAATTACTGAGCATAGAGAAAAGCATTTACATAACACATGTATACCAAGCAATCAAGATTGCTGAGCAGATTGGACACCAAACAAATATAGTTAATTGAGCACAGTAGTTATCGAGCAAGCATGTTACCCAAGGAAGAGTATGTTATCGAGTAGGAACATCATGATTACCAAACATATCAACAAAGGCTACCAAGAGACACAAGATAAACATAAAAATTCATGAATGCACAAAATTCTAGGGGAATAGATTCTACTAAGAAAAAAAATGGTTTACGAAGATTGAGGAGAAATCAAGGTAAGATTTATTGGGATTGAAACATGATTGTATATGATCCCAAGGCAAATCTTGAACCAATGAAAGCAAAGACAATATTTATTGGAAGGAGGAAATGAATTTAGATCATATATTTAATCATTTGATCATTCTACAAGGATCAAAACCTTAATTAGGTTAAGGATCAAAACCTTAATTAGGTTAAGTATAGAGGAAGCTATAAGATTACTATATAAGGATGGATCAAGAAGAGATTATGAGAGAGAAGGAACAAATGCAAAGTGGTGATAAAGTAGAAAGTGCTACTGAGTAGTGGAAGTGGATGAAATCAATAAGAGAAAGGTGATGAGACTATACATAGCATAAATGATATGATCAAGCATACATGTAGATGCAGTATTCTATATTAGTTATCATAGGAATACATTGTTTCTATTGTATTCTTGAATCCCATACATTGGGTAAGCCTTAACAAGCTTTTAGATTGTAAATCTCTTAATAGAATGCACACTTAATGAGTGTTGCAAAATCATTTTACAAGGTAGGCTTCAGCAGGCCTTTTTGTATTACTCCTATTAGGGTAAATCAAGTGATAGTTTTGTAAGCTCTAACCAAGCAATATTTATGTTGTAGTAGTGAAGGATTTTGGGTGTCATCTCCATCGTAATTTTCTAACCAAGGGTTTCTACATGACCAAAATCATGTGTCAAATGTGTTCATGTGTGTTATGTGTTTATGGTTGAAGTTGTTTACTCAAGTTTACTTTCCTTCATCAAAAAATTGTTAAATTCATGCATGCAAAGCAAGATCTAAGATTCAAATGGTAAAATAATTATTGAGGTTTAAAGTTTTAGAAGGTACGGATTCACCCCCCACCCCCTCCTCCCATTAGCATCTATTGAAGCCTTAACTCCTATTATTCTAGGTGAAGGCCTTGTCAATCATTGCAATTTCCATAAGAGCAGAATTGTTAACCCAATTAATAAAATATGTAGAAGCTTATTAAATCTTCTAACTTCCTCCATATTTCTTGTTGTTGTTTAAAAGAGCATTAAAGTCTCCACAAATTATTCTGGGAAGGTTTGGGTTTAATCTCGGACATTGCTCTATTTTTAGACCAAGTTTCTTTTTTCTTGATTATGGAATGGTCGGTATAAATTTATTATAAGAATTGTATGTTAGTTTTAATGTTTTTATATTATACAAGTAATCAAATTCTTTTCAGACTTTTGGTGATCGAGGGAAATAATTCTAGGGTCCCAAATGTTGGCAAGACCCCCAGAGGGTCCAAATGTAGGACTTCCAAAGATATCTCTAATTCCAATCTATTGAATCTAATTTAGTCTCCTAAATAAGGAGTAGATCATGGATAAGGGAGCGTATAACACACTTCATTAAGAACTTTTTGTTAGGGTATTTAGGCCCATAAGATTCCATGTAAAGAGCTTCATGGTTCCTTGGGAAGGACCTTCCCCTTCCTAGTGTAAAATATATCAATTAATTTGGTTTGTTCCTTCAACTTCTCCATCTTTAATTCTAAGTTCAAGTAAGGATTTTCTCCCTCATTTTTTGTTAATCTGGGCACAATCTAGAGTACCCAAAACTTCATCTACCTGATTAATTACTCTTATTTATTTATTTATTTCATGTCAAATAATTCCTTAATTAAATCCTATTCAAAATAGTTTCTCCCCCAATTTCCAAGAAATTTTCAACCATCACTTTTTTTTTGATTGATAATTTATTTCTTATCCACAATCTCATTTGTGAAAGTATTGATAATATCCCTTATTAATTTATTACAGAGATTTTTGATATTATCTTTCAAATCACTATGGGATGAAGAGTTCCCTCCTTCAATTGGTTAGTCCTACATTGCTAGGCTTAGGTGAAGAAGGTACCTCCTGAGCATAAGCGACCAAATCAGGGAAGATATTAGGAATACTCAGATCTCACTACTACTAATTTGATAAGAAACTATGGGAAAATCACTTCTGTTACATTCCTTCACCTAATTTTCCTTCTTTATGTCTACTATTAGAGATTTGTTTTTAGGAATACAGGGAGAAGCTAGTTTGCACACTTCCACCTCCCTTTTAGGTTTCCCCCTCCTTTCGGGACAAAGGAGGCTTTTGCAAGAGGAATGAAGCTTATGTATTAATGAGATTTGAAATAATAAAACCCCTCTCTTTTTCATTAAATTATATAGAGATATTAGATTCATTTCCAAAATAGTTAATAAGAACTTTTGAAGGCTTCTAAGATCTTGTCATTCTATTCTTATATGGGCAAGAAGAAGTGAGTATAATATTACCCTCAATGGTTCCATAGTAAACTTCAAGATGCAAATAATAAATAGATTGATTGGTTATTAATTGAATAAAGTTCAATTTCTTTGCTCCTAACTTCATATAAGTTAAATACTCTGTAGCGAATATGAGAAAAAAGGACATGATAATGGCAATAAGAGCAAAAATGAAAGCTTGAATATATAGCCAGATTCATAGATGAAACTATTCAGGACAACAAATACACCCTTGTGAATGAGCTCATCATTTACAAAGGGTGGATATTTTTTGTACTAGGCTCAATAGTGAGGAGGATGGTTTTGAAATCTTTTCATGATTCACCTATGGCAGGACATCCTGGTTTCTACAAGACATATCGACATATTAGAGCATGCTTCACATGGAAAGGGCTCAAAGTAGAAGTACTTCAATATATTAGGGAGTGTCCCACCTGCCAACAGAATAAGCAGGAAAATTCCTATCCAAGCGGTCTGCTTCAGCCACTTTCGATTCATGATAGAAAGAGGGAGTGTTTATCTATGAACTTCATCATACGACTGCCTAGAGCCCAAGATAGGGACTACATATACGTGGTTGTGGATCTCCTTACAAAGTTTGCACACTTCTTTCTGATCACTGCTACATACACTGCTACACAGGTGACAGAGTTATTCTTCAAGGAGATATTTAGACTACATGGCTTACCTCAGAGCATTGTGAGTGACAGAGACAATAGGTTTATGAGTCATTTTTGGCAAGAGATATTCAGGTTGTGTGCGATAGAGCTCACTCCGAGTACTAGCTATGACCCTCAGATAGATGGTCAGACAAAGATAGTGAATAAATGGGTGGAGGGATATCTCATAAATTATATAGCAGGGCAAAAAAAGGCATGGGTAAAGTGGATTTATCTCTATGAGTATTGCTATAATACCACTTATCACAAGTCTATTCAAATGTCACCCTTTATGGTCTTGTATGGGTATGAGGCACCCAATTTTATGGATATGCTTTTGAGTGACAGTAGAGTGCCCAGTGCAAGTGATTTGTTATAGGAGAGTCAAGAAATTGTTAAGACTCTCAAGGATAATATAACCAAGGCACATAATCAATAGAAGTAGTATGCAGACTAGAAGAGGACAAAGTGGACTTTTCAGGTTGGAGATATGGTGTATCTTATGTTGCAGCCCTACTTTCAATCCACTCTCAAGAAGAGTGGTGCCAAGAAATTTAAGCCACGATACTATAGTCCATTCAAGATTATAAGGAAAGTGGGAGAGGTGGCTTATGAGTTAGATTTGCTAGCTGAGAGCAAGGTGCACACCGTTTTTCATGTGTCACGCGTCAAGAAGGTGCTAGGATATCATATTGTTCCTTCTACAGTGCTCCCACCCTTGGATGATGAGGGAAAATTGATATTGGTGCCAGAGGCTATCATTGATTTCAGGGAAAGGAACTTGAGACGGTGCACTATAAGGGAGTATTTGGTGACATGGAAGGACCTGCTAGTAGAGGATGTAACATGGGAGAATGAGGAGATTTTGCAGCATCCAAACTTAAAGTTGCTTGAGGACAAGTAATTTCAAGGAGGGCGGACTGTAATGTTCCCATCTTTTTAACGTATCAATGGAATTCTTAGCCTTTACATTCTCCGAAGGCTAAGTGGAGAAATAAGGAGAAATTGATTAAATTAATTTTTTATAAAGTCCAAAAAAAAGAAGTGACTTTATATTTACTTTATTTAATTTATTAGAGAATGCATTAATTATTGGAAGGGGGAAGCTTCTAGTAATTTTATTTTCTAGAAGCACAATTAATTATTGTATTGCAAGGGAGAAGCTTCTAGCAAGTGCATTAATTATTGGAAGGGGGAAACTTCTAGAGAATGTAATTATTAAATATTTTATTTCCTTTTATGAGGGTCAAGGAAAAGTATAAATGGAGGTGAGAGCTTCATTGTTTATGATCTAATTTTGTGAATTGCATTTGATATCAAGTTGGGAGAAGAAACTAAAGTTTTCGATTTCAGTCAACCATGGGAGAACGTCAACTCTTCAATATTGCAACCATTCGAGGTGGTGAAATATCCATTGAATTTGGTATTTGGGAGAGCTTCAATTCAAGAGTTCTATTTTGTGCTTAAATTGGAGAATAGATTTTTTATTGCTACAATACACATGCACGATGTTGCGCTATAGTGTTTTTGTTTGATTCATTTCCACTCTTGAACATCACTATCATCATTGTACTTCATTAACATATGATTTTGTTGTGATAATTTAGAATCAAAATTTTGGCATTACTATACTCATTGTTTTGCATCTCGTTTCCATGTACTTGCACTAATAATATCAAAAGAATTGCATTTGCATATTAGTTCCTTGTGAGAGGATATTACATTGGTATCAGAGCATGTACTTGCACTGATAATATCAAAAGAATTGCATTTGCATATTAGTTCCCTATGAGAGGATATTACATTGGTATCAGAGCTTGCTTGAAAAGTGTTGAACAATAGAACTAGAGAAGATTTTGGTGTTTGAAGAAGTTATAACTACTTGGGGTTACTACAAATCTACATTAGATCTTAAAGCTACCTTTACTATGATGAATATAAGAAACAAAAAGTTGTTAGGATAAACTACAAACATAAATGAAAACTACATGCAAATATAACCAATAACAAAAAATAATAGATCACACATAAATGAACACAAGGCACCAAGATTTAACGTGGTTCACCTAATCCCTGGGCTACGTCCACCAAACTACAAGTCCAATATTATTACAATCTAGTGATTACAACCTGATTACAATCTATAATCCCTTACAGCTCAATACCGCCACAAGAAGCAATTTTGCATCACAACCTCATGAAAATACCTAACCCTAAACCCTTTTATACAAGTATTTTATGTCATTTTAGGATTACAACATGTCGGCCATATCAATCACCATAATCTAACAATCTCCCACTTGGGGACTGATCAGGCTCCATACTAAACAATAATCTCCCACTTGGAGACTGATCTTGTAGCAATACCACTACCACATGGGGCTCCCACTGGATCAAACCACCCTGGACTCTGCTGTTCTTTGATTCGTGTTCAGTCTAAAAGACCAATCGAAGCTGAAGAGGAGTTCAACTTCTCCCTTGTTACAACCTTTGTCAACATATCTTATGGATTGTCATTTGTATGGATCTTCTCTAGCTTTAGCTGTTCATCCTCCAAAACTGATCGAATGAAATGGTACCGCAACTATATGTGTTTGGTCTTAGAATGCAGAGCTGAATTCTTTGCAAGATGAATGACATTCTAACTATCTGTGAACAAATAATTATCCTTCTGAGGATGTCCCAATTCTTCCAAGAAGAATTGAAGCCATATCATCTCCTTGGCTTCCTCTGTAGCAGCAACATACTTTGCCTATGTAGTGGATAAAGCATTAATCTTCTGTAACCTAGAAACCTAGCTCACAACTACCCCACCAACAGTAAAGACATAACCTGTAGTACTCCGCCTGGTATCAATATCCCCTGCCAAATCTAAGTCAACATAGCCCTGTAAATCAGTAGTAGAGACCCCAAAGTGTAAACACTTATTGGATGTTCCTCTCAAATATTTGAGAATCCACTTGACAACATTCCAATGCTCAAATCTTGAATGACTCATATACCTATTAACGACTCCCACTGCATGTGCAATATCTGGCGTAGTACTTACCATAGCATACATCAAGCTTCCTACAGTTGAAGCATATGGTACCTTAGACATCTTATCCTCCTCTTCTTGTGTCTTAGGAAACATCTCCTTAGTTAATTTCAAATGACCAGGTAAAGGTGTGCTGACAACTTTAGCATTCTCCATAGTGAAACATTGCAACACCTTCTCAACATAGTCAGCCTGAGATAGCATTAATGTTTTGTTCTTCCTATCTCTACAAATCTTCATACCAAGGATTTGTTTTGCTGCCCCCAAATCCTTCATAGCAAATGCATGTGCTAACTAGCATTTTAGCCCCTTAATATGATCCATGTTAGACCCAACTACAAGCATATCATCAACATATAAACATAAAATAATGTAGCTATCATCATCCAACCTCTTAAAATAAACACAGTAATCTGAATGACACCTATTATATCCATGCTCATGGATAAAACTGTCAAATTTTAGATACCATTGCCAAGGTGCTTGCTTAAAGCCATATAAACTTTTCTTCAATTTGCACACTAAGTTCTCCTTACCTTTGACCTCAAAACCCTGTGGCTGAGCCATATATATTTCTTCATCCAAATCACCATGAAGAAAGGTTGTTTTAACATCCAACTGCTATAAATGCAAATCTTCAGTAGCCACAAGACTTAAAACAGTACGACTAGAAGTCATTTTAACAATAGGAGAAAATATCTCATCAAAATCAATTCCCTTTTTCTATGCAAATCCTTTTACAACTAACCTGGCCTTAAGTATTTTCTCACCTCCTTCCTCTTCTTTCAACCTGTAAACCCACTTATTCTGTAAAGCCTTTTTACCTGCAGGCAACTTGCATAGATCCCATGTCTTATTCTTCAACAAAGAGTCCATTTCATCTTTCATTGCAGACTCCCACTGAATCTTAGTATTCACCTGCACGACTTCATCATAACTTTCAGGTTCACCAGCATCAATAAGTAAAATAGAATACAAAGAGGGAGAAAATCTTTGTGGAGGTCTAATTTGCCTCGTTGACCGTCTAACATTCACCGGTGTGTGTGGTATTTGTTGTTGCAATTGTTGCACATCATGAGGAATGGCTAGAACATCAGCTTTTGGAGTATCATCCAACACTACATAATCATCTTCTTTCTTCTCATGTTGCTGCAATAGATCTTTGTACAACACTTTCTCATTGAATATGACATCCCAACTTCTAACAAATTTAAGATTTTCAAAATCCCAAAGCCTATAACCAAATTCATTAATGTCATATCCAACAAAGACACATTTCTTTGATTTAGCTTCTAGCTTGGTTCTATTTTCAGAGTCTATATGAGCAAAAGCTTCGCAACCGAAGGTCTTGAGAAAAGAATAACTCACCTTCTTACCAGTCCATGCCTCCTTTGGAATACCATAGCCCAAAGGAGTAGAGGGACCTCTATTAATCAAATATACTGCAGTATTGACAACCTCTACCCACATGTGTAAGGGCAACCCAGCACGCAACCTCATGCTCCTTGCGCGCTCCATTATAGTCCTATTCATGCGTTCAACCACTCCATTTTCATGTGGAGTCCCTGGAATAGTTTTTTGTCTACGAATACCATTAGTGGAGCAATAATCGTCAAATTCATGACTGCAATACTCACCACCATTATCAGATCTGAGACATTTTAATTTCTTACCAGTCTCATTTTCAACCAAGCATTTCCATTTCTTAAAAGTTTGAAACACATCTGATTTCTGTTTAAGGAAATAAACCCATACTTTTCTAGTTGAATCATCAATAAATATAACATAATAATGAGAGCCACCAAGGGAAGATACCTGAGCTGGTCCCCATACATTTTTATGCACAAGCTCTAATTTCTCCTTTTTGTTTTCCTTCCCAGTCTTTACAAAACTCACTCTCTTTTGTTTTCCATACACACAACTTTCACAGAAATCGATATTAACACAATTCAAATCTGGTAAAAAAAATTTTGAGTGAAGTACTTTCATACCTTTCTCACTCATGTGCCCAAGTCTATTGTGCCATAGTGTTGTATCAGAATTTACAGCAGCTATTTGTTCTCCCTGCTCAACTGCAACAATTGTTCTTGAACATTCATTTTTCTCTAAAACAATCAAAGTAGAAGGAACAATATGACATGTACAAAGATATAAGGTGCCTACTTTCACACCTTTTGCTACTACAAGGGAACCTTTTGAAACCTTCCAATTTTTATCATTAAAAGTAACTACACAACCCTCATCACCGAGTTGCCCCACTGAAATTAAATTCCTACTCAGCCTTGGAACATGTCTTACGTCATGTAGTAGCCAATGATTCCCATTCTGCAACTTAATCTTAATTTTTCCCTTTCTAACAATCTGACAAGGTTCATCATCCCCCAAATAAACAAGCCCAAAATTCCCTTGGACATAATCAATGAAATAACCTCTATGAGGTGTAGCATGAAATGAAGCACAAGAATCTAAAACCCATGAATCATCAACACTTTCTAAAGACAGAAGAAAAGCATCCTCTTCAGATTTGTTACTTACCACATTTGCCTCCTTGTCTCCATCTAATTTATCTCCTTCATTTTTCTTTCGATTCCAACAATCTTTCTTTTTGTACCCTGGTTTCCCACAATACCAGCAATCGTTTGGTCCTCTCGATTGAGACCTCTTCCCCTTTGACTTTCCTCTTGATTTCCAATGATTTCCAGAGTTACTTCCTCTCTCAGTTGTTCTGCCCTTGCTTTGTGCATTCAAAGCACTTCTTGATGTAGATCCACCTGAGGATTTCCTGCGAGTTTCCTCACTCAAAACAACATCGATCACATCATTATATTTTAGGATACTAGATCTAGGAACAAAATTACTCATTGCCATTACCAAGCCATTCCAGCTTTCAGGCAAAGAACACAAAATCAAGAGAGCCCTAATTTCTTCATCAAAATTTATACCCACAGAAGATAACTGACTAGTAATAGTATTAAACTCATTTAAATGATCTAAAATAGATCCACCTTCTGCCATTTTCATATTAAATAAACGCTTCATGAGAAATACCTTGTTTGAAGCAGAGGGCTTTTCATATAGTGTCGCAAGGGTTTTCATCAATTCTTCTGTTGTCTTTGCTTTTGTAATATTAAATGCCACTGATGGTGCCAAGCATAACCGAATGCTTCCGAGTGCCTTTCTGTCCAAAAGATCCCATTCAGCATCTGACATAGATCCCTGATTCTTGGCTTTGCCTTCCAACGGTTTCCATAAATCCTTCTGATACATATAGTCTTCCATTTGCATCTTCCATAACTACAAGTTCTTCCCATTAAACCTATCAACCCTCAGTTTACCCTCATCTGCCATTGCTCCCACTCAACTGTGAGACTCCCACTCAACTGTGAAACTTTCCTGCAGAGGATAACTAAAAAATAACTAGGCTCTAATATCACTTGTTAGGATAAACCACAAAAAAAAATAAAAACTACATGCAAATATAACCAATAACAGAAAATAATAGATCACACAGAAATGAACACAAGGCACCAAGATTTAATGTGGTTCACCCAATCCCTGGGCTACGTCCACCAAACTGCAAGTCCAATATTATTACAATCCACTAATTACAACCTGATTACAATATGTAATCCCTTACAGCTCAATACCGCCGCAAGAAGCAATTTCACATCACAACCTCATGAAAATACCTAACCCTAAACTCTTTTATACAAGTATTTTATGTCGTTTTAGGGTTACAACATGTCGGCCATATGTCGGCTACAATGTCAGCCATGACCCAAAAATTATGAAGTATGTACAATACTTTCCTGATCAGTCACCATAATCTAACACAAGATATATTAGGAGAAACTCTTGATCGAAAGAGATCATCTGGGACATCTTCGAGATACAACAGGATCAACAGATTCAGATATGGAGGAGGCAAAATAAGAAAAGGAAAAATAACATATTTGGCCTCAGTTGCAAAGATAAAAAACAACATTACACCACTCTCTAAAAATGTCAAAAAGGAATAATACAAGATGCAAGGAATAGAGAAACCCAGAGTATGGAAAAAAGAAAAGTACCAGCATTGGATCAAAATAGAGAAGATATTCAATAGTTAGAATTGAATGAATGTAAAGATAACAACTCACAGAAGAAAATGGATCTCAAAAATAAAGAACAAAATCCCAATGTGATAACTAAGAGAGTTGTAGAAGAAATTGAACAAGATAATCCTTGCATAAGGATACATAACACTGCCACCATTGGTAGCAGGCCTCATAAGAACCAAAAAATAGATTAGAAAGAAAAAGGGACAAGTGGGAAAGGTAAAACATCAGATGAAGAATTCAAAATTTAGGGTAAGATCCCCATGATAAATAATAATAATTTTCTTGAAGAAATTGAAAATAGGGATTTGTTCTCTAATGAAGGTCTAGATCAAAGAAAGGCTAAAAGCACAAAGGAAACACTGGAAACTCTGATACAAAAGAAAGTAGAAGCCATGAAGGGGACTACAAAATCCAAAAAAGAGGTAATAACAATGTTTACCAAATTTCGGCAAACACCAACACCAGTACAAGACTCACATATTCTTAATTTCTGTGAGCATACTACAAGTAAGAAAATTCAAAGTAAGTTGAAAGGAAATTTAACATAAGACTTCCAAGATTTTCTGAATAAAGAATCAAAATTGAATGAAGATTTGGGGATGTTCAACTTAGATGGGGTTGAGAATGAGAACTTGGAATTATTGATTGATGAATTGATCCAAGTATTCATTTTTGACGACATTGATAAAAGTAGTGAATCACAGAAAGAGGAATTAATGTAGTGAGTGTTGAAACTAGGTGGAGATAATTATACATATGATGATTTAAGAAGAGATATGTTACTCATCAAGGAAGAAGAAAAAATAAAGAATTCTCCACAAAATTTTAAGATAGAAGTAGCAACAGACCCAAAAAATGGCACAGATATGGACTGGGTAAGGAAATTATCAGATTAAATAGAGATAACAAAAATTCCAAAAGTAGAAGCTTAGACAACCCTTGCAGAATGGATAATGAAAGAGTTGGAAAAAGAAGAAAAAGCTGAGACATAAGGGAAACAATCTGTAAGTGCAATTAATGTTCAATAAAACATAGAAAAATTGGGTATTTGGATGAATTGAGAAGGGATAAATACCCCTAAATATGACAGGCTAAAAGATAAAAGAGGAAGGAAGTCTCTTAAAGAACTTAGAGAAGCAAATAGACAAGCAAAGGAACAATGAAAGATTAGACAACTATTCATACCGAGGAAGGGGAAGAACCTTCCCAAGGCATCATGAAGATTACTACATGGAATGCTAGGGGCTTAAATGCCCCTAGCAAGAAACAATTATTAAAGCAAAATTTAAATTTATTTGAATTTGAAATTATAATATTACAAGAAACAAAACTAAATAAGGAAGAAGGAATTAAGTTAGAAAAGAAACTTGGTAGTTGGAACATTAATTTTCAAGAATCGAGAGGAGCTTTAGGAGGTTTAGGTATGATCTGGAACCCTAGGAAAGTTAACCTAGATGCCCTAGTCTCAAATTATTCGTGGATGAGCAGCAAAATTAAAAGCATTAATATGAATCTTCAATTAATTTTAATAAACATTTATGGACCCACCCAGAACATAGATAAAAAAATTACTATGGCAAGAAATAAGTATATTCATTAATAATAACAACAATGAACATATTCTAATAGGATGCGATTTTAATACTATCTTGAACATAAATGAAAAATTTGGAGGCAGCCAACAACTCTCCCAAGCCAATCTGGATTTTAAAACATGGATAGAATTGAATAACCTTATTGACATTCCTATTAGTAATGGTAAATATACATGGAACAATAGAAGAAGATACTTTTCATTTATTGCTAAGAAATTGGATAGATTCGTTTCCAAAGGAGAATTGAGAGAATTAGACTTAAATATACATTCATCAATATTACCCATAACAGGACCAGATCATTACCCTGTCAGAATTGAATTAATTGAACCTACAAAACCTTTTAGAAACCCTTTTTAATGTGAAAAAATGTGGTTTTTAGACAAAAATTTTATGGACCTTGTTAAAGTATGCTGGAACCAAGGCAACCTCAAAGGATCTAAAATGTACATATTTGTATCGAAGATGAAAATGCTTAGAGAAAAAACACTCAAGTGGAATAAAGTACAATTCAATAATATATTCAAACAAAAACTAGATAATGAGGATAGGCTAAAAAACTTAAACATAGAAGTAATTAAAGAAGGAATGAATAATGTAAAAAATTATCTGGAAAAAGAACTTTTAGCCAAACAAGAAGATATTTTAGCTAAGGAAGAAGTATTTAGGAGACATAAATAAAGGGAAAAATGGCTAGCATAAGGTGATCGTAATTTTTTTTTTCATAATAGTACTATGTATAACAGATCCAAAAATAAAAATCACAATAATTAAAGATGAAACAGGTACTGCAACCTAAAATCTCACTAACATAGCAAAGATTTTTGTAGATTTTTTCAGTAAAATATTAAATAACGAAGACAACCTGAACATGATAGCACAATAAAAAATGTTGGAAGCTATCCCAAAAATAGTAACTACGGAAGACAATAAAGCACTAAATACACCAATATCTTTAGAAGAAGTCAAGTCTATATTATTTAATATGAACCTAGACAAACTCCAGGGCTAGACAAATTTCAGGATTTCTTTTACCAAAAATGGTGGGATATCATTGGAATTGATCTTTGGAATGCCATAGAAGCCTCAAGAAATGGTGGAACTTTATTAAAAGAGATCAATAATACCTTTCTTACCTTGATTCCCAAAAAAGATAACCCTAAAAATTCAGGGGACTTCAGACCCATAGCTCTTTGCAACACCATATATAAAAATTTTATCCAAAATTTTAGCTAACCAATTGAAACCAATTCTCCCTAAGCTCATCTCAGAGGAACAAACAACTTTTGTTCCAGGTAGATCAATTCTAGACGAGATCATTATCATCCAAGAAATGCTACACTCAGCAAACAAAAATAAGATGGCAAGCATGTTCATGAAACTAGACATTCAAAAAGCATATGACATGGTTGATTAGAGGTTTCTATGCAAAACACTAGAAGCCTTTGGATTCTCGCACCAATGGATTAATCTTATCTATCAATGTATATCAACTACTAAAATTTTAGTTCTTATTAATGACACCCCCAAAGGTTACTTTGACAGATCTAGAGGTATAAGACAAGGTGATCCTTTGTCGACTTTTATATATATTATCATGGTAGAAGCCTTTGGGAGAGCCATATCCAAAGCTCGGAATGATGATAGAATCAAAGGAATTACTATAACTTAAAATGTCCCTAATATCACTCATCAACAATATGATGACGATACCATTTTGCCAGGAAAAAGTACAATAGAAGAGGCCCTGAATATTAAAAATATCATTCAACAGCATATGGAAGCTTCAGGTCAAAGAGCGAATGTTGAATTTTTTTTTTTAAAAATCATTAACACCAAACCTGAAATAGAAACACTTATTTGCAATACTATGGGTTACAAAAGAGGAATTTCCCCCTGTAAATACTTAGGAATTGAGCTAGATAAAGGCAGTAAAAAAAATAAGGGTTGGTTTGGCATCGTTGCTAGAATGGATAATAAGATAGGAGGATGGAGAGATAAATGGCTTACAAAAGTTGGTAAGGTTGCAAAGATCAAAGCAGTCTTATCTGTTCTACCAACATATTCTCTTTCTTGCTTACCCCTATCTAAAAATATTAACAAGAAGCTAGAAGCAAAACCTAGAAATTTTATATGGAATGACATAGAACAACAAAAAAAATTGGCTCTTTTTAAATGGGAAAACATATGTAAACCAAAATCTCTAGGGGGTCTAGGCATCAAGAACTTAAGTTGGCAAAATGAAGCGTTAGGTGCTAAACTTGTTTGCGACGTTTTATAGAAAGAAAGAAAAAGGGTAAAAATCCTATATAACAAATACCTAAATGTAGTTGATCCTTATTCCTTATTTACAATGAGGAACCTCCCTAAATGATCTGAAAGCTGGAACTTTATTGCTAATAGCAAATCCCTGATCCTTAAGTACCTTACCTGGGACGTTGGAAGCGAAGAAGATGCTCTCTTTTGGGAGGACTCTTGGGACGACCTTCCTCTAGTGGACAGTTTAGGTATCCCAGCTACCCTCAAAGAGCATCTAATCAAATTATGGGGAAATAAGGTCAAAAATTATAAAACTAAGAAGGTTGTTCATGGTAGGGTAAGTTGGGCATGGAAAGCATTGGACAATGTAGACCTGGAACCAGCAGATAAAAAAGCTTATGAAAACATCATTCATAAAAGGAAGATAAAGCAATTAGACAGGAAAGACATAAATGGGCAACATCAAAAGACAAAAGATATAATGTTAGAAGTGGATATAAAATTATTACCCAATCGCAAAGATGGGCAAAAGTCAATCTACCTCTGAACATATGTTGGGATTCCTCATGTTTGCCAAAAGCAGGTTTCTTTATGTGGATTGTCTTACAAAAAAGAATTCTTATAGCAAACAGACTCAAAAAGTTTGGCTTTGAGGGCCCATCTAGATGTGTGTTATGTACGCATGAGTGTGAAGATGTCGATCATCTCCTATTTAACTACCCCTATACTCAGTTCTATTGGGAATGGCTGCGTCAACGATTAGATTGGACTGCCCCTCTGCCAGATCAGCTAGATGATCTACTTAGGGGTTGGCCATTTGATAATAGTAAACACAAATATGGTAAACTTTGGAATATATGCCCCTCAATCCTTACTTGGGAAGTATGGAAAGAAAGAAACAAAATAATTTTTCTCGATCAGGATATGTCAAAAATTGAACTCACTAACAAAATCGAGGTTTGTATAGTTGAAACCTTAAATTCTCATCTTAGGAATGTTCCAAAAGAAGAAGGTTCCTTTTCTGATTAGGATGTCATTATGAAAAAGAAATGGAAAAATCTGATTAACCCCCCACTTTTGTATAAAAGCAAAAATCAAGATGCTAGGGACAAGTGTAGATGGACCCCTCCATCTAATGGATGGACAAAACTGAATTTTGATGGTGCTTCGACAAGTAATCATGGGATAACAAGCATAGGATGCATTATCAATAATGATTTCGACATCTGGATCGTTAAAAGGGCCAAATTTATAGGTTACACTACAAACAATATACCATAATTAGAAGCTCTTTAAGAAGGCCTCCAAATATGCTTAAAGCTAAATACATCTAAACTTATTATTGAAGGAGATTCACATATCATTCTTAATGTTGTTAGAAAGAGGGAAACCCCTAACTAGGTTTTAAACTCTAAATTAAAAGAAGTTCTAAAACTCCTTGACCTCTTTGAAGATATTGAGATTCAACATATTTTTTGGGAAGGTAATAGGGAAGCTGACTAGCTAGCAAATAAGGGAGCTGATGGAGAAAATTTAATAATGCTATTTGATATTAAAATAAAAATTAAATATGAAATAATAAATTGTTAAAAATTAAGAAACAATGCTAAATAAACTAATCATGATATGTTGTCAAGGAATCTTTACCCTTACACGTTGTACCATTTAATCATTAATACTAAACAAAACTTCCCATGCAACTATCCCCAAACGTGTTTTTATGATGACTTAAACACGTATCTAGTTGTTTCTAGACTCTTCCAAACCTCTTATATACAAACCCCTTATAAAGGTAGACTAATTCTAAATTAAGTGACTTCTAACTTCCAGTGCTTAAATGGTTAAACATTGGATTATAATCTTAATATTTCATAAGCTATGTCGGTCTTGTACCTTTTTTTAGTATTGTGCATTATATATTAATAGTCTTAGGTTTGATTGGGTGGCCTAATCAAGATATGTTTTGGTGGAAGTCTGTGATGCTTTTCTGATTTAGAATTATTCTACTTCTAATTCCTACGGTTTTAGTCTTTGTTACTAACCCTACTAGAAGTAAAAGACTTATTCTAGTTCCGTTTGGCAACTTGATGTTGTCTAGGGCAGAGATTTTTCAATGAAACAAGGTGGAGGCTAGGATCTTCTCTCCCCTTTCTTCGCTTCGATTGGCCTCAATACTATATTTGTGTTACTTGTGGAAATGCATATTGTAATCAATGTAAAACATTAACATATTGATGAGCCCAAGCTCACAAAGATATTCTAAGTTGTAAGCAATAAACTGGGGAGTGCCCTTTTAAATTGTGTATAATAAAGGATTGTGTCTTAGGCAAGACTGGAGGTTTTCTTTCCCCATTCTTTCCTACCAGTGACCGCTCGAATGGAGGACATGTAATTTTCTTTATTTATTTAATAATATAATGAAAGGCTTCGACTATTTACTGATAAAATAAATAAATTCATATAAGTTAAAATATTTACGTTTGATGAAGAGAAAAACATTTCTTTCAACCCTTTGAAACCTCCCATAAGTTTTCCAAATTTAGATAATATTTGGCTACGAAGAAGATAAATGGGGAGGTTAGGAATCAAAACCCATTTAGGTACCTTAGATTTTAAAAAAGATTTTAGATCCAAATTTGGAGACCATTTCCAAAATTTGAGATGACATCCTTAGAAGAATGTAGGCTTTCTGTTTAACATATTATCTCTAAGATATACATTTTTATAGTTAGTAAGAAAAAAATCTTGATCTAGGATTGGGATACTTACCTCATTTGTAAATGGCGCTTTCAAGCATTGCTCAATTTGGACACAGATTTCCCTAGACCACACCATTTAGAAAATAAACCATTACTGTTGCAATACCCTCATATGCCTTTTGTGAAGACATTATTTAAAATTGATGAAAGTATGGGTTTCTTCTATAACAAGGTTTAGAGAAACCTTAAGGGCCAAATAATTAAATGTAGATAAAGGAATCACCACAGTCAACATGGATTTCCTCCTCCTTTCATGCCCTAGGTCCTAAAGAAGAGGGTGCCTTGGATGGGGATGCCACTTGATTTTAGGGTCATTAGGGTTTGAGGATCTTAACCCCAAAGATATTTTTTTCACACTAGTGGCAAGATTTGAACTCCCAAAAATGGGATAGCCCCCAAAAATGGGATAGCCCATAAACCATTAGCCATTTTAAGGTTTTTTTTGCCCCTGATGCCCTCCAACCCTACACCATCCCACATTAAAAGAATTATCACCCAACTAGCTCATGGCTTGCTTATTTGAGGATATTACTTCCCTTTTTCATTTATCATCTTGAGCCATTGACCTAATTGTAGGTCGCAACCCAGGGCAAAGAGGAGGAGGGCTTGGAAAAATGCCTTCAACGATTGTCTCTTTAAATCACAGAGGATCAAACGAATACAAGCATTGAACAACATATGGATAGAATACTTGGTCTTCCCAAGGAAAGTTCTATGCCTTTTTCCATAGTAGCCAAAGGGATTGAATGGCTTATCAATTTCCTAGAATTTAGAAAGTTTGTTGGCAGAGCCATTTTTTAGCTTATATTTAGATATTTAGGTATATACAATTTAATAAGATAATAAATCTAATTTTTTTTTGGTACATGTAATTTAACAAAATGAAGTTAATAAAACTTTTAATTGAAAAATTGATACTTACAATTTAACAAAAAAAAGTGCATAAATAAAACATTAAAAATCATTAATATATATATATATATATATATATTTTTTTTTTTTTCATTATTGTAGATTACAAATAAAATTTAGTGCCTGCAATTTATTTTTTATTTTTTTAACTAAAAAATTTATTGAAAAATTTAGTGAATTGTACAAGGGGTTTAGCTTAGCTAGTTGAAGTAATGAGTTTTCATTGTGGAGACCCTAGTTCAAATCTTAAAAGGAACATTTATGTGGAATTCTAAGTTGTGACACTTGGTCTTCCATTGGTTGTATTTGTCTCATTTTGAAAAGTTGGATTCTTGGTATTCTGATTGTTGTTTCTAGTGTGGTTGCTCGTAAGGAGGCCGAATAAACTTGTAAGTCTCACACTGTTGATTGAATGAGCACAAGGTTTCTAAATGATTCAATATAAAAATAAAAATAAAAATATAGTGAAAAAATGAAACATTAAAATATACACCTAGGGGAAGAGACCTAATAATCGTTAGGGGTTCTAATAATCATGATAGAGTTTTGTCGTAGATACTCCCAATAGCAAATCATACATGTACTAATATTCAACATTTTTGCGTTTTTATTTATTGGTGATTGACCAATTTGTGTACCACTATTGAGACATTTCATAACAACTATTGAGACATTTAACCACAAGTATTGGTGTTTTTCAGTGAGCAACCATTGGAAGGTGAATAGATAGATGATATTTTAACGTCCCTATGAGACAACTTTCCCATTACACCAACTTTGTTAATTCGGTTCACATTTTGTGTAGGTCGATGATGAGCCCACCAAACTTCTCAATGTTCTCCTTGTTAAATAAGTTTTACCGAGAGTTGTTGAATAAGATATCTGCGAATTAGACCTTGCTATTTCTGTATGCTTCACATTCTAAAATGAAGTGTTAATCGGTTTCTACCTTCCTGAATTGCAAAACGTGCAAATTCTCTCTTCCCTGAGCTCTTTTGGTCTCTTCCATTGTCTAGTCTCACATCGAATTTGATGAGAGTTGGTTCTTAGTTGTGCAATAAGATTCTTAGCTCTCCATAGTATGTTGGCCTCTATATACTCTTATTCCTATCAAACCCCTTTACCCAATTTCTCTTATAGAATTTCTCCGTAACAAATACTTTTATTTCTTTATTTATTAAGCGACACACGTTAAAATGAGTATTGAACTAATGTCTTAAAATGACACTGGAACATTTAGTTACAACATTTACCAATATTCGTTAGGATATTGAACTAATGTTGTAAAATGACACTTTTGGAACACTTAATCTTCTAAATACTGAAACTTAGTTTTAAAGTCGAGGCAGGTGGAGAGATCAATGGGAAAAATTAGCGCGGATTTCCCATATATATTTTTGGTTATTGCAGATTAAAATACCGATTTTCGTCACGGTTGCGCAGTCTTCCATGCACTCCCTTTTGGACTTAGGGCATTATTTTTAGGACGGCTTTTACAATTCTTTATTATAAATCAGGAGCGAAGTGTACGAGACGGAAGACTGAGCACAGATCATCAAGTTCTTCCTGGTATTTATTGTATTCTGCTGTAAAAATTAGAAGTATTGTAATGCTTGTAGCCTGAGAGCGGCATAAAGGAAACAATATCATGCTAGCTTAAATAATATTGAATATAAGCAAGTTGTTTAAAATTTTTATTCTCAGCTATACCTTCCCTGTGCAAAATTTAAGATTGAACGATATTCCAATTATCAGTCCTTAATGATTTCTTTTTCTGTTTATCTTTTAATTAATAGACAGGAAAATACTTAGGTAAATACTGTTTTCCTTGTGCTCGTGGTGTATACCCTTGCGGTAAGAGAAATGAAACCAAACAAACGATGAGCGCGATTTTATAGGTGGGGCAGTGGGATGGAATTTTCACCATTGCAGAGGAAGAAGTGAAGAAATTTGTGCCGGAATAATCTTGCATGACTTTGCCCTGCAGCGGGCAACAAAGTTAGGGGCAGCTATTACGCCCTTCGAGTTTCAGTTTGTGGCAATCAGAAACGCAATTGAAAATGATTCCTATACAAAACTTCGAGCAACATGCTCGCAGATTTATGGAGCCGGAATTGCGTATCCTCCTAACAAATTACTTACATTTTGTAATGTTTGCTACAAGTTTATATTTTTTTCTTTTTGTTGGCTTAACATGTATTTTTTTCAGCTATGCAAGTTAGATACCAGCTCGCAACAGAAGTGAGAGACAGCCTTGAAATTCTACATACATCAGAATATCTCAATTTTCTTAAGAGCTACTTCAGAGTGTTCTCAGCCATTCTGACACAGCTGACGAAGCCGCAGGCAACCGACAGCGTTGAGCACAAGCTCAGAAATGTGATAATCGAGATTCTCAACAGGCTTCCTCACAGTGAAGTGCTCAGGCCCTCCGTGCAAGACCTGCTCAAGGTTGCCATGCATGTTTTGACTACTGATAATGAAGAAAACGGGCTTATTTGCATGCGCATCATTTTCGATCTTCTGCGCAACTACAGACCCACACTCGAGTCCGAGGTTCAACCTTTTCTCGACTTCGTTAAGCAGGTATTTCGCTTGCTCATTTCTTTATATTTTTAGTCTTAAAATTGGCGATTTCCCATGTTCAAGTTAGGTTTGAACCTAGGATGACTTGGGTTATTGTCCCTTATTCTTTAAGATGCGCCTTTTTTCTTCCTGTAGTTAGCAGGTTTCTTATGAGCTTCGCAGTTTTGATCGACCAGGTCCTCGGAAAGCGATTCTTTTTGTTGGTTTCCAAACTTGCCTCCGACCAAGTCCTCATTCGTTTAACGCATAAGGCCTGACACCGTGTACAATTATTTGAATTTTAAACTTCCGCACAACTTATTTCATTAATTGACATCGGCTGTTTTCATATGTGTTGAGCGTGATAGCGAGTTTGGACTCGGGGAAGGAACGTTATATTTACATTCACAGTGGCATGAGTGGACCTATGATATAAAGTTTCCAATTCCTTGAGATATGTATTGCCCTGAAAGGAACAAGAAGGTCTGCTTTCCAGCCTAGAAGTGTGATACTTGTTTGCATCATGCCCAGGAGCTTTTACGGGCTCGACAGTGGGCGGCCATGCTCAGTAAATTCCTCTTAGCGGTAGTTAAAAGAGGATAAAAGGACCTAAGAGTAAGACGGGGGAAAATGAGCTGGACCTTTAGATAAAATAATGAATCTACTTGGAGAGGGAGATGAGGGCAACGAAGAGGCATCTCCTTAAACAATTCAATCCATTCAGAGTACGAGGTTGTTATGCCCCCTTGTGAGATTGTCCTAAATCTTGTCCTCAAGTCACAAGTTCTTACAGGGCAAGAAATGTAACATAGTTAGAGTTATAACTTTACCAATTGAAATGTTTGAAGCAAGATGAATCTTGGTTTAGGTCCTGCAATCATGTTAGACAATATTGGTTATATAATTTATAGGACCAATTAGTTCTACAAGGGTTAAGGAGCAAATAACATGTGTGTATATATAAATAATTATCTTAATCCATTTAGAAAAATCATTAAATATATATAATTCATTTTTAGAAATCGATTATAATGGGGGTTAAATGAGAGAAGCACGGTAGGGTGCCCAAAGCATGCCTCACACTTAGCAAAAGGGTGGATATAAGACACCTTCAGCCCCATGTGGCAGGATCCCATCTGTCCAACATGGAGTGGTCAGACCACCTGATGGGTAGCTCGTCTCTGCTCTCCCAATTTTTCTCACCTTATTCACCTGCCTGTGATTGCGACTTATCCTAATTCAATTCCAACAATTAACCATCATAGAGGTTGGAGAGGAAATCGCAATAGGGTGCCCCAAATGTTCCTCTTATCTAAGTCCAAGGGCTGGATTATTCACCATCATGGCTCACATGTGGCCATTCATCATGGGTGGCCTACTTAGAAGGCAATTTTGTATGTGCTCTCTCTAGTTGTATTTCCTTACTCACCTCCTCATGATTGCTCATGGGGAGATAAATAAGGAATAGCATTTCATTGCCTATTCAAGCTACATGTATTAAATATACTCCCACAATGCATACAACAATATTTATTGTACCACCCAAATTATTGAATAAGAATGCAGGTTGTTATAATAGAGATAATTGGTTCTGAATTTCTTTCTCTTGTTCAATCTTCCTTGATTGATCCTCAGTGGGATGCCTTCTACAAATGAGGCCTCCCTCCTTTTATATCCTCCCTAATGGATAGAGTCACACCTTCTCGTCTTTGAAAGGATATTTTCGCAATTGCTTTCCTTCTAAAAAGTTGCAACCATTTACCATTATTCCCCCCTGAATAGTGCAACCTTCCATCCATAATTGCTGTCTTAGTTCTTAGTTTAATAATAACTGAATACTTTAAGGAATTGCTGGCCATGGTACACTTAAATTTAATATTAGTCAAACATATTAATGGATTGCTGCCCTTTGTATTTCCTTTGATCAAATTTTAAGGCAAAAATTGAGTTCTTATTGCTGCGATTTTCATGTGAGAATAATACCCAAGCCTCATGTAATTTTAATAGTGTATTTATTTGTGGGGCATGCCAGTAGTCCTACAAGAGTCACTTCAATATTGACTAAAATTGGAATCTTTGAGTGCCATAATATCAAGGAATATTACTGGAGTTGAACTTTGAAGAGATTTTGAAATGCAAACCGGAAAGAAATATGTGGAGTGATTGAAAAACAATAAATTTGCCACTCTGATGCGCCATTTCTTAGTCACCATTGCAATGCTTTGAGATAAGGCATGTCTCATTAAGCAATGCAGTGTTTTTGGTTTCCCACATTTGTTACACAAATTGACATGAATCCACTGTCTTTCTCAATTGAAATGACATGTCTTGCAGGGAGTTTGATTACATTATTTGGTTAAAACGAGTGGGATTTCTCTCAGTGGCTATCCTCATTATTTAGTTCTGAGTGGATTTCTCTGTTGCAGTTGATGTGATTCATTCTGTGCAAGGAGGACTGTGAACTTATTTTGTTCAGTAAAGCATACAATACGTACCATTCATTAAAGATTTCAAGAAGTTTTTGAATCTTTGTAAATACTCTTCTCAGCTGTTTATTTGGATGAATAAATTAGAATTTAAATTGGTGGTTAAAATTTGGGAATCTATTTCAACATAATCATATTTAAGCCATTTTCTCTAGCCAGAGTAGGCAGCTTAAGCTTCCACAGACTTTGTTTGATCCAGTCCAAAAAAATCCTGATAATTTTGTATCACATCTGGCCATCGCCTTATTGGGTTGGATTACCTCTAGAGGTCCCATCTACATTCATTTTGACTCAGGAGGGCAAAGGAAGAATTCATGAGATAGCTTAGTTTTTTTGATATAGGTACTTAAACTCACCCCCGTTTTTATATTTGGCAATCTTTTCAACTTATCAATATAGGCTAAGGTTGAACCTCATGATATTATAGATATCTTCTCCATTTTTACGATATGCAGGTTGATTCATGTCGAGTTGAACTACTGTCACCATGCAGTTTCCTTCAAGGCATTTTGATTCTTCCATTTTTGGGTACTTGTGCATTTCTGTTGGTCCTTCTTATATATGCACGCATAGTCTGTAGCAGTACCACACAGATCTTATTCCTGTACTTGTTTATTTTTTAAGTTTTGGACCATTTGTCATACCCTTATTATGATTTTATTTCAGATGTAATTCTGTTTTCATAGGCATTTATCTCTTTTGGGCTTCGATATTTTTATAGTGTAAATGGGATTTCACTTAATGTTTGTTTTATGATCTACTATTTACTTAATATTGTATGAGCAATAATGCAGGAAATAAACATGTCTTAATGTGGTGTTTCGTTTTCATTTCTTTAAGGACTAAAGCAAGTCTGATCGTGCTCATGTCTTCTAATGTTGGGAGTTGCAGATATATCAAAATTTCAGAACCACTGTTAGCTATTTTTTTGATGATGCAAGTGGAAATGACAGTCAGACGGCAGCTAGTCAACATTCAATTGTTCACATTGGCTCACAAAGGCCATCTGGAGGCCCGATTCCTGGACAGTTGAATCCAAGCACTCGATCATTTAAAATTGTTACAGAGTGCCCATTAATTGTTATGTTTCTTTTTCAGCTATATAGTCGTTATGTGCAGACCAACATACCTATTCTCCTTCCTCTCATGGTGACTGCCATTTCAATTCCTGGTCCACAGCATGTTCCACCCAACTTGAAAAATCACTATGTTGAGTTGAAGGGTGCACAGGTCAAGGTGCGATTTCTTTTTGACTATTGGTTGTGTTCTTATATTATTGAGATTAATCAAACTATATTGCTTTACTTACACTATGAAATATCATGACAGCAATATGCATTTCTATTTTCACAAAATATACACCAGTGTACTCCTTAGTGACAATCTATTAACTTAAAGTTTTCTTCTATACAATTATTAAGGGTATTACCCTTTAAACAGTTTTCCTCACACAAAATGTTGCTCAGACTTTTGGATATTGTGATTGAGTTTTGTAAGAAAAGAAATTTCATATAAGTATTTTTCTGTAGCTGTGGATGCTCTGTGAGATTTAAATTGTAACTTGAATTCTGATAAGTGCAAGGTTTAACTTTATCTACTTATGGTTAACTGGTTTTCTGTTCGTTATCTCCATATACGAAATGCTAATTTCGATCTTTTTATGAGAAAAGTTTGTTATGCTTAAGATTGTCTTGCAAACCTGAAGTCATTCTAATGATGCTTCTATTATTAGCAAGTGAAATAGCAGAGCTTACTGATTTATGAGTAACATTTCATATCATAAAAATGAAACTTCTTAGAAACGCACTAGCTAAAGTGATCCAAAATGAGGAGGAATATCTGTCAAAGTTCATGAATAAGAATATTAGGTTGAATTGAGGCAGTGATCTCTGAATACAATAACCAAAAGATGAATAATAAATGTCTCTAATTTTAGATCTAATATCCATTTGTTTTGGCATAATAAGGTTAAGCCATGCCACAACCCTTTAAATAGGCTGGTTAAGGGGAATGACAAAACCTGAGAAAATTACTTACAGGTCACGTGGTTTTGTATGTTGGAGGCTAGGAGTGTAGTATTCCTTTCTCCTTCCAAAGGTTTGTACATGTACAAATATGATGATGGGATATAAGAAGAAAAGGATACAAAAACCTTATGAGTCAATAATCCTCATAGTTAATCAAGATAACTTCATTAATCAATAATCCTTGCAATTATACAAAATGACTTCGCACCTCTTGTGAAACAACTAAAACAATTATTTTGAAAAGTCTACAAGGAGGGGATGTAACATATCCCTCCCCCTTGTGAATCATCCTTTCCAATGATTGAGAGTAAATTATATTTATATTGTTTGCCGGAATAATAATATCTTAGAACTTCATTTAAACATATCCAAACAATTTAAATAAGTGAGGAGATTCTTGGAGGATATTGTCTTCTCCTTATTGATCGCATTGGAGCTTACATTGATTAATCTTGCGATTACGTGAGTAGAGCTTACGTACCTTGAGCTCCTTTAGTGGCCCGTTCATGACCACCCTTGTATCCTATGCCAAAGTGTTCCAATCATTTTTGTGCTTAAAATTTGCTATGTTTCTCTTTTAGTATGTAACATAAAAAACATTATGCAATCTAATGAGAGGGTAGTAGAGAAATTTGATAGGCTACAGGGTTGATAACTTCTAGACCTTAGATCGTCCCATATAAGTAGGCACCAGTTTGGAAGACTTCCTAAACTAAATTCAACTTTTTTGGGGTTTGATCTTAAGGAGTATCTTTGCCCCAATTTCAAATTGCCTTGGTGTGCATATAGCATTAGCATAACTTTCTGTTTATCTTTAGCCTCAACTAACCTTTCTGTGATCAACTGTACCTATTCTTCCATTTTCAAGAGTATCTCATGTCCAAGTATTACCAGATCCTCCAGTTTATCCCAACTGATAAGTGCCCTTCACCTTCTTCCATACAATGCTTCAAATGGTGCCATCTTATTAGCATTTTGGTAGGAATTATTATAAGCAAATTCTACTAATGGTAAATTGTTGTCCCATTTATGGTGTTGGTCCATGAGATATACTCTTACGAGATCTTTCATTACTCTTTCCATCTGACCACCTGTCTGGGGGTGATATACTGAGTTTCTAAGGCTGCAATGCTTCAAATGGTGCCATCTTGTTTGCATTTTGGTAGGAATTATTATAAGCAAATTCTACTAATGGTAAATAGCCCTCCCATTTATGCTGTTGTTTCATGCAGTATACTCTTTAGAGATCTTTCAATACTTGGTAAACTCTTTCCATCTAGACACCTGTTTGGGGGTGTTATGCCGAGTTAATATTCAACAGATTTTCCAAGGCTGCAAACATTGTTGCCAAAATTTGGATTCATTTGGGCTTCCAAAATTTGTCTTTTCTGTTTTTGTGTAATTGGAAAATTTCCTGAATGAACATCAATTCTATGACGTGTGCCATCAGCCAGGTTTCTTGGTATAAAAAGAGTTATCTTGGGCAATCTGTCCTCCTCCACTAACATTACATTATGTTTGGTTCTCAACGTTGGTAGGCATTCAGTAAAATCCATGCTAATAAACCACCACTTCCAATTAGGAATGATGTGCGATTGCGACAACCCAATTGGATGTTAGTGTTTGGGTTTTACTCTGTCATTCAGAGAACTTACACAAATTTGGCAACATCACTCTTCACTCCTACCCAAGTACAAGGGTTTAATATTGGCTAGGATTTTTGGTAACACCTGGGTGCCTTGATTATGATTCTGAATAATCTTCTTTGAAAACTATTTTTCTTAACTTTGATGAGTTGGGCAGCTACTTTTGTCCATGCTACTATGAGAGACTATTTGATTCAATCTTGAATTCTTCATGTCTTGGTCTTGGGAATTGACTTGAAGGTTCTCCAAGTCTATTTATATCATTTATTTCCTTCCATATCTTGAAGAACACACCTTTAAATATATGTGTTGATGGTCATCATTAATGAAAGATGTCTTTGGCCGATTAAGTCATCCGCCATTGCTGTCTCCTTGCCCTTGAACTAAATTTCAAATCATAGTCAAGAGAGCAACTTCGTGCATCTTTTGGGTCTTTCATTCAATTTAGTTTGGCTAAATATGTATTTTGACCCTTTATAATCTAATTCGAGTTAATAGGTTCCCCATCGTATAATGGTACCACATTTGGAGGGCATTCTTACTTTGGGTCTTTCATTCGATTTACTTTGGTTAAATTTGTATTTTGATCCTCTATAATCTAATCAGAGCTCACTAGGTTCCTTGTTGTATAATACCACCACATGCTTCCTAAGTCTTTTTAGATGCATTTGTAGCAACTATGATATGTAAGGGATCAAGTACTTTTAGAATTGGCGCTGGAATCAGTCTTTCTTTTCAAATTAATTGGAATTTTTCTGACATTTCTTTGCCCCATTCTCCATTTTACAATTTTTATCGGAGCTTCCCATGGGGCGCATTGGGTCTGATCAATCTTTTTCTTAGCAATTCTTGTAGTTGCACATTACTCAATTGTGGACATTTTACATGGGCCTCTGGATATTGGCTCGACTCTTGACACTAAGTCTGTCAAGATAAAATGTGATATACTCGTTAAAATGATATCTATATAATTAAAAATATAAATAAACAATGAAAAAACAAATAATAATAAAATAATATTTATAATCATATTATAATAATAAATGTTAAGTATGAAAAATGAATTGTTATTATATAAAATGATAAAATATAATATAATGATTAGATTATCAATCATATTAATATTAATACTACTAATAATATTATTAATATTAATAAATATTAATAAATAGCACAATTAATTGAATGAAAAGACTTACCTTTTCTAATATCAATATATATAAAGAAATTTAAAAACACCAAAATAGATATAGAGGAAGAAAATAATACATATAGAATTCATTTGCAAAAGGCTTAATAGAGAAATATTAATTAAATTATCTAATGGTACATTAGTGTAGCATAGAGAATTTACTTTAAAATTGGGTTAATATTGTGAAAGGTACATATCAAGTGTATTGACCGTGAGATATAGATTTTATGTTGAATACCTCAGATGCAATATTGGTTAAGATGGAGATTAAATTTTTCCAAAGAATATATTTCAAATTTGAGCTGACTATTGTAAGGATTTCGAGTGAAGTAAGGTGATTTTCCACTTATTTGGTGAATCTGTAAGGTTTGGGCATATGAGCATTCAGCAGAAACTTTTTTCAGAAAACGGCTTAATTCACCCTTGACGGCTATGCTTTAACCTTAGTGGCAAATATGATGAAGCTAATAGATTGGTTTAAATAAGTTTGGATATATGATGTTTTACCTTCTATAGTGCATTCCGAAGCGCTAAAGTATTTGTAGTACAATATTAGGAGTATTCACAACTTGAACTGAACGCAAGAAATGAGTGTCACAATATTTCCAAAAGTATACGTTTTACAGAAATGATATGATTTATCAGGTGAAATATTTTCACGACAATATTGGGATATATCATATTTCAATCTGTTTACCAGTGTGGGAAGATTTTAGCATTCGTGCTAATACAGATACAGGTTGAAATGGAATTGCCGTGGAGAGCCTTAGGTTGCGAGAGCTTTTTATCATATCGAAGTCAGGTAGTGCATTGTGATTAGAGTATTTGGTTTTTTAGAATAAAAGTTTACGAACAACAGCCAAAGTGTGTAGGGTATATATTATTTATATTGATTCAAACTATAGTTGGTAATCGCACTTGTAATTAATTTTGTGAAGGAGCAAACCAATATTGGTCATGCACCATATTTTGTGTTGGGGCCGAGCGACGCTTGTAAAGTTTTTGAATGTATTTCATATGTGAATGATAACATGGTTAGTATTACGATAATAGATAGTTTCTATTATTGTCTATTATTATGTAATGGTTATCTATTTGTTATCTATTGTAAATATTAGAATATTTCTAATATTTGGTTAGTTGTTAATTAACTGATAGCTAGAATAGAATGTTTCTATTCTTTACGATTGTTTCTTAAGGAACCGTCATCTATTCATTTGTATATATTGATCTATTGATCACTGCTAATAACAAGTAAGTATTTTACCAATTACTTCCCATAATATGGTATCAGAGCAGGTTGATGAGATTTCATTAAATTTGGTGGATTTTTTAAGAAAAATTCGAGCCTCTTTTGATCTGGAATTCAAATAAGTATTTTACCAATTACTTCTTGTAATATGGTATCAGAGTAGGTTGATGGGATATTATAAAATTTGGCAGATTTTTTAAGAAAAAATTGAGCCTCTTTTGATCTGGCATGTTTTCCAAAAATTTGCTTTTTGATTTTTAAAAATAATTTTTTTTTATAGGCATTTTATGAAACTTTTGTGGTTTGTCTTTGTAAATCTATATAAGGAGCTTTCATCTCCTTTGTTTAATACTACCACAACACATTGATTTATCACAACATGGTTTCAGAGCAAATACTTATAATTAAAAAAAAAAAAAAATCAGTAATTTCATTTCGACATTATTAATGCCTATTTTTTTCCGACAATAACTATTAGCCAATCTACCCTTGCGTGCTAGGGCTTCCTGTTACAAATCACATTTTTTTTCGAAATTGCCATTTTCTGCCTTTGCAAGGTTTCAAAGTCGCTATATTTTGCAAGCATTTCTTCTGTGTCTTTTGATTGCAAATCGAGTCTGTACAAATGCCATTTTTTGCCTCAATTTGTAGTGTTTTGACACCAAAAACACCTGCATTTTCTATTGGTCATTGTGCCCATTTTATGCCCATGATTTTGGATGGGATTTCCAATTTCTTTGTGGCGTTTTAAGCTCCTTAGGCAATGTCTAGGGTTTCTTAAACCCTCAACACTAGATTGTTGCCTAGAATCAGCATTTTTCTGCAAATTGGCCATTGTTTTGAAGGTTTTTAAGCAGCCTAGGCCATTTTTGTTCAAAACCCTAATTTTTTGTATTGGATCATTTTTTTTTCAGATTCTTGGTGGGGTTTTTGAGAGCTCAACTGGGTTGTTGTCTGGTTTATCTGGGTGCTTTGTGCCTCAATTTTTGAGCCAACGGATCTAGAATACGACAACATATTCTTTTTAGTTTTTTCGGGCTCCCTTTTGGGTGTACCTCTTCATTTTTTTTCGGGTCTTCTAATTTTTTGCCTTGAAGTACTTGTCTTAAAAGCTTTTCACGTTTTCCAATAAAAAATGCACCATGGCATCTTTGACTAATTTTCTTCTCGAGGGAAATTAGAAGTTTAATGGTCGAAATTATGGCACATGGAAGTAGCGGATGCTAACAATCTTTGAATATCAGAATATTGATCAGATTGTTTTGGGTGTTAGACAACGTTCGACTTCAGCTGGTTCTAATCAAGATACATGGGATTATAATAATTGGGAGGTGGTGATGCTTCTCATATTATCAGTAGCTGATGACCAGCTCCCTCAGATTCCATCAGTCAAGACAACTGCCGACATATGGGAGCATCTCAAGAATCTTCATGAGACATTAGACAAAAGTAGGGCCTTCTTTCTCAAGAACTCTCTGTTTTTTATTGTCATGGATGAGTGGAAATCGCACTAGGAACATTTGAATAAGATTCAGAATATCCATGATCAGTTGCTTGTCATTGGACGCAAGATGGAGGAAGGGGACACTGTGGTAATAATCCTCAAAAGTTTACCCAAGTTCTTCAAGCATTTTATCGAGACTCTAAACATCACTTCTATTGGTGTTGATCTACAGAGCAAGCCTTCGCTGCTAAATCCTTTCAGAAGGATAAAGGCAAGTATCATTCACAATAGTCTTCTCAGCAGAAGTTCTCTACTCTAGCATCAAAAGGTTCCAAGAAAAAAACATTCAATGCAACTACTGCCACAAGTATGGGCACGTGAAGCTTGAATGTTGGAAACGTTTAGCTGCCCAAGCTAAGAGATGTGGTTCACAGCCCAAAGCGAACATCACATTGCACACTTAGCAGACACAATCTGCCTTACGCCTTGAAAGAACTGTAGATCATGTAAAGTCGTCTGCTTGGTACATTGATTTAGGTGCCTCTTGTCATTTCACCCACCGCAGAGACTGGTTCACTAACTACCAGCCTTTCTCAAATTGAGTTATTTTTGGTGGAGAGGAAGAATACATTGTTGTCGGCAAATGCAACATTCAGATTTAGTTTGCTGGGAGGAATCTCATTTTCCTCGATGTGTACTATGTTCCAAGGAAAAAACTCAATCTACTCTCTATTTAGATGGTGTGACACTCTCCATGGTTGATATCACCTTCAGTTCACATCAATGTGTCATCATTGATAGGGATACTCAGTCTGTTGTTGCAGTTAGCCTTGAGGATTATAGGCTTTTTAGACTTGTTGATTTTGGTGAGATTCTCAGGACCTAGCTATGGCTGCTCGGTGGTCTCCTATCAACTCACTTTGGCATCAACAGTATAGGCACTAAAATGTGCATTATCTCTCTCAGCTTGCTCGGGAAGAGCTTGTCCTTGGTTTGCCAGAGATTCAGACTCAACCAGGAGTTTGTGATGCATGTTAGGCTAGTAAGCAACATTGTACACCTTTTTCTGTTGGCGATTCATTGTGTGCTTCTCAAGTACTTCAGCTTGTTCATGCTAATATTTACATCCCTATGGCTACTCCTTCGGTTCTTGGGTCCAGGTATTTTCGGTTGTTTGTTGATGATTTCAGTAGAAAGATGTGGGTATTTTTTCTGACAAAGAAATTAGATGTGTTTACAATATTTCAGAAGTTTAAACCTCTAGTTGAAAAAGAGTCTAGGAAATCTATTATTGCTCTTAGGAAAGATAATGGGGGGTATTTTGTTCTACTGAATTATCTAGCTTCTGTGATATGCATGGCATCAAGTGCAATTAACCACACACTGCACACTGCAATAGAACATTGTAGTTGAATGTCGGAGAAGAAAAATCACCGAGATGGCTAGATTGATGCTCGAACACCAACATGTTTTGAAGAAGTTTTGGGCAGAAGCAGTTAACATTGCTGTCTATCTTTTGAATCAGTAATGCTGAATCAGTTATACACTGTGGCAGTCAAAGGTAAGACTCCGAAAGAGGCCTTGATCAGGTCACAAACCCAGAATCGGCCACTTGAAGGTTTTTGGTTTTCTTGCCTATGTTTGGATCCTTGATGCATCACACACCAAGTTGGATGTGAAGAGTCAGAAACTCATGCTTGTTGGATACAATAGACTTCACAAAGCCTACTGCTTGATTGACACTGAGACATCTCATCTCTTGTACAAACGCGATGTAGTCTTTGATGAATGAGGATCATTCATGTAGGATCATTCATGTTTCTTTCTCTTGTTCCTGATCTAGTAGATTAGCCTATGAAGGCTCATGATTTTGGAGTTTGGCTTACATGAGGTCCACCTGATAGGAAGGCTCCATCAACTCAATTTCTACTAGTGATTCTTGTATAGACACCTCCAACTTCTCCTTCAGGATCACCCTAATTTGTCGATGCTTCATTATTTTGATGAGGAACCTAACCATAGAGCATCTCCTGATGCTAATGTTGGTCCTTCTCTCCAACCTAAGTGGTGGGCTAAGATGCTAATTTTCGAGATGATGAGCTCATCGATGGGAGAATTGCTTGAAAAAAGAACAAATCTTCAGTTAGTTAATTTCTCTCTTATGGCCAACATTCATAGTGTGTTTGAACCTTAGACATACTCCGAGGCTAAAGAAATTGTAGAGTGGGAAAATGCCATGTAATTAGAAAACCAAAGCCTGCAGAAGAGTCACACTTGGGTCCTTTATGATCTTCCTCTAGGGAAGAAACCCATTGGTTGCAAATGGGTTTACAAAATAAAATACAAGTTTAATGGTACTTTGGATACGTACAAAGCTTGTTTAGTTGCAAAGGGCTTTTCTCCGCGTCAGGGCATTGATTATGAGGAGACCTTTGCTCCTACAACAAAGATGAGCACTATCAGATTAGTCCTAGCCATGGCAGCTTAGTTTGGCTGGAAGGTCCATTAGATGGACGTCAAGAGTGCTTTCCTTAATGGTGACCTACAAGAAGAGGTCTACATGATGCAACCTCCTAGTTTCATGGTTATTGGTAAAGAACATCAGGTTCTTAGGTTAGTGAAATCTCTCTATGGTTTGAAGTAGACCCCTAGGGCATGGTACATGAAATTTGATAAGTATTTCAGTGATCAAGGCTTCCAGAGGAGTTCTTTAGACTCAAATTTGTACATCAAGTCTACTGATAGTGACATCATTCTTTTGGTCATTTGTAAAGATGATTTGATCATCATTGGCAGTTTGACATCTTTGATTTAGGGATCAAACAAATTTTATGCCAGCCTTTTGATATCTCAGGCTCATGCATTGGTGTTGAAGTTTGGCAGCAATCTTTTGGTATATTCATTTCTCAGTCGAAATATGCTAGGGTTCTGTTAGATAAATTTCATATGTAGGATTGCAAGCCTGCATCCACAGTCATGGAGAAAGGTTTGAAGTTATCAGCCAAGTCTAATTCTCCTCAAGTTGATGATACTACATACGTGCAACTAGTAGGCAACCTCATCTACCTCTCTGCTACTAGACTTGATATTAACTTTGTAGTCAACCACATCTCACATTTTATGACGAGTACCAAGGCTAATCATTGTATGGCAACACAACACATGCTTTGTCATATGAAGGGCACTATAGATTATGGACTTCTTTATTCTCAGATTTCTAATCCTAGACTCAGTGGGTTCATGGATTTAGATTGGGTAGGTTCTATTGATGATAAAAAGTCAACTTCTCGATATGTTCAGTTTAGGATCCGGTGTCGTCACATGGACCAGCAAGAAGCAACAAACAATTTCTGTCTCCTCCACAGAGGATGAATATAGAGGGACAATTAAGGCAAGTTGTGAAGTTGTTTGGCTTTGTTGGAAGCTTGGGGATATGCAGATGTCACCAGCAAGATCAACCACTTTCTTTGTTGATAACGAAGGTGTTATCAAATTAGCACAGATTCTAGTCTTCCATGAACGAACCAAGCCTGTGAATGTTCCCCGTCACTACATACAACAGCTGGTTGAAGACGAGACAATAGACTTTAGTATGTTCCTACAGTGGATCAGATTGCAGACATTCTCACCAAGCCTCGTGGTCCTGATAAGTTTGTCAAATTCAGAGGACAACTTAGTGTTGTGGATAGATTAACCATTAAGGGAGGGTATTACAATAATAGATAGTTTCTATTATTGTCTATTATTATTTAATAGTTATCTATTTGTAATCTATTGTAAATATTAGAATGTATCTAATATTTAGTTAGTTGTTAGTTAACTGATAGCTAGAATATAATGTTTCTATTCTTTATGATTGTTTCCTAAGGAAACATCATCTATTCATTTATATATATTGATCTATTGATTACTGTAAATAACAAGCAAGTACTTTACCAATTACTTCCCGTAATAGTTAGCACTGAAATAGTTTTGTGGCCGAATATATGTTTGCAATGTGGATTTAATTTTTGATTGTCGTGTGAACTAGAATGACTCTGACTGGCAAAATTATTACTCTTATCATGGCTATTTTGGATAGAGCATAGTCAAACTGTATATGTTGAGAATCTTTTTAGAAAGTATGAGTCGCCGCATGGAATCAAAAAAAGTGAATAATGCTTGGTAACAGTTATGTTCCTCTGTCTATCGTAGCTAAAGAATCTTTATTCAGAGAAGACAGAAAACTGTTCATTACGATATTAATAATATTTAGTTTATTGCTATGTTTGCGGACAATGTGTAATTGAAAGAGGGAAAAAACAAAGCAGTCCCAAAACACAGCAGGATTATAGACGTATTTCACAGAGTATTGAAAGGGAAAGAGATATTATCGTATCCAACACCATTAAATGACTGGAACATACAACAGTAAACAAAAATTAATGACAATATGATCTGCAAAAAAATGACATATACAACCATTATATTAATAAGTAACATCTACAACAGCATTGAAAGAATCCAAAGAGGTAAAGTACTTACTTAGGATCTACAGATATATCAAATACAGTTGGATGAATCAGATAATCATTATCATTAAGCAAGGAAGACATTCTGTTAAGAGAACAAGACTGTATGTATCTTTGAGGTAACAGGCTTAGGCTATCACTGAAGGATAAGGAACAGAGTGACCAAGGGTCCCGGAACGTCTCTGACTACTGTCGGGTGAGGAGTGCTGCTGTCTGGTGAGTCTAGAACAAGGTCTGACTGATCTGGTATGTCTGGGAGTAGGAGTGAAGGAGTTTCTACAAAACCCCTCAGCATCTTTTTACACTAGGTCTCAGTCTCAAGATAAAATATTTTCGTTTTATCTGTTATCTTCTCTAGCCATTCGTTTTCTCTTTTAACTGAGCGGGAGTTCATGTACGGTCTCCTTGATTCTCATTTATAAGTGTTATAATATGGTTTTCCTTCTTAGTTTTACTATGGCCTTAGACTCTTCTCCCCGGGTTCAGAGTCTTACTTGTATTCTTTATTCTGTTGGCTATAGGGTTTTCTACTTACATTTGGGTTTTAGTTCTGCAGGAAATGGGTGTTACGCAACCATTAACAAATCTCTTTCTGAGACTCATAATTGTTACTAGTTTGGGCTCCTTTTGCCCCAAAAATTACAGATAATATCCTGTGATGGTTCTATTGGTTTTCTTGACCTTCAGTTTCGTTTCATTCATCTGAGACTTCTCAACTAAGATTTAGGTTTTGAAGTTAATCTAGTTTATTTGAAGTGCTAAAATTGTTTATAGATTGAATGCTGCTTGCACCTCTCATTCCAAAAGCATTGGGTAGCTTCCATTAGTGTCCTCATCATCAAATGCGAATAATAACAACATTTTTAAGGCATGTTCTGTGCCATCCATAAATGAGTGGTTCTGGGGTCATTACTCATGGACTCTTATTCATCAAGTTTGTCAGTTTCATTGGTTCCAGCTTTCTAGACGAAAGGGTCGTGAGCTCCCAGGTCCAGCGTTGAGCCCAGTAGCTTTGATGCCCATTTTGACATGCCAAACCTAACTTCTCAAAATACAACAAATGCTGAATAATATGAGATTAAACTTTTCAATCAACCAATATAACAACAATTAATTGCGTCTTATTCACATGAACATGATAACTTCCAATAACTAATTTAACCAATTTCAATATAAAGAAGTAATACGATGTTAAATTACTACATTCACATGACATTTACATAGCTAACGATTTGAAGCACTGTTCATTCAAAAAGGAGGATAACTTGATAATTGAATCAACTAATTAAATGCATGAAATCACAGATATTTAAAGATACTAGTGCCTGATCTGGTTCCTTTTCTGACAATGATCTTGATGTCATCTAGGGAGATGGAGAGTATTTTCAGAGGCTTAACCTCCCATCCATTGACCTTTTGATAACAACCTTTCTGTTTCTCACAAATCTACAACCTTTCTGTTTCTCACAAATCTTTCTTTCCGGGTCTTATCATAGCCATCTGAGTTTTTGTTGTTTAGAACCCACAACAATCTTAGTCACACCCGATAGGGCTATGGCCATCCACACCTACGAGAATGACCTTTTTGACTAGATGTGTACTGCTAGTACATGTGAGCTACAGTTACTGTACCATTACATAGCACCACCTTTTCCAAGATTTTTTAATGGAAGCACTATACTTTGTGCTGTTAGTTTCATCACCTCACTCATACATTGATCACTTGAGATTCATTCGGTCTTCCCTGACCATAACAAGACTTACTGTACAACTTGGTAATAATGGTCCACTGAGCTTAAGAACTTCAACTCACTGGCATCTGCAGAATATCTATGGCTCTTAATGGTTCATGACCAAACTAAGGGGAGTCCTTTCCCAATAGTTTTCTGCTGTTATAATTCATTGAAGTATGAATGACATTATTTTATCCTTTCTATTTCCATTCCCTATGATAGAAAAGGAATCCCTTCCCAATTTCTTTCATGTTTTCTTATCTCGTTATAAGATGTAGCTGATCAAGCTTGATCCATTACATTCCAGAAGACGATTCAACATTCTGGTTGATTACATGTTGTTGAGTTCCAGTGATGAGTTTGTTTTACCCAAGTAAGGGATCATTCTACATTCACGAGTATCTGAGAATAATTATAGGGTCAAGTTATTAGTACAGTTTAGATGATGATAGGGGTGAAGTGGCTGTAGTTAAGGAAGCATAGGTATGCACAAAGGAGCATAGGGATGGAGGGTGTATGAAGGTTGAGCTGGATTTGGTGGACGAACGCTCGAAGATCGCCACAGTGTGCTGGTTTGATGGATGACCAAATACCACATCCAAATCTAGCCTGAGCGTTGGTGATCAAAAGTGTTGGTTCATGCAAGGAGGGTGCTAGTAGTACAAGAAGAGAGGAAGAGGATTGTATCAAGAGTTGAAAGGCAAATCTATAAGAGTTGTTAATACCAGGGTTACGGGGAGACCCATCTCCCCACTAAAAGTCGTGTCTCGGAGACTTTTCGTGTCTCCGGAGACCTCAAAAAAGATTGGAGACTTCATGACGAAGTCTCTTGAAGTCTCCCAGTCTCCTAATCCAAAAAGTGGTCTCCCCAAAGTCTCCTAATAAAATATAATATTAAATAATTTTATGTATTTTAGGCTTTAGCCCTCAATAATGCAAAAATCAAGACCAATGAGATACAATATGGTGATTATGTGAGTTTTGAAATATTTGGCTCTATATAAATGAGACATTACCATTATTATTTACTTTAGTCCTTTAGTTTTACAGTATTACTATTTTCAAATTTTGTATTTAGTATTAGACTCTTTAAACTATTAAAAAAAAATTGCCATCTCCAAGTACCCCTGTCTCCTATTTTTGAAAAATTGTCGTACTGGTACCAGTACCAGTACTGGAGACCTCTAAGTCTCCCCGTCTCCCGTCGACCTTGGTTAATACCTTAAGCTGTGATATCACCATGGGCAAAGGGTTCTCCCACGGTGACCCACTGGTTCAAAGCTCCAATCAACAATGATTACTGACCAAAAAATAAAATAAAATAAAATGACCGTCACATTTAAACAAAATAACTACATTAATCAATAATCCTCATAATTAAACAAAATAACTTCATGCTTAATAGGAAAGGGTTATAACAGTCATTTGAAAAGTCTACAAGGAATTGATGTACAACACTATCTCTAGAGGTTTTTGTCATTTTGGGTGAGCTGCTTCTGACATATTGCTGCTATTGTAGGTGGTCTTCAATAAAACAGGATTGTATGAGAGAGATTGAGCAAAGAAAAGCCTTATCTATATTTTTCCATGAGGTTTGACATTTACCAAATCCTTAAATCACAAAAGCCATGGTAAAAGGTCATCATGTTCTATGATTCTAGATTTTTTTTTCTTAATGCTTCACTCCATTGTGTATGGTGCTCTTGTATGTATGTACCAAACCAGTTGAATGCTACCATCCTTTGTCCTGCATTCCTTCTCGTTTTAGGTAATTTGAAAAAGGAGATTTTATGATCTTTGGAGGATCCTTACTACGAAAATTTTCTTGTTATATGGTTTTAGTTAGGAATGGAATTAATTACATAGAGTGCAGAAAACATATATTTTGGATCTGCTTGGAGAACAGCTATCAGGAATTGAATGAGTTTTCGAAAAGCAACCATTTAATATGCCATGTGGTAGAACGAGCTTGAATTCTGCCTGGCAGTTAATTTCACAGCCGTCCACTTATATATTCGAAGATATCTATGCTAGGTGAATTTCCAATTAATAAAAAATGCTGCATGCGATAGGATCTTATGGCAAATCTTGATAAAAGATCCATAAATGCATGGGAGTTTAGGCCATAATTGAAAGTTAATGATGCTCTTTTGGTTAAATATTATGCCAATGTGAGATGGTAGTAATAAATGTGATTCACCGTTTGAATGAATATTGCAGTCAACCTAATGGTATACACATAAGTAAACAGTACATTTCAATCTAATTTCCTTTGCTTATCAATCCCACACGGAGTTGAGGCCTCACACTTGCAAGGCTGAACAACCTGTGATTAGTATGCATCTTAAAAGCACATGTATGCACATAATTACCTCTTATATCATAGAGTTCACGCATAACAAAAAATGTAGCCCTTTTATTTTGCAATATGCTACATGTTTTTATCATCTTCCACACACATGGGTTTGGTGGCAGTCAGATTTTGTAAGAGAGCAAGGCTTGGTAGCATTGAGCTCCCTAACCCCCCAAAAAGGAGAGGGATTTAGGTGTTCACTAGTCTAAACATGCAATCTTGGATTCATTCTGATCCCTCTCAATTTTCATTGGAGAAGAATCAACTAAGCCCAACTTCAGTCCCTTAAGGAAGTTGGGCACTTGGATTGATTATCGTCCTTTGATTGTTGATGTAGTTGATACGATGAAGATATTAAGTGATGTGAGAACTAGGTAAAGTGCTAGGGTGTTGACAACAATCAACGTAAACAGAAAGATACAGAAATATATTGCAAATTCTGAGACCCGATCTAGAAATGGGAGGCAGAAAGGAACCTGCAACTGAAATTCGGGTTTGAAAGTGCCAGTCTATGGAGTGAAGTACCCTTAACTTGAGGTGTCTTTCTGAACTCTAATGTGCTGATTCTGGATCAGGATGTTCTGTAGATCATTCTCTCAAATTTTCAGTGAAAAATCATCAGTCACTGGAACGACACTCTGTAGCCTTAGCCAGGGATTTTTGCCTATTTAAAATCTGAATATCTGTGTCTCAGTCTTCTCTTTGGAAATCTCCAACTCTACTATCGGGTCTGCCAAAACCCTTAAGGAAATATAGAATCGACAAATGATACCTTTGCTATGATCTTCTTGCCTTGAAGCCTCATTGAAGGTTTATATTGGTTGATAATAAGTAGTTCATGCATGCCTTCTCTTGTGGAGGAAGCACATAAACTTGATCATGGATGCCGACTTGAATGCTTGACTTCAAATCTCTCCTTCAGTTCCTTGAAGATGCATGATTACTTTACTCAATTGAAATTATGAGTCCTCACTTGTAATATGCACAAATGAGAGGGTGAGAGTTGGATTTATATACAACTTCACACAATGTGTTGAAAACTTTGAAGAAGGTTGACATTGGGAGCAGGTTCGTGCTTAACAAGTTTGACTGTTGGGTGGTTTAGATTTGGGCCCAGAATGGTAGGCTTATGGTGCCTTGCATATTCGAGGAGGCCTATGACATTCCGGCCTAAAATTGGGTCAGCAAGCATAGAATTGTGGTGAGCTCTTAAATTGGGCCATGGAATGAGTACAGTGTGTCATGAATCAGGGGCATGAAGGAAAGCCACCAAAGTAAGCCCCAAGTGAGTGTGAATTGTACAAGGATACAATTTACAACACTACACCCCCTAAATTGGATAATTCATTTAGATCCTCTCCCTCTAATTATAATTATGTCTTGATATTGACTTCCAAAAAATGATATTGAGTGGTTCACTCAGTGAGATACTTAGCATTGCAAAGATTGATCTGATACCTCTCTCTCTATTATTTGGGAGAGACTTCTTCCGCTTTCTATACTAAGGGTAGGTGGACAGGCTCTTGATTTGGCTTTGCCTTGTTTGACAGGGATTAAGTTTTATGTATGTAAACACAATCTATATCTACAGAAAGTATCTTACAATCATGTTTATATTAAACCATTATTCTTTAAATCAGACTAATAACTAGATAGGAGGCATTGATTACATTGGACAATACTAAGCATGCATAATGCACCATTGATGGTATCATGAAGTGCATTATTGGCATATGAAAATTTACTGTGCTTAGTTTAGTTTATGCTGTTTTAAGATTTTGAGCTAAGTCACAAGGTTTGAATTCAAACTCGAGTTCAAAAACCATAAAATTCGGCTGAGTCGGCTAAGGCAAAAATTTGGAATATTTTTTGAATAAAATTCGTCTGTATAGTTTTTTAAAGATATAATCAATAAAATTAATATAAATATCTTTTATTAAAAATGAAAAGATAATTTATAAATAATACTTTTATTAAAATCTATTATTAAAAATTAAAAAATAATTTATAAATAATACTTTTATTAAAATCTATTATTAAACATATATTATATATTTATAAACTTTAATTAATAAAATTACAATAACATATAATATGATTATATTTAGTTTAATTTAGTATACTGTATGACTATGTTTCAATCGAGCAATATATACTAAAATTAACATTTTAAAATTTATATTATGAAAAATTTAACATATCAGTTTTAATAGAATATGACTATTTGTTTAGAAAATTAATTAAAAAATATTAATAAAGTTCTATACTAAGTCAAATTTAAATAAAAAACCTACAAAGGGAAAATAAAAGCGACCGCTCAGGATGTGAGATGACTGGTCATGATGCAGCGCATGAGGATTTGGAAACAGAGAAGCTGCAGTTCATCTTCGTCAACACAGAGTCCATCATCCTCACTGTCTGCCCTTTCTTCAAGATTACCAGAATCTAAATCAACCCTCTAGCTTTCCCATACGAACAAATGGCAAACTAAATTGATTTTTAATTTTTTTTTTGAAATTCTGCAAAATTTGAACTTCATGGTTGATATTCTCCGAATGCTGTGACGTAGATTTTGAGAGTGTCCAATGGTAATTATCTTATCAATACATGTAATAGTTTTGCATTTAGATGTTTAACTTTACTTTGTTTTATGAATAGTTCTCTTTTGTTTGGCATGATTACTCGTAGTCCATGGAATAATGAATGCTGAAGGGGACTGTTGAATTTTAACGTTACCTTTTATTAGTAATAATTGAATGATTTGTAAAATTAGTAGGATTTATGAACCTCAGAAATAAAATGTGGATGAGAAAAGTAATTTTTCAACTTTTCAATATTAAATGTAATGGCTTTGAAAGCTGTTTCTTTTTCAAATTGCATATATTTTCCAATAGCTGGTCCACTATTTCTTTAAATTAATTATCTGCTTCTTTGTTTCCTCTTCAACACGCTACTCTAAATTAATTATCTGATTCTTTTCACTGCAGACAGTTTCCTTTTTAACATACTTGCTGAGGAGCTTTGCTGAATATATCAGGCCACATGAAGAGAATATATCAAAGAGCATAGTCAACTTGCTTGTTAGTTGTCCGGATTCTGTGTCAATTCGTAAGGTTAATATTATATGCTTTTAATAAGCCATTTTTGAATTGTATAGCTTCTGAGTTTATCTTTTGAATCCCAAGCGTCCTGTAGGATGTCCATAATCACAGGGATTGGTAACTCTTTTGCACTTTTTGACTGTTTATAATAACGAAGTGGGATTTGTTATTTGTTTACACCATACTTATTGATTGATATGCAGGAGCTACTTGTAGCCACAAGGCATGTACTTGCAACTGACTTCAGACGAGGATTTTTCCAACTTATTGATACTTTATTGGAGGAGAGGTAGTCAAGCTCCCTAAACTTTGTTGTGGCCTTTGCATGAACCTGAAATGAGCACAATTATATATACATAAATTTAAACAATATTTTTAAGTGCTAATATTCAAGTTAATTGCCTGATTCTCAATGGTTTTTAATACAGAAATCTAAGTAGGCAATGCTTGGTTATTACCAGAGCATTAATTGAGAATGAATAAATATGAAACAATAGTTGTTCTAGGCCTTAGGCAATATATATAGTCTGACTCCTTGACACTAGTCAAATGTCCTTTACAAACTTAGAAAAGTTCATTAGAAGCCTACTATTTGGTAAAATAACATAGGTTGGTTTAACTTTGTAGGCATGGAAATGGTCATTATCTTGTAGAATACTGCTACAAAGTTACAATGTGCATCTGGCCTGGTTTGTGTTCTTAATTCCTTATACAACATTCAAACAACATTCATATCAATATATAAACAATACATAATCCTTTCAAAAGCAAAGTATAGTCCCTAATAACATATGAGTGTCCAGGAGCATAAACGAAATATGTTAATTTGATGTGTGTCCAGGTGCATGAACAAAACATGTTATTTGATGATCATACTTGTGTAAAATGCAAATGGTTACCAACTAACCATTATGATATCTATGCTACCTCCCAAATAGAAATAGTAAGTCTGCGCTCATCATTTGGAGGGTTGATGCTTCTAATTGCGTATATTTCAAAACACATGAGAGACTTCTCTTTGCTCAATTGGTTGCCCTTTATTTTTATCTTTTGGCCTAGTTGTCATTGGTTGTTGTTGGGACTGGAACTATGTGATCCTTGTTTTGTAATCCATAAGGAGTTATGAACTTCTGTGCTCATTGGTTACTGTTCCATTTGTATTTGAGAAAGGCCTTTTGTCTTTTGGTTGATCATTGGTTGGTGATAATCAGTGTGAGCGAGCTCCGTGTTGCATTAGTTGTATTTCAGCTTTATGATGCTATTGAAGGCTTAGGATCATTTGGTGGGAGACTGAATACTTGATTGGAGGGTGACAACTATAGGTTGATCCATTTCACATTGATACGTCCCAGTGTGGTACTGCCTCAGTTTTGATGTTGAGTCCCATCTATAGCAGCAACTTGTATGTATCCATTTGCAAAGGTGTTTTTTAGAATATAAGGACAATTGCATTGCATCTTTAAGTTTTGGTCTTTTTTGCTTAGTGTTCAAATGTATTTCAATATCATTTCGTCAACTTTGGCTAAAGAGGGGACAGGGTGGGAATGTTTCCCACCTGTTCTTGCATCCCCAAAACCCTCCTTACAGGGGACACAATCAATTTGGGTTGGGAACACATCCCTCAAGAGCTCTATTTTAATCTTGTTGGCTGATCTACTCCTTGGATAGATTTTATGATCATCATCATCGTCATCAATTGGACTAGAGTTCATACATAACTCACAAACTCTTGCAGGTGTGCAAGGGCGTACTTTTTCAAAATGCACCCACATTACATACTCTGCAATGTATCATAGGTCTGTCTCCCTCATTCCTATAGAGAGGTGTTTGTGGACCTTTCTATATGGTTTCTTTGATTTGAACACCCTATAGTTAAAGATGTTTGGGAAGAACCTGATTTGTTGAGTTTGGTTGTTCTACCTAATTGCAATCGGTGTTTGTTAACGCCATTGACTTTTGCTTTTTTGTTTTTTATTTTAATAAATTGAAATTAGTAATGAAAGCTATTGTTTGCTCTCTCTGTGTTTTATGTGGTTTCATGCATTTATAAGTTGAAAGAGTTGAAATACTGCTTCATCTCCCCCATCCTCTTGCCCCCGCCCCTTCTCACTTCAGTATTTCCCGTTTGCTCTTCGAAGGGGGTGACTGGAGATGGTTCAACCACGTGAATGTCTAAAAGGAATTGCAGAGAGCCATTAGCTCTACGGATTTGAGAAGATTGTGACTTTGCAATGTGTCTACAACACCTGCAAAGCCAAAGGATATCATCATTAGTTAAGTTTTATAAATTCCCCAGTTAGGAGACATCATACATTCTGAGTAAATCAGAGATTGGAAGAATATCAGACCTGGGAAAATGTGTAAGAGTGTAATGTTGCTTCATATTATTTTTTGTACAATACTTTATCATGAATGTTGATTGGTTCAGATTAAGCTTTGGAGAATTATAAGTCTTTGGTTTCTGCATGTGACTTTCCACTTGCTTGAAATTAGCATCTATAAAAATCTGGAGTTAAAAGTTGGTATTTGACAATATTTACATTAGTTTTTAAATCATTTGTGTCGAATAAACTGTTCATCCTAAGTCAGAACATCTTAGCTAAGCTCTATGAAGTTTCTAGGATGGGGGTATCTTGGGGGACGAGGACTTGTTTCTAGTGTGGGTACAGTTTATAGCCAATTTGTAGGGCTCGGTAGGGAATTAATATAAAAAAAAAGAGGGAAGTTTTTATATATATAGAAAGAATTCCAAAAATGCATATTGTAACATTTATAAACCATTCACCATAGATATTTGAGAAGCTCAATACATAGCACATTAACAAAATTTGAATACTTTCATTGCAAAAATATGCCGTACATATAGAAATGTCCAAAGGCTCTATGAAATGACATAAAGAGAAGTTGAACTAAAATACTAAAAGGTAACAATACCATAAAAGTTCAGCTCCATTTTTAGATGTCCATAATAATCAAAATCAGTAATGTATTTGCAAATACTATATGCCAAATATATGGCTGTCCTCTAGGAATATAAATCAAAAGAAGAGTCAGCCTCTGAGTTACTGGTATGAGGTTTCTCATCCAATGGAACCCCAAGAAATACCGAAAGTGTATTATCCTTGTCATCCTGTATAGCATCCTCAGTATTAACTTTCCCATCATAATGTTGGAGTCTGGTGATACTGAATATTGCTGATTTTGTAGCCACAATGCATTGTGAACAACTTAGTCACAAGGTTCGAGTTTGAATTCGAGTGCGGCAACTATGAAATTCGGATAAAATTTGAGACCTCAAAAAAATTGGAAAAAAATTTGACATTAAATTCGCCTATATTTATAATTTTAAAAAATTATAAATAATAAATTTAAATTGATAAATTATATATACTACTATTTATAACATCCCGATTTCCAGGGTCTAAATAACAACTAACATACTTGAGAAATTTAGTTATTACTTCAATTTCATAGGAAGACAGTTATAACAATCATGTTCATGCGAAAGAGATTTACTATTAAAAATAGTTAATCAGAATTTTCTTAACCAAGAACTTAAAACATCATCAATGAATTTGTTATAGAACTTAAAATCCACATACCATGAAATTTGAGATCGAAATCAAAACTAGGGATGTTTTTGCAACCACCCGGGTTAGTCCACAAATACCACTGTAACAATATCACATAACGACTACCCTCTAAAAACTGCTATCTCAAAATCAAATGATGATTACAATTAAATACCACTATATTTAAAATTAGGGCATCACATATCACTATATCGATTACCATTGGATCATTTAGGTCTTTCAGTTATCTCGGTATCACTTAGGGCTTTTGATTCAATCAAGGCTTCCGATACCACTATATCATTTAGGGTTCCAGTTACCACTGATTCAATTAGGGCTTCCGATACCGTTGTATCATTTAGGATTCCAGTTACCACTCAATCAATTAAGGCTTTAGATTCCTTTCCTTTCGATTACTTAACTGTGGCAGTAACTCAAGATTAGAAAATATGCTTATATTCGATATTCATATAAATGAAAAACAATCCATAAATCTATCTCTTGCATCTAGGTGATGAGATAACTCAATTTATCTTACCTTCGTGCATCTTAATCATAAAAGTGATAATACCTGTTTCCGACAACCAATAGAATGTATGGCTTATCTTTGTCCGATGCACATTCGACAACTTATGGAGAGGTGAAACATTGTTAGGGGCTTAACCACCCAACCTTAGACCATATCTTTATCCCCATACAATCTCTAACGAGAAAGGCTCTCCCTACCTGGAACTGACAGCGGGCATTTTGTCATCAGTTGAGCATCCTAGCATGTAGACACACCTCTTGACTTGACAGCAGGTGAAACATTAAACAAGATCTTGCATGAGTTATTAAATGTTTCCTTTAAAAAAATGTTAAACCTTGTTATGCCATAATTAAAACTGATTCTTATTATTGCCGATTCCTTTCTCTCATCTCATCATCCATTCCTTTGGCTACACAACCGAGTGAATCCCAGGTGTTCGGAATTCTCAGAGCTGACGGCTCAATCAATTATTCAAGAAGATTACATGCATCCAACATTTCACACTCTGTGATTATATAATTATGTTCTTTAAAGGTTCCAAAATTGATTGTTTAAATCTAACATCCATTGGCATAATGATTATGGATCCATACTAAGTTTTTCTTGGCTTTCACTTGCCATGGCAAATAAAATTAAAAGAGGATTAAATCTGTAATATCAAATAAGATATCAAACGTAAGCATTATACATACGAACATATTGTGAACATTGGAAAGGCTGGTTCAACTTATACCACCTCATGTATGAGCTCAATAATATTCAAACGTTACCCAACAAGTGTCTTTGGCTTGTACTACGTTGGGAAACTCTTTTTAAGAGATACTATTCAACTTCTTACATGATAAATCTGAGTACTATGAAAATATGAAAGAACATTAATTATAGTTCACTGGAATTATTCAGTAAGTTAAATAATGTGAACACATTCATAGAGTAAGAGATTCTTGTGCCAAGCTGGCTGCTATAGAAATTGAATTTAAAATCATTAGACAAGTAACTCATGACCTGATAGGAATTCTATACTGATGAAGAACTTGCAGAGGGATCAGTCTTTCCTCCAGTAAATGAGGACGTCACTTTGATTGCATAAGTCTTTGTTCTCAGCCTGTATTCTTTCACGGCAAGGGGTGGAACTCGAGCGACTTGAGATATCAGTCGCTATGGAAGTAACCAACAGACGTAGCAAAGGTTAACTTGTAGGGTTGAATGGTTATTGAGACAAGGAGAGAAATCTGGAAATGCAGCAAGGCAGGAAGAAAATTCGGTACTGAGGAAAGGATGATCTGTCTCTCCCTCACAGCTTCAGCAAGAAAAACCATGTACAGTAGACTTCATTGCCTAACCCAAATCAAGAAATAATTAAAAATGAAGGTCGAATGATATGGGCAATAATAAATTTGAAAAGAAAAACGTAGTCCAGAAGAATAGTCGGGTGAAAGAAATATATATATATATATATATTCCTCTCACGGCTTCCATATAAGGAACGAACCATGACTTCTTGACTCCCATCGGTTATAACATATGTCAATTCGAATACCAAATATTAAATTGATTAGGAAAAGAAAATAAAAGGTGAAGTTGGAAAGATTATAAGAACATTCGAATTGCCAAATATCAAATTAATTTATCCTGCCAAGTGTTAACGTTAAAAGCAAAGAATATTAAATTGGAAAGAATAGAGTTGGAAGGTTGTAATTCGAAAATTATAATAATTCAAATGTTATTATAATTCAAATATTATTATAATCTTATATGTACATATAAACATCACTTTATTAAATTATTAAATTATAATGGTGCCAAATCATTTATATGCATGTATATAAATATTTATTAAAATAATATGATGAAAGATCAAAATTTCTTTGAGGTATGTTTTATATCTAAATAACTCATGTGGGTCCCGCAGATGTATCCTGTTCCAAGTCGATAGGTCCTCTACCCATCTGCCTAGTGATGGTGATGCTCCTACCTAATTCTTTTCTGACAATGCTTCCACCCCTTCGATGTGTTTCCTGCAAAGAAATTCTCCGTAATTAAATTATAAATTATTTAATCATAAATAATCACAACGGTTAATCTTCATCTCAATTCCATGAATTCGTGATTAACGATTGACTAGCATGTTATCTTCACTTGAAATCATAACGACTATCTTACCATTTTGCCAGATTATAACAAATTAAACTGCCAACTGACTTCATGTGAACCTCAACGGCTATATTTCAATTTAAGTCAAAAATTGGGATGTAACACTATTTATCATATAAAATAATAATATTGTCTGAATATAAAAACACTATATAAATAATAATAATAATGATGTTGATAACATAAAAAAATTAAAAAACTAAAGTCTACTACAAATATCACAGTATAAATAAAACTAATAATATTAACATATAAAATAATATTATCTAAGCATATAAAACTATAATATAAATAAATAATATTTACCACTTTTAATTATATTTTAATTCGAAGTGTGCTTTAGATATATGAATAACATATAAATTAAAAGATATACCTAACTGGCATTACAATTATTATTATACAAATAATAAAAATAATATTAACATACAAAACAATATAAATTTAATATATAAAAATATATTATAGATAAATACGTTGGAGTAAGATCATTCATGCGTTCTATTGAAATCTAGAGTTTATTTGATTGTGTTTGAAGCTGATTCAGAGGAGTATATGTCATTCGATGGTTAATGTCTTCTGCTTTTTGTCCATGCCATAGCGTAACGCGAAACCTTTGTGTAATGGCGCTCTAAGAGAAGATAAAAACACGGACAAAAACCTTTGTAATGGCGTTCTAAGAGACAATAAAAACATGGGCAGGGAAAAATCACGGACTAATGCCTCTGCATGCAGGGAAAAAATGCGGAAAACCCTTGAAGACGTTTTATTAAAGACTGCCTGATATATCCGTACGAATATTAGGCGAACTTTAATGAATTTTTTGTGCTGTTTTGAAGTTCGCGGAATTTCGAACTTGATAGTTGAAATTCATCGAACTCTGTGACTTGGGTGAACAACCACTAATGTCCCTAATTGTCTAGAGGTAAGATTTTTGCCCTTGATTGATTGGATGAGGCTATATGCGGACCAATTCCTCTTTGCAACAGTGGAACTTGCAACCTATGAAAGAAGACAATGGAAAGAGCTTTCAGCTTAGGTGCATCTCTACCATGCCACACCCACCTTCTAATAGGGAGCTAATGTATTTTATCCATCCTTGCCTCTAGTCTACTAAAGGTTGGACCACAAAGATTGACAAAGTTAAGCCACTGTCTTCGAAGTTTACCAGCATCATGTCCATTGTACCTTGAAGAAGTCCTCCTTTACGTGAGTGGATCAAATAAAAGACATTAAATATTGAATCATGATTAATGAACATTGAATATTAAATATTTTGCAGCTTTCTATTTCAAATATAATATTGAAAGCTTGAGATTTTAGATTTGAGACTCAATTTCTAATACATAGATGTAGCCACTCTCCTAGGTCTGGGTGCAAACCAGTTAAGATTGACATCATAGGCTGCCATAGGAAGGGAGGTCCAATATACATCTCATAAAATTCCAAAGTAGTCTCTTTTATGAAGTACATGCCTGATCTGCCCAAACATGCTATTAAAGGTTTGATAAATCTCTCCAAGGCTAGGAGAGTATCACCATATCTAATGACCCACACAATAACTTCACTAAAGGAGCAGACATATCTGCAAATGCAAGCAAGTTACAAGTTAGAAACATCATGAATTTTAAAATTCTCATTTCTTAATAAAATTAGCAATTTTAAATCATTAGTAACATTTTTCGAAGTTACTTACCTCAATGTGGATCACCAATTATCAAGCGTTCTTCGTATCAGACTTCTTCCATCCAATATGCTTGATTCATGTTTGTACTCCACCTTGCATTGAACACCATGGATTATAAGGTCCCTTGGACCTCAAGCAATAGCTAGCATATATAGTCTCCATGTGCTTGAGGAATTCTTTCTTGGAAAGTGCCCTAAATAATGCAACAGATGTTTGATGATTGCAAATAAACATTTGCGCATCTCTAGCCTCAGACACCATAGCCTTTATCCAATCAATTTTTCCAATGTCATGCAATGTATTGTTCAATGCATGTACACAATGTGGGTCCAAAAATGTGCTTATGAGCACCTTTTACAATTAATCCAACTAACTTACACGCCCAGGCTGGATCAGCGACTACTTGCACAACATTTGAAGGTCCAACCTCTTCTACAATATCTTTCATCTTTCAAAATCTGAAATTGGAAGGTTGCACCCTTTTCCCTCAACAATCTGTAGCTCTAAGAAAATAAGAGCCCTCTGTGATTGATGAGTGGCCGATGTTTGATATTGGTCCACCCATCCATGATGATGGAGCATCCTTCACTCAATCATGTCTCTTTCATATCTTCCATTAAAATGCTCACTTTTGAATACTTCTCAACTAAAACGGTGGTGCGTAGTTTTGTCTAAGTGGTAAAAATGAGGGAACTGCAGCATAGATATCTTTGTACATTTGTTTATAATATGAGGAATGTGACACATGAAATGGTATATCACGAGTAAAATGAAACCTATGAATAGATTCTTCACCCTTCTCTTCTGCTTGCAATTAAATAAATCAGCAACATTAATTTCTCTTTTACTTTTGTTTCCTAATAGAAGGTTCTTTTCCTTTCCGATAGAAGTGGGAGTGGGTATGGCACTTTTCTTCCCTATTAGAATGTTGACTAAAAGCTTGCATACTAGCTTGCACATTCTCTAATGAGATCCCTGATTTTAATACCCCCTGCCCAATGTGCAGTCTAGTTGTCTCAAGTTTTGCTACTTGTGTTATAGCTTCACAACCTTTGATCCCTTGACCATCTATCCACAAAAGATGGCAATAAACTCTAGCATAGCCACCATAATAATGTTTTTTGCACAATGGCACTACCATTCCCTAGTACCTCCAATTCATTTTCCTTATCTTTGTATACTCTTGTGGCAAATTGAAGGAGAGGTTTCTTGGCGTTGAAAGGGCCTTTTGCATGCTTTTTGAGGGCTTCAGAAGGGTAGTCATATGGAGTAGAGGATGCTGGCCTTGCTACAGTCACACTAGTTGAAGTTGAAGGTCCCCCTATGCCCTCTCTAGTATTACGTTTTTTCTCTCTGAGTTTGAGTTTCTTAAATTTCCACATCAATGCTATCAATGCTCACACTTCCTTCCACCTCATCACTGCTGCTGCTCATCATTTTGAAATATAGAAAATTGCTGCAAGTCGAAAAGAAAAGAAAATCCTCTCAAAATGCCCTCTCTATTCCACAATGCAAAACAAATGTGAAATGAAAGAAAAATGGCCATAAGCAAATGGAAGATGAAACAATTAAGAAATGAAGATTTTATGCCAAACCCTCCTCTTGCAACTCCAAAATGAAAACTTTCTTGCTTCTGCTCTTTGTAAAATGGTTCAAATGAAGAAATGAATAAGACTTAGGATTTTTGGTCTCCAAAAAGGGTTTCATAATATTTAATTGCCTTAACTATTCATGTGGGGCCTGCCCAACAATTTAAAAATAAAAAATACTTGCTTTTTCATAACTGGTGGATGTTTTTTAATGGCTGAAAAATAGGAGATGGTGTTCCGCTGCAAGGAGGATTGGAAATCTGTCCTTACGTCCCCTCTTGTGTCCAAAATGTTGTTTTGGTAATGTTATGGATTTTTGCAAAAAAGGAACAGATAATTTGTGTTCCCATACCATCCTCAGGACCGGTGTAGGGGAAATTTGCCAGGGGTCGTATCCTCGTAGAGGTGGTATTGGAGCGTTAATCTTGCCAGCTTGAGGGAACTTTCATGAAAGGGAACAAAGGCAGATTTTATGACTCGACCACCTAGTTCTATGAGATCAAAGAGGAAAGATATTCAAAATCATTTGGGGAAAATTTAAATTGGACAAGTAGTACATTAGCAAGATTGTGACAAAACTTGATGCATATTTATCCTTGAATCCAATGTTCAAAGAAGAAGCTATAACATTCTTGCCACTTTGCATATACGAGTAGCTGATGAATGGTGGTATCATAGTATGGTGATCCAAGAAAATGATTTCATCACTACCATGGAGGAATTTAGTCAGCAATTGGTTGAAAGGTTTGATAAAAAGGATTTGGAAGTCCATTTTAGAGATCTAAAACAATAGAAACAAGAGGGGTAAAGTAGAGGATTATGTAGTAGAGTTTCAAAAACTTGTTGTGAGGGTACCTGATGTGACAAAAAAGAGGCTCATCATCTCTTGGTTGAAGGACTAGCTGAAACCTTTAAAGGGTTATTCAAGCACATTATAAGAGGTGGCACTACATGGGCTCCCAATTCAGAAGATTCAGTAGTATGGGACAACTTCTATAACAAGAGAACAAAACTTCGTCTAGTGCTACAAACCCTTCCAAAGGGAGATAATCATTTCCAAGACACCATCAACCAAGTCTAAGCAAGTCAATGTATCCAAGAGTGAGCTAAGAAGACAAAAGTCTTGTTTATCATGTCGAGAACTGTGGAGAACAAGACAAAGATGTTTCGGTATAGGACAAATATATTATGTTGAAGTAGTATTTTTCCTAGAGACCTTGAAGAAGGGCAAAAAGCATAGAGTTAGACATAAGGAGAAGGAGCTTTGGGAGGCACTCTTGTGGCAAATTCATGAATCCTACTTTATAATGCCTTCTACCTTAGAGGAGTCTTTAAGGGACAAAAAGTAACAATCCTCATTGACATTGAAGCCACTTATAACTATGTGGATGAAAAAGTTGTGGGAAGGCTTGGTTGGAACGTTGAGGAATTTGAAGGTTGCAAATGGTACAATTACAAATTGAAGGACGATTTTAGTGTAATTAGCATGTATGGAAGTTGTTTTGGGAGTTCAATGGGTTGATAAATATGAAACAAGCCACGAAACCATGGAGTTCTCTTTCCCATTTAATAAAAAAATGAGAGTCCTTTATGGGCCCTTTAGCCTATGAAATTTTCAGCGACAAGAATGGAACAAGTTTATTGCATGAGTCAAGTAGCATGGGAGGGTGAACACTTCATTGCTGATGTACACTTTCTACAAAAGGAGTCACCAATGTGGAGATCCAATCTATCTTGGACAAGTATGTTAAACTGTTCAAGGACCTTTCCCTAGTTTTACCACTTGATACAAGTTCCTAGCACATAATCAAGGTTGAAAGGAGCAACACCAACAAAGATGACACTATTCAAAGGTGTATGAAGAGGATACTGAGAAGGCAATCATAATACTTTTGAGTATGGGGCATATAAGGCCTAGATGTAGCCCCTTCGTATCATTTATAGTGCTAGTCAGGAAGAAAGATGGACCTATGAGGATGTGTATTGACTATCGAGTGCTCAACAAAATGACAATTAATAACCACTATCCTATACTATGATTGACACGCTAATTAATGAGTTACATGGGGCAAGCTACTTCTCCAAGATTGATTTGCATTCAAGATACCACCAAATAAAGCTTAAAGATGAGGATGTCAATATAACAACATTTAGGTGTCATTATGGGAATTTGAATTTTTGGTTATACCATTTGGTCTTACTAATGCTCTAGAAATTTGTTAATCACATATGAACTAAATATTGATAGTTTTATTTTGAAATTGAAGAAATTTGTTTTGGTCTCTTTGATGACTTCTTGATTTATAGTAAGACTTGGGAAGATCATTCTAGCTAATGAGCAACACTCCTATGATTAATCACTTAAGTGCGAGTTTGTTTTGATAGAATTTTAGTATTTGGAGTTCAACTTTGATTCACAAGGAGTGTGTATGAGGAGAAAATCAAAACTATTCAAGTTATCTCGCTTTTGCTAAGCACGTGTTGAGTGGTGCATCTACTCTAGAAGGTTTGTAGGAGTTTTTTCACAACTTGCTAGCCCCTTGACAAATTTAATAGAGAATGAAGGAGTCCGATGGACACCACCAAACCAATAGCTTTTGGTAAATTCAAAGAGGTAATGAGCTCATGGCTAGCTTTGCCAATGACAAACTTTACATTTTCTTTTGTTTTGGAATGTGATGCTTCACATGAAGGAATAGGGGTTTTTATGCAAGATAAACAGCCTGTAGCCTATGAGTGTAGAAAACTCAAAGAGGCCAAGCATAAGTTGTCTATCTATGACACATATCTTTCTTTCTGGAAGGCTCTAACTTCGATCTCTTCCCTTTTGGAATGTGGATATACATTGGACATCTAATTTTTTTGAAGTAACTAATGTTCGGTTTGATATTTGTAAAAGCTTCTTTAGGGGTCATGTTATCAAGAGACTGATGAGGACTATGATTCTGAATATGAACTTCAATTCTACATGCCTCAACCCATATAAAAGTTTGAAGACTTTGATCAATAATTATTGCCTTTGCTGCCTCAATAATTGTCCTGTTCTTCTGTCAGCTACACCATTTTATTGGTATTATAGGGAACACACAATCTCAACTCCAACACAATAGTCATGAAATATGCCAGAGACATATTCACCTTCTTTACTACCTTAAGAACTTAATTCTTTTGTTACATAAGTTTTCAACTAGATCGTCAAATTCTTTGAATCGGGACAATACCTCATTAGAGTCCTTAGACTTAAGAAAATCCAACACCTACGAGAATAATCATCTACAAATGTAACATAATACAAAAAACCACTAAGAGAAGCAATTAACATTGGACCACATAAATTTAAATGAATTAAATCTAGAATATCTTTACCTCTTCTTTCACTACTATGAAAAGTGCTCTTGATATTCTTACCTGGAGTGCACCCCTTGCAAATCCCTTCTTGATTTGGGTTCAGCTTTGGGAGACCAACTACAATCTTCTCCATAGTGGTTAAAGTTCTGAAATTTAGATGCTCAAACCTCTTGTGCGAAAGTTCATTTGAGTTCAAAGAGTTAAGAGCAAGTGCATGGAAAGGACAGTCTGAAAGCTTGTAGACTATCATGAAAAACTCCGATTTCAGAAGCTGATTGAATACTGCGATTCTTTTTCCATGCTAAAACTTTACCATCAGCAAAGGCAACATGGTACCCTTTGTGTTCGAACTTTGATATAGAAATCAAATTCTTCTTTATGCCATGTACAAATAATACATCACTTGGGTGAAGAGGAATTTCAGAATAAAATTTATAAGTAGAACCAACACCCTTAATTGAATAAATTGCATCATCATCAATAATGACTTGAAAGATGAGAACCCTTTTCTTTCAGATTGAGGAGATGCTCTTTGTAACCAGTAATATGACGAGAGACACCACTGTCTATCATTTAAGTATCACTATTTGTTGGAATATTGCTAGAGAGAGCAGAAATAAATCAGAAGCCCTTTGAATTTTCACTTGACTTCTTTTGAAGAGAAGAGTTTCTACAATTCTTGCAGTAGCTTGAGTCTTTGGTCAAGAATAATAGTCTCTAGCAATTTGGCCAAACTTTTCACACCTGAAGCACTGAATATTTGAAAAGTCCCCTTTTCCTCTCTTGGAGTTGGGAGCAGATTCAAAGTTTTAATCTCTGAGCCTTGTGAAGCTTCCTTTCTTCCCTTTCCCTTTTGAAGTGTGGGCTGCAAGAACATGACCATCTTCATGATGATTTCTACAATCATTTCCTCTTGCTTTTAATATGCATTCTTCTTGAATGTAATCAGGCCTTAATCTGTCAAATTTTGGAAGTTCATCTCTTCGACTAATGCCTTGGATGAAGGATCCCCAAGAATGGGGGGAAGTCCATTCATAGCAAACATGACAAGATCTTGATATGAAAATGTCTTGCCAATTGCTATAAGCTGATCCTTCGATACTGTAATTTTCTTGAAGTACGAGACTACAAAATCACCCCTTTCCATTATTACAAGCAGCAGTTGACACCTCAAAGCAAGAGCTCTATTAGTATTATTAAACTCATACATATCTTTAAGAGTCTTTGTAATGTCCCCATCTTTTTATCAACTCAGTGGAGTTCTTAGCCCTTACATTCTCTGAAGGTTAAGTGAAGAAATAAGGAGAAATTGATTAAATTAATTTCTTATAAAGTCATTAAAATAAAATAAAATTAAAAAGTGACTTTATATTTAATTAATTAATTTTTTAGAAGCATAATTAATTATTGTATTGCAAGGGAGAAGCTTCTAGAGAGTGCATTTTCTAGAAATACAATTAATTATTGTATTGGAAAGGGGGAAGCTTCTAGAGAATGCAATTAAATAATATTTTATTTTCTTCTAGAAGGGTGAAGGAAAATAATAAATAGAGGTGAGAGCTTCATTGTTAATCATTCGATTATTGTGAATTCCATTTGATATAAAATTGGGAGAAGAAACTAAGGTTTTCGATTTTAGTCAGCCATTGGAGAACGTCAACTCTTCAGTATTGCAACCATTTGAGGTGGTGAAATATCCACTGAATTTGGTATTCAAGAGATCTTCAATTCAGAAGTTCTACTTGTGCTTAAATTGAAGCATACATTTATTGTTGGCTGCTACAGTATGCAAGAACGATGCCGTGCTACAGTACTTATGCTTGATTCATCTCCATCCTTGGGCATCACTATTAACAGGTTCCTCTTGCAGCTATTAGTAGTTAACATTGTAATTTTTAGGCATATGATTTTGCTGAGATAATTCAAAATCAGATTTTGGCATTACTGTAGTCATTATTGTAAGCCATTTGTCTTGGCAAACTCATAGCGACATTGTATATGAGAATGAATTCAATAAAGGAGATAACACATGTTGCATACCATTTGTTTGACAAAATGTCCATCTAAATAGATCAACATAATTGTTGTATGTTAATTGTTTGTCGAAATGTCAATTGGTTATAGGTATGCATTCCATATCTAGTTTCCATGTATATGCATTGAAAATATCAAAAGAATGGCATTTGCATATTAGTTCATTGTAAGAGGCATTGTAGTATCATTCGTGAACATTCTAAATTTCTTAGCATTGAAAGGCAACAATAAGTGTTTGGCAATATTCCTTGAGCTAAAATCAGTCAGTTTGCGCAAGAGATATTAGATTAATATTAGAGCTAAATCCTGCCATCTTGAGGGTTTAGCAATCACAAGCCACCTGGGGTTGGCTCTCACAGATTTTTCACTATTGGATGAGCTTTGTTTGATAGGGAACAAGATTTTATTAGGTAGCCAGAGACCATGGGTGACAGGCAAGGGCGTAGCCCACCAAGAGACAATAGGAATGAGGATCATGAAGCGAGGGAATTTTTCAGAGCAATGGTTACAGGACAAGAGCGAATGGCTCAGGCTTTGCAAGCACTCACCACCATGGTTGAGCGCGTGAACCCATAGGACAGACGAAATTTGGAACAAGGTGATAACAGGAGTGTAGTGGGATCACCTAGAACTCTTTCCAAAACAACAGATAGGCCCATACGTCCTTTTGTTAGAGAGGAATCACTACAGGAACCAACAGAGGAAGTTAAGGATGAGACATTTGCAGATATCCTCATGGCTGCAGATGATGAATGGGAATTATTGGCACTACAGGTTCGGTAGAGGATGACCTTTGAATGCTTTGTAAATCAGAGGAGAGAACATTACAGGTCACTCAGATAGGACAAGAGGCCTAGGGGTCAAAATAGTGAGCTGAAGAGGGCTACAGACAAGTTTACTATGCCCACATTTGATGGGAGTAGTAAGATGACAGCTCAAGCTTGGATTCATAAGCTTGACATATTCTTGGCACTAAGGCCAATGAAAGAGATTGAAGCTATCAAATATGCCACTTTGCGTTTGGAGAGAGTAGCACATGATTGGTGGTACCATGATATGGTAACACTTCAGCATAATCAGGTGACAGAGTACCAGGACTTCGTGTATAGGTTGGTTGAAAGATTTGACAAGAAAGATCCAGAGGTTTACTTTCGGGAATTAGCACAGCTAAAACAAACAGACAACTTGGAGCATTTCATTGGTGAATTTCAGTGGTTGGTAGTCAAGGTGCCAAACATTTCAGAACATAGATTGGTAGTTCTTTTCATTGAGGGCCTATCCGAACCACTGAGAGGTTGGATAAAGGCATTTGATCCCATTTCTTTACAGGAAGCTATGAAAAAGGCAAGAAGTATGGAACGTGCAGTCCCAACAAACAAATTTCAGTCCAAAGGAGCATCTTCTAGTAAGGATAACAAACCATTTTATAAAAAACCAGAGAGGACTGAATTTAAAAATGACTCTAAAGATAAAACTCCAGTACCTTTTGACAGGGAAACATTAAATGATTTGAGGAAGAAAAAATTATGTTTCTACCGTAAGGGACCCTATGATGCAAATCATGACTGTCCTCTTAGACAAAGGGAAAAGCTAACCGAATTATGTGGGCATACTATGAGGAATCAGAATCAGATAATTCAAACCAGCAGTCTGGTATAGAGGAAATAGATGGTGAAAAAAAGAAAGACAAGGCTGAAGACTTGTCTAAAATGGAGTCCACGGATGGGGAAGGAGATGAGCAACTTAGGGAAGTTCGTCATCATTTCAAATGAGAGGAGTACTTGCTGGACAACGAGTTATAGCTTTGGTTGATACCGGTGCCACTCATAATTTCATTGATGCTAGGTTGGTGAAGAAGCGTGGCATACAAACAGAGGAGTTTGGGGGAATTAGAGTGAGGGTAGCTGATGGCTATGTCCTCAATTGTGATCGTAAGATCACTGGACTCCCTTTGGAAGTTAATAATTATGCCTTTAAGGCAGATTTCTATGTTGTGCCTATGGGAGATACAAATATAGTCTTTGGGATGAGTTGGTTGATATTGGTTAGTTCACTCTTAATCTCAAAGAGATGGAGATGAGGTTTAAAGTGAATGGGAAGACACAGATTCTTAAGGCAATTGGGGACAGTGATATCATAATGGTCTCTTTCCGGAGGATGGCTAGATTGATTCAGCATGATCAGGTAGAGTGGGCAGTAGAGTGCATGTTAATGCCATCACAGGAGGGACAATAGAAGACTGAGTATCCTCCTGATATTCAGGAGCTTAGAGTTAAACACTCTAAGGTGTTCAGTGACATTCCCCTAGGTAGACCACTAGACAAGGGTATTGAGCACATCATTGAGTTAGAGAAGGGGGCTAAGCCCATCATGATCACACCTTATAGGCATTCGAAGAGGTTGAAGGATGAAATTGAAAAAACCATAAAGGAGTTGCTATGGGCCACATTAGACCAAGTAAGTCTCCTTTCGCTTCTTTAGTGGTGTTGGTGAAGAAGAAGGACGAGACATTGAGGATGTGCATTGATTACAGGGTGCTTAATAGGAAGACAATTAAAAATAGGTACCGCATTCCTAGGATCAATGAGTTGATAGAGGAGCTTCATGGAGCTTGCTTCTTCTCAAAGATAGATTTGAGATCAGGTTATCACCAGATCAGAGTTAGAGAGTAGGACATCGAGAAGACAACCTTCAGATGTCATTGTGGCCATTTTGAGTTTGTAATTATGCCATTTGGGCTAACTAACACACCTGCTACTTTTCAGGCAATAATGAATAGGGTTTTCCATCCTCAGTTGAGCAAATTTGTACGTCTTCTTCGATGATATCTTGGTGTACAGTAGATCTTGGGAGGAGCACTTGGTTCACCTTGACACGATGTTGGATATATTGGGCAGAGAGTCCTTGTATGCAAAGGAGTCGAAATGTGATTTGGGTATGATAGAGTTGTTGTATTTGGGTCACATCATTAGTGCAGAAGGCGTATGCATGGATTTTGAAAAGATTTGTGCCATTGTGGAGTGGCCTTCATTGGTGAACTTTACACAGATGAGGGGCTTTCTGGGATTATGTGGTTTCTACAGGAGGTTTGTGGATGAATATTCCAGGCATGCAACACCCTTGACAGATTTGATGAGAAAGGGAGCTTTCTTGTGGACTCTTGAGGCACAAGAGTGTTTTATGAAATTTAAGGAGTTGATGACTTCTTGTCCAGTGTTGGCATTACCAGATTTCAACAAACCTTTTGAGCTACATTGTGATGCTTTCGGAGAGGCCATTGGAGCGGTGCTTATGCAGGAGAAGCACCCTATTGCTTATGAGAGTAGGAAATTAAGAGAGCCAGAGCAGAGCTTGAACATATATGATAAGGAGATGTTAGCCATTATGCACGCTTTGGCTAAATTTAGACAATATTTGGTAGGTAGCAAATTTTGTAACAAAACCGACCATAATAGCCTAAAGCACTTTTTGGGGCAGCGAGAACTCAATGATAGGCAACAGAAGTGGGTGAGCAAGTTACAGTCCTATGACTTTGATATTACATATTTTAAGGGGACACAGAATGTGGTTGCTTATTCTTTATTATGTAGGCCCCATTTGAGCTTATTGACAGATATATCAGAGGATTGGAGACACTTGATACTTGCAGAGTATGCAAAGGATGCGTGGATAGCCGGATTCATAGATGGAACTATTTAGGACAGCAGATACACCCTTGTGAATGAGCACATCATTTACAAAGTGCGGATATTTTTGGTTCCAGGCTCAACAGTGAGGAGGATGGTTCTAAAATCTTTTCATGATTCACCTATGGCAGGACATCTTGGTTTCTACAAGACATACCGACAGATTAGAGAGTGCTTCACGTGGAAAGGGCTCAAAGTAGAAGTACTTTAGTATATTAGGGAGTGTCCCACTTGCCAACAGAATAAGTAGGAAAATTCCTATCCAGGCGGTCTACTTCAGCCACTTCCAATTCTTGATAGAAAGAGGGAGTGTTTATCTATGGACTTCATCATAGAACTGCCTGGAGCCCAAGGCAGGAACTGCATATATGTGGTTGTGGATCGCCTTACGAAGTTTACACACTTCTTTCCGATCGCTGCTACATACACTGCTACACAGGTGGCAGAGTTGTTCTTCAAGGAGATATTCAGATTACATGGCTTACCTTGGAGTGTTGTGATTGACAGAGACAACAAGTTTAGGAGTCACTTTTGGTAGGAGCTATTTAGGTTGTGTGCAACAGAGCTCACTCCGAGTACTAGCTACCACCCTCAGACAGATGGTCATACAAAGATAGTGAATAAATGAGTGAAGGGATATCTCAGGAATTATATAGCAGGGCAACAAAAGGCATGGGTAAAGTGGATTTATCTCTGTGAGTATTGCTACAATACCACTTATCACATGTCTATTCATATGTCACCCTTTATGGCCCTGTATGGGTATGAGGCACCCAATTTTATGGATATGCTTTTGAGTGACAGTAGAGTGCCCAGTGCAGGTGATTTGTTATAGGAGAGTCAAGACATTGTTAAGACTCTCGAGGATAATATAACCAAGGCACAAAATCAGAAAAAGCAGAATGCAGACTAGAAGAGGACTGAGCGGACTTTTGAGGTTGGAGATATGGTGTATCTTATGTTGCAGCCTTACCTTCAATCCACTCTCAAGAAGAGTGGTGTCGAGAAACTTAAGCCACGATACTATGATCCATTTAGGATTATCAGGAAAGTGGGAGAAGTGACTTATGAGTTAGATTTGCTTGCTGACAGAGAGCAAGGTGCACAATGTTTTTCATGTGTCATGCCTCAAGAAGGCGCTAGGACATCATATTGTTCCTTCTACAACGCTTCCACCCTTGGATGATGCGGGAAAATTGGTATTGGTGTCAGAGGCTATCATTGATTTCAGGGAAAGAAACTTGAGGCGGCGTACTATAAGGGAGTATTTGGTGAAATGGAAGGACTTGCTAGCAGAGGATGCGACATGGGAGAATGAGGAGATTTTGCAGCATCCGGACTTGAAGTTGCTTGAGGACAAGCAATTTTAGGGAGGGCGGACTGTAATGTCCCCATCTTTTTAGCAACTCAGTGGAGTTCTTAGCCTTTACATTCTCCGAAGGTTAAGTGAAGAAATAAGGAGAAATTGATTAAATTAATTTCTTATAAAGTCATTAAAAAAATTAAAATTAAAAGGTGACTTTATATTAAATTAATTAATTTTCTAGAAGCACAATTAATTATTGTATTGCAAGGGAGAAGCTTCTAGAGAGTGCGTTTTCTAGAAATATAATTAATTATTGTATTAGAAAGGGGGAAGCTTCTAGAGAATGCAATTAAATAATATTTTATTTTCTCCTAGAAGGCTTAAGGAAAAGAATAAATAGAGGTGAGAGCTTCATTGTTAATCATCCGATTATTGTGAATTGCATTTGACATAAAATTGAGAGAAGAAACTAAGGTTTCCGATTTCAGTCAGCCATTGGAGAACGTCAACTCTTCAGTATTGCAACCATTTGAGGTGGTGAAATATCCACTGGATTTGGTATTCATGAGAGCTTCAATTCAAGAGTTCTACTTGTGCTTAAATTGAAGCATACATTTATTGTTGGATGCTACAGTATGCAAGAATGATGCCGCGCTACAGTACTTATGCTTGATTCATCTCGATCCTTGGGTATCACTATTAACAGGTTCCTCTTGCAGCTATTAGTAGTTAACATTGTAATTTTTAGGCATATGATTTTGCTGTGATAATTCAGAATCAGATTTTGGCATTACTGTAGTCATTATTGTAAGCCATTTGTCTTAGCAAACTCATAGCAACATTGTACATGAGAATGAATTCAATAGAGGAGATAATACATGTTGTATACCATTTGTTTGATGAAATGTCCATCTAATAGCATATATGATCAGCATAATTGTTGTATGTCAATTGTTTGTTGAAATGTCAATTGGCTGTAGGTATGAATTCCATATCTAGTTTCCATGTATATGCATTGAAAATATCAAAAGAACTGCACTTGCATATTAGTTCATTGTAAGAGGTATTGTAGTATCATTTGTGAACATTTTAAATTTCTTAGAATTGAAAGGCAGCAAAACAAGTGTTTGACAATATTCCTTGAGCTAAAATCAGCTAGTTTGGGCAAGGGATATTACAGTCTTAAACATCTCTTTGGCTGACTCCAATCTTGAAATAATAGGAATCAAATGATCCTTGACAGAGTCGATCATGATCTTTTTAGACATGATTTTGTTCTTCTTCCACTAAGAACCTTGGGCTTCCAAGACACAAAATTTGAGGAGCCATCTAACCTATCTTAAACTTTCAACCCCTTCACCATTTTCACACACTGAAAAATAACTTGTCAAAATAGAGACAGAGCACGAATTAAAGAATGCTTCTGGTTCTGGATCGAGTCCGCTCTGATACCATATTGAGATAAGAACCAGAACATAACTATAACTATTAACAACTAAAGAAGGCACAAACACAAGTAAAAAAACAATCAGAACTTACATATAATAGATCCAGGGAAAAATCCTCCCCACTGAGGGAAACAACCCAGTCCACCAGAAGTAAATACTTTATTAGAATATCAAAACTGATTACAAATATCTCTTCCCCTTTGAATACTTAGGTTTCTCAAGAATCATAAAATGATAAGGGCCTATACATATTAAGAGAATACTGATTGAAGAAGCTACAATACACATATGTATCTCAGAAAATACACACTCATACTCATTCTCAGAATTTGAGCAAATACAATACTTCACTTGCACAGAACAGATTTCATATCTCGGATCTCATTTATCAGATTGAACAGACCTCCTTGTCCAAGAAACGGCAAGTAGAGAGAATGAAAAACAAAATAATGATATAACCATATCGTTCTCACACCATATGAATGGACAAAATGAGAAATGCATGCACTGACCTAGTCTGCCGTTACAACGTGAACAGTTTCTTATTAATTGAAAATATATGCCAAAATGAAACAATTAGGAGAACACGTAATTCCACTATCACGAACATTAAGATCACCACTAGAGATAATGGAGACTTCTGGCAATATCAAATTGGCACAAAGACACGCTGGCAGCAGAGGTACCCAGTCACTATATGCCATCACAAACATTAAGATCACCATAGACATAATGGATACTTTTAATGTAGGTACAGCTCTGATACCACTGACAAAGGTACGCTCGAATACCACTGACAAAGGGCCACACCACCCTTACCAACTCACAACCAAGAATGCAACAATATAGAGACCAAGAAAAAAAAAATGCTTCACAAATAATTTTATTATACTTGAAAAATCCTTACAACACCCACAAGATGATATGACTTCTTCAACATAAGAGAAATCCTAAATAAGAGTCTTCACACCTTCTAGTTTCTACTTCTCAAACTTCTCCTTGAGCTTCCACCTTCTTCTCGAGCTTCTACTCCTCAAGCTTCTCCTTGAGCTTTTACTCCTCAAGCTTCTCCTTGAGCTTCCACTTCTCAAGCTACTCCTCGAGCTTCTACTCCTTGAGCTTTATTACAAATGATAATAAGCCTTACTTAAATAGGCACTTCTAACCTTGAAAATAGAAATTCCTCTTTTCTTTTTCTTTTTTTCTCTTTTTTCCCTTTTTTTATTTTTTATTATTTCTCCTCTAATTTTCGTCACTTTTCTCTCTCCTCCAGAATTTTTTTTTTTTCCCAATAATTTTTTTCATGCAAGATGCTCCTGCATCAGACTCCCCCGGTAGATAGAAAAGTGTGTCCCACACTTTGACGCCAAAAGAAAGATCTACCACCATCTTCATCGTCACCAAAGGTTTCCACCTCAATAGGGACAACAAAACCACCATGCAAATCCTCCACACCAACATCTCAACCATCCAATCAACAAGCTCATGCACAAGAACAAACTGAATGTAATGCTTCATTACCAAACTCCCATTCACATCAGCAAGTAGTGAATTCACACCCATAGCAACAAACCCCACATCAACAGCCACATGTAGATCTCCATCAACACATGCCAAACTCTCAACACCAGCAACCTCATTGCTCACAACAAGATGCTCTGCAATACATAACTCACCTCCAACAACTGGATCATCCACGACCGAGTGCTCTGCAACATACAAGTTACCACCAACACCAACTAGATCATCCACAACCAAATGCTCTGCAGTCTCCATGTCAGACTCAACCAACTGATCATGAAAACCAACCTCTGTCCCAACAACATTAGGAATATCTTTAGCAACAACCTCTAGTTGCTCTGCAGGTTCTGCATCAGGCTCCACAAACTGATCAGCAAAACCATCCGCTTCCACCTTGACCTTCTTAGCTTTAGCATCCAACCGAGCAAACATCTTAGAAAAATTCCTCTCCACTATATCATGTATTTTCGCAATCATCTTAGGGTCCAATCCTCTTGGAGCCATCTTCCAAGATCTTCGTAAACCCTCTGCAACAAATCCTTCCTACGCTCCTTGTGACAACCTTGAATTGTTTGCAAGTCAGATCGCAACCTGCCACCTCGCACGAACAATCAGGAACCACATCACAAGTCTAGGACCACGGATTTGCAATCCACAAGCTCTGATAAACTTTGCCCAACCAAGGTCCTGGTACAAACTGCCTCACACTTTGGCGATCTGCTTGTACACTCAGGAACTCCTGCTCTGATACCACTAATGTAGGTACAACTCTGATACCACTGACAAAGGTACGCTCGAATACCATTGACAAAGGGCCACACCACCCTTACCAACTCACAACCAAGAATGCAACAATATAGAGACCAAGAAAAAAAAAATGCTTCACAAATAATTTTATTATACTTGAAAAATCCTTACAACACCCACAAGATGATATGACTTCTTCAACATAAGAGAAATCCTAAATAAGAGTCTTCACACCTTCTAGTTTCTACTTCTCAAACTTCTCCTTGAGCTTCCACCTTCTTCTCGAGCTTCTACTCCTCAAGCTTCTCCTTGAGCTTTTACTCCTCAAGCTTCTCCTTGAGCTTCCACTTCTCAAGCTACTCCTCGAGCTTCTACTCCTTGAGCTTTATTACAAATGATAATAAGCCTTACTTAAATAGGCACTTCTAACCTTGAAAATAGAAATTCCTCTTTTCTTTTTCTTTTTTTCTCCTTTTCCCCTTTTTTTATTTTTCATTATTTCTCCTCTAATTTTCGTCACTTTTCTCTCTCCTCCAGAAATTTTTTTTTTTTTTTTTTTTTCCAATAATTTTTTTCATGCAAGATGCTCCTGCATCAACTTTGGGCAATATCAAACTGACACAAAGACATGCTGGCAGCAGAGGTACCGAGTCACCATATGCATGGACTCCAGATGTGTCCAGAATAGATGAAGCGAGGACAGAACATGCACACAACCATGTAGGAAGCATATGGGTGATAGAAATAAAGTTAGAAGATATTAGAGCTGTCAAAAAATATCATCTTATACGCATGATGCCTGGGATGCAAAACATGGGTGGAAACAAGTAACTGCAGACATCTCCAATCAAATAACATATTGCCTCAACACCATACTGCAATATAATAGTGGCAGAGAAGAGGATGATGTACAGAAATCATACAACAGCAACAGGGAAAATCAGAGAGGAGCATGAAGATCTATCACGAAGCTACGAGGAATTCAACATTGTTACATTGAGAATGTGAAGAATCCATTTGCTAACGATATTTTGGAAGGTAGAGTAAAAGAAGACAGGCTACAGGCAGCAATTTCATCTGATTCTTTACAAGGGACGTGTATACATTACATCTAAATCTAAAATGAAGGAGAAGATTTCAAAAGCTTGCCATGATACCCAACTTGCCAACCATTTGGGTGCCTATGAGACATATAAATAAGCAAGGGAACTTTTTCTAGAAAAGAGTTGCAAACGGATTTAATGTAGCATGTGAGCAAATACAAGAGTGTCAACAAAAGAAAGGACATGTTTTTCTATTAGAGTTGTTGCAGCCTTTACTTATATTCGAAATCAGAAATCACAAAGCATATCGATGGATTTCATCACAGTATTGCTAAAGGTTCAAGGCAAATATTGTATATATTATATATATCGGGGTTAATAGGCTTATAAAGTATGGTCACTTCTATACTATATCTTTAGAATTTGGGGCACCTCAAGTGGCAGATTTGTTCTTTGGAGAGTTTTTCAGACTTCATGGCTTGCCAAAAACAATTTAAGTCACAGTGACAAGTTTCTTAGTATGTTTTGGCAAGATTTCTTTCATTTGACCTGGACAGAGTTAACACATAGCACTACCTATTGTCCACAAAAATATGGGAAAACTTTAAAGTGAATAAGTGGATTGATGGCTAATTGAGGAATTGTGTTGCATGTGAGTAAACATCATGGATTGAATGGTAGAGTTTTGCTAAAACAACTCATCACCTATTGATTGATATGTCTCCCTTTAAGGCACTCTTTGTTTAAGATGCCACTTAATTTGTGGATCTGATTGTCTTATAGTAGAGTTCCTAGTGCAAAAGATGTTGTACAGCAAAGCAAGAACGTTAATTATAATGTTGACAGAAAATGTCGACTGATAGGCACCCTACAAAGAGGGCATTTGAGGTAGGAGACATGTTTTTCTTAAGGTTACAGCCTTATCGACAGTCCTCAATTAGGGGAAGTGGAACCTAAAAGATGAAACCACATGTTTATGGGCCTTATGGAGTTGTGAGTAAGCTTTGATAGGTAGCTTGTGAATTCGAATTACCACCCAATAGCAAAATTCAGTGTTAATGTTTGGTAGCTTCTTTCGGATAACTCTTTGGATATACATCTAATTATATATGAGATATAATTCTATGTGAGATATAAACTTATTATATGTGAGAAATATATACACACACACACACACACACACACACACACACACACACACACACACACACACATATATATATATATATATATGAGATATAAACTTATTATATGTGAGAAATATATACACACACACACACACACACATATATATATATAACAATAATTAAGTTTATATAAATTAATTATTTGATTATTGAATAGACATGTCCATTCAATAACCTATGTTCAATATAAATGAGAGGATGTTGCATATGGAAAACATATACCAGTACAGGCAATGCAAGTGCATTTGTAGCGATCCGAGAAACATCAACATGGTATCAGAGCCAGATGCAAATGTATATTATTTTTATAAGGAATAGAAGATATGATAGAAGAGAAATGATTGGAGGAAAAAGTGACGTGAACTAGTAAAGGTACAGTCAGAGATGGAATAACAACACAACGGATATGTGAAGGAAGGCATTGTAGAATTGGATTGAGTATTTCAAAATTAACGAAGTCCAAGGGAGCAAATGTCACATTGGTTAGATTTGACTTCTGCAAATTCGAGCCCTCCAAATTGACAATTAACTTCTACAGAAGAAATCCAGGGAGCAAATGTCACATTGCTTTGATTATTGACTGGGTTTGATTTAATTTTTCTCATTCGACCTTAATCTTTTGAAAGCGAGGCCCATGTGAATTCCACTCGTATGGGAGGATTCAGTGTCACAAAAATAACAATATACACCTCTCTTTTGCTCTTGTGGGAATTTGTAGATGTAATCTATTTCTCATCAAGATAAATAAGCCGTGCTAGAGAACCCTGGTAAAAGAGATGTTTCGGCTATGTTGTAGGAAGATGTATTTTGACATAACTGTGATTGGCTTCCAAGCAGTATGCCATCAATCGCCAAAGAGCTGCTCGTTGGGGTTTTAAATGTTTCTACATATTGACTCTCTACTGGAATTTCTTTCCGTGGAAATTCCGTGGACTCTCCAGATCTTCCATTTGCGTTTTCCTTTGGGTTTAGACCATCTTTCTTTTATGGAAGCTCTTCTTCTTCGTGTTTGGTGTATTAAGATACATTCACTGCCACGTCCTTCACAAGCTAAAGATTTAAAACAAAGACGAGCAAGGGTTTGAATATGTTGCATTCGTAATGAGTAAAAATAGCATCCAAGGTGAAGTGATATTGTACCCCACCACATGACTTAAGTATATCAAGGTAACATATATTCAAAGTTCTGTTATATTATTAAACAATATAATTTAGTAATATTTTTTGAATAAAATAAAATTAGTAATGAAAAAAGAAGTCATGTGAAGGAGATTATCTTTTGACTACATAAGATAAATTTACTTTTGAGTAAATTTTTCATGTATTCTATAGTAGATCTCTTTTCTTATTACTATAAGAACTACTTGCCTTGATGTTTTCCTTCGAGAATGCTCGTGTAGGAAAAAGAGGGAGTAACATTTCATTAGAGAGAATCTTGAAAGAGAGGGAGAAGATAGAGGATATGTTTCAATCAACCTTTGGTGATCTTGGACATATTGATTAAGAGGGAGTAAACCATGTTGAGATGGTTTCTCTGAAGTTCAATAAGTTGTCATAGTCAAGAGGACTGTGACTATGTATGGGCTTACCCCCTCTGTACATCATGAGGAAGTGACGACTTCCAAATGATGTCACTTGTATTTGGGAGAAGTTGTTGTAAGGTGACAATCTTACAATCAACTTGTATTATGAGATTTCATAAATTGAGTAAATGGTGAATGTCTTGTATCTCAACATTCTGGGAGGCCATTACTCTTAGAGTGCTTGGTGAATATCATTGATATTCTGGGAAGCCAATACTCTTGATATCAAATGTGATATCTAAACGTTTTGAGTAAGTGGTGAATATCATTGTTATTCTGGGAGGCCAATACTCTTGATATCAAATGTGATATCAAAATGTTTTGAGTAAGTGGTTGAATATCATTGATATTCTGGGAGATCAATAGTCTTGATATCAAACCTTGTTTTTGAGTACTTGATGAATATCGGATGTCGATATTCTGGGAGATCAAGACTCTTGATATCAAATGTGATATCATACCCTAGTTTGAGGAATTGATGAATATCATATGTTGATATTTTGAAGATCAATACTCTTGATATCGTATGCTATATTAAATGGTGGAAAACTTCTGAGATATCCTTAATATTACCAATGGTGTAATATTTTTCTTATCCTCCCTTGCTAAGAGGGAGTGTTAATGTTTGGTAGTTGCTGTTGGATAACTCTTTCGATATACATGTAATTATATATGAGATATAATTCTATGTGAGATATAAACTTATTACATGTGACAAATTTATATATATATACATATATATTTATAGATAACAATAATTAAGTTTATATAAATAATTATTTGATTATTGAATAGAAATGTCTATTCAATAACCTATGCTCAATATAAATGAGAGGATGTTGCATATGGAAAACATATACCAATACAGGCAATGCAAGTACATTTGCAGCGATCCGAGAAACATCAACATTCAGAATAACTTCTATATTTTGTGGCTTAAGAAGCCCCTTGGACAGCAGATTACCTCTTCATGGAACTGCCTTCACTTGATTATGAAGGTAAACATAACTGCTAAATGTTAGGGAGTAAAGGCTAAGACCAAGATGATTGCAGAATACTTGGTGAAATGTAAAGGGCTCCCACTAGAAGATATTACATTGGAGGGGATAGACATATTTGAGCATCCCAATCTGAAATTGTGCAACTCCAAGCAAATTGTGATGAGCCTGATTTATTGAGGCTGGTTGGCGAGTCTAATTGCAGTTCACGTTAGTTAAAATGAAACTATTGCTAATTCCCTACATTTTTGCATTTAGGCCGAGTTGTGATTGGTTGATTAAATAAAGTAAAATAAATTTGTTTTTTCTTTATTCTTGGGTGACTGAATAAACTGCCTTTGGATAAGATGGCATAACTCATATTTATAGAGGGTTGGGCTGGTAGAAGGGAATGCTTTGTTGATCAATGCATCTTTACTAGGTCACACTAGACCTTGGGATACCCATTCCAATGTCCACACAAGGTAGGATGAAATCTCGGCCTCATGCATCGATTTACTAAGAACCACTCTCCAATATTATTAATTATAATTTGCTTGGGATCACAATTCTGCAGTGTGTGGAAAGACAGGGATCTCATGAAACCTAGTAGTGAATGTGGGTCCCATTTCATAGATTGGAAGTCTCAATAGGTGTCACTTCCAAGGAACCTCAATCCTAATTGTTGGCACATTTAAGCTCCAGACAGGTGTGAGTTACAGGTAGAGTGAAGCTGGTCTTACATTAAAAGGGGTGACTGGAAATTCTATAGCCACATGAATGTCTGAAAAGTAATCGCAGATAGCCATTATTCTTGCATATCTGAGATGATTGTGACTTTGCAGTGTGTCAGCAACACCTGCAAAGCGCGTCGATATGCTTCTATAATTCACACAGTCAGGAGACAACATACATTTCAAGTCAATCAGAGATTTGAAGGATGTCAGACTTGAGAGAATTTGTAAGAAAACTATGTTGCTGCATATTGTTATTTGTACAAGACACTGTCATGAATGCTGATTGGTTCAGATTAGGTTTCTGTATGTTACTTTCCTCTAGCTTATTAGTAGCATCAACAAAATTCTGGAATTAAAAATTGGTATTTGAAAATAGTCAAATCAGTTTTTCATTCATTTGTGTCGAATAAACTGCTCATCCTAAGTCAAAACATTTCAGTGTTTTTTGTGTCATCAGACATTGTTTGTACATTTTGGAAATGAACATCTGCTCATATCAGATTAGGTTTCTGTATGTCTTTGCATTGCAGCTAACCATCAAATATTGTTTGTCCATTTTATTTTCATGTTAAATGTCCCCTAATATTTAGTGTCTACTTGCTGTAGGTCATGTAAAACTTAATGAACATTTATATTCATTGACTCTGTCTGCTAAGCGTTTTAAACAGCATATTTCACTTTTCTTGTTTTTCTTCCTCTTTGTAGGCGTCGTACTAGGGTAAATGTGTGTCCGAGTTTGGATTGATGTTCATCTCTCTTCATTACTTCTATTTTGTGGGCATTGTTGCCATTCTACATTGAGCACTCTTTGGTATTTATCTTGGTACCATCGTAAGGATCTTCTTAAATACCTTATGTAATCCATTTGTAGATTTTTGCTGGTGGTAGTTTCCTTGTATCCACTCATGATTATTAGCAATTATTTTCTGAATTAACTTAGTAAATTTAGCTACAAATGGATTTAATGGAAACATAGTTCTACTGGATTATTAGTAGTGAATTGCTTAAAAATAAATATACAATGATACATTGCTTGAAAGTTCCTCATGATAGGCAATGCTTGGAACTTGATATTGAGTTGGATAAAAAATGTTTATTTGTCTCTCTTATGCATACTAAAATATTTCTGACACAGACAGAAAACTCCTTCCAGCTTTACACAGAAATTAAAATGCTTACACACTAAGTTACCATGGTTTGTCCCTGCACCCCCCAGACCAGCAGAAGTTCAAACTGGTTTGAATTTTGGGTCCGGTTCGAAGTCTGGTTCGGGCAGGGTGCGAGTTTTTGACTGGGGGTTCGAAACATGTTCAAACTCGGATGGACCATGCTGTTAATTGTTGTTCAACCAAAGGAATTTCCTGTTTCTGTTTTGAATTTCATTAACTTCACTATTGCGAAGCAGCCATACGCCTGGTACAGAAAATAAGAGAACATATATTTTTGACAAACTTGCTTTCTATAAACTATGGAGAGATGGTGTCTATTCCATTTGGAGATTTAATTTTAATTTAAACTTAATCCAATCCCACATTGATTTAAGGGAAGGTTTGATAGCAAATGGGATGCTAAGGTATCTCGCATGTTGGAACCTTCTCAGTTCAGCTCAAACATCTTAAACTAGTCAAGAGGTGAACAGTTACAGCTTAGCAACATAGACATGCTCTTGGAAATCTTAGCACCATCAAGCTTGCACATTAGGTTCTCAAATTTTCGTTGCTCTAAAATCACCAAAAATGCAGTATTATCAGCAAACTGAATATTCAAGAGTTTATCCTTACTGGGAAGAGAAAAATCATAGATTGTTATTCCATTAGTCATTTCTCTCAACAAGTAAAAGCTTACTATCAGAAGTTTCAAGTAATAACAAATATAGCAAGGGCCAATGGGCACCCCTGTTTTATTTATCCTTTCAGCCGGCAGGGCTCTAAAAGAGAACCTTTAATGTTTTGAATCTTTGATGTTGAACTTGTTACTTGAACTATATGATGGTATGATCACTATGATTGAAGTTTATGGTGTTTTTGTTGTTTAAACGTGTTTATGTTACCACGCTACATTCTAATTTTAACTCATGCTTCATAAATATGTGTATGCATATATATATAATTTTTACATGTTTTTGTATTAAGGAACCCAAACCCCTTTCCAAAATTTTTACAGAAGTTGCAAGCCAGTTCTTGAACTTCGAACTTGGAATCAAACCCAAAGCGGTACCTTAGCTTATACACATTCAAATTAAAATCCCTATACACATTCTTTGTTTTGAAGTTGAGCTCGTTAAAATCATAAATGTAATGAACCGATAGGATAGAAAATTAGGATTTGATTCGGCAAGGGTTGTTTTAGAAAAAATAAAATTTTGAAGTGTTAATTTGGGCTCTTTCTCCTTGCTGTTCACTGACAAAAGGGTAGTGGAAAAATTGAGAGTGTTGAAGTTCAGCAGAACACTTGCTTCCAAATGAACCAAACTTATGTATGAAGAGGCCATAGAAAAATGCATTTGTTTACGGAACTTTTTAAGTGTCTTATTGTAAGGTTTTCATTCCACCTGTAAAATTGCATGCAATGGGAAATCAAAGGATACAATTTTATATTGGGTGCCTATTTGGTGTATATAATACCAGTGATAACCGTGGAATGTTCATGACAAGAGTTTTCAATGGTATTCATGGCATTTTGAGTGTTAGAAGTTTGTGCTTTCTGAAACTAAAATTTATTGCTAGTCTACTGGTCTTGTTGGAAATTAAAATCTTCATTTGACACAAAAGGTTGAGCCTTTTCTACATAATTTTTTGGTGGGGGTCTTTTCAAAGTGATAGTAGCTGCTCATATAATTTGAATCTGCTGTTTGGAGGGAAATATTATAACTTGGTATTGCTTTTATGATCAGTCATCCATCTGCCATATCTTGCTTGTTAGGAACACACAAGACTGGTAAGAAATGCCCCTTTGCTTTTCTCATTTGATAGGGTCTTACATCCTGTGGTTGAGGGAATGTAGCCTTAGCTGGGTGATTTGTCAGCAACCCATGAGTTGTCCTGGTAACAACAGTCATTTGTCTTCCATTGTAGATTCTTAGTTTGTGAATATAGTAAAATTATCTTGTTAGTTTAGAAATGAACGTATTTTTTGTTCAAAATTAAAATTCACCTTGCAAATTCATTTGAAACCTGACAGTTATTGTTTGTAAATTGTAATTTATTATAATAATATTATTCTTGGCGAGTGCATGACAAATGTGTCCTGCAATTATTTTTATGAGTATTGCAGCTTGTGAAGATTTGTTATATCTCTTAACTTCTTAACTAGATATTTTAGTTATGATGCAATTTTTTGTGCAGGGTTTTAGTAGGGACTGGACGAGCTTGCTTCGAAACTCTAAGGCCATTGGCATATAGTCTTCTTGCAGAGTTAATTCATCATGTTCGGTTGGATCTTTCACTTTCTCAGGTTTTCTTCTTTTCCTCATTTTTAGTATTTGAGTAGTACCACTTTTATAATAGTATACTTTAGTGTTTTGTCAAATATTACTTTGTATCAATGTGATTTTGCTACCTTCTCCCTATTCACATATTATCTTTGTTCTAAGAAACATATGTAATAACATTTCCAGTTGATAACCATAAATTTTTTTTTTTCTTGTGCCATTTTCAATTACACCTTCCATGCTCATATTGAAAATCTTAAATTAAGATGTATTTTTATATTTAGTATGCTATGACGGGTTTAATGCTTACATTAGATGATTGTAAAGTTTAGGGTAATTGTGAAGGTCATTATCAAGTGCAACATTAATTTGGTATCAAAGTGATTTTGCTCTCCTCCAGCTCACAAGGGTCTTCTTTTTCATATTGTCTTATATATTGTTTAAAAAGGAATAGAATCCCCCTTCCTAAAGACTCAAACCTTGAAGAACCTTTGATAATTCTTTCATCTTTTCTGGTGAAGTGATGTTTTTCTTGTATTTTTTGTGAGAAATTACGTAATTGTGCTGACGTGCTGGCTGGTTATGCCATCTCTGGTTTTTTAACGAGATATGTTAAAACTATCTTGGATGCTTGGTTACCTCTTGTATGGTCCAGAGGTTGGTACATAATCCATTGGTGAACCCATATGCTGGTCTTTGTTATTTTGCATTTAACATCTTGTTTTACCTTCTGAACAAAAATGGTAATATAAACTATGTGAGTAGATGCACTATATTAATGAGTCTCGAAAGAAATCAACGCTTAGATAATACCAACTTTGTATTGAATATATGAGAATCATACTTGGAGTATTTCAATATTCTGTTAACTTGACGGCCGGGATTTTTTTATTATTCCTTGTTTTTGAGTATGTTCATGCTATGGTTTACCCTTCCTTTAAGCACTTTTCCCATAACCCTTTAAGAGGGAAGCTCGAAGTAAGTTTTAGATGCACGTTGAATCTTATTTGTATGAAACAGTCAGCTATGGCAATTTTGGGTATGTGCTTGAGAGTAGGTCAAAGAGCAGCAGAAGTAGTTCTTCTTTTTCCTGAGTATTCAGTATACTCAGATGATGTTTCATAAAACACAACAACATGATGGAATAAAATGGTTCCTCTTGAAATAGAGATAATTGTCTTCCAAGGGTCAAGAATTACACCAAGGCACTCAGTGAGGATATTAAGGATCATGCTGCACAACAACTCATCTGAGTGAATTTGCAGCTCCAACCATCGGAATGTGGTTTATCACTTGTTTCTTAAAGAAATAAAGAAGACTTAGAATGTGTAATGCCTTGCCCGAAGATCCTTCGAAACAAGGATAAATATAGACTAACACATTTTTATATGTTAAATTCGAACATAAATACAAGCTTGGAATAATCATATAAGTGATTGCAATGGAAGACAACTAACCAAACTACCAAAGATCTTCAAGCGTTCATCACTTACAACACATACATTACCAACTACATGAATTAAGCATACAAGATTCATTGCCAGATACAAGTAACAGTTGATACGGTTTTCATTTTAATCCCAAAACGCAAATTCCTAAATGATTGGAAACATACAAGTTTATTCCAATTAACAAGATGGGAGACCCTAAGGCAAAGTTCCCAAATACACTCGATATCCCATTTGTCAAGATCCAGGAAGATGCAGGACCCAAAAGGGTATCCAAAACTGCAATTCAAATTCCTGAGACATGAGCATAGGCGCCCACTATTTGGCGTAAGACAAAACAACATAGAGTCTCGTACGAGCCATGATTGGTTCTCGTACGAGAAAACACCACAAACCAGACGATTCCCTCCAAACTCGTACGAGACGCGTGCATCCTCGTACGAGCTGATATCAAGCCATATGGGGAAATGCATGTGTCGTATGGCAAATTACTTCATTGTATAACTTAATGCATCCTCACACGAAAGTAGGACATCCCAAAATACTAAAAAACACATGAAATTAAATAAAACCTCCACAATGGCAAGTACTAGATCCACATGAATCGAGTGAACACCCGAGACCATCACATAAAGATCAATAAGCCTAACACGCTAAATCACGAATTAAATTTTTCTACGCTAAGCTATAATAACAACATGATAAAGCAATAAGCATCAAGTAATACATGTGCATCAAGTATAGCATAAGCCCAAGGGATTCCATACATCAAGAGCATCTAACATGCTTTTCTACCAATAACATCTCTAATCCATGGCAGTGGTAATAAGACATAAAGTAAGTAATATGATACAATGTCGCATAACATGATATCAAATACATCAAAGGAAAAGCATAAATCACAAGGAACATAGTTCAGAAACCTGAAGGATCCAAGTGAACATCAAGCTTCGACCTCAAAGTTGGAAGAAGACTGTTTCTTTACACCGGTTCCCAACAATGGTATAGGTAGCTATGCCTCCGAACCATGTGGTACCCTCAAGCCCATGGCCACTATGTTGATGGAGATAGTGACCCAACCACAATCACATACGACAATCATCCATGGCTTATACACACGCCAATCGAAGTATGTTATCAACATCTATATGCTTATGAAGACGATGCAACACATCAGGTTACTGGTCACACCCACCATAGGATATCTAGGTAGGGACTCTTGTGGAGTGTAAGTCGATTGGTATCGGGAAGCCCAAGCTATCTATGGCATGGCTCGACTCCAACAGGAAGCCACATGTCGTGTCCTCGTACCAACTTCCACAGAAGACTGGTAACTGTATAAACACCACACCCTTGTACTGGCTCCCTCAAGACGCGTGGTAATCGTACAAGTGTTTACTTATCTTAAGTTTTGTTAGCCATTAGTTGATTTGGTTATCACTTATTAAAACCTCTTCACATTACCTTGTTGACTGCATTGAGTCATGGTATACGAGAGAAGCCACTGCACACGTCTACCCTACATATCCATGCAAATCACACAATGAGTGCCGTAGGCAATGCAAATTCCCAACCCAACACCAAAATGAACAATCACTCTACTGACCTATATCTGTGAGTTCAAGTCTCACAAGATCTCGACATATGCATGTGCATGTGCTCGTGTGTGGGCACAACCAACTTCATGAATATAATTTGGTAAAATTATGTCAAATATCAAATATTTGAATCACATAGTTGAAAAATCAAGTTTTCTTGGCACACGGATACAATATTTGACATGTATATAGGGACAAAGGAGTTTCCAACTACTATATCTTGAACAAATCAATTTTTTAGAAAGTATTATGTGAATATTACGGCCAATTAAATAAGGTTCATTATATGAACAATGAATTGCAATCAATATTTCTGATGTCATTCCCATTATTACCGCCCAAAGGAGACTTTTCTTCAGGTTGATGGACTTTAGGTCTTTTTGTACAATAAAAAATCTAGCATAATTAGCATGCAAGGTCAGTATTACATCACAATCTATTAATGGATTTGAAGTCTTGGGACTTTGCTTGCTTCCATTTGACAGCCTCATGAATGAATTGATTATAAATGTTTGTCTACAACATCTTGGCTACCTTTCTGTCTCTTCAAGAAAGAGCTGGAGCACTACACAGTATGGTAGTGTAACACTAGTATTGGGGTACGTCGAGACGATGAGACAAGTTTTCGGGATACGGGGAAAATGGACCTCATTTTTTGGGAGGACAGGGGGGTGGGGGACGGTGGCAATGGGGGATGGGGCAGGGAGGGGTGTTGTATAGTATACATATAGAACTTGAAATGCTAGTTATGAAATGATGTTTCAGTAGAACATACCAAATTAAAATACTTGAAGACAACAATATTGCACCATGAAGTAGAACCATTGAACATTCAACATAGTAACATATTGCATACCCAATAGTAACATTCAAAAATCAAAATTCAAATAGAAATTCAAGTACCCATCCCAGCAGGGACGTCTCGGGGATGGGTACTTTGAGGTTCTGGAGGGGTGTGCGAATCCCTGTCTTACACTGCAGTATAGTCAATATTTAAGCAAGATCTAGCATCCATTAATCAATGGTAGTAAAGTATTGATGCAAGTGTGGGAAAAAATCAAGAGGCTGCAGAAGACATTTTGGATAGCATTCTTCACAAAAGAAGTGCTGCAGGCTTGAAGGTCAATGTGAGGCCACTCTGATAAAAATCTGAGGCTAATATCTACTAGAAGGAACTTCCTGTAACTTTATTCTCCCAATTGCAGGAATTGGAAGTGTCCATTAAGACTCATGGGATGGATGGTGATAGTTGTGGGAGAAGTCCACAGGAGAGTAACAGGAATATTTATAGTAAATAGAACCTTCTAGCAGATGCATGGTAATACGTTAACTTTGGAGACGATATTTCACTTTCAGCATAGGAGATTTACCTTTTTAGTAGTTACGTTGAATAAAAAATTATTTTTGGATTATAGTTTATTATCAATCATATTTTCCCCCAACTCTATTTTATTGTGATGATGGATCACATTTTGATCCAAAATTTTGAAGCAAAAAACTCCAATACAATCAAATCTAGAAACAATATTTAACAGCAATATGGATTGTGTAAAGTTTATATCATGGAGTTATTTTGAATATTTTGAATGTTGTAAGTTTTTAATCACAGATGTAATATTTGTGGATTACAAGATTTTTGAGAGCAATTAATGAAAATGTAACAAGACTTTCTAAGACTATTATTGTCAGTGGCAATCAAATAATTTTTCTTTTATACAGTTCATATTTTATAGTTTGCTTTGGGGCAGGACAGTTTATTTTAGTTCTTTTTAAGCTTCATGTTGTATCCTAATTTTTAAACTATTTTTTGTCAGTTATTTTTCTTGCTACTTAATATTTCAATGTGCTTTTATTCCTTTCTATTATATTTGATGTAGCTTACATTTCCAAAAAGTTGTCATTGTTTAATAATATGTGTGATACTATGGAGTAGCTGACTTGTAGCATGCTCAGACCTATGGTATTCATATTGGGTCTAACCATTAGAGTTTCCTTATTTGAGTGCAAAGAACGAAGTATGCAGCTTTCTTTTTGTTTCCTCATGTGGTTGACTCAATGACTCTGTTTAGTTACCCTTTCCACTTTCCAATAAGCTATGTGGATCATATTATTTCCTTACTCATCTTAGCTGTCATATGCAAGCTTAAGTCTTTGTCTGGTTACGAACTAACATGTCTTTTGCGTGTTTCAGCTCTCACAAATTATATACTTGTTTTCAAGAAACATGCATGATTCATCTCTCCCACTTAGTGTGCAGACTACTTGTGCACGATTGATGCTTAATCTGGTATTGTCTTACACTTCAGTCATTTGTATTAGATTTTCACAGTAATAGCACCTTTGAAGAGGTCCCTTTGTGACATTAAAATATGTCTGTATCTTAAACAAAGAAGGCCTTTTTTTTCACATGTTATTTTAGTTTAAAATTACAACCATTAGTAGGCTGTTATGAATAAATGCACTGCAGGTTGAACCTATTTTTACCAGAGGCACTGATCCTGCCAGCAAGGAAGAAGGACGGGCCTTACTTGTAAGATTGTTAATTTAAAGCTTATATCTTGTAGAATATCAGTCGCTATTAAAGTATTTTCTTATTATATCTATGATTTCGTCCTTTTTAATTAATTTCTTCTTTAAATGTTTCTGACTGGCAGCTAGATCACTATTTTCTGGTAATGATTTTGATTCTATCAGTTTTTTAATTTTTAATGGAACTAGTAGTAACTACAAAGTAACTCATGGATAGCAACTAATTGTTAGTTGTATAACCGTGTATAAATGGGCACTGCATGTATACTAATTCCTACTTCGTTCAAATTTGTGAAATAGGGGCGTATATTGGATGCATTTGTGAGCAAGTTTGGTACAATCAAACATACTATTCCTCAGGTATATTCTGGTTATAGTGGTGCATGCAGCAGGGTATTTGGCTAATTCTTCAGGGAAATATAACGACAATGCTCAATGCAATGTAATTAGTGATATTGTTCAATAATCTTACATGTTACAGAATCAACAAATAGTTGTTTGAAAACAGGTCCATCCAGAATTAAGGGATGGAATTACAGGATCATTTTTATAACTGCATGACAGCTTGACAGTCATAATAAAATGTATAAAGATTACAAGCATTATCATATATCCATTATGAAATATAATATGATCCTACGAGAAAATCACTTTGTATGAAAAACAAGTTAGGCGTATGAACAGAAAAGAGGACCAAAATGAACCATAACACATAACAACTAGGAATTTTAAAATACTAACTATGTATTCCTCGGGGACTATATCTCAAAATAGGCCTCAGAACTGCTACATATGGTAGAACTCATCGTTCAACCTAGTATTTGTGTATAGTGTAAAGTTACAGTATGGACTTGCAGCCAGTGATTTAAGCCTTATTCTGTAAATTAAAGCTGCCATAATGAGATATGAAGAGAGGGGCTAGGATATGTGCCTCTAAGCTAAATGAATGACTAGAGTTTATCCGCTTTTCCATTGCCTTCTCTAAAAATATCATTAAATATGCATTTTTTGAATGATGTTATAAGGTTTAGGACTAAGGACAATAAAGGGTTCATTTTCCAATTTGACATATTTCCAATTTCTCAACTTTGAAACATCTGACAGTCTTCAAGCCTTCAGTCAGAGCCATAATTCCTGCAAAGTTCTTCCAAAATTGAAATTTAATTTAAACCAGCCCTCTTTTGGGGGGTTACCCAAATGCACTTTAACCTTTTTATTATGTTGTTTTGGCTGCATAACCCTACAATGGGTGGTAATTTAAGCCCTTGCCATCTTCCTCTCATTTTCTCATCCAAATAGGACATTTCGGCACCCTTCCCGGGATGACTAAGGATTTTGCTAGAAACAGTTTCTACAATATGCGTCTTAATTTTATTGGTAAGTTGCTCTTGTGACATATTCCAGTCTTTAAAAATACGCCTGTTTCTTTCTTTCCACAACTCCCATATCATGATAGAAGGGGTAATTGTCCAAAGCATACGAAAAATTCTATGTTTGTGAGTATTGGGCCAGAGATGAAAGAGACTCAGAATATCATTGGGGAGAGCTGTTACCCATCCTAACATTCCAGTTAACCATCTCCTCTTATTTTTTCTTCCCAAAAGGACATTTTGGCTTCCTTCTAGGGATGATTAAGGATTTTGCTATGAACAGTTTCTTCGATATGTGTCTTAATTTTATGGATAAGTTGCTCTTGTGACATCTTCCAGTCTTTAAAAATACGTCCGTTTCTTTCGTTCCACACTTCCTATATCATGATAGAAGGGGTAATTGTCCAAAGCATATGATAAATGCTATGTTTGTGAGTATTGGGCCAGAGATGAAAGAGACTCAGTATATCAATGGGGAGAGTGGTTGGCCATCCCAACTTTCCAGTTAACCATCTCCAACATTTGATAGAGTACCTGCGGTTCAGTAGGACATGATTTGCATTTTTATTCTCATTCTCACAAAGGGGGATACCTACTTGGCCCCTCGTAGCCCATCTTGGTAAACCTATCAGTAGTATCTTTTTTTATAGAGCTATCCATGAAAACATGCCTGCTTTTGGTAGGCAATTTATATCCGAGCATAGATTAAGAGGTAAGTCACTCTTCTGCCTCATTTGTTTTTCGATCCATATTCTATAGCCATCTTTAGAGTTATATTCTCCTGAATTAGAGCCACACTAACCATCCTATCATTCTACTTTCTTAACGTAATGCTTCTTGACCGCAGATCTCATTAAGCTTTTTCATTTCATCTTCCGGCATAGTATATTATCAAAGGAATTTTATTTCCAACCTAAAGTAACATCGTTATAAGGGGATTCAATTTAGTCCTTTACATATTTACCCCACTTAGATTGTAGGATTTTTTTTTTGCATTTATGAAATTGTGGAGTTTTTCCTGATTACTTCAAAGCCACCCCATGAGTTATTCCAGAAAAGAGCATCCTTCCCAACCCCAAGATTCCATGTCAATTTTCCATGATAAATTCCCTACAATCCATCATAAAGTTCCAAATTCTTGAACCTTTTGCTGGGGTCACAAGCCTAAACAATCTATAGGGTGTCAAGCCTTTGAGATATTTGAATGTTGAAATCTTGACCCACTTCAGGGTTGGGTTACCATGCATCCTCTATATAAATTTTGTACCTAAAGTCTTACTCTACTCTTTTGTGTTTTTAAAACCCAAAGCACATTCCACTTTTGGTTTACAAATGTTATCCCATCAGATCCTAGCCATCCTCTTTCTGTCTTCTGCACTTTGGCAGAAAAAAAACTGTAAGGTTTCTGTTAATCTCATGTCTTTTATTCATTGGTAAGTGTATGCATGATAGTTGGTAGATGGGAATTGTAGAGAGGATAACTTTAAGCATAGTTGCCTTCCCAACAGAGGACAACTATTTACATTTCCATGATTAACAGCTTATATAGTAAACTCAAAAGCTTCGAATACTTCACATAAGAAACACTAATCAACCTTACCATATGCTTTACTAATATCTATTTTGATTAGCATGCTTGGATTTTTGTTATGTAGGACAGAATGCATAGCTTCCGGGGCAATAATAATTCCATTGTAGATGGACATCCCAGAGGCAAATCCAATTTCTTCCTCACTAATGATACTAGGAAGGACTTTCTGGGTCCTATTTGCTAAAACTTCAGCCAAAATCTTGTAGATGGTATTACAAAGTGAAATTGATCTGAAATCATCAAAACTTTCAGCCTTGTCTTTTTTGAGAAGTATAGTTAAGCATGTATTGTTAATTTCTTTCAGGGACATCTGGGTTTTCTCACGCCTTCCAAGGCATCTATTATCTCAGTGCCAATGAAATGCCAACATTTATGAAAGAATAAGGCTGGAAAGCCGTCAGGGTCCAGTGCTTAATCTGGTTGCATTTGTTTAACAACTTGTTCAATTTCCTTCGTAGAGAATTTGGCAGTGAGCATCTTGATTTCTTCATCTGATATAAGTTTATGGATATTGTTAAGAGATACTTTTTTGGTGCTTTAGGTTATATCCCTCCCAGTTATTTAGGATCTTTTCAAAGTTTGTTACAGCCATCTCAACAAGGAGTCTTGAATCTTCAATCCTTTGTCTTAGTGATTCTATTCACATTTCTGCGAAATTCAGTACTTCTATGAAAAAAAATTGGTGTTTCTATCTCCAGCGTCCAGCCAAGTTTCTTGGATTTCTGGCATCAAAAAGTTACCTCTTTTGCTAGTATATCCTCATGTTTAGAGTTTAGCTATTTTTCTTTTAGGTACAGGATTTCATTCATGCTATTCTCAATAACTAATTTGTTAAGTTCTTCCAATTCTTCTTCCATTGTACTTTTTTCCCTCAAAAATATTACTAAAACAACTTCTGTCCCAAGTTAAGAGTATATTTGTAATAGTTTTCATTTTTTATGCCAGATAGAATCATTTAGATACTTTAGTTTCATTTCACCACTGTTCTATGAATTTTAGGGTATTCTCATCTTTGCCACATTTGTTCAAATTGAAAAGGAGTTCTTTTAGGTTTAGTATCTTCAATTATATTAAGTTGGATAGGGTAGTGATATGAACTTGACTGAGGTATTTCTTCCAGGAGGTTGTATGGAAATTCTGCCCAATTTCGTTTGAAGAGGATTCTGTCCAATTTTTCTGCAATGTTGCCGAATCCTTGTCATTTGTTATTCCATTTAAAACTGTCTTGGTCTGTTTTGACCTCTTGCATTCATTTGTAAACACAGAAGCACTAGCCAGATCACCTGTCTTTTTTTGTGGTTTAAGATGGTTTTGAAATCACTGCCAATAATATGGAATTGCTCAGATATAGTCTCTAGAAATTGCTCAACTTCCAACCAAATCCTCATTTTGTCAATATTTTGCGTGGGTTCATAAATGTTAAGTAGGGTGAGTTGTAGGTTGGATCTAATGCTTTTGATTAGTCTGCTCATCCAATTTCTGCAACATCTGTTTATGGAGAAGGAGACCCATCTTGGGTCCCACAATACTGCCAATCCACTGGAAGCTTCCTTTGCAGGACTTCCACAATTTCTCAAATTACCATCTTTCTATTAATTAAGTCCATTTTGTCTTTGTTAACTTTGTTTCTCTAATGAATACAATTTCAGGTTTGTTAATATATATGCAACGCTTTAGGGTCCACTGCTTGTTAGGGTCATTAAGGCCCCTAACATTCCATTATAAGATTTTCATTGTTCTCCTTCCCTGCATTCAGTAGTGATGTTATCTTGGGCCGATCACCAGACCATCATTTTCTCTTAGTTCATTGATTGATTTTCTGCCTGCTTTCTTTACATTCTTAGCACAATCCAGAGAACCTGTGTTCAATTCTTTCTGTGCTATGCCTAATGTAAGCTCTTTTGCATTTATATCCCAGTTGCATAATTTTGCAAACTCCTCCATAGACATCTCATGTGATCTCTCTTCTGCATTCATATCTCTGATTTTTTTTTGATGAGCCTTTCTTTCCCTTGTTTGCAGCATCCATGTGAGTCATGTCTACCACTGTGTTGTCAATTATTTCCTCCATGATGTTATTACAAAATTCCTTAATATATAATCCTCTAGTTTTGTCTCTAGATCCATTGTCCCAGCTGATCTTCCCTTCTAATCTGCATGGTGGCTGTTCTGGTGTATAAGTTTTGAGGTCAGAGCATTCTAAATCTGATTTGTCCATGGTAGTGGGGATTGTAAAATTCTGATTACTGGTGTCTATAGTATTCTTATCAACGAAAGGTTCCTTTTGATGGCCCCACTAAATTTCATGCTCAATAATAAAGTCTTCTACCATCTGCTCCACTGCCTTGTCAAAACCTTCATTGTGTAATCTCTTAACCTCTTCCTACATATTTTCCTTGTTCGTATTGGCCTCCCTGATGACAATTTTAGGGATGAAGTCAGGCATAATGAACTTTAAAGGTTAAGGGTTATTTCCTGCAGGACTAGCTTCCTGGAAACTAGACTGTTCATCATCTCTTGCGGCAAAATCATTACATTTTTCCATGATTTCCCCTTCCTCAAGCTTTGGTTTGGGAGGAAACATATGTTCATCAACACAACACACTTCATAGGGGGCTTCCTGTCTTTCCAGAGTTTTGCCCATTTTGCCTTGATCACCCCCGTCACATCTTCGGGCAGTTGTCTTCTTAATAGGGTCCAAGGTAGTTAGTTGCTGTGTGTTTATGAGAAAGCCACCCATTCAGTTATTAAAACTGATTGTTATATCAATAGAGGGTTTAAGAAAGATCCCATTCCTTTTGTTTTGTAACAGATTTCTGGGTTATCTAATTGAATTTGTCTATTTTCTTTCAGAGGGATTATATCTTTAATGCGTCCTGTATAGAGTTCTGGTTTGATCATATAAATGAATTGATTGGTTAATTATTTTATTAGAGGATTAATATATTCTGTTTATAATTCTGAGTAAACCAAAATCTTGACATCTGATGAGTCAACAAAGGATTTTTCCAATCCTGCAAAACCACTTAATAAGTCTCCAATTTCTCTTAGAATTCTACTATGTATAATTTCATCATGAAGATTAGGTATCCTTACCCATCTAGGAATTTTGGTATCCCCAAAATCCTTAGGATCAAAGTTGGGTTTCCAATTGAAGAATTTAATAGTCTAACCTCCAAAGAATATTTGATCTTGGAATAAAATATCATTCTTGAGCGGAACTTCTTTGTAGTCAATGAATATGAGATTTTCAGATAGGATACTAATACTTACCTGGTACGTTTGGGATTTTTTTTCAGCTGTTCGAACACCTCAATGGAAGACTCAATGCCGCACTATTTTGCAAAAATCCATGTTTCTTAAAGTGATTCCATAATCACTCTGGATAGATATTATTGATGACTGCTGCATTCATATTTTGCGATTTGGTGGGAAGTGGATACCTTCTATGAAAGATATCACCAGATGGTTTTGAAAACTCCTTTACAGATTGAGGGTTACACCAATTAGCCTTGGGCCTGCTTGTGGGGGGTTGAGAAGGTAGGGCAGCAGCAGGGCCATGAGAGGTGTTAGGGCATTTAGCCCAGATAGAATTCAAAATTGCACTTCTTCCTAATGGAATTTGTTTGCCCCAGATGCAAAATTTGGCACATAGCTGGAGATAAATCATAATCCCTTTGGTGCGTCCTTTGCTCTGCCATTCGTAATCCTATCTTTTGTAGCATTTCTTCTCCTCACCATTTGCCAACCATTCTCAATAGAGCCTCCATTATGTTCTGTGCCAGAGCCATGATTAAGGTCCCTTCACCTCCATTTCTGGTCTTTACTACCCATGGGAGATATGAGGTCAGAATTCCAACTTTTTTGAGGTGGGAATTTAGACGGAGGGTTATTTGGAACCTTAGTTTTGTAAAAAAGCCAAAGAAGCTTCATTCTTAGTGGAGCGTAAACTATATGATTGAGCCAATTTTCAGTTCTAATATGACTAGATCTCGGGTTACCTTTTTCGCTAACTGTCCAAGTGCGTTCTCCGCAGATGGAATGCCTTAAGTTTTCTTATGAGGTTATGGAGATCCCCAAAAGTGATTTCCAAACATTGAGAACTTAAGAAACCTAGATCCATTGAAAGTAAAGAGTCCATAATTCCAATCAGGATGATCATCGATACCTTCTAGGACAGGGAATTAATTACCATGTTTGTTCAAATGGGATTGGGGTCCTAAATTTTTTAACTAAATACACAAAATCGTGCAGGGGAGCTTGAAAAGATTTGACCAAATATTCAATTTTACCTTTTACCTCTTTGTCTTCTTTCCTAGGAGAAGAACTCTTGACTGACCTAGGGTTCAAGTGTATCAGTCATCTTTATTTAGGCCCTTTAAGCCAAAGATAATTTACAAGAGATCCCATTCTTGTTTCCTGCTTTGCCGTGTTGATTAGATTAAGTTTATTCCAAGTCTTAGTTTTTTCCATAGCTGAGTGCTCTCACTGACATTTAATTATTAGTATCGTTTTTTGTTTCCAAAAAATAAATTTGTTGTTTCTATTTTGTTGAAACTTGTATCTCAAGGGAGGACACCTGATTTATTTTGTACCAATTGATTACTTTATGATTCCTTTCTTTCACTTTAACCCATTCAAACACATTTGATTATTTTCTGAAATTCTGAGATATGGAGGAATTTAGTGTGTCTTGAGTTTATGATATAACCTGAAGTTTAGGAGACCTTTACTCAAGCCAAAGGTTTAAAACTACTGAAATAAGCTTTCCTCTGGTACTAGAAGAATTTTGTGTACAAAAGATGCAGGATATTGATTAGCATTACATACAGGGTTGTTATGGGGAGGATCTGCTAAAAACTAAGCTTTCGATTTGGGTTCAGGGACAGATTCAGGTTCGAGAATCCAGTTTGTGGATTTGTGAACAAAACAATTCCCATTATGATTCGTAAGGATTCATGAGTATACACACACACACATTCACTATATATTCAGAAAATAAGAGAAACATACATAATTGTAAAACTATATTATTTCATGGTATGAATTTATGATGCTTGATTACTGATCAATGCCAAATGTCAAAGATAACATTATGAATCAAAACAAAATCATCACATCGAATTAATGACTTAGAAAATGAAAACTCAAAATATACTTATAGTTCATTAATGTTTGAAACATGATCAATATTCACCTCACTTTTAAACTTGCAAGTTGGAGAAAGCAAAACGAGAGAGCAAGTGAGCAATGAAATGTGTTTGTGAAGACTAAATAAGGGTTGTTTTAGAATTAGAGCAAAAAAACAGAGCGATGAAAAAATTGAATTTTGCATGTTTTGGGTCCACATCTTATGTTTCACCCCATGGGTCCTTGGGGATTCTCGACTGGTTTGGGTTGGATCCGCGTAGGGCTCAGATTTGGCCTTGTTGGTCCACTTGGATTCATGGTCTGCAGATCCAGACAGACCCACAGGGTCAAATCTAGACCCTATGTGGACCCGGGACATACCGGTGTGCAAATCTGAACCCAGTCCGGACTTGAGTCCGGCTTGTGGGTTAGACACACAAATCTGGTAACATACACTAAAAGCCTTAACCTAATTAACATTGGATGGTTGTAAACAGCAGGCGTGGAGGGCCACATTATTATGCTGTGTATATTGTACATGTTTTGCAATTGGATTGATGTGTATGCTATGCAGGTATCCTCCAAGTAGAGTCCAAACCCATCTGGTATATTCAATGTATTTTCATTCCTTGGCTCTGCTTTTCTTGGGAAAATTATTAAATATTTTTGGAAGGGTTCTGTAACAGCCTGCAATTCATCAAAATAATAACTTCTATCCAGCATTTTCAGTCACCATACTCATTAGGGTCTATCTTGTTATCTATTTAGCCTGGATATTTGCAAAATATTAACTACACACGCTTGGGATGTGTCCCCTAACTAAATTAACCTCGTCTCCCATAGGAGATGGCTGGGAACATCATCAACCTGTCCCTCTTTTTGGGAAAAAATGGAAATATCTCTGAAACCAGCTGATATTTTAAAGGGGACCGGCTGCACTCTAGAGCCTAAACACTTTTGTTGCCTTTAAAAAACCACAATTTTGAGGAAAAAACATAGATGGTCCCATAAGGACAATTTCACACCTTAAACTAAACCTGAACTAAAAACAACAAAACAAACTCGTTTTGACATTTTCTAATTTGGGAAGAAGACAAGAATGAGAGAGCAGGTATAATATTCCTTTCCAGATATTATCTCGTTTTCCTTTTTTCAGTATATTTAAAACTGAATATTGCAGATGTATTACGAATACAATCGAAAACAGTAGAAGACCAACCAGCATATATCCAACCTCTTTATGAATATAATATTCAGTTGTAATTATAAGAACATGCAATACGAGACAACAATAAAGCCAAAGACTTCTCCACAAGATAACAATTCGTTATTTCCAAAATAAAATTCAAGATGTCGAACACATAACCATGAATTACAAATTGATGAGATGAACCAGCAAACTCTTAATTCTTTAAACAACGTTATTGCCTTATACAACAACAATATAACAACTAGCAACTAAAATGTTATTGTATTATACAACAGCAATACAATAACCAGTACACAGAAACCAATCCTAAATACATATTTAACAGTTGGATTGGAATGATAGGATAAGAACCTGTAAGCATGAATGAAACACCTGAAGTGATGTTTCCCGAGACAATGGGTTTGCGTCCACTGCCTGCTTTCATGAGGGGCTACGTCCTCCAACTAGCTGAAAGCTGAAGCTTTCTGAGACATTCACAAGAGAGGAAACTGAACTGAATAATAAAATCAAGCATACCCACAATGAGCCTCTTTCCCTTTTTAATACGCAAACCAAGATTGTTTGGCTCCTCTCTAGTTTTCGTCTTATTCTTTTGTGGCTCTTCAACTTCCCTAAGGCATTTCTTCTTGTTCCTCCTTGCCCCTTTGTCCTTTATATAACATTAAGTCGCCCCTTTTAATATTTTGAGCCTATATCTTAGAGTCAATTTAATGTTGCATGAAATAAGACTTCAATATTTCTAATGTTCCAAAAAGGAAACATTATAGCAGGATTGCAAAGAGAAGAATATGGGGTAAGTTTACCATTCATTATTCATTTGTTCAAATTCACATTTTTCTTGTTTTTTCAAGTAGCTTCAAGCATTTAGGTAGTTTTTTTTTTCGTTCTATATTACCCCGATTTTTCAAATATATTCACGAATTTCAGAATTACATAACATTGGAACATTCATCATAATAACATTATCATCAATGCCATCCATCAAAACATCATAGAACATAGAATCAAATTGAATCGTCTTAGAATAGGAACATAGGATGACATCAAATGAGAGAATGAAAAGTATCATATATTCATATCATGACCATATATCAAAATTTGCGAAGGCTGCAAGTTCAAGTTTGAAAAAAATCAAAAAGACTTAAAAGTATCAAATTCAAGATTCAATTATCATTGCATCAATCTATTAACTATTATATAATGTAATATCTCTAATGGATATTATACCGAATTTTCCTCATAAACAGATTTCAACATATAATAGAAAACTCATGCAAAGCCAACCAACAATGTAAACCAGCAAATGAACCAATAATGCTCATAAAAATATTCAGTTTTAACATATTAGATTTGCTATTGTATTATGCATAGAGTCCAACCTTACAAACAACAATAATAGTTAGATTGGAAACATATAAAAAGAGCCTGTAAACCCAACGTGAACTTTGTTTTGAATCCACTGTAGTAATGAATCAGGGCTACGTCCAATCCACCAACAATGGCCCGAAGGTTTGCGGCCTCATGTTTGAAATGGATGATGTAAACTCTTCCAGTGTTTCTCCAAGAGAAACCCAAATTCTCCAAAACAAACAACAATCCAAGTGTCCTCAAAATAAATGAGACTTCCTCTTTTAATGCTCAACCGTGACTCTTCAGATTCCCATTCGGTCTTTCGTCTTATAGCCCCTTTGTCACCTTTTCCCTTTATTAATTAAAAGAGACTTTTTAAATAGTTTTAGTTTAACTCCAAAGTTACTTATAAGTATTTTATGAGTTGGGTTAGTAATTTTCTAATGTTCCCAAAAAGGGACATTGTAGTCCTCTCTCTTTGAGATTGCTTGTCCTCAAGCAATCAGTACCAGGATCCCATATAAATCTGCAAAGGAACTTATAGCCCAATCTGAAAATTTTTTTGCCACACTATGAAGCGAGGTGTTCAAGTACAATTCATCCATCAACTAGATGCCTGGATCCCATGTCAATCTGTGAAGTACTGTTGCATCTGAAGGTTGCATGACTCTAATCTTAAATGCATCAAAAGTCAAATTGTGTAGTACTACAACATAATCCTCAAAATGCCACGCATACATTTAGTCAACACCTAGATCCCAACCATCCTATCAATACGATCTTGGGAGTAATGGATGTCTAATAACCTATCATCCTGGATCAACCAACTGAATAAACATATTACCCGACCAAAATTGGAAATATGCATGAAGCTCTACTGATAAGTCCACCACATATCGCTGTCATAAACTGGACCAACATTATAGAAGTTGACATTGTTGTCACTGTGTCTATTTGCTAGAAGGGTAACCATCTCACAAGGTGTGTCTCAAGTTGAGGTATCTCCATGAACCAATTTGAAACTTGCTAACCTCTAGAGGCTGAGCCAAAACTAGAAAAATAGTAGACGAACCATAGAATCCACTGACAACCGGAGTGTGCCTAAAGATAAAATCACTTGCTAGTAAATACATAGCTGTCATCTCATGAAGACTGGGTGATATGTCTCTAGATAGTCAGTAGAAACTATCAGCATACATTAAGGGCAATTTACGTTGTTCAGCGTCACCATAAGTACCAATACTCAAATCAACATCTCCATCAATGAAAGGATCACCATCAAATGAAATCTCTGAGTCATTTTCACTTGTTTCATCTCTATCCATGTGCCATTGTGTAGAGATATAATTGCTGTCATAAAAATCAGAATTCTCATGGCTGTCTTCATGCTGGTCAATCCTCTCGTTCTCATCACTGTCAATCTCATCAACTCCAACATCTGAATGCTGAGCCAAGGTAGACTGTGTCAAATTTAATTTCTGATTAAGCCCAACAATCTGATTTTCTGCCTCCTGAAGTGCTGCTAAGGAAGCCTCTAGGATGTCCTTAGAATTCGTGAGCTCGCAAGAAAAGATATCAACTTCTTCCTTCTTTTTTAAGGCCTTGGAGTAAATCTTTGTGAGATTTTGAAGATGATCACGATCTGAAAGAAGATGTAAATTGTTTGATTTCATTGTTTTGATCCCTTCTTGTATCACTAGAAAATGTCTTCAAGTCCCTTTTGTCTTCTCTCTAATTGATTCTTAAAATAATGTTTTTCAACCATCTCATATGTGTTATCAAAATGTGATAAAGCTGCAATAATCTTATCTTAGATACTTTCATTTAACTTTCCAAATAAGGTGACTTGGTAGGTGTATGAGATAAGTCAAATGCGCATGAGGTGGGAGAAAGTGTGTCACCATATATATCCATATCATCAATGTCATCTTTTATACTCAACTGTGACAAAGGATTAGGGACAGCATGATATTCAAAAATAAATTCGTCACAAGAAGAATCCATGCCATATGTAGAAACCCATAGGTCTGAATCAATGTCAGCATCATCACTCACAAAAGGTGTTAAGCCGTCATCATTGGCTGATTGGACAATCTTCTCCGATGTGTTATCAACATGTCCATTAAGACCACTAGTATCACCAGCCCCACAAGAAACTTCTATCTCCATACTACATGTCAATAGACCTGTACCATGTTTAACACCTTCCATATGATCATGAGCGGATTGCTCTTCCTTTTCAAGACCATTGGCAAGCTAATTATTGTCATACAAATTTCTGCACTTGTCTTTTGCAAGGAGATCCTGGGCCAAATCATAATATTTCCTTTTTGCCACATCACTCTTGTTTTGCAGCATTGGATGAAGCTCCACACAATCCATGAAGGGTAACTCTTTGAATCTGTGGAGGGAATTTGTTGTACTCATCATACATGCTCGATATTTCAGTTCTTACATCAGATTGGAAATTTTGGGCTAATTGTTGTTGTATCTTAACAAGATCAATTCCGACTTTTTTGAAGCTGCGTACTTTCCCCATAACAATTTACTGTGTTGTTTACAAAATCAATCTGTTAATCCACCCGACCAGATTTTGTCTTTGTTTTCAGCTTACCCTCACACAGTTTTTAAAATAGTTTGCAGAGATATCAGATCAATTTGCATGTAACTTCAGGTGTGCAATATGACTATAGCAGCAAAGGTCTCAAGAAATATACCTCCTCAAAATAGAATGAACACTCAGCCAAAAGTCCAACGTAACGCCTCGAATGTTTGAAGCATTTTATTCCTGTCCCTGCTGACCAAGTGATATTTTCAACATAAATATTCTGGCCAAGAGAATAAACAGCTCCTGTTGAACCCAGATCACACCTCCTTTATGTTTCATTCATTGAACTTCAAGAATATACTTGGTAATACCCAACAATCTAAAACCTACCCAAACTTCACAAGGCATTCTATCATATTACTAGCTGTTGTTCTATGAGGTAGACTGCTTTCTATCACAATCTCATAAGTACATGGATTTTCACGGACCAATGTCTGATCCAAAGGGTAACAATGGAGTTGCTACAATAGATATAATTAGGTCTAGACACTATTTGTTCATATTACAAGATGATTGTTGCTGTTGCTGACGACTGAAAAGCTCAACCACAAATGTCACAACCCCATACTGTCCTGTTGAGGAGTCTTTCCTTTTGAAACATTGACGACATACAATTCTTATCAGGTCAAAGATTAGCCTAAACAGTTATCACTGAGATAAGATGGCTAGTTTAATTAAAAAAGTACCCAGATCATTACAATATGTAGTACCAAATTGTGTGGGTCTTCCCCAGTTGTAGCCTTGTTTCTTCAACAATCAACAAGCCAAAAGATTCTTCGCCTTGGACGATATTCATAAGATAGCTCAATCTCTCCTAAATCACTCTTTCCAATCTTCAGGCTTTTGACGATTGCTATTTTATTCTTCACTCATGTCCATGTTTTGCATGGAGTTGTTCACAAACGACGATGTGGTTGTTCGACCATACTCAAAGAAATAACCGTCTTTTCTAATTGTTTCCTTACAGTACCTCTGCTATGATGTGAAGGCCTCATGGAGGAAGGAGTATGAATTGGGTACAACTCACACTAGCAATTATGTCTATAACAAACACACCTCCCGTTCGAGAATGATATGATCCTTGTGATCTCTGGAAACTTTGACGGGAAGGGACAATCTAAGGAGATTGTCGATAAATAATTTAGGCCCATATGATTCCTTTCCAGCAAAATATTGAACAATGTTGTCTAAGGATAAAGTGTCACCGTTAGGAATATTTCCCTGTTGAATGGTCTGGACGCTCGACCATAGTATTATCAAAAATATTTATTTTGTAAATTGTGTTTTCAAACTAAATAAATCTTCCAAACTCTTCTCCTTTGTCTTGACTATGCAATGATATCATAGTCTGGAGGTATGACCACGTCAATATGCCTAGGAATGTTACTTAATTTATGAATTGCCACTGTTCCCTTTTGCAAAGAATCTATAATGCCTAAAATTACACCTCAACATTCCCTTTGTGACTTGTGAGTCTCTTTAGGACTTCCCGACACCAATGCCACAGTAAATCAGTTCCCTGACACAACGGCAAGAGATAGTGCCATTACTGTAGAACACAATAATAATCCTAAGAGTGGGGGTGAATTAGGATTATACTGAAATCTTTTGCCAATTTAATTTATTGCTAAACTTGTGTAAAATATTTCATCAGTGTACCATAATATCAACAATAATAATCAAATAAACACAATCCACAAGAAGAATAAAGAAGATATAACGTGGAAACCCAACTCGGGAAAAACCACCAACACCCAGATTGCTAGGAGCTACTATCCTAATCCAGTCTCACCAATCTTTCTTCAAATACAACTTTAAGGGCTTCAACCCTTAGGAGCAACAACCCCTTTTTCAGAGCTACAACTCTTTTAAACTGAGCACCCACCTAATCTGTATGAGTATCCAACTCGTTGACAAATTAGAATCCAAAACACAATCCAATTTGCTTTAAAACATTATGCTATCTCTATACAAAGATTGAATTGAATTTCTGAAAGTTTGGCTTTGATCTGATATCACTTTACTGAACATCAAAACATTTTGATAACTGTCAAACTAGGAACAATTGTTTCACAGACATTTTCTTCAAAATCTCAATATAAAATTTTCAAACCCTGTGACATGTCAAATTTCAACATACAACTAAATCAAATATACCTGCCCTTGTACATTGTCACAAATCTTCATTTGAACTTCTGTGTTGATCTCTGTTCCTGATGTATCTACTTCTCTGATTTTATACCATCTCAAAAACTTGTTTTCATCTATATGCTCTTCTAATAATATAGACTCTCAATACCTTTTCTGTTCATGTAATTGGCTTCTTCTTCAAACATATTCTGTTTTTTACCATCCTCAATGGACACAATAATACGAAATATATATAGAGGATGATTTAGTTGAAATGCGTTCCAACTTCCTTTGTTTTGTAATAAAACTGTCCTCTAACCAAACATTAAATATATTAACAGGGAACACGTCACCAATAATAAACCGATGCACTGTTTCAATAATTTTTTTTGTGTCACCAAAACTTTAATAAGACTATTTTATTATCATCGGGCTGCCACAACTCATACTAGGAAATATTAAGACAAACTTCTTTTGTCCTTTCCCAATTTTGTCCTTTCCCAGTTTTGTCTTTTGTCCTTTCTGAACCTTGTCTTTTATTACTTTCTTTTACGTGACCAAATAAAATTACATCTGCAGTGCCTTGTGAATATATTTATTGGCAATTCTAAACAGAATTCGTTTCGTGTAGTTCTTTGTCAAACATTTTGAAGAATGATTATCACACAAGGTTTATTTTTAAATATTCATGAGGCTGCCAATGTAGCTTTTGCTAGCCAACTACGATGCAACAGTTGCTGTAAGTTCTTCATTCATAACCAGTCTGTATAACATTGTTCTATCACCTGATATGCAACCCTATGTATAATATCAACAAGATATCTTCCAGCCACCGCATATTTGTTCAGATACAAAGCTTGCTGTGAGTCTATACAGAACAGTAATGTGAAGAATAGAGTATTCAGATTCACACAGGTATGTACAAGATAATCATTTCATACAAGGTTTGATATTCATCTAGAAAAGAGTCTATTTGACATCAATGACACTTAACAATCTCCCCCTGTCATTGATGGCAAAATACTGTCACAAATTATGCTGCGAAAACTCCATAAATTTGAACATTTGAGCTATATAAATCTGAACTGCACCATCGTCAAGTCCAACAATGTTTGTTTCATCCACAACACCTGTGTACAACATGCTACAGCAGCAATATATTCAGACTCAGCAGTAGAGAGTGTCACGGATTCTTGTTTCTTGCTAAGCCATGCAACCAACCTGTTACCCAAAAAGAATGCTCCCCCACTAGTGCTACGTTTATCATCCACACTATCTGCATAGTCAGCATCTCTATATGCAACAAGAGAAAATTGATCATCATTAGGATACCATAAACAAAATTCAGAAGTGCCTTGTAAATACTTGAATATACGCTTCACTGCATTAAGATGAGAAACTTTAGGAGCAGCCTGAAATCGAGCAGCCATACATACTGCTTGCATTATATCTGTTCTAGATGCTGTTAGATAGAGTAAACTACCAATCATTGACCTATATTGTTGTTGGTCTGTTGCTGGAGATTCATCACCTTTAGTAAGTTTACAACCAGTAATCATAGGAGTACTCACAGGTTTACAAGAATCCATCTTAAGCTTCTTGAGCATCTCTTTTGTGTATTTGGTTTGAGATAAGAAAATGCCATCTTTCAATTGAGAGACTTGAAAACCAAGAAAGTAGGAAAGTTCTCCTAACATTGACATTTCAAACACTGTTTGCATTTGAATTGCAAATTCTTGGCAGATTTTATCATCACCCCCAAAAATAATGTCATCAACATATATGACCACAACAAAAATCTGATCATTAATGGACTTAAAATACATATTACTACCTGCATTACCTCTGTGAAATCCATGCTCAATAAGATGCTGATCAAGTGTAGAGTACCAGGCCCTGGGGGCTTGTTTTAGACCATATAGTGCCTTTTTGAGCCTGCAAACACACCCTTCTTTACCTGGACAAACAAATCCTTCTGGCTGTTCCATGTACACTTTTTCGTTTAAGTAACCATTCAGAAAGGCTGATTTAACATCCATCTGCCATACTTTAAATTTCTTATACGTTGAAAATGCAAGAAACATGCGTATAGCTTCTAGTCTAGCAACCGGAGCAAACGTCTCCTCAAAATCAACTCCCTCTATTTGAGCATAGCCTTTACATACAAGTCTGGCTTTATTACGAGCTATTTGACCATTTTCATTTAGTTTATTTTTGAAGACCCACTTAGCACCTATTACATTTTTGTTTGTAGGCCGTGGAACTAACTCCCAAGTTTGATTTTTCTCGATTTGATTTAATTCTTCTTTGATTGCTTTAATCCAGCATTCATCTGCACTAGCCTCTTTATAAGTTTTGGGTTCCATTCCTGAGATTAAGGATAAATAAGCATTGTTAAAATATTCATCTTCGTTATAATTTTTTACATCTTTCCTTCTAGTTTGAACCCCTTCATTTTTACCCCCAATTATTAGTTGTTCTGGATGATTTTTCTTGACAAATTTAGATGGACTTTTAACTGGATTACCATCTTCAATATTTTCAAAAGAAATCCCACTTGCATTATCTGATGATGCTTCTACTAATTCCATAGAATTAGTAGGTGCTGAAGTAACTCCATTATTAGATGCTGAAGATGTTCCATCAGAATTACTTGTACAAACATTTGTAGGAACAGTATCAAATACATTTTCAGAATTAATCATGCCATCATCAGAATTGTCTTTATTTAGTTCATCAAATCTTACTTGGACACATTCAACAATTTTTCTTAACCTGTTATTGTAACATTTGTAAGCTTTGCTGTGAGTGGAATAACCAAGAAATACTCCCTCATCACACTTTGAATCAAAAGTGCTCAGACCCTCTTCATCTCGTTTAATATAACACTTACTTCCAAAAATCTTAAAATATTTTACCGAAGCAGGCTTACCATACCATAACTTGTAAGGAGTTTTCTTGCTGTGAGGTCTTAGTTGTACCCTGTTAAGAATGTACACTGCTGTATGTACAGCTTCAACGCAAAATTTATCAGAAAGATTTGAACCACTAAGTAAAGTTCTAGCCATTTCTTTTACCGTTCGGTTCTTTCATTCTACCACTCCATTTTGTTGAGGTGTTCTGGCTGTCGAATAGTGTCTTCTAATTCCTTCCTCTTCACAATAAGCAGTGACTTCGTTAGAAAGAAACTCAGCACCCCTGTCTGATCTAAGACACTTAATTTCATTACCTGTTTCCTTTTCAACAATAGCTCGAAAATTTTTAAATCTTTCAAAGGCTTCAGATTTCTCCCTTAAAAATGTAACCCAAGTCATTCTTGAATAATCATCTACAAGCAACATAAAATACCTTTCATTTTTCAAACCTTTTGTTCGGGTTGGTCCACATAGATCAGTATGAATTAATTCAAGGGGCTGTGAACTTGAATATTCTTTAGATTTGAAACTTACTTTAGTCTGTTTTCCCTGTTGACAGTCTTTGCAAACAACATTTTTAGGTTTCACAATCTTAGGCATATATCTAACTGAATTCAAGGAACTGATTTTTAACAAGACTATCAAAGTTAACGTGTCCCAATCTTCTATGCCATAACCAGCTCTCATCAATTTGACTTAGTAGGCAACTTTTTCTTTTGACATCTCTCAAATCATAAACATTACTTTCTGTACGTTTACCTTCTGCAATTACTTCACCAGAGTTAGTTTTTCTAATTTCACATCCTTGTTCATCAAAGTTTACAGAGTAACCATTATCACATAATTGACTAACACTTAACAAGTTATACTTCAACTCATCCACAAACCAAACATTGTTAACCTCCATCATACCATTTATTTTCAGAGTGCCTTTTCCGCGAATTGGAACTGTAGACTTGTCCCCAAATTTTACTGGACCACCATTCCAATCTGCGAATGAAGTAAACCTGCTTTTGTCACCAGTCATGTGATTTGAGCATCCACTATCAATAATTCAAGAATTTTCTTTAGTAGTATGCAAAGCTGTAACAACGAGAGAATTATATCCCTTTTTCTTCCAAATTTTTGTTTCCTTTTTATTGATAGGCTTACTACCAGAATCATTGATGTATAACTGACAATTCTTTGCAACATGTCCTAAATTCTGACATTTAAAGCAAATCACATTGAAATTGTTTAAAACATCAAAAGGATTTGGATTAACAAAATTGATCCTCTGTCTTGACCTTATCCTGCAGTTAACTGCTTTATGACCAAAATAATTGCAGAAATTACAATAGCCAAAAAATGAATAGTTTCTTTTAGAGAATTGTCTCCTTGCATTATTTTGGCTTATTGTATTTGTGGAACTTTCAGCCTTATCAAATCCTAATCCTGTTTTGATAGCACAATCTCGTTGTTGAGACAACATTTCACTTAGTAACTCTGAACTTTTTGTAAACTTTACTTGTTTATCAAACAATAGAGTTAACTTCTTAATTTCATCTCTTAACCCAACTATCTCACTTTCTAATTTAGAACAGTTTTCAGTTTTGACAATTAGTTCAGAATTTACCACGTCTAATTTTCTTTTAGTCTCTTCAAGTTCTAACTTCAGATCTGCAATTATTTCTGTCTGTGCTTCCGAATTTTTGTTTGACATCATTTTCTTCAGATGTCCAATTTCTTCGAGAGCACAAACCAATTCAGCTTCAAGATCCACTTCACTTTCGGATTCACTGCATGCCTCACTACTGCTAGAATCTGTAGCACAAGGTCCTAGAGCCATAAACAAAAATTCACCATTATCTGAGTCACCACTGTCAGTACTTTCATTTTTGACAGCTAAACTTTTCTTTTTCTTAAAAGTTTTCTTTGAGTTAAAGTTAGATGATTTCTTAAAAATATCTTCTTCGTCACTATTAGCCTTAGGACATTTGGCAGCAAAATGACCAGTTTTACCACAGTTGTAACATTTCACTGGAGATTTCTTTTTATTAAACCTTTTGAATCTCTTTACTAAACTTGCCAATTGCTCCTCGAAGTCCTCTGATCCTAAACTTTCTGCCTTTTCTTTCTTAGTGGCTTTGAATGCTACTTCTTTTTTTATTTCTGTTTCACCTGCCAACCTCATTTCATAAGCAGTTAGTATCCCTTGAATTTCATCTATTGTAAGTTTTTGTAAGTCTCTAGCTTCTTCTATAGCAGAACTCTTTGCATTGTATCTAGAAGGTAAAGATCGCAAAACCTTTTGGACAATAGTCGATTCTTTAACTTTTTCACCTAAGCCTTTGATAGCATTAACAATTTCATCTACTCTGAATAGATATTCAGCAATACTTTCTTCCTCTTTCATTTTAAGTTCTTCAAATTTGGCTATATAGGTTTGTAGCTTAGCTTGCTTTACTTTCTCATCTCCTTCATAAACACCTTTTAATTTATCCCAAATTTCTTTAGCAGTTTTGCAATGCATTACTTTAGTAAATTCATTGTTGGCTAAACTGCATAATAAAGCGTTTCTTGCTTTTGCATTATTTTCATAGTCTCTTTTTTCAGCATCATTAGTTAAAGGTCCTTTAGGTAAAACATATCCATTTTCAACTGACATCCAAACATCGTAACCAATCGATGCAATGTAACTTTCCATCCTGACACTCCAAAATGCATAATTAGTTCCATCAAAGAGAGGTGCTTTGTTTGATGATGCTCCTTCTAAATTGGCCATGTGTTCTGATACCAAGATCTACTTAGATTGATTAGATCTATTGATAACCATTGGCTCTGACACCAATTGTAGAACACAATAATAATCCTAAGAGGGGGGGTGAATTAGGATTATACTGAAATCTTTTGCCAATTTAATTTATTGCTAAACTTGTGTTAAATATTTCATTAGTGTACCATAATATCAACAATAATAATCAAATAAACACAATCCACAAGAAGAGTACAAAAGATATAACGTGGAAACCCAACTCGGGAAAAACCACCAACACCCAGACTGCTAGGAGCTACTGTCCTAATCCAGTCTCACCAATCTTTCTTCAAATACAACTTTAAGGGCTTCAACCCTTAGGAGCAACAACCCCTTTTTCAGAGCTACAACTCTTTTAAACTGAGCACCCACCTAATCTGTATGAGTATCCAACTCGTTGACAAATTAGAATCCAAAACACAATCCAATTTGCTTTAAAACATTATGTTACCTCTATACAAAGATTGAATTGAATTTCTGAAACTTTGGCTTTGATCTGATATCACTTTACTGAACATCAAAACATTCTGATAACTGTCAAACCAGGAACAATTGTTTCACAGACATTTTCTTCAAAATCTCAACATAAAATTTTCAAATCCTGTGACATGTCAAATTTCAACATACAACTAAATCAAATATACCTGCCCTTGTACATTGTCACAAATCTTCGTTTGAACTTCTGTGTTGATCTCTGTTCCTGATGTATCTGCTTCTCTGATTTTATACAATCTCAAAAACTTGTTTTCATCTATATGCTCTTCTAATAATATATACTCTCAATACCTTTTCTGTTCATGTAATTGGCTTCTTCTTCAAAACATATTTTGTTTTTTACCATCCTCAATGGACACAATAATACAAAATATATATAGAGGATGATTTAGTTGAAATTCATTCCAACTTCCTTTGTTTTGTAATAAAACTGTCCTCTAACCAAACATTAAATATATTAATATGGAACACGTCACCAATAATAAACCGATGCACCGTTTCAATAAATTTTTTTTCTGTCACCAAAACTTTAATAAGACTATTTTATTATCATCGGGCTGCCACAACTCATACTAGGAAATATTAAGACAAACTTCTTTTGTCCTCTCCCAATTTTGTCTTTTCCCAGTTTTGTCTTTTGTCCTTTCTGAACCTTGTCTTTTATTACTTTCTTTTACGTGACCAAATAAAATTACATCTGCAGTTCCTTGTGAATATATTTATTGGCAATTCTAAACAGAATTCGTTTCGTGTAGTTCTTTGTCAAACATTTTGAAGAATGATTATCACACAAGGTTTATTTTTAAATATTCATGAGGCTGCCAATGTATCTTTTGCTATCCAACTATGATGCAACAGTTTCTGTAAGTTCTTCATTCATAACTAGTCTGTATAACATTGTTCTATCACCTGATATGCAACCCTATGTATAATATCAACAAGATATCTTCCAGCCACCGCATATTTGTTTAGATACAAAGCTTGCTGTGAGTCTATACAGAACAGTAATGTGAAGAACAGAGTATTCAGATTCACACAGGTATGTACAAGATAATCATTTCATACAAGGTTTGATATTCATCTAGAAAAGAGTCTATTTGACATCAATGACACTTAACAATTACCATATCTTTTGGAGTATTTGGTGACCAACAACAATCATAACATCTAGGAACTTGGTCATTCGAAATTGATACAAATGCATGTAACATCTCCACAAATACTAGCAAACACTACCTTGTTGATGAAAGCTCTCATTCTGGTTGACCATTCATCTTCCGTAACAACCAGAATATAATGTCCCTTGCGTTCAGAATATGGGCACACAACATTCCATAGTTAATTCATAACATTAATTTTTTTTAGCACCGTTCAATGTGTATATCAATCATATCTGCAACATACGACTGTACTAGAATGTGAAGGGCATCAATCCTTTTATTTCTGAAGGTTGTAATGACATTTGCAGATATCCTCATCTTTCTTCTAGACATTGAACAAGATCCTGTCACTTTGCAATTCCTCTCCCCAGAAACTCCTTTCATGAGAAATAGGAAAATATTAAATGAAATCTCGGTAAAGTTTCTTGAAGACTAGCCAACCCATGGGAACGCTGAATTAAATTAGGAAGACTTAATATAACATCAAGTTGAAATATACTCCTCCATATATTCTCTCGTTGATATCTTCTATATCCATGATATATTTTGCCAGACTATAGTTATATTAGAGGGCACCCGATAATTTATATCCACGGCTTTTTAAATAAACATTTGCTTAATATACACCTCTTGAATATAAGCTCCGAGCCTTAGGTAGAACAAAAATGATTTCTCATTCATTTCATTGAAATAATTAACGGGATAATTTTGCCTAAAACACTTCTCCGCAATGAACTAGAATTCTGAATATATCATGCCTGATAAATTAAAGCCAAAGTTTGTCGAACTATAGTTGGACACAAAGTTTCCGCTTCTGTATCGGTTCACAAATAATCTCACGGCACACATATTTCCTTTCTTAGAAAGAACCTACGGACCCACAAAATATTAGACTCCACTTGCAACTAAAACTTCATTCCCACTGTATGCCACAAAATTATAATCTCAGAACATTAAAAGATTGCTTCCTATTGTTCTCTGCTTCACGTACATTGCAAGCACAATTGGTGAAACTGATTTATTTTTGCAGATAATAATAAATCTGAATAGTTTTCTGCAAATATTTGATTATGATAAAGTTCCGGATAGAGATATCTAACCTGCAGATTCCCCATGACCCTGTCTCTATATTTGCAATAAGGCTCTGATCGAACCTTTGGCTATACCCAATCAGGATGGTAGGTTCGATGCTCTGATACCACTGTAAGATCCCCAATGGATTTGATAGCGAATTTTCCTCATAAACATATTTCAACATATAATAGAAAACTCATGCAAACACACCCAGTAATGTAAACCAGCAAATTAACCAATAATGCTCATTAAAATATTTAGTTTTAACATATCAGATTTGCCATTGTATTATGTATAGAGACCAATCTTACGAACAACAATAACATTTAGATTGGAAACAGACAAAAAAGCTTGTAAGCCCAGTGTGAACTATGTTTTGAATCCACTGCAGTAATGAATTGGGGCTACGCCCAATCCACCAGCGATGGCCCAAAGGTTTGCGTCCTCAAGTCTGAAATGGAAGATGTAAACTCTTCCAGTGTTTGTCCAAGAGAAACCCAAATTCTCCAAAACAAACAATAATCCAAGCACCCTCAAAATGAACAAGACTCCCTCTTTTAATGCTCAACCATGACTCTTCATACTCCCATTCGGTCTTTCGTCTTGTTGCTCCTTTGTCACCTTTTCCCCTTATTAATTAAAAGACACTTTTTAAATAGTTTTTGTTCAACTCGAAAGTCACTTTTAAGTATTTTATGAGTTGGGCTAGTAATTTTCTGATGTTCCCAAAAAGGGACATCACATATAATGTCCAAACACTCTTTAAGTCTGAAACATCGAAGTCAAAATGAAAAAAAATATAGTATGACTAATCTTGATGCTTATCAGCTGTCCATTGTATGTTAAGTTGAAATGCAAACATTACCATATCTTGTGTTATGATTGTTCATAACGTATGATATTTTATTTATTTATAATCTTAACTTAACTGAGGCATGGTGTCTATGAGTTGGCAATTCATTTTTTTTGCAAATGTCAATAATGCGAGTAGGCAATCCTTTTTTTATTTGCAAATGTCAATAAATTTTTTGTTTAACCTTTTTTAGCTGTAGGAAACAACAAATTGTCACCAGGACAGTAAGGGGGCGGTTCGACCATACCAGGAACAGTCAATCGCCATTGAAACTTGTTGTCGTTTCCGGTGTTTTGGGGATGGTTTCTAATTTTTCAGCTGATCAAGGATGGCTAGGAGACATCCCCTACTGTCCCCTTGTCCTCTCAACCATTTTTGTTTCTGAAACCTAGAGTTTGGGGGTGGAAACGTGTTTCCCAATTACATAGATTTTGTTCCATGTTTGTATTGGCGCTTTTGTTTAAACTTTCGACAAAAAAAAGAGCAGTAGTGAGAGAAGAAATTGAACTTGAGATTCAACAAAGAACTAGTACTGCTGTACCAATGATTCTGAGTTCAAATAATTCATTTGAATGCCTGTCTCAACTTTTTAAATAATTTTGAAAGAAGGGCCATTTAACCCCCAAAAATCTGTCACAAATTGTAATCTGATTGAACAAGCAAACCTTTTTTAAGGGGTGCTAGAGTATAGCTGTGCTATTTGGATAAGAAAGCCATAGGGGTAGCTGTACAAAAGTTTGATCTCACCTTTTGGGATATGTACATTAAGTGTGAAAGGCTATGAGGCTATAGCGCTAGCTGAGAGATCAAATTAACTAGGTAGCACATGGAGGGGGAAGCAAGAAAAGGTAATTCTAGTGGAGACTATGCAGCCTGTTGTGTCATTTTCTACATAAATAATAGATGTTGGAAGTCAAAGGAGAGAGTATTCTATTTCTACCAAGGAAATGAAAAGAGTAATTGTGCGAATTCGGACTTGTAGAGTACTTGCAGATCAAAATGTTTTGACTTGAGAGTGTTCGAAGAAAGTTGGACACCTTTATAAAATATTTTTTTAAAATAAAAAATCTGAATGCAAAATATAGCAACAAATTTTGTCAAGTGAGTTTTATGTGGGTTGAAGGGTAGGGCCCGTCGTAGGGGTTTTGGGGACATTTTTATAATTTTTTAGAAGATACCAACCAATGCTTACAAAACCAAAGAAAAAAGTTTTTGCAATGTCAAACCCACATTTTTTCTTCAATTTTGCCAATTATTTCACAATAGTGAGAGGTGCCCAGTCTTCTATTGCACTTTTTTGTAATATCTATGTCACACCTTTTCATGTGACATGTTCCTTCTAATTTCAAACATATGTTCAAATATTTAATAGTTTCTATTCCTTTTTATCACCCACTTGAAATCTTAGTTACCTAGGTTTGTCCTTTTGCCTAGAGAATCCTGCCTAGGTTCGAACCAGTTCGAAATACTGGTTCCGTTCGGTCAAATTCGGCCATGGTTCCAATTCCTTGGGAGTGGTTCGAACCCGGATTCTAGAAAATCAAACCCAGGCGAATTTCAGGTGAACCCCAGGAGAACTTGGTTTTTATGCATTACAACTTGTGTCTCCTCTTGCACAAGACTAAAGAATACAAAGGGGAGACAAAGAGGTGGGATGTAGATGCAGAGTTGGCGGACTTGGATGCTTCTGCTTCTCGGCTTACAATTGAATATTTTGCAGATTGTTGATGCCCATACTATTGTTGTTGGTGCTAATCTCATTGGCCTTAGCTCTATTGTTGAGTCAACTAATGTGGAAGGACTATGAGAAGAAGAAGAAGAAGACGATGATGATGATGAAAAAGATGAATATTGAAATTTTTTACATTATGATTTGTAGAATCTTGAACTTGAAACAATGATACTTGAACTTGCTGTTATGATTCATGGATCATGATTTACTTTTAATGTTTTGAATCTTCGATGTTGAACTTGAAAATTTTAAATTGAAATATATGATGGTATGATCTTGATTCATTATGCAATGATTACAACTTAGATGTTTAATGTTTATGCCTATGGTGTTTTTGTTGTTTAAATGATTAACTAAGATTAAATCATATGATTTTATGACTCTATGCTTCTAGGCTTCATATATATATATATATATATATATATATATATATAATATAACTTTTACATGTTTTTGTACAAACAAACCCAAACAAACTCAAACAAACCTAAACCCCTTTCCAAAATTTTACCGTACCAGTGAACCGGTTCTTCAAATGCGTATTTCGAATCAAACTCGAACTGGTAACTAAGCTTGAAATTGATAAGCTTCTCACTACCCTTCTTGATAGAGAATATTCTAAGGTGGGTGTGTTGATGGGAGAAATGAGGCAAACATGGATAATGATGGGTGGAATGATATCAAACATCGTGTAGATTGGTGTAATGCAAGGTTGCACGAGGGCGGGGGTACTTAGGGTACGGGTATTGGTACTACTGTTTTTCAAAATAGGGGACGGGGGTACTTGGGTATGTCAAACTTTATTTTTAATTATACTTTTATATTTATAAAACATGTGAAATTATGAGTCATGACAATGGTTTTTCAAAACAAGAACAGTGATAAAGTTTGCAAATGTAATGTATTGTTTTCAGTTTCAGATGTGCTATATGTTTGTAATAATAATATATGATAAATGTTTAGATCATAGTTCCAAGAATCACGACTATTCATGCGATTCACGCGATTCGGCGATTCGATTCAAGCCAAACGATTTTTTGTGAATCGGTGAATCGAATCAGCGATAAAGGGTTTATGAAATAAGTTACTCATTAAATTTCAAGGGTTTTTTAAATTTTCCGATTCATGGCCGATTCGATTCCGATTCATGGCTGATTCACGATTTGATTCGGCCTTGCCGATTTCGATCCGATTCCGATTCTTGTTACTTTGGTTTAGATGCATAAGAGTAAAGACAGACTTTAAACATGAACAAGAAGATCATAATTCATATGACAATGACATATTGCAAATGATAAACTTCTGACTTGAATAGTGATATGGTTTATTGTTAATAATTATTGTTAACAAAAAATCGGAAAAAAAATAATTCAAAATTTTAATCAAGGTCCTTAGCTATGATGCTCTCCACTGAGTACACGATACTTGGGATACGTCTACCCGGTACTTGGGTGCGTGGGTATGTACCAGGGGTGTGGGTAAGAGTACCCATGCAACCTTGGTGTAATGATATTGAACATAGACCACTCATCAATACTATCTCAACATGTTTCGTTGGCTCTTATTTTCTTAGAGCTATTGATTGTTTACCGAAGAGAAATGAAGCAAGTTTGCAATTTTAGATTTTGAAGGACTACATAGAATAGGTTGAAGCCTCTAATGTTGTGCAAGTGGTGGTTGATTAAGGTCGTATATGTAGGTTAGAGAGGACCATTGAGGTGTAGGAACCTCTACTACTTATGGTGGTTAATTTAGAGGGGGTAGATTTGTAGAGGCAAACATATTTTAAGGGAGAAATGTGAAGGCAAGTATCCTTTGCAACAATTCGTTATTCACACTGAGGCAATAAATTATTCGCTAGTTATTAATTTTAAAAAATAATAAATATTACTAATGTTTGAAATTCATAAATTATTATTATTTTTTCTAATAACATTCGCTGTATTTTGAAATCCTAATTTTTGTAACTTGTTTGGACTGTAGATAATGGTGGGTCTTTCATTTAGCTGGAATCATAACATATGCTAAAACAAATTCAATTGGGCTAGGAAAGATTTATAAGAAATTTGATAGTATACTAGGGTAGATGAAACAAGCCATTCATTATATACTGATCCCACTTTAGGATTTTATGATGAGCTTATTAGGCCCATTGTGATGTGGTGGTGGAGCACTATGAGAACACTAGTTTTTCTAGTATTTCATTCTTAAATCCTAGATGGTCTGTTGAAAGACCTGGGAGAGTGCCCATTTCCTGTGATGAAGTGAAAGAAAGGTAAAGGCACATGAAGATCCTTTCAAAAATTGTACTGATGAGAAGGACTTTATCTTCGTACAAAATGGCTAGTCTTTGTTAATCTTCTTGGTGCGCTTTCAACAAACTAGAGGTGATGATGAATAAAGTTTCTATAGTTAAAACAAACGATGGATATGGCATGACAAGGAGGTAGAAGTGTAACATACGGATTTTCCTTAACAAGTTTTAATCTTAAACTAAACTAATTTCCCAACTCTATTCACATGACTAAGAATTCCAACAACTGTTTAAACTGAAATAAAATCTATTTACAACATACATTACATATTTTACTGAATTTCCGGGAATACAAAATGAGATGTTAACATTTAACTTCATACTTAGCTGAAAGTAAATATCAGATGTTCTAGAAATGAAATATCTATAATTAAAAATTGAGATATTATGTAATGTAATCATTTAACTACTTCTAAGTTTTCAATTGAAATTAAATAACAGATATTCTTGAAAAGAAATAAGAAATATCTATCAAATACAAATTGAGATAACTGTGAATATTTAACTTCTTTAACGTATTAGCGATTTGTAAAGTAAATGACTTTCATCTTGAAATGAAATAACTAAACATTCAGAGGTTTAAAGAACATACAGTATAATTTGTGAAACTTCTTTTGCTTGTTGTCCAAGCCCTGGCATTGGTGAGAGGAGAAGCATTGACATAGGCTTAACCTTCCAACCGCGGACTATTATTTATCCCCACTTATTCTAATTTAATAGAATGACCCTCCCTACCCCAAGGTTAAGCTTGGGATGTTCATAAGTCTAGCCATTAGAGTATTCAGGTGGGTTGAAGTCCCAATAGTTATTTGACAAAATAATTGAAGCGTCTGGACAATCAACAAGATCACTTGTTTGGCAAATCTGCCTAATTCCACCTTGGTCAAGGATTTCAAAATGTGGGTCGACACACCTGATCTCCACCACTAGGCTTGACAACATTCTTCATGAGTAGAACATGCATGAGCTAATGCATTATTTACTAGGTTATTTATTTATTCTGATGTCATTCTTGTTTTGCAAATTCTCTACACCTCACCATTTTCAGGCCATCAAGCCGGTGATTCCTTGGTGCTTTCAGATTAAGATCACAATGATACTTTACACCTTCTTCACCAAAAACTGGCATCTTCGCCTGGTGAATTCCTTGGTGTTCTGATTTCAATATCACACTCTCAGTTATATATATGTATGTTTATTAGGATGCATTTCATTCTAACTGGAATAATAACTTCCTTTCCATGGGCCATAATTGATTCAAAGAAGTTCTCACATATTCGGATATATAGAAAAAGAAAATGATAGACTTTATGTATAATTCAGTGTCATATTATCACATGCTAATACTAAGAGAGACTACGATTAGAACTGACGGCTTAAGGAATAAATTCTGCATCCAATTAATCAAGAAGATGGTGTAAAAAGGTTACACAGGTTGCATCAGATGTCTTACGTGACTCTATCACCAAAATCTGAGAGTAGTCTTGGGCTTGAAAGAATCTGCCAATCCTGCTTTGAGACTTGCGGTAAGATGGAATTGATTTGAATTGGAACAGAATGATATCGGAACAGAGTTGATTGGAAAGGATATTGGAACAGAGTTCAGTCACTACGATGATATCTAGCAAGGAGTTTGATTGCTAAAGGAAAGGAACGTCGAAGGAGAAAATGAATGCTGATAGACGATTAAGGAAGACCATAATATAGAATAAGCCTAACTCTACGACTACCTTCAGTTACAAGATTCAAATCGAAAGCCATTCAAATCGACTTAAAAGAAAAAGAAAGGAGGGAAAGAAAGAAAGAAAGACAATAAGGAGTTTTTAAAAGTTAATATTATTTTATTATTATTATATTTTCTCATCTATGCTTATGTGTACGTAATGATAGGGTGGCATGATTGGATTTTTTATTAATAATGTAATGGTGTCATCTTATTATTATTTACATATGATTATATTTGAGAATGTAAAATAATAATTAAATAATATTAATATTTGATAATTCTTTTAAAGGTAAGAATTTATGTTTATTTTACATTATTTATTATAATGTTCTAATTTATAGCTGATGCGGTTCCACCATGAAATATGTTGCCAAGTCCTAGTAACCTTGCGAAGATAGTTTTAGGTCAAACCTGTCGATTCTGATGACTAAACTACTCGACCATCCCCTTCCGATGACCCCGTTTAGCAATGCTTCCCCTCTCTCTTCAGTCTTCTTCCTATAATCACTCAAAACAACATTCTTGCCAAGACATCAATTCAAGATTTATAAATTGCTAATTCAAAATCATCAATTGACCATTAGGGATTTCATCAATGTCAGAATAACTAGCTCTACATGTTCATCGTATATACAACGGCTATGATTAACTAACTTACTTTCACATGATCATGAATAAATTGATACAATGGCTATAATTAAGTAACTCACTTTCATATGATAAATAAATCGATACAACAACTATACTTAACTAACTCAATTTCACATGACCATGAAGAAATAAACAATGACTATAATTAACTAAGTCAATTTCACATGATATGAAGAAATAAACAACAACTATAATTAACTAACTCAATTTCACATGATATTGTTTCATTAAATCAACGGCTATGTTCAATCTTAAAATTTAGGGCAAAATTTGGGATGTAACATACCCACCCCCTTAGATTTTTCATTGTCCTCAATGAAAATAATAACAAATTGTACTTAATTAGTTAAAATAAAAGAAATAAAGTATTCCGTTTTCAACTTCAGAGAAACGGTAGGGATATCTTTGAAAAATATCATGATAATCTTTCCAGGTGGCATTATCTTCCGTATATTGGTCCCACTGGACCTTGCACTGTGTTACTTCTTGATTTCGTAAGCGTCGCTTACGTACGTCGAGTATTTTGAGCGGTTTTACCTCTACCACTCCTGGCTTTCGCACCTCTAGTAATTTCCAATCAATCATATGCTCATGGTGACTAATATACTTTTTAAGGTAAGACACATGGAAGACGTCATGCATCCCGGCAAGGGCTGGTGGTAAAGCAATCCTGTAAGCTACTGGGTTAACAACCTCCAAAACTTCAAAGGGTCCTATATATCTTGGAGCTAACTTAGCATTCTTGCCAAACTTGATAGTACTTTTTTGAGGTTTAACCCTTAGTAAGACCTTGTCCCCTACTGAGAATTCTCCGGGTGTTCTTTTAGCATCAGCGTAAGTCTTCTATCTGTCGTTCGCTTCCTTCAATCTCTGACGAATCTGAAGTACCTGTTCTTCCATTTCCTGAAGCATTTTAGGCCCGACAATGACCCTGTCTTCCAATCGATTCCAACTTATTGGAGTTCTGTATTTACGACCATACAACGCCTCAAAAGGAGCCATTTTAATTGAAGACTGATAAGAGTTATTATATGCAAATTCGACCAAGGGTAAGTATGTTTCCCATTGATACTGTCAATCCATACAATATACCCTTAGGAGATCCTCTAATACTTGATTTACTCGCTCAGTCTGACCATCTGTCTCAGGATGATAGGCTGAACTTATATTCAATTTGGTGCCCAAGGCTGTAAATAATGTTTGCCAAAACTTGGAAGTTATCCTAGCATCCCTATTTGAAATAATTTTCTCTAGAATTCCATGTAACCTGAAAATCTCTTTTATGAACTTATGAGGAATTTCAAGTGCTCCATCAGATAAATTCCCTAGTATGAAATGAGCAACCTTAGTCAATCTGTCAACCACAACCAAGATAGTGTTGTGCCGATTTCGAGTCGTAGGTAGCCCTTGTATGAAATCCATGGATATTACTTGCCACTTCCACTCAGGTACCTCATTTGGATGCAACAAACCTGCTGGGTACCGATGTTCTGCCTTCACTCTCTGACATTCTAAACAACTTGCTATAAACTTGATTTTTTCCCTTTTCATTCCCTTCTAGAAATATAAAGGTTTTATATTAGATAACATTTTTGTTACTCTTGGATGTCCTGAGTATGGAGTTGAGTGATATTCACCTAAAATCAATCTTTGGAGTTCAGGGTTATTTGGCACATAGATTCTGTGGCGATATTTTAATAATCCATCTTCTTCTAGGCTTAACTCTGAATACTTGGGATCTTGCGGATCTTTAATAAGTGCCATGCTGATTTCTGTATAAAACTCATCATGTTCCAAATGTTGCAAAATTTGGTCTCTTAACCTGAAATTTACCATAGTCATTGTCGAGATGTGTCTTCTCCGGCTTAGGGCATCAGCCACCTTGTTTTCCTTTCCTTTAATGTAGCTTATGTCCAACTCATAATTTGCTAAAAATTCCAACCATCTCCTTTGTCTTGCATTAAGATTTTGTTGGGTGAAAATATATTTTAAATTTTGGTGATTAGATCTAAGCTCAAAAGGTTTTCCAATTAAATAATGCCTCCACATTTGCAAGGCATGCACTATTGCTGCTAGTTCTAGATCATGGGGTACACAATTTTGTTCGTAATTTTTCAGTTTCCTAGACCCATAAGCAATGACTTGTTCTTCTTGCATTAATACACCCCCTAAACCTTCACCTGATGCATCAGTGATAACTACAAACGGTTTTTGTGGATCAGGTACCCTCAAAATAGGTGCAGTGGTCAATTTTTCTTTTAGAAACTCAAAAGTTGATTGACACTTTTCTGTCCAAACAAATTTCTTCCCCTTCCTCTGGAGTGAAGTGATTGGATAGGCTATCCTCGAAAATTTTCTGACTATTTTTCTGTAGAATCCAGCTAATCCCTTGAAACTCCTGACTTCAGATACGTTTCTAGGTATGGGCCACTCTTTAATTGCTTTTATCTTATATGGATCTATTGCTATACCCTGTGCTGAGATAATATGCCCTAGGTACTAAATTTCCTTTTGGTAAAAAGCACACTTAGATAATTTCCCATATAACTTGTGTTCTCTAAGTCTTTGCAGAACTATCTCTAAGTGTCTCTGATGTTCCTCTTCATTCTTGGAGTATATTAAAATGTCATCTATAAAGGCCAATACAAATTTGTCCAAACAATCTTGAAATATATTGTTCATTAAATTCATGAAAGCTGTGGGGGCATTAGTTAATCCGAACGACAATACTGTAAACTCATAATGTCCATATCTAGTTTTGAAGGCAGTTTTATGTATATCTTCTTTTTTAATTCACAGTTGATGGTATCCTGATCTTAAATCAATTTTTGAAAATACAGTCGCTCCCTTCATTTGGTCAAAGAGATCGTCTATCCTTGGCAATGGGTACCAATTTTTGATGGTGACTTTATTAAGCATCCTGTAATCTATACATAGTCTCATGGTTCCATCCTTCTTTCTTACAAGTAACATTGGGGCTCCCCATGGTGAGACACTAGGTCGGATCATCTTCTTATTCAACATATCTTGCAATTGAATCTTTTACTCCATTAACTCTGTGGTGGTCATTGTATTTGGGACCCTGGATATGGGTTCCACTCTCGGTATCAAGTCTATGGTAAAATGAAATGCTCGAGAAGGAGGTAATCCAAGAAGTTCCTCAGGAAACACATTTTGATAATTCTTCAAATAGGGATATTTTTCTTTGAGAGATTCTTTTAGTTTTTGCCTGATTTCTCCATCTTCATAAATGTAGTCATCCCCATATGTGGTTATTTTAAGCTCTCTTGTATCGTCAATCTTAACTGTGAAAATTTCACAGCCTCTTCTCCCATATCTCTTAAGTTGCATTGCAGAAATTTGTTTTGGTTTGATTTTATATTTGATCCCTGAAATACTTGTTGGTCTGCCTTGATCATCCACACAATTTACAGTTTTGGCAAGACAATCTATCTTAACCTTATGTTCATTGAGCCAATTAACTCCAATGATAATGTCATATGACCCTAACAGAGCTACATATAAGTTCAATTCTGTAGAGAAATTCGGAAAATCAACCTGAGCTTCAAACAATCATTGCTCTACCTTGGCCCTTGATCGGTTTGCATATATGGTTTTGCCATAAAACCAAATCTTTTCGGGAATCTACTTAACAATCTAGGTGAAATAAAGCATTTAGTTGCTCCAGTATCAATTAATATGGACATAGGGTTTCCGTAAATTTTACTCGGAGTTTCAATAGGGCCTATTTGCTGCTCTGCCTGTCTGTTATCCAAGGCTGCATGAATCCTCTACTGAAAGACTTGTTGTTGCGGAAAAGGTGGATGCTATGATTGGTTGAAGTTAGGGCACTGCTTCTTATAATGATTTCCTCTACAGATAAAACATCCTCCTCGTGGTTCTTTCTTCTCATTATTTCTCTATTTTTTGTTCACATAAAAATTACCTTTGATATCTCTTGTTCCACCGCTTATTATTTTCAGGTTTGTTATTCTTATAATCCTTAAATTGTTTTTTTGGCTGTCCAAAATCAGAGCCTTCTGAATTTCAGGTAGCCTTTCTTTTGTTGTCTCGGATGGAGTCATCCTTTCTAATCTTATGCTCTTATCGAACATCTTTTTCTAAAGCCTCTTCCATAGTCCAAGGTGCAAGAACATCAACAACTCCTCCTATCCTGTCAGTCAGTCCCATGATAAACTTTCTCACCTTCAGATTGGTGTCTTGCTAATAAGGTGGTACGTATTTAAGTAACCGAGTAAACTTCTCCCAATACTTATGCATTGACAAATCTCCTTGTTTCAAGTTTTGAAAATCCAAGAGTTTCTGGTCATAAAAGCTTTGAGGCACCATCGTTTCCGAAATATGCCCACAAATTTCGCCTAGGTGATATCAGTAGTTCTAATGTTTTGCTCGACCTTGGTGTTTTCCCACCAAGTTGCAGCTTCCTCGGTGAAATGATATATACCCCATACTGTCTTTGAGGTCTCAGAGTGTAATCACCTAAAAATGGTCATCTAGACTATTAGCCCCCTTTTCAACATTTTGGCTAAATTAATTTAATCACTTACCTAAGCCAAATTGCAAATAATCAATTTATTTGATTATAACCTATAGTTTGACTATGCTATCCTAAGTTCATTATTTGATTAAAAGAACATGTCCCCTTTTAATTAAATAAAAGACCCCATTCTTATAACCCACTTAAAGTGCACACATAAAGTCCTTTTTCTATTTTGCAATTAAAAGAAAAGGCTTTGTGACTTTTGTCTTATATGACAAGTCAACTTATATTCTATTGGTTGATTTGTGTGTGCACATGGATCACTCCTATTTTCGAATTCCACCGTTGATCATCCACCATCTTCATCTTGATCTCCACCGTCCATACATCTTTAAAAGGGAGAGAGCTTTCCCCATCCATGATCCATCTTTTGAACATTGTTATGCTGCAGGTTTTCTAACAGGTTTCTTTGGAGCTTTGTGGAGAACTTCTATCTCTTGACTACATTCTCTCATACCATAGCATCTTAGCTTAGCTTTCATTTTTACATGCAGCTTAATCTCACATAGCTTAATAATGGTATTGTCACACTCTCATCCATGCTTAAAATAGTTGCACTTTGCATATTCATTCTAGTGTAGTTTTCATATTTGCATTTGCATCCTTGAGGAACTCCTTGGGACATTTGCATTCTTGCATCTCGTCTTTGGAACCTCCCATTGCATGGTTTACTAGCAAGAAGAGTATCTCTAAGGCTCATCTGAGAGCCTTCTTATACTTAAAATATACTCTCTTGCACTCCGTGGATAGGGAGCTCTAAGCCGGCATCTAAGCATTCCCAACTCATGGAATCGTTTGGATAGAAGGGTTTAGAGTGTGACACTTTCGAGTGTACACAGAGAAGTTTCTAATTTTGAAATATTGCTCCATTTCAGTGAATCATGCTTCTGCTTCTTCTCCGGACTCAGAACCAGAGAACATAGGTGGTTTTATTTTCTTTATGTCTGTTGATAAATCAGCCACTATTTCTTTCTTTTTTTGCTTTTCTGCTTGTTTGGGAGAGGAGGTTTCGTTACGTCCAGAGACTTCTGTCTCCGCTTCGGGTGTGGTTTGCACTTCCTCATGGTTTTGCCCCATTTGAGCTGCCATTTCACTCATCCTCCTTTCAATGGTTTCTAGCTTTAATTGTATTTCTTGCAAAATTTGGAGTAATAGTTCATTGGAGGATTGAGGGTTCTTGCTACTATATCCTGGTTTTCTTCATTTCCGCTGTTATTCATTTTTTTATGTTTTAGGTTTCTCACCTGCAAATTTACAATTGTGTTCTTTTGCGAAAAGGAGAATTTTACACATAATAACTCAACTAAGCATTCTTATTTACATGATTTTAGTTTCATTGCTCAACTAAGCAATCCTATTTACAAAATTTCATTTTTATTGCTCGACTAAGCAATCTTATTTACAAAATTCATTTTCATTGCTCAATTAAGCAATCTTATTTACAAAATTCATTTTCATTGCTCAACTAAGCAATCTTATTTACAAAATTTTCCTCTATTGAGGAAGTCTACATTCACATAGCATTTTTATTCCTGCTTTGTAGCATTACATTCTGGTTCAGACTGGTACATGTCTTGTACCATCCAAGACCTATGAAAATGGAAAAGGGGGCGGCTGCTTTGCTGAGCATTCCAGTTCTGTATCAGTTTGTTTCTATATGCCACCTTCTTGGCAGGAGTCCATCTGACTCTTTCCTTCTTCATCCGCTAAATAGCCTGATTCATGGTTTCATTGTCTCGGGGCTCAGAACAATAGGAGTAGTCATATTTAGTTATGTTTCTAATAAGATAGGAAAAGATGGGATGCCGAGTTTTCTTACGGGGAGTTTTACGTACTAACATTCCATAGCCAATTCAGATTTCTATTAGGTTTCCAGAAGGTAGGATGCCCTAGGTTTAGTGTCAAACCCAGCGCTCTGATACCATATGTAACATATGATTTTCCTTAACAAGTTTTAATCTTAAACTAAATTGATTTCCTAACTCTATTCACATGACTAAGAATTCCAACAACTATTTAAACTGAAATAAAATCTATTTACAATATACATTACATATTTTACTGAATTTTCGAGAACACAAAATGAGATGTTAACATTTAACTTCATACTCAGCTGAAAGTGAATATTAGATGTTCTGGAAATGAAATATCTATAATTACAAATTGAGATATTATGTAATGTAATCATTTAACTACTTCCATATTATCAACTGAAATTAAATAAAAAATATTCTTGAAAAGAAATAAGAAATATCTGTCAAATACAAATTGAGATAATTGTGAACATTTAACTTCTTTAACGTATTAGCAATTTGTAAAGTAAATGACTTTCATCTTGAAATGAAATAATGAAACATTCAGAGGTTTAAAGAACATACAGTATAATTTGTGAAACTTCTTTTACTTGTTGTCTAGGCCCTAGCATTGGTGAGAGGAGAAGCATTGACATAGGCTTAACCTCCCAATTGCGGACCATTATTTATCACCACTTATTCTATAATTTAATAGAACAACCCTCCCTAACCCAAGGTCAGGCTTGGGATGTTCATAGTTCAGCCATCAGAGTATTCAGGTGGGTTGAAGTCCCAATAGTTATTTGACAAAATAATTGAAGTGTCTGGACAATCAACAAGATCACTTGTTCAACAAATCTGCCTAATTCCACCCTGGCCAAGGATTTCAAAATGTGGGTCAACACACCTGATCTCCACCACTAGGCTTGACAACATTCTTCATGAGTAGAACATGCATGAGCTAATGCATTATTTATTAGGTTATTTATTTATTCTGATGTCATTCTTGTTTTGCAAATTCTCTACACCTCACCATTTTCAGGCCATCAAGCCGGTGATTCCTTGGTGCTTTCAGATTAAGATCACAATGATACTTTACACCTTCTTCACCAGACACTGGCATCTACGCCTGGTGAATTCCTTTGTGTTCTGATTTCAATATCACACTCTTAGTTATATATATGTATATTTATAAGGATGCATTTGATTCTAACTGGAATAATAACTTCCTTGCCATGGGCCATAATTGACTTAGAGAAGTTCTCACATATTTGGATATATAGAAAAAGAAAACGACAGACTTTATGTATAATTCAATGTCATATTATCACATGCTAATACTAAGAGAGACCACGATCAGAACTGACGGCTTAAGGAATAAATTCTGCATCCAATTAATCAAGAAGATGGTGTAAAAAGGTTACACGTGTTGCATCAGATGTCTTACGTGACTCTATCACCAAAATCTGAGAGAAGTCTTGCGCTTGAAAGAATCCGCCAATCCTGCTCTGAGACCCGCAGTAAGATGGAGTTGATTTGAATTGGAACAAAATGATATCAGAATAGAGTTGATTGGAAATGATATTGGAATAGAGTTCAATCACTACGATGATATCTAGCAAGGAGTTTGATTGCTAAAGGAAAAGGAATGCCGAAGGAGAAAATGAATGCCGGTAGACGATTAAGGAAGACCATAATATAAAATAAGCCTGACTCTACGGCTACCTTTAGTTACAAGATTCAAATCGAAAGCCATTCAAATCGACTTAAAAGAAAAAGAAAGAAAGGAGGGAAAGAAAGAAAGAAAGACAATGAGGAGTTTTTAAAAGGTAATATTATTTTATTATTATTACATTTTCTCATCTATGCTTATGTGTACGTAATGATAGGGTGGCATGATTGGATTTATTATTTATAATGTAATGGTGTCATCTTATTATTATTTACATATGGTTATATTTGAGAATGTAAAATAATAATTAAATAATATTAATATTTGATAATTCTTTTAAAAGTAAGAATTTATTTTTATTTTACATTATTTATTATAATGTTCTACTTTATAGCTGATGCGGTTCCACCATGAAATATGTTGCCAAGTCCTAGTAACCTTGCATAGATAGTTTTACGCCAAACCTGTCGATTCTGATGACTGAACTACTTGACCATCCCCTTCCGATGACCCCGTTTAGCAATGCTTCCCCTCTCTCTTCAGTCTTCTTCTTGTAGTCACTGAAAACAACATTCTCGCCAAGACATCAATTCAAGATTTATAAATTGTTAATTCAAAATCATCAACTGACCATTAGGGATTTCATCAATGTCAGAATAACTAGCTCTACATGTTCATCGTATATACAACGGCTATGATTAACTTACTTTCACATGATCATGAATAAATTGATACAACGGCTATAATTAACAAACTCACTTTCATATGATAAATAAATCGATACAATGGCTATAATTAACTAACTCAATTTCACATGACCATGAAGAAATAAACAACGGCTATAATTAAGTAAGTCAATTTCACATGATATGAAGAAATAAACAATGGTTATAATTAACTAACTCAATTTCACATGATATTGTTTCATTAAATCAACGGTTATGTTCAATCTTAAAATTTAGCGCAAAATTTGTGATGTAACAAAAAGAGTGGATGATCCTCTGCTGCTGCGTCCTCTTAGAGGCTGTTAGTTACTTTGTTACATAGAGGAATTGGTCCACATATAATTTCATTTAGTTCGTCAAGAGTAACAACCTTACCTCTAGAGGATTAGAGAAGTTGGTGGTTGTACATTATGCCTTTTGCCTACTCGTTGCAACCCCTCCTAGTGGGAGTGTGTAATGTCCCCAATTCAGAACATAGAAGATATAAGATAAGAGAAGATAAAATAAATTTATTAATGTCCAACAAGAGACCACAAGCGTCTAAAGGATTAAAAAGTGTACAAAATGACAACTGCCAACAGTGTGAGCACTAAATGGTGTACGCTGAAAAAACAAGACAAGAATAAAAGAGAGCAGGAACCGAAGGAAGCCAATCAAAGGGAATATATATGAGATTATGACTCTCCAAAAGTAGTGACCATTTTTTATAACTTAATGTCGACAATGACTTCCAATTAGCTCAAGATGCAACTCAGCAATAAGATTTTGTAATTATTGATGCAATCTTTAGACACTAGAAAATTAAGCCAAGTCAATTCTCAAGTCACCCATGCTACCTCCCTGGGGCATACCACTCAGTCCCTGTTACAGAAGACACAATTACTGCAATATTTTCTGTAGTGGTCCAGGTACCAAAGCTTGTCTTGCAACAACTTGGTTTGTGACTATAACATCATAATTGTGTTTTGTAACACATTTACAGAAGTTTGAAACATAAAAGAAATGTGCAGAATTCTTGAACCACTCTTTGCGAAGGCTAGGTGACACAAAAAGATAAAAGAGCACAAATGCCCGTGAACCTCGCGCTCCTGCATCATATGTGAAATCCTTCTTCAGAACCACACTGGTTTTTACAAGATCATGCATCTAGAACTGAGAGTTCAACTTCTTCATGTATACCAATATGCTTTCAATACATTATATATAGGTTTTGCATCTTAGACATGGATATTTGGAACAATATTTGGTTTGTCTAATTTCCACCCCGTGAAGGTTTCGTGTGAATGCAATTAGTAATTTGTTGGTTTGTGTTTTTTGCATTTTCTGTTAGTGTGACACTATGACTTATAATTTTTTGATGTTTATAATGCCTCTGTTGACCAATGGCTTGAAATCACTCATTTTAATATACACTATTCTGATTCTAGGTTTTTTTGTTTTTCTACCATATTGAGGTTATTTTATTTTTTCAAATCTCAATGTTTTGACATCATAAATCTCATTTATTGTATATTTAGTTGCAAAACTTGGTTGTATAGGTATGCAGTGACACTTAATACAATTAGCTAACTGTTTTCTTCTTGAGGCTTGTTCTGTCTTGTAGTTCTAAAATATAAGATCTTACATATTTTTAAGAATATCTGTGACTCTTAAATATAAAATCTCATTTGATCATATTTTTTGGAGTTCGATAATGTCAATTGTATGATCTTTTATATATTGATGTAATCTTTTATAAGATATGTTCCAGTACGATCCACTTCAACTGTTAAAATCTTTTATAACTCTTATCTATGGCCATTGTTATGTTGGAATTTGATAATGTTAATTCTATTTTGTTGGAGATATTGTTTTATATGTTCCGATTTGTATTGAAATTGAAGATTGTTGGAACTGTTTGGGATCTTGTACATTATATTTCCAGCTTATTGAAGATTGTGAGGATGGGAAAGAGCACTGCAGTCTTAGATCCAAATTAGAGTTGCCTGTTCAGGTGAACATCTTTTTGGAACCTTTTCATTATATGGCTTTGAAGTAAATGTAGATTAATAATAAACAAGATTCTGTTCATATTCTGAAGTAATAAAAATTGTTGTTGTCAACTTTATATAGACAATTCCATTCAGAATGATCTAGTTGAACCATTGCAACAATTTGGATAAGAATAGCAATCAAACGAACTGTTTTGTAGATTTCTTATCAATAGTTTGCTTTAGCCTGTGCAATCCATCATCAGTACAGAGAGAGAAAAAAAATGATAAATTTTATTTGGTGACTGAGGCAATGATTAAAGCTAATATTTTACTTAGCAAGAGAAGCAGTGCAATTATCAACTGCAGTCCATGTTTAAATTTGAGCATTTTTTTATTCCCTTTTAGAGCATATTTTCATTTCTGTCAGTTTGGATTTGAATGTTAATGCACATCACTATGATAATGAGCTTTAATTGAAATATTTAAATTTCTCTTGGTAACTATGACAAATGAATAACAGATATATAAAGCTTAAGAAAAGAGTAAGTGCAATGATCCAATATAATCCATGCAGTTATTCTATATACCTTCATATGAATGTTTCTGTAATTTTGTAGTCTTTTTTCTTCTCTGTTTCGATGGATATACTTTGGCATATGAACAAAGCTAAGCAGTTACACATTCAGCATGAGAAAAATAAACAATGACTTCCCATACACAGCCAAAACATTTGATGGACACGGGGGATTCTGGAGTTGCCCCCAACTCGAGTAGAAAAGAGAAAAATTAATTAAATGACCAAGGACCAATTCCAAAATCGGACATACAGCTCTATTTAATTTATATGTATTGTATAGAATATTTTCTATCACCTTAGTAAGTCTTATCTTCAATATCTAGCCACAGGATGCCCAAAATTCTGAACAAAAACTGATCGAGAAAACCTATTCCAACCCAAGCTAAGATTTCACTGGTGCTGGTAATGTACTTATCATTGACATTTGACATCATAACTTCACAGGTGTTTTCATTTCAAGTTGCAGTGTTCCATCTTTTAAGTCTTTGCGATTATCTGTGATCTGAAAACCTGGGCCAAGTTGTTGGACTATTGGGGTCTTGATCACAGTCACCAGTTATCAGTTTTGTAGGAAGCACTGTATTTTGGTCAGAGGCATCTGTTGGATGTTCTGGGTCATTTCATAGGTGTTGTGGAATTGAAATGCAGGTTTCTAGATGGAGCCAAACACTTGTAGCAAAAATATTGATTTTCGTGGGTGGCAAAAATGTCAGCGACCAGCAGAAACACAAACTCTGGTTTTTTGGAGGTAGTGAATGTGAAGGTTTTACTGTTTTGACATAGTGGCATAAGGAGCTTTGCTCACTCTCACTGGAATGTTTCTCGGACTTTCTCCATGTTTTAGGGTTTCTGCAGCTATAAGGTCATGTTTTTAGTGGTGTTTGAGTCTCATTGCATTTTATTTTCTCTGAAATACTCTTATTTTCTATGTTCCATGTCCAGTAGACAAGAAACATTGTACATTAACCAGTGTTAGCAATAGAAATAGTGTTTGAAAGCTATATCAATCTCTATTTGAGTGGCATTTGTTGTTGAATAATAGTGTCTGAGGGATGTCCTCCTTGTTTTACTAATCAAATGGTATCAGAATAGGGTCATAATTGCCTTATAACATCTTTCTCTGTGAGGCAGCTTCAGTTTTTTATAACATGTTGCATTTAAATAGGGAATTGCGTTGTTTTCAATTAACTGAACAATACTCCAGCCACTTATTCCTTAGGTTTTTTTTTGAGGAAGTCAACCAGGAAATTGAGCGGTCTGTGGGGGAGAAATGATGGGGCTGTTTTTTTTTTTGAAAGAGTTGACATATGGTATTTTAGCTATGGCTCATTTTTTAAAATTCTGACCAAAAAGATTCATTTCATATTTTCAGAATTTTTTCTGCAATAATTATTTAGGTATGGCTCATTTTTGCAGTGTAACATCCACTAAGAACCTGGCTTGGACAATTTTGTTGTGTTTTTCAAAATGCAATTCTATATGTATTTGCACATATTTCTTCGGTATGGGATGCGTATAGGACCTACAAAGAAATACTGTATTCATATTGTAAATTCTGCTATTATAGAAGCACCTATGGAATATGAACTTTTGCTTAGGTTGGTGATTGTGTCTGATGTAAGTTGAAATTCACTAATACACTTTATTTGCGGACGATCATGGGCATGTAATGGTGTTTAGCTGGAGGATAAATTGTGAACCATTTCTAGATAGATATACGGTACATTAATATAATCTATCCGAATCCTGCAATCATGTCAGCTTACTTAGTTTATAAACTGTTGTTAACGATGGATAGTGCTGAAGGCAACAAAAAATGAGAGAGTGTGCATAGTGTTTGTCTTAATTGTGTACTGAATTAAGGAGATGGCGCAAACACCTTTGACACAAATTGGGCTAGCTTAGTATATAATATAGATGGTCCCATAGGTTGCTTTGGCCTTGTGGGCATTCTTAAAATCATTCATTCATTCACTCGTAAAATTCTGACCGAAGCTTCGATTCATATTTTTAGAATTTTTTCTGCAATAATTATTTAGGTATGGCTCATTTTTGCAGTGTAATATCCCCTAAGAACCTGGCTTGGACAAAATTGTTGTGTTTTTAAAAATGCAATTCTATATGGATTTGCACCATATTTCTTCTGTATGGGATCCATATAGCACCTACAAAGAAATACTGTATTCTTATTGTAGATTCTGCTATTATAGAAGCACCTATGAAATATGAACTTTTGCTTAGGTTGGTGGTTGTGTCTGATGTAAGTTGAAATTCACTATTACACTGTATTTGCACATGATCATGGGCATGTAATGGTGTTTAGCTGGAAATAAATTGTGAACCATTTATAGATAGATATACGTTACATTTATATCATCTATCCGAATCCTTTAATCATGGTAGCTTACTTAGGTTACAAACTGTTGTTAATTGTGGATAGTGCTGAAGGCAACGAGAAATGAGAGAGTGTGCAAGGTGTTTGTCTTAATTGTGTACTGAATTAAGGAGATGGTGCAAACAACTTTGACTCAAATTGGGTTAGCTTAGTATAGATGGTCCCGTAGGCTGCTTTGGCCTTGTGGGCATTATTAAAATAATTCATTCATTCTCTTGTTATATAAAACACAATTTAATAATACAGATGACAATACATACTAGTTATAGGAGTAAAATATATTTTTATTTACACATGAAATTATCATAGAAGAATAGCACAGATTATCAGCTGGGGATTGAAGTTGTTCCTACTAGATCATACTACTTTCCTAGACAATACTCAGTCCATGCAAAGGACTTGATGGTTGCCAAGAGAAACACAACAAATAACCAACCAATATTCTAGATTAAGATGGTCAGATTCAAAAGATACGTGGCCTCTGGAAGTTGCGCTACTTAAGGAGAAAAAATAAATTCCCTTGAAATACTCTAATGAGTGTGCCGGAAGCTATTTTGGGCATATTCTCGACATATTTCAATGTTGAGAAAAATAATATAGAGGTGGTCGGCCTCCAAAAAAACCCTTCTAAGGTGATTAGACTTACCAATATTAAGAAGACAAATAGAGGTTTCAATTGGCATTTTTGATGGTGCACACTCGACTTGCAGAGTATTGCAAAGAAAATGCCCTTGTGGTTGTTGCATGTTAATTTTGAATGTTGTAATGTCATTTCAGTGAAGATAATAGAAAGCGTTTTTGTTATTGCAATTTTCAATTTATTTCCCTATAGTGTTGTGTGTGTTTGGGTTAGAAATGAGAGTACCCTTTATTAAGTGCTATTAGAGCAACAATTCCTCAGTTTGTAGACAAATTGCCGATTGCGAGGTAGTTTACACTAGTTTGGTCGCCTCCATGAAGGAATTGGGGTGAAAGAGTTGGGGTGCGACAAAAAAGGGTGTTTGGACCCTCGAGAGATGAGTGCAAACACTCCAAAAAGAGCTGCACATAGGAGTTGATATTAGGGCAAGAGATGAAAGTGAGGATGAATATGAAGGACTATTTGAAAAAGAGCAAGGAGTGGCTAGGAATCTTGACAATGCCAGGTTTTTGAGGGCCGTTTCCAAGATTAGAAAGAGACCAAAGATTGAAGTTTGCACATTTTTTTGGAATTCTTTATCTAAAAGAGTTGATCGATTCAATTAATGATATGGAAACTCACTTTGGACATTTTTCTCTGCATATTCCAATGTAGGGAAAAATAATATAAAGATGGTCATCCTTCAAAAAGGGGGGGTTACAATTTCTAGAACCTTGTAAAGTGGTTAAACTTCGCAATATTAGGAAGACAATAGGGATTCCTACTAGAGGCAGTTCTGATAGTGCATATGTCGTCTTTGTCTTACAGATTCCCTTTTTCAAAAGCATCTTCACTTTATGTCGTAGACCTTGTAGGGGAATGAAATGATAGTCTACCTCTATTATGAGAAAACCTACTTTTAATTGCTTAGCGAATGGTCGCAAATTCAACTAGTATTGTCGGGTTACAATAATGACCTTTTGTGCCATTAATGTCCACAATGGCTTGATTCCAAGCTGTTCTACATCTACTAGTTGGTACGTTGGTGGCTAGAGTGTTGGCTTCTCAAGGCATTTCCATGTACCTTTGGACACTAGGTGGATCCTTGATCCTCCTTTGACAATTGTATACGATAGATTCTTTCGCATGATTTGTATTTATACAATAGTTGGCTTCTTCCGTTAACAACATTGGAATGATGACTTTTTCTCTCATGTCCCCACTTGCACCTTCTTCTCCAATGTGTTGGTGATTACCTCTCTCAGTTGTGCCAAATTTGATAATTTTTTTGTCACCTTTATTAGTATACCTTGCATACTATGTTTTTCAATTGTGCCAATGAGAAAGAGCTTTCATTTCATTGTAGGCCCTTTGTTCCTTTGTAATTAGTTTCTCTACTTCTAATTTGGCTTCTTGGAGTTATTCATTCATTCTTTGTAAGAGAGTTTGAGTATATGCTCTTCTTCATTTGTGGACTAGTGATCGTTGGAAACACTTTGTCTTGTTAGTCCATGTCCACATTTTATTTCAAGCAATTGGTGTCTCCAGCGTCACCTAGTCCACATCATTTGCAATTTTTTTTCACTTAGTCTTGTTTTGGCAGGCCCTTGGAAAGTTTCTTGTTTGCTGCATTGTCAACATTGTATGAAAAAATGTATATTGGAGTCAGTATTTGATTTCACCCCTACCAATATTTTTATAAATGTCTGGAGGTGCATTGTGTGGCTTTGATAGAGTGGACAACTCTCCTTGCGTGAAGAGTAGTTATGTACTCTTCAAATTGTATGGGAACTCCTTGTGATGATTACCTTTTATGTACTCGCCAATTTTACAATTAATAGACCTTAGTTCATTAGCTTCTTTCCCCAGCTTCAATTTTGTAATCAATCAAAACATGTCCCTACAGAGTTCTTGTGTCATATATGATTCATTGTCACTATTGTAATCCAAACTTCCCTTTTATGTAGCCTCTACCTTTGACTTAAATTCTCTAGTCATTCGGAGCATGCCCCTTCGGAGTTCTTGTATCAATCTTGATTCATGGTCACTGTTGTCATCCAAACTTCCATCTTCTCTATTCTACTTTTACTATGCGAGGACATTTTAACTCCACTTTCTGGCTCCATTGTGTGGTTGTAGGCTTAAAAACAGAATGGTGTGGTACTATCTTCAATTTGCGTTCATGGAGGTAAACCTTCAATGGAGCACTACTTTTTTGACCATAAATTGGTTTTGTTTCCAATTTTAAGAGCAATTTTTCTAGTCTATCATTATAAGTTTATGCTTACTTTGTTCTATATTGTAAATTTTTGCTACTATTTCTTCACCATCACGAAGCAATTTGAATTCTCTTTTGAAAGCCTTCTGTAAACTCCCTCATGTATTTATGGAGGCTTGGTCATTTTTAATACAAATTAATCACTACAGCTTGCAAGATGTCTGGAAAAGATTTTAGCCAAACAACTTTATTGCCTTGCCCATTTGCTATCTAGATTCTTTCACAAGTTGTATAGGGGAAACGACCTAGTAGCCGCCTAGGCTAACTTCGCGCACTTACAGTTCCTAATCCGTATGTCAAAATTTGCTCCTTTTTTTGGTGAACCTCTATAGGTGAGTGAAGAGCTTGAAGCAACCTTTCGATTCTCTTGCATTTACGGAGCTCTCTGTAGAACTCGTAGAGTGCAAGGTGGTCTAAAGTGCCATTTTAAAACTTTCGTCCGAAACCGGCCAATAAGACCTCTCAACAACCGCTCACCCAAAAAATAGTACTTTTTGCACAAATGGACCAATCAGCAACTAAGCAAACTAAAAAATGATCAACTATTAGTACATGTTTGATCATTGTACCTAGAAGCAATAAGAGCCAAGTGTTCCACTCATTCTCATGAGAGATGGGTTCCTGTGAACCACTACTCTTGGAACATATAGCTTGACTCAAAAAAGCTAGCACCACTTTATTATTGGATTAATTGCATTCAAGATGAGTGCTAACTATAATTCGCCTAGTTATGGGAAATAATATGTGATCATGTTTTAGAAATGCTGTGATCTGTTTGCCTATTGGTGGGGGCATGATATTTGAAAAGCTTCTCAATTCACTTTCTGTATTAAGAATGCTAGATCAAGTGTCTACAAGTTCAGATGATATAGCTTCCTGGTTACAGAGTGAATTTAACCTAATAGTTTTCCAACAATTAATATATTTGTGTGGAATCAATGGTCTCCCTAACAATTGATATCTTTGAGTGGACTTCAACTTTGGAGGGAATTAACATGTTAGTATTTTTGCTGTTATTTTGTTATGAAAAATTTATTCTTCTAGCCTGGTGGCTTGATAAATTGAATTTCTTTTTATTGCAGGCAGCATTAAATCTACAGACACCTTTAGAGCATTCAAAGGAGTTAAGCGATTGCAAGCAATTAATCAAGACTTTGGTCATGGGTATTGCCCTTGTTATGCTTTTTGGATATGATTTCATGGGGCAACTGTTTTTTTTTGAAGTGCTTGATGTTTTGCGTGACATTGAAGTTGTCTAACTTGTTTACAAAATAAATTCATGTGGTTATGCTTCTTTTTGTAGTAATTAGTATTGCTTAATTGTGGGTAGATGCAGAGGAAACTGCTAGTCCATGTGCATGTTGGGTATTCTAACCCCATAATTGTTTCTTGTTTGTAGGAATGAAGACATTAGTTTGGAGTATTACACAGATATCTCCGTCGCCAACCGCTGGGAATCCTATTGGGATGAAGGGCATGCGAGAAGATGAGGTCTGTATATGTATTATGTCACATTTCACGTCTTCAATAAAATTGTTACTGTGAAAAGAAATTTCATCCTAAGATATTTGCATTCTTGTATGAACAGGTACGGCTTGCCTCAGGGGTACTAAAAAGTGGGGTGCTTTGCCTCTCAATATTCAAGGAAAAGGATGAAGAGAGAGAAATGCTACAGTACTTTTCCCAAGTTTTTACATCAATGGAACCTAGAAACCTAATGGACATGTTTGCTATGTGCATGCAACATCTTTTCGACTGCATGCTTAACAACAATCAGTTATTGCTTATATTTAATACGCTTCTTCAGACACCCAAGGTTGTACGGTATTTTGCAGATGTGCTTGTGAATTTTCTAGTTAGTACCAAACTTGATGTTCTAAAGCAGCCAGATGCACCTGCATCAAAGCTTGTGCTACAGTTGTTCCGACTTTTGTTTGTTGCTGTTGCTAAATCTCCGACAGATTGTGAGCGTGTATTACAGCCACACGTCTCAACTATCATGGAAGTATGCATGAAGAATGCTACTGAGATAGACAAACCTCATGGATACATGCAACTTCTTCGTTCGATGTTTCGTGCTCTTTCAGGAGGGAAATTTGAAATGTTGTTTAGAGAGTTTATTCCCACTCTGCAACCTTGCCTTAACATGTTGTTGGCTATGGTGGAAGGTCCGACCGGAGTTGATATGATAGACCTTGTTCTTGAGCTTTGTCTAACATTGCCTGCTCGTTTAAGCTCATTACTTCCACATCTCCCACGTCTTATGAAGCCATTAGTCCTAGCATTGAAAGGAAGTGATGAACTTATAGGATTAGGTTTAAGGACACTTGAATTTTGGATTGATAGCCTTAACCCAGAGTTTTTGGAGCCTAGCATGGCAAATGTTATGTCAGAAGTTATCTTGACTCTGTGGTCTCATCTACAACCAAAGCCTTATCTCTGGGGAGCAAAAGCATTGCAACTTCTTGGTAAACTGGGTGGTAGAAACAGAAGGTTTTTAAAAGAGCCTTTAGCTCTTGAGTGCAAAGAAAACCCTGAACATGGTTTAAGACTTATTTTGACATTTGAGCCGTCCCCATCATTTCTGGTGCCTTTGGATAGATGCATCTACCTTGCCATAGCAGTTGTTATGCAAAATAAATCAAGTGTGGATGCTTTTTACAGAAGGCATGCTCTAAAGCTTCTGCGCGTCTGCTTGGCATCTGTTTTAAATCTCAAGGGAAATATAGCTGGGGAAGGCGTAACTCCAGGACTTTTGAGTGCAATGCTGATTTCACCAATTGATCCCTCAAGGCGCAGGACCGAGACATCAAATATGAAGGTTATTCAATGCCCAATATTTTTTTTGATGGATTCTGTTAACATTTTATATTTATAACTAAGACCCTGGCTTATATGATTGAATAATTTCCTTTCCAGAATGTTAATTCCACCCTTTCATGTCTGCAATAAGGCAAATGTAGCTAGATTACATTAACATTCATACCATGCATGCTAGTTTGATTCTTTCTTATTGAATCATTATCCATCGGGCATGGGCATTGGCAGAATCTTTTTATGCACTTATTTGAATTTTCTGTTGTTTTACAGATGGAATATTTTTTATTTTAGTAATTAAGTTTCAGTAAACAAAATTGGCAGTATGTCCAGTAAATGGATTTGTATAATACAAGACACCATGTTTTGGTGGATTATAGATTGATTGGTTGGAATGAATCTTTACTGATTATCAAAGACACTAAAAAGCATCCAAGTGTGAGCAATAAAATTGACACAATAAATTGCTTTGGTTTGCAGGGTGACTTAGGGGTGAAAACTAAGACACAGCTGATGGCAGAGAGATCTGTATTCAAGGTTCTTTTGATGACTGTTATGGCAGCTAGTGCAGAGCCTGAACTTCAAGATCCAAAGGATGATTTCGTTCCCAATATATGCCGTCATTTTGCTATGATATTTCATGTGGAATCATCACCACCTTCTCCATCAGTAGTGACTGGTCAACTTGTGGGTGCAACAACAACTGGTGGATCTAGTTCCAAGCCAAGGAGTTCTTCCCATGCTAGTTTGAAAGAGTTAGATCCTTTGATATTCTTAGATGCATTAGTTGATGTTCTTGCGGATGAAAACAGAGCACATGCAAAAGCAGCTTTGAATGGGCTCAATATTTTTGCCGAAACACTTCTATTTCTTGCTCGCACGAAACATACTGGAGTACTGACTCCAAGTCGCGTGGGCACGCCTGGTACTCCAATGATGGTCTCAAGCCCATCTATGAACCCTGTCTACTCACCACCTCCAGGTGTTCGGATCCCTGTGTTTGAGCAGCTACTTCCTCGACTTTTACATTGTTGCTATGGAAGTACATGGCAAGCTCAGATGGGTGGGGTAATGGGTCTTGGAGCTTTGGTTGGTAAAGCTACTGTTGAGACTTTGTGTCTTTTTCAAGTCCGTGCAGTACGTTGTCTAGTATATGTGTTAAAGAGGCTTCCTCAGCATGCACATAAGGAACAAGAAGAGACAAGTCAAGTACTTACACAGGTTCTAAGAGTTGTGAATAATGTTGATGAGGCTAACAGTGAGCCCCGCAGGCAGAGTTTCCAAGGAGTTGTAGATTTTCTCGCAGCAGAGCTATTCAATCCAAATGCAACTCTTATTGTGAGAAAGAATGTGCAGTCATGCTTAGCATTGCTCGCCAGCAGAACAGGTAGTGAGGTTTCAGAGTTACTTGAGCCCCTATATCAACCACTACTGCAACCTCTTATTATGCGTCCTCTTCGTAGCAAGCACATTGAACAACAGGTAAATCAGTTATATGCTATACTGAAATGTTTTGTAAGTTGTTTTGCGTCAGAGATAGAATTCTTGACAAAATTTCAGATGATCTTGTGGAAGCTGATGTACATTTATTTCTAAAAAGGGCTTTAGTGGAAATATGTCTATATTAAGATATCTTAAAACTGTCTTGAATTTATTCTTGTTAGTTAATACATTTTAAATATACTGCATTTTATAGGCAATGAATATTTTATTGAGGCAGGTAGGAACTGTAATGGCATTGAACTTTTGCCTTGCCTTACGGCCTCCACTCCTAAAGATGACTCAAGAGCTTGTAAACATCTTGCAAGAAGCATTGCAAATAGCTGAGGCAGATGAGACTGTCTTAATTGGGAAATTCATGAACCCAAAGTTGGCGGTGACATTGACAAAGCTTCGAACAGCATGTATTGAGCTTCTATGTACTGCCATGGCATGGGCTGACTTTAAAACTCCAAATCACACAGATTTACGATCCCGGATAATTTCAATGTTCTTCAAGTCACTCACTTGTCGGACTCCTGAAATTGTTGCTGTCGCAAAGGAGGGACTTCGTCAGGTTAAATATATTTGAATAATTATGTACACACTTTTTTGCGGGTGGCAGTGTGCAAAGACCTGTAATGAAATTAAAAAGTTTACAATGTTCCATAGGAAATTGTGGACCTTCTGGAATTTTAATAAACTAAGAGTTTACTGGAGTAGAGAGTTTGAATTGATTTCTTTTTATGTGTAGGTTATACAGCAACAAAAAATGCCCAAAGATCTCTTACAAAACAGCCTTAGGCCAATATTGGTAAATTTGGCTCATACTAAAAGCCTTACAATGCCCCTTTTGCAAGGTTTAGCTCGATTACTTGAACTTCTGTCAAATTGGTTCAATGTGACTTTGGGTTGTAAGCTTTTAGACCACCTGAAGAAGTGGCAAGAACCTGAAAAACTCGCACAAACCCAGAAAGCTTGGAAAGCTGGCGAGGAACCAAAAATTGCTGCAGGTATGTTGTTTTTCACAAAATCCAGATCCTGGAGGCTTTACCTATTGATCTGAATCATCTAGAGTTAAATCATGTTTCTTTTCCTGTTTTGCAGCAATCATAGAGCTTTTCCATCTTCTGCCATGTGCGGCATCTAGGTTTTTGGATGAACTAGTGCAAATTACCATGGAGTTGGAAGCAGCTCTTCCCCAAGGTCAAGTGTACAGTGAGCTAAATAGTCCTTACCGTCTTCCACTGACCAAGTTTTTAAATCGCTATGCAACAGATGCTGTGGATTATTTTCTTGCTCGATTGAATCAGCCAAAGTATTTTAGAAGGTTGGTTTTTATAAAATGTGTAGTAAGTAATTTGGTGCCCTTTTTAAGATGATGCAACCAGAAGCTGAAAAATGTGTTGTTTCTATTTGTTGGAAATTAGATTTATGAATATCATCAGGTCAGAAATGGGACAACCCTTAAGAGAGGAGCTTGCAAAGTCACCGAAAAAGATAATTGCCAGTGCATTTCCTCAGGTTATAGACAAGCCAGACGAGTCTGCTGCTTCAGGTGGATTATCATGTGCAGCAAATAGTAGTGATGCTTTAGTGTCCTCTGTAAACGAGATTTCAGGTGGTGTGCAATCCACTGGAGGTGCTAGCATGGGCGAGATGACAGACGCTCACTTCCATGGACTATCATTGGTATCAGTTTTGGTTAAGTTGATGCCTGATTGGCTTTGTAATAATCGTGCTGTTTTTGATGCTCTAGTTATTGTGTGGAAGTCAACTTTTAGAGAAGTTCGCATACGCAATGAGCGAGGTCTCAGCTTGGACCAAGTATGATTTGTTTCTTCTATGCTATCCTTTTCTTTAAATTAATTTTTAGTGTATGATTTTCAAGTAGTTGGCACTTGAAGAGATTGTTTTTGTTAGTAAGGTAACATTTTGGTCTCTATGGTGACATTTGGAATTTAATATCAATATTATTCTAATGTATGATTAATTATGGCAGGTCAAAGAGAGCAAGAGGCTTGTCAAGTGTTTTCTGAATTATCTAAGACATGATAAAACTGAAGTAGGGGTTCTATTTGATATGCTGTCAATTTTCTTGGTCAGAACTCGCATCGACTACACATTCTTAAAGGAATTTTACATGATTGAGGTTTGCGCATTATTCCTGCTTGGGTTTGTTTAATTTATGATAAATGTTTTTGTACTGATCTCTATTTATAGTAGGTAAAGTTTAGAAACATATATGTGTGCTATTTTCTGCTGCCAAGAATGTTAATAGCCACTCATTCAAGCAGGTTGCAGAGGGATACACTCCACAAATGAAGAAGGCACTTCTGGTGCATTTTCTACGTCTGTTTCAGTCAAAGGAACTAACACAGGATCATTTGGTGGTTGCTATGCAAATGTTGATTCTGCCAATGCTCGCCCATGCTTTTCAAAATGGTCAGAGTTGGGATGTGGTTGACTCTTCCATTATTAAGACAATTGTTGAAAAACTGCTTGATCCACCTGAAGAGGTATGGTTTTGAAATCACTTATTTCAAGTGATACGCTGTTTTGATTTTATAATAACATTTATACTGGTAGTTTATTTTCTTACTGTTTCTGAGATTCGCCTGTAAGACAGAAGCTTTGATAGTGTTGCTTGTTTAATAAATTTTATTTGTAGAATTTGTTTCTCCTTTTTGTGTCTTTGTTGATGGTATCTTGAATTGTTCATCCATATTTTTAGGTAAGTGCAGAGTATGATGAACCTTTGAGGATAGAGCTTTTGCAGCTTGCAACCTTATTGCTGAAGCATCTTCCAAATGATCTTGTGCACCATCGCAAAGAACTTATCAAGTTTGGGTGGAATCATCTCAAGAGAGAAGATAGTGCCAGCAGACAGTGGGCATTTGTCAATGTTTGTCATTTCCTTGAAGCTTATCAGGCCCCTGAGAAAATTATACTTCAGGTAGAGCATACATTTGAATGCAATTCTTGTAGTATGTGAACCATGTTTTGTTAGTCTAGATAGTGCTGTCACAATAGCTTTACATTTATGCATTCCTGGACAGAAACTGCAAGTCTATTCTAGTTGCATTTTGCAATGGTAGGTTAGATATTTTGGTTTTATAAGAAACATTAAAAGAGGGTCAGGGCTTCTAAATGGAACCACAAACTGGTTGATGTGGCCACTTTCAAAACAAAATCCGCAAGTCATGGAATTACTGTGGTGTGGAGATATACGCCACACGCATATTTTGACGATATAAAGAGAATCTAGTAGTTAATCCCCTTCTGAAGATTTAAAGAGCCAGTTACAGGCAACATATCTTCATGAAGTTTAGCTAGAAATTCAAAGGTTCTGAATTTCTCCTCTTTCTGAAAAGATTAAGCTTTGTTTAATTATTCTCATTACTTGTTATCTTCCATGTGCTAAAATTTACTGCAATATAGCACAACTGATGTATGACTCTTTAATAGACTTGCTATAGAATTGTTTTCATTTCTTACTACGTACGTGACTTTGCTAGCTTCCATTTCCTTTTCCTTTTTTTTCTTGTCAATTGCAGCACATTCAATTGCCTGTGGTCATTGTATAAATATGAAGTATTGCAGATGTGAAACTTGAGTATGTATATTATAAGTTAATGGTTGTGAGTTAGAAAAAAGGGCCAAATTTTAACATTTCTAATTCTGTGATATCTAGAAAGTACTTATTGTAAAATTAAAAGCAATGGAGTTGCTTATATTTTCATATGAATTTGGTGGCTAAAACCCTCTTTGGCAATGCAATATAGGGGCCATAAATACACCTGTCAAAAATACCTGTCTACGAATATTCTTTGATGCATACTAGACTGGGAATGGGGCCATAAAAGCTTGCTTTGAAGTGATTTTAATCTTATTACTTGTATCTTCAGTATTATGTTGACCATGAGCTGTTGAAATGCTCATATACTCTTATTTTCTTTAGCCATAATATAGTATTATACATTATGGGGTTGGAATGATTTTTGTGTCAGAATTAAATTGTTGTCACCCTTGCAGGGGAAGATTTAACATGAAAAAATGTATCAAGCATGCAAAAGGTCATAATTCTGATGGGTTGAAAGGCTTAAGATTTTGACATTAATTTGATAGAGCATAGAAAATTTAAGTCAAAGGGTTGAACGTTGAAACAATTAGCAGATTTGAGAGTCAAACATATAATAACTAGCATATCCTCTTGTGTGGATGTAAGATCTGAATTGTGCTTGTTAAGGAAGCAATTAACCTTGAAATCTTATATTCAGAGTTCCATTGATTGAATTTTCCTAGATTGTATTATCCACATTCATATTGCTTTTATTAATTTGGGCGATATTTATTGCTTCATTTTCACTGCTGAACCATGTTCATTTTGAAAAGTAGAAATTAAACAAGACTAAAGTGTAATCATTTGGCATTGAAATAGAATGATTGTTGTAACTAAATTTCCAAGTGTGGCAGGTATTTGTTGCGCTCTTAAGAACTTGCCAGCCTGAAAATAAGGTGCTAGTGAAGCAAGCTCTTGATATTCTCATGCCAGCACTTCCGCGAAGGTTGCCAGCAGGGGACTCTAAGATACCTATATGGATTCGTTATACAAGAAAAATCCTAGTTGAAGAGGGGCATTCAGTCCCTAACTTGATTCATATTTTCCAGCTCATTGTTCGGCATTCAGATCTATTTTACAGCTGTCGAGCTCAGTTTGTGCCACAAATGGTAAATTCACTGAGTCGTCTTGGACTCCCCCAGAACACTCCCCCAGAAAACAGGCGTCTTGCTATAGAGCTTGCTGGGCTTGTTGTAGGGTGGGAAAAACAACGTCAAGCTGAAGCAAAGATGGTTTCTGATACAGATGGAAGTGTACAACCGATGGATATATCAACTTCAGCTTCAGCTGCAGATGGTGATTTGTCTATAGCAGCAACAAATGTGAAACGATCATCAGACGCTTCAGGATTTTCAGATGACATGACTAAACGGGTTAAAACTGAAAGTGGTCTACCCTCATTGGGTGTGATGTCTCCGAGTGGGACTTCCATACAAAATATTGGTACACCTGGTGCAGCTGCTCAACCTGATGAAGAGTACAAGCCAAATGCTGCAATGGAAGAAATGATAATTAATTTTCTCATAAGGGTAAGGATCTCTCACATATTTTACGATTAAATTGGCTTTCAGGGCAGTGGAATACAAAGATACAAACAACAAATATTAGAAGTATCCGAGTTTAAAATGTTTTCTTCATATTTTAAAACTTAGGTATCTGCAGAATACTTTAGGTTTCATTGTGATCAATCTATTTGAAATAATTCTAGAATCCTGCCCTTTTTTGTGTTAAGAACATAATAATGGTGTTTTGTCGGTTTATAACATAGAAACAAATATAATGCACTGACTTGCCAGTTTTCCGTGTTAAGAACATAATTATGGTGTTTTGTTGGTTTATAACATTGAAACAAATATAATGCACTGACTTGCCAGTTTTTCATCTGCTTATGGATCTATCTCAGCAATGTCCTTGGCTGCCTTACCATGTTTGAGAGATTGTCACTGCCACGGTTATCAAATGTTTTATCAGTCACTTAATAACAAATGTTCATTGGAAGATTTTTTTTGTTGTCAGCACTGTATTTTATGATTTGTGTGCTATGTGATTTTATATTTGGTTGATTTTAAACATGTTATAAATGATTGTCTGCCTATATTTTTTAATGATTTTATTTTTTGATAAATGGCACAGTAGCCCTGAAAGCACAAGGCTATGCTTTCTTATTTTATAATGAATTTCTGTAGTAGTAGTAGTGGTTAGTACATCATAGTCTTGTACAGTTGAATTCTATGTGATTTCCAGATACTTTGAAACACTATGGTTAAGCTTGTGTATTGCTCTCAGAAATCTGTGTGAGACAGTCAAAGTACGGTATTATGTTAGATTTGAATATCTTCATGCCACATTTCTTTCTGAAAAATATGACCGGTGTATATAAATTTCCTAGACCAAAACAGATCTGTGACATCTAAATGCTATTTTGTGTAATACCACGCAGGTTGCATTGGTAACAGAACCCAAGGACAAAGAAACGTCTGCAATGTATAAACAAGCTTTGGAGCTCCTATCTCAGGCATTAGAGGCCTGGCCTACAGCTAATATAAAGTACAATTATTTGGAAAAATTACTCAGCAGCTTACAGCCTTCGGGGCAAAGCAAAGATCCCTCAATAGCTTTAGCACAGGGCCTTGATGTCATGAATAAGGTGTTAGAAAAGCAGCCACATCTATTCATTAGAAACAATGTGCAGCAGATAACTCAAGTATGTGCAAACAAATCAAATGTTTTAAAACTACATGCTTTCTATACATTAAATTTCAAATTTGAATGTTATTAACTTATAGTTATCATTTACTGTTGTTTTGCAGTTACTTGAGCCTTGTTTTAATAGCAAGCTATTGGATATAGGGAAGTCGTTTTGCACACTGTTAAAAATGGTCTTTGATGCATTTCCCATAGATGCCATGAATACAACACAGGATATTAAAACATTGCATTCCAAGGTTGAAGAATTGATAGAGAAACATCTTTTAGCAGTTACTGCACCTCAAATATCACTTGAGACAAGCTCGGCTAATTCAATGATAAGTTTTGCACTTTCTGTTATGAAGACGCTTGCTGAAGGGCAGAAAAGTTTTATAGACCCTTTTATGATGCCTTTAGTTCGTGTTCTTCAACGCTTCGTGAGGGAGATGGGAACAATTACTGGCACCATTGCAAAACAAGTATACTTACTCTTTCCATAATGCTTTCAGTTTTATGAGCTGGCCTAAGTGATACATTATTAATATATTGAAATATTGCTAGTGTTGTTGATTACATTTACTCTTATGCCATGTGTCTTATGGCTCTTATGAAGTGGCCTAAGTGATACAACATCATCTATTTTGAATATTTCTATAGAAGTAATTATTGTTTTAGTGTTTTTGATATATTTTCACTTACTTCCTTTAGGTTAACGTCTCATCTGAAAATAAACTCTTTTGCGCCTTATCTGTGTGCAATGTCATGTGGGCACTATAGTTAACATCTTATTTTGAAATGAAAATACTTTATAACATGTTTTTAAAAATAACCTTTTTTCTTGTGTAACTACAGGGTCAAAGGGTGGATGCTGAATCTGCAGCTGCAACTGCACGTTTGATGAATGACCTTGGTGCTGTTACATCGAATTTTAAGTCAATACTTAAACTCATCAGTGGAAGAGTCATGCTTGTACCTGAATGCAAGCGCTTGACTATGCAGATCTTGCAAGCTATACTATCTGAGAAAGGCACAGATTCAAGTGTACTCCTTGCAATACTTGATATGATTAAAGATTGGATTGAAAATGACTTCAAGTCATCTAGCTCTGGAACTCCTAATGCTGTACATAACAAAGACATAATCACGTATCTTCAAAAGTTGTCACAAGTAGATAGACAGAATCTTTCCCCAGCATTTTTGGACGAGTGGGATGGGAAATACCTCCATTTGCTTTATCGACTTTGTTCAGACTCAACCAAGTGAGTGATTGATGTCTTTCTTCCTTACATTGTATGCCTTTCATAAACAGGACAACGTATTAAGTTATTTTGCAAATACATGTGGTTCTCTTTTCAGGTACCCACTGCCTCTACGGCAGGAAGTTTTTCAGAAGGTGGAAAGGCAGTACATGTTAGGTTTAAGAGCTAAAGATCCTGAGATGCGACAAAAATTCTTTGTGCTGTATCATGATTCTCTTGGGAAGACATTGTTCACAAGATTACAATATATAATACAAACTCAGGAATGGGAAGCTTTGAGTGATTGCTTCTGGCTAAAACAGGGTTTAGATCTTCTTCTAGCAATCTTAGTAGAGCATGAGCCAATTACACTTGCTCCAAATTCAGCACAGGTGCCTCCCCTAATAGCTTCAAGTAGTGTTCTAGAACGTGCTGGGGCACAACAACAATTAGGTGATGCTCCAGAAGAGTCAGATGGGACTCCTCTTACTTTTAACGGTCTTGTGACCAGGCATTCTAAATTTTTGAATGAGATTAGCAAGCTTCAGGTTTGTTTCTTAGTCTCTCTGGTTATGAAGTTGTCTCTTTGTATAGCTGTTTTAGAAAATACATGCCCATGAATTTGTTTAGTTGTGGGTTTTAACTTATTTGTGACATGTTGTCTAATAAGATTTATTTTTCAGGTTGCTGATCTTGTGACTCCTTTAAGAGAACTTGCTCACACAGATGCAAATGTTGCATACCATATGTGGGTGTTAGTATTTCCAATTGTATGGGCGACCCTGCAAAAAGAAGAACAAGTTCAACTGGCTAAACCAATGATTACCCTATTGTCAAAGGATTATCACAGCAAACAACAAGATAAGAGGCCAAATGTAGTACAAGCACTGCTAGAAGGATTGTCATTGAGTCAGCCTCAGCCTAAAATACCAAGTGAGCTTATCAAGTTTCTTGGTAAAACATACAATGCTTGGCACATAGCTGTTTCTTTGTTGGAAAGTCATGTCATGCTATTTCCTCATGAAACACGGTGCTCGGAAGCTCTCGCTGAACTATATCGTATGCTGAATGAGGAAGATGTACGCTACGGTTTATGGAAAAGAAGGCCAATTACTGCTGAAACACGAGCAGGCCTATCACTCGTCCAACATGGATACTGGCAGCGTGCCCAAGATCTTTTCTACCAGGCTATGAGTAAAGCAACTCAAGGTACATACAACAACAATATTCCTAAGGCTGAAATGTGTCTTTGGGAGGAACAATGGATATCTTGTGCACGCCAACTGAATCAATGGGAAGTTCTGGCAGATTTTGGTAAAACTGTTGAGAACTATGAAATATTACTTGACTGTCTCTGGAAGATTCCTGAGTGGAGTTTTCTTAAGGAGAATGTGTTTCCAAAGGCACAAGTTGAAGATACAGCGAAATTTCGGATAGTACAGGCATATTTGGCTCTTCATGATGGTAGTATTACTGGAGTGAGCGAAGCTGATAGTAGGGTTGTTCAAGGAGTTGATCTAGCATTATATCAGTGGTGGCAACTACCTGAAATGTCTGTACAATCTCATGTGCCTTTGTTGCAACAATTCCAGCAACTGGTAGAGCTTCAAGAATCTGCGAGAGTTCTTGTAGAAATTGGTAATGGCAACAAGCAACTTGTTGCAGCTGCTCCTCTTGGAGGGGTTCATGGTAGCTATGTGGACCTTAAAGATATTCTTGAAACTTGGAGACTAAGGATACCTAATGAGTGGGATAATCTTTCAGTCTGGTATGATTTGCTGCAGTGGAGGAATCACATGTACAACACTGTAATCAATGCATTCAAAGATTTTTCAAGTACCAACCCTCAGCTTCATCAACTTGGATATCGGGATAAGGCATGGAGTGTCAACAAGCTTGCTCGTGTTGCCCGCAAGCAAGGACTTTTTGATGTCTGTGTAACTGTGCTCAACAAAATGTATGGCTATGCAACCATGGAAGTTCAAGTGAGTTCCAAGTGTGAGATATATTATTTGTTTATTATGTTGAAACATTTTGCAGTGTATTTTTATCAATTTTTTAATTTCAAAGCCATATACAATTTAAATCCCCAACATTATGGGCTTTCAAATCCATTTGCAGGAAGCATTTGTGAAGATAAGAGAGCAAGCAAAAGCCTATTTGGAAATGAGAGGTGAATTGGCGAATGGTATCAATTTGATTAGCAATACCAATCTGGAATATTTTCCTGTTCAGCATAAGGCAGAGATCTTCCGGCTGAAGGGGGAATTTTTGCAGAAACTGGGTGACGGGGACAGTGCTAATCTTGCCTATTCCAATGCTATCAGTCTCTTCAAGAATTTATCAAAAGGATGGATAAGCTGGGGCAATTATTGTGATAAGGTATACCATTTCCCCCCATCAAGCCATGATCCCTTTTGTTATGTGACACTCAGTTTATGAGGTTTTCTGCAGTAAGTATCTCAAGTGAAGTGTTGTTTTGACTCTGACTGTAGGTCTATCAGGAGACAAATGAAGAGATCTGGTTGGAATATGCAGTAAATTGCTTTCTTCAGGGTATAAAGCATGGTGTATCAAGTGCTAGAAGTCACTTGGCTCGTGTTTTATATTTACTGAGCTTTGACACATCAAATGAGCCCGTGGGAAAGGCATTTGACAAGTACTTGGACCACATACCTCACTGGGTCTGGCTTTCGTGGATACCCCAGTTACTCCTTTCTTTGCAGAGACCTGAGGCAGCTCATTGCAAGCTTGTTCTTCTGAAAGTAGCTACTGTGTATCCCCAGGTCTGTCTGTAATTTTGGGTTTGAAGTGTTTACACTTAGTTTGTGTAAAGTGTTTTGTGGTGGTTTCATAATTTATGGGACATAATATGTGACAGCAAATATTTATTTCATAATTGTTTTAAGCATACTCATTGCATAGCATTCTCATACACAGAGTGCTGAGTAGAAATAGAAAAGCATCAATTGTTAATCATCTTTTAATAGCAGGTCCTCCTGCTTTGCTTATTGCTCATTTACTCCCGATATAAAATTGTGGAATAGAGTGGTACTATATGTGTGGTTTATTATTGTTATGTTTATTCAAGTAGCTAAATTGATATATTTGTGCCAGTCTTATTCATGCACTGTTATATCTATAGGCACTCTATTACTGGTTGCGGACTTATTTGTTAGAACGTCGTGATGTTGCCAACAAATCAGAATTGGTAAGAGGAGCTGCGGTTGCTCAGCAGCGAGTTCAACAAATAAGTGCATCTGTTGCTAGTTCAGCTTCTATAAATTCAGTGGAAAGTAATCCTATAACTTCAAACCCAAATGCAAGTAGCCTGCCTTCAGATGTTGCAAATAGTCAAGTTCCGCAGGGGGGTGTTTTGACTGTGCCTCATGATAATACAAATACACAAGCACAAGAATCAGATAAAGTACCAACAATTGATGGGAATGTTCCTGTAGGGTCTGAATCTTCACAGTCAAATTCTGCAAATATGAATGATTCTCAAGCTGGGATAAGGCGTAATGCTGGGCTTCGCTGGGAAGCTTCAGCAGTTACAGCATTTGATGCTGCAAAGGATGTTATGGAGGCTTTGAGGAGCAAACACACAAATTTAGCGAGTGAGCTTGAGGTTTGTTTCCTACTGAAGAATACCACCATCTTCAATTTGTATCTTATGTCTCTTTCTATTCACTTTGCAGACATTTGTTTTGAAGAATAGAAGCATTCCGTTAGTGTCCTTGCTTATCTTTCCACATTTGGTACAGATACCTGAAATGATTTGTAATTTTTTGGAGTTTTAAACCTATTTACAAGTGCAGAGGAACTTTTTAATGATTTTTTGACTATCTTTTACAAGTGCAGAGTTCTTCATGACTGGTACCATCTCTTTATATATCCCATCAAACTGACATTATCTGCCATTGGAAATTATTCAGGCACATGAAATAAACTTTATTGCTTTTTTTATTAATTCAGTTCCTGCACCCTTGCCGAATACCTCTTAGTGTCTTTTCAATGTATTTTCAATTTATTTTTATTGCTGCATTTCTTATAGAATAATCCTGTTTCCTTTTAATCCTTCTAGAAGTGGTTGTTGTTCTGAATGTATGAAATAAAAGAAGTTACAGTTTCACTTGTTTGAAGATTGCAGGAATGCTAGAAAACAAAATATCTTAATTATCTGTTTAGAAAAAGCACATCTTGAAATATGAATAATGAAAAGTTGTGTTCAGGCCATGTGTAATTGTGACCATCTCCTTATGCAGCCTACCAAAATGAGATGTAATTTCCTGTTATAAATAGATGATGCACAATTCAGTTCCTTTTACAACTTACTTACCTTTGTCTTAAGTTTTTGACTACGCTAATTCTAAGCACCAGTTCTGTTTTTTGTGGACTGATTTTTTGGACATATTAAAGAATTGGCTGCTTTGGTCGTAGAAGTGTCAGACAACATTTGAATCTTTAATTGTGTAAAAAACAGATCTCAATATAAAAATAATAATAAGATGATATATAGCTATTTTGTTTTAGCTTTAGATAAGATTAGTAAAGTCAAATAATTATTAAATCAATATCTGCTAGTGAAAAAAAAAAGTCAAAGGGATTGAAATACACAATTGTTTTACAATAGCGAAGTGCTTGCATAAAAGGCCCATAGACTAAAGGGAAAGAAGATAAGCAAACATAAACCTGACACAGTAGTAACCTCAAATAAGTGCCAGTAAATTAATATGCAAGGATGCTCAAACCAAAACTACAAAACTTATAAATGTTGTGTTTACTTAATAATATATTTCATTCTGCTTGGATTAAGTAAATTAGCATCTATAAATTTCTTTATCTAATCTTGTTATCGGTAGTATTCTAGCTCAATAACTCAGCAGACCCAAATTTGAACCTGAACTCAGCGTTTAAAAAGAACTCAGCAAATCTTGACAACTTGGAAATACTTTGATTCCTTAAATATATAAATTTAATGCAATACCCAATTATAAAATGTTTCAAATGAGTCTGTAAAATGATGGGTAAGTGTTTTCTATTAGATTTGCATGCAAAACGAGTACAGAATGATTGCTTACGCAAAGGAAAGAAGTTGGACAGCCAAAGGAATACCTTGTGTGGAAAGAAAGATGCTTGCACTAAAAAGACATTCAGTTTGCTTAGCAATAGGAATGTCGTCTCCAGCAACTCGAAACTCTTGTGCAATAATAGGAATGTCCTGCACAGCAAGTAGGATATATTTTGTAATGGGTTTTCTATCATATAATTTGATAAATCCAAGTAGTAAAAATGTCAACACATTAGCTCATAAATGTTAAATCTAGAGCCCAGAAATAAATGAAGATAAACAGCAATAAGAAAGAGCCAAAATTGAAACAATAAAAACCAGAAATTATGAACATAAAGAAAACCTGCTAGAACTAAGGAAGCATACAAGGAGAGCATAACTGAAACATGCAGATAAAGATCTGAAGCTGCTACTAACACTTAATACAAACAGATAAACTACAAAATACATAAAGCAATCTGCAAAAAATAATGACGAACACATAAATGGAACTTCCTTAAATTGCTGAAATCTAAACCTGGCTCTGATACCATGTTGAGTTTTGAGCCCATAAATCAATAAAGATAAACAACAATAAGAAAGAGCCAAAACCGAACCAATAAACACCAGAAATACCCTTCGAGAATGAAGAGAAAAACCCAGCCACACAACAAAAATATATCTTTATTGATAATGAAATGTTCAAGTGTACAATATCATTCGTTAGATGCGATATATATAACGTATAGAGAGACTCTTCATATTACAACCGAAGGTCTCTTCACTTACCCAAAACATGACTCTTTATTTGCAAATACAACTCTTCACATTTCCATGCCTTAACGCATATTGTATGACACACATCTTAATATTTAATAGTACAATCTATCATAAATGTCCTTTTCAGTTGAAGGTGACCAAAACAGTATTAACACCCAAAGATAAAGATCTCTATCACAGCTACAATCTTCAACACCCCCTCTTAGCCAGAGAGATATCTTTAGTTAATCAATTACACAAGGCTGAAACCAAAATGTCAATGATAAAATCTAATCACATGGATCCTATAAAATTTCATGGAATCACTCGATATAAAAACACTGTAAAAACACAAATAGTTTTCATGGAATCTCTCAACATGACACTAAGAGAACAATTTACTTATTGTTAATAATCATGGAATCCCTCAACATGAAAATCCTACAGTAAACACAAATAGTTCTCAACATGACACTAAGATAACAATTTACTCATTGTTAATAATCAACATGATAGATTTGTAAGACTCACAGCTCAGCCTTTAATCACGGACTCTCTCAACGTGAATTGTCATGGAATCTCTCAACATGACATCCAACTCCCATCACAGAATCTCTCAATGTGATGGCATCATGGATTCTCTCAATATGATGTTCACTATCGCATAGTGAAAGAGTTATCATTGTTGAAAACAATTAATCAATTGTATATTGTCTTTGATGTTACACAAAATGTCATACATTCACCAGTCAGTGTCTGCCAAGCTCACTTGGGCAATGAAGACGGTTCCCTGTGTCTGGCGAGCCTTCCTATGTATTTCAAGTTCAGAAGTCAGTGTCTACCGAGTTCACTTGGGAGACAAAGGAAAGTTGGAAGATAATGAGTGTTAATCGAGCTCACTTAATTACCAAAGAGAATTCGCAGAAGACAGTGCCTACCGAGTTCACTCGGAAGACAAAGCAAGTTGGTATGAAAACCAGTGTTAGTCGAGATCACTTGGTTAATGAAGGAAAATCTATTTTGGTTAGTATCTATTGAGTAGGGTCGGCTAACGAAGGATTTTCTTGTTTTGGCATATTGAGTAAATCTATTTTGGTTAGTATCTATTGAGTAGGGTCGGCTAACGAAGGATTTTCTTGTTTTGGCATATTGAGTTCAATTGATTTGTTTGTTGGTTCTAGCTGACTGAGGAGATGAATATTAAGTATTTTAAGTTGTATTCAAGCCGACTTGACAATGTGTAAGATATAAATAGAAGGTCAAGATAAGGATTGAATGTATGGAAGAGAACTTGGGAGACGAAGGAAAGTTGGAAGATAATGAGTGTTAATCGAGCTCACTCGATTACCAAAGAGAATTCGCAGAAGACAGTGCCTACCGAGTTCACTCGGAAGACAAAGCAAGTTGGTATGAAAGCCAGTGTTAGCCGAGATCACTTGGTTAATGAAGGAAAATCTATTTTGGTTAGTATCTATTGAGTAGGGTTGGCTAACGAAGGATTTTCTTGTTTTGGTATATTGAGTTCAATTGATTTGTTTGTTGGTTCTAGCTGACCGAGGAGATGAATATTAAGTATTCTAAGTTGTATTCAAGCCGACTTGACAATGTGTAAGATATAAATATAAGGTCAAGATAAGGATTGAATGTATGGAAGAGAATAGAAGATTTGAAGATGTTTAGAGGAAGCAAATTTGAAGGATAAACAAAATATCCTTGTGGAGTTGCAAAGAGACATTCGATAAGAAAGGACCAAGTATTGAAGCCAGAATTGAGATCTATAATCAGCAATTCAGTTGCATCAGAAATTAGGTCATCTCATTGTTACTCTCTAACCTTTGTAGCAGTGATTTAAATCTCTTAACAGAGTCGGCTTAACAACTATTTATAAATCTTCTAACAAGGTGACATTTCTATTTGAAGTGTCTTGAAGACCTCTAACAAGGCCACTTCTAACAGGGTGATTAAATCCTCTAATAGGGTCACACCTAACAGTGTGTTTTGTAACCTTTAACAAGGTTGGCTCCTAACAGGGCTCATTTCAGAAGAGTGAAAACAATAACTAGTTGCAATTGGTGTTTTTTCCCAAATTGGGTTTCCACGATAAATCTTGGTGTCACTTGTGTTCATGATATTTCTTTTATGTGTATGCAACTAAGTTGAATTTAAGGTTAATTATATTGAAGTTACAGTTGATTCTTAGTGCTTGCCGAGTTGTAGTATTTGCTAGTGTTAAGCGAGTGCTTTTGTGTTTGCCGAGTAACAGCAAAATACAATTTAATCAGAGTTTATGTTTTGATTGACATCTAAGGGATTTAAGATTTATTTTTGTGGTAACTGATTCATCCCTCCCCTCTCAATTACTCCTCTTATATTTCCAACAATCGGTATCAGAGCTTTTGGTGCTTGCAGAGAAGGTTTCAAGGACCTAATCTAAAGATTAGGATGTCTTACAAAAGAGAGATTCCCAAGTTGAATAGAGACAACTTTGTAGCATGGCAAGAACTTATGAAGTTGTACTTGGCAACCATTAGTGACTCAGGTTTAAAACACTTGGAAAATGCTTACAAAGCTCCTACTGGAACATTGACCGTGGAACAAATTGCTGAAAAGAAAAATCATAACATCATGATGATTGACATTGCTTCTGCTCTAAATTATGTTGAATTTGATGAGGTCAAAAATTGCACTATTGCTCATGAAATGTGGACCAAACTGAAAGACATCTATGGAGGTGATGACAATGTAAGGAGAGCCAAAGCAGAAAGTCTTAGAGGCTAGTTTGATCAAATGAAGATGAGAGAGGATGAAAACATTGCAAAATATGTTGAGCGAATTAAAGCAAGTGTGAGTGCAATCAAAGCATCTGGAGGAGACATTGATGACAAAACAGTTGTAAGCAAGGTACTCAGAACACTTCTTCCTATCTATGCAATTAGAGTGTCTGCTATTCAAGAGATGACATGTGATCCAAATAATAAGATAAATTTGGATGCTCTAGTGGGAAGATTGACAACTTTTGATTTGGATAACTATGATAACTACGTCCTTAGTTCTAAAGGTATTGAGTCTGCATTTGACGCCAAGCTTTTACTCAAGAAAAAAGGTGGAAAATCAAAAGGCAAACAATCAGAAAGTGAAGAAGAGGAAGAAAGTTCAGACATTGATCTTGAAGTTGTTGAAGCCCTACTTGCAAGGAAATATTCCAAAGGCAGAGGAAAGTACAAATGTAAGATTCCTCTAATCTATTTTTCATGTGAAGAAGTTGGTCACATTGTTGGAAGATGTCCCAACAAAGAAGGCAAAAATGAAAAGAAAAACAGTATGTTCGAAGGCAAGAAGGAATTCAAGAGCTACAAGGACTACAAGGACAAAGGTAAGAAATCTTGTTTTATGGCTAAAGATTCAGATAGTAGTGAAGATGATGAAATGATATATATAGCTGTAAAAGATGAATCAGATGATGAGTGAGATAAAATGACACTTATTTCTCATGTTACTAAGAATGATATATAGATTATTGATAGTGGTTGCTCTCATCATATGATTGGTGAAAAATCAAAGTTTCAACATATGGAACACTATGATGGTGGAAGTGTTAGATTTGGAAATAATGAACCTTGTTGCATAAAAAGAAATGGTTGTATCTCACTAACCAATGAACTTAGATTTGATAATGCTTATTGGGTTGAAGGACTAAAGCATAATCTGCTGAGTGTGGCACAGTTGAATAACATTGGATTCAAGGTAGAATTCATGAATGGGAAAGCCAAATTGCTAGATGGAAAAAGAAATCAGGTTGGGTTTGGCAAACAAACAAAAGGTAGTCTATTTTACCTAGATCTTAGTGAAAGTTCATGTTTTATTGCTCAAGTGAAAAAAAGTTGGTTGTGGCAGAAAAGGTTGTGTCATTTGATTTTTGACAATCTGGTCAAGATAAGAAAAAACAAAAGAGTAAGAGGTATTCCTAGTTTGAAGAAACCTAATTTATGTATATGCAAAAATTATCAACTTGGTAAGATGGGAAAGACAAGTTTCAAAAGCAAGAACTATCATTCTGAAGAAGTCTTGGAGCTAGTTCATACAAACTTATGTGGACCTATTCGAATAGAGAGTTATAGTGGAGATAAGTATTTTATTCTTTTTCTTGATGATTATTCTAGAATGATGACTGTAATGTATCTAAAGAAAAGTTTGAAGCATTTAAAAAATTTAAGTGGTATTTGGCAAGAATAGAGAAAGAAACTAGTAAGAAGCTGAAATGTTTGAGATCAGATAGAGGTGGTGAATTCATTTCTAATGAAATCAGTGAATTTTGTTCCAATGAATTCAATGAATTCTGTATTGAAAGAGGAATTAAGAGACAAGTATCAGCCCCTGGTACACCGCAGCTTAAATGGTATAGCTGAAAGAAGGAATAGATCCATCATGGATTGTGCAAGAACCTTGATGATAGAAAAAAATGTTGCAATCAAATACTGGAAGGAAGCAATCAGTATTACGGTGCATATCTTGAATAGAGTACATCTAAAGAAATATTCAAATCAAACTCCTTATGAACTATGGTATGGCCACAAACTTAATATAAGTTACTTGAAAGTATTTGGTAGCAAATGTTATATACTAAAAGAATCTAGGAAAGGTAAATTTGATGTCAAAGTGATGAAGGCATATTCGTATGATACTCCTACAGAAGTAAAGCATACAAGTGTTTGAATCTAACTACTCAAAATCATAGAAAGTGCATTTGTGAGAATTGATGAGTTTGCAGAAAAGAGTGAATAAGAGAGCAGCAAAGAACTCGAAGATTACAAAAGATTTGTGTATTATGAACCTAATACATTGCCAAATCAAATTTGAAGTCAACAGACTTCATCTCCTGAGTTGCCAAAATCTCCAAAAGCTACCGAGTTGTAACCGGCACAACCCGAGTCATAGTTTGAAGGACTCGAGTCACAGTCAGAAGCTACTGGGCTATTGCCAGAGCAAATCGAGTCTAATGGACCCGAGTCATAGACGGTGGGACTCGAGCTTGATACAGAAGATCATGGCGAGGTTAGTGGAACACATTTTAAATCCAAAGTACTTGTGCTAGAAAGATATGTCAGAAGGCACTATGCACCTGATCAGATCATTGGAGACAAGTCAAATGGAACAATGTCAAGAAACAAATTGAAAGGTACAGGTTTGCTTGCTGAATTTGAACCTAGATCAGTAAAAGATACTTTGGATAATGAAAGTTGGATTGAAGCTATAAATGAAGAAATAGAACAGATAGAGAGGAATAAGACTTGGACTCTTGTTCCTAGAGTTAAGGATAAAAATGTAATTGGCACAAAGTGGGTTTTCAAAAATAAGTTGAATGAAGATGGAGAAGTCTCCAGAAACAAATCAAGGTTAGTATGCAGAGGTTATTCTTAAGAAGAAAGTATTGACTATGGTGAAACTTTTGCTCTTGTTGCAAGATTAGAAGGTGTTAGGACTTTACTAGCATATGCAACACATAAGGATTTACAGTTTATCAAATGGATGTAAAATCTGCATTTTTGAATGGAATTCTTGAAGATGAAGTTTAGATAGAACAACTTGAAGATTTTGTGGATCCTAACAAAAAGGATATGGTATGTAAATTGCACAAAGCATTGTATGGTCTCAAGCAAGCGCTCAGAGCTTGGTATGAAAGACTTCATAACTACTTGATAAAGATTGGTTTTCAAAGAACAAATGATAACAACAACTTGTATATTAAAGGACCAGACAAGAAGATTGTATTGGCTGAAATCTTTGTGGATGGGATTTTATTACCAAGAAATGATGATTTATGCAAGACATTTTCAGAAAAGACATTTTCAAAAGAGATGAGTACAAAATTTGAGATGTCCATGTTTAGAGAGATAAATTTTTTTCTTGGATTGTAGATTCAACAGAAGAGATGGTATCTACATTACTTAGTCTAAATATATCAAGGAGATTTAAAAAAAATTTGGAATGGAAGATTGAAGACCAGTTGGAACACCTATGTCTACTGGACATAAGCTTTCCAAAAACGATAAGTTCAAAGAGGTAGATCAGACCACATACAGATCAATGATTGAAAAATTGCAATATGTAGTGCACAAAAGGCCTGATATTGCATTAGTAGCTGGTATGGTGGCAAGATTCTCAACAAATCCCAAAGAAAATCACATGATGACAATCAGAAAAATCATGAGGTATTTAAAGGGTACTAAAGACTAAGGATTATGGTACAAACAAAGAGGCAATTTGGATTTGAAAGCATTCACAGATGTTGATCGGGCAGGAAGTGTTGATGACAGAAAGAGCACAAGTGGTGGGGCATTCTTTCTTGGTAAAAGGCTAGTGTCTTAGACAAGCAAAAAGTAGAATTGCATCTTTTAGTCAACGATCCAATGGTTATCTTCTATGATAAAACAAGTGCAATCAACATACCAAAGAATCCGGTGATGCATACCAAAATCAAGCATATTGCTATAAGATATCACTTTTTGAGAGAATTGGTACAAGATAAAGAGGTAAGATTGGAATACGTGAATACTAAAGAACAAATTGCAAACATATTCACTAAGCCATTACTTATGGATGCATTTTTTGTATCTAAGAGGTAAGTTAGGGGTCATTCCTCTATTTGAAGCTCACTAAATGAAGTTTAGTGATGCATCAACCAGAGCATGTTGAAGATCAGTTAATTGATGTAGTATTGAAAATGACACATTGCATATGTATTAGTACATTAGGTACACTAATATTCTTTGAATATTGTCTTTGGCATGAGATGTCAAAGAGGGAGAGTTTGCTGTCATATAACAAAAAAAATTATAAAGAGGGAGAGTACACATTTCACAGAAATTTTGTTTAAAGATGTCTTAGAAAGAAGATTAACTTGGTCTGATATCAAAGAGGGAGAGTTTGCTATCAAAAGAAGATGTTGAAGATAGAGTTTTTCTGACAGAGGGAGAAACTGAAGGCAGAGGGAGTTCACATTGATAGAGGGAGTTCGCATGGTTGAGAATCAAAATGAAACTAAGGATATGTTCCTTACTTTATTCTTGCTCCAAAATTTCATTGTATTATGACATGTTGTGTTGCCATCAATACCAAGGAGGGAGATTGTTGAAAACAATTGATCAGTTGTATATTGTCCCTGATGTTACACAAAATGTCATACATTCACCAGTCAGTGTCTGCCAAGCTCACTCAGGCAATGAAGACAATTCCCTGTGTTTGTTGAGCATTCCTGTGGATGCCAAGTTCAAAAGTCAGTGTCTACCGAGTTCACTCTAGAGACAAAGGAAAGTTGGAAGATAACGAGTGTTAACTGAGCTCACTCGTTTACCAAAGAGAATTCATAGAGGGCAGTGTCTACCGAGTTCACTCGGGAGACAAAGCAAGTAGGCATGGAAACCGGTGTTAACTGAGATCACTTGGTTAACGAAGGATAATCTATTTTGGTTAGTATCTACTGAGTAGGGTGGGCTAACAAAGGATTTTGTTGTTTTGGCATATTGAGTTCAATTGATTTGTTTGTTGGTTCTAGCCGATTGAGGAGATGAATATTAAGTATTCTAAGTTGTATTCAAGCTAACTTGACAATGTGCAAGATATAAATATAAGGTCAAGATGAGGATTGAATGTATGGAAGAGAATAGAAGATTTAAAGATGCTTAGAGGAAGCGAATTTAAAGGATAAACAAAATATCCTTGTGGAGTTGCAAAGATACATTCGATCAGAAAGGATCAAGTATTGAAGCCAAAATTGAGATATGTAATCAGCAATTTAGTTGCATCAGAAATTAGGTCATCTCATTGTTACTCTCTAACCATTGTAGCAATGATCTAAATCTCTTAACAAAGTTGGCTCAACAACTATTTATAAATCCTCTAACAAGGTGGCATTTCTATTTGAAGTGTCTTGAAGACCTCTAACAAGGCCACTCCTAATAGGGTGACTAAATCCTCTAACAGGGTCACACCTAACAATGTGTTTTGTAACCTTTAATAGGGTTGGCTCCTAACAAGGCTCACTTCAGAAGAGTGAAAATAATAACTAGTTACAATTGGTGGTTTTTCCCAAATTGGGTTTCCATGTTAAATCTTGGCATCACTTGTGTTCATGCTATTTCTTTTATGTGTACTCAACTAAGTTAAATTTAAGGTTAATTATAGTCAAGTTACAGTTGGTTCTCAGTGCTTGTTGAGTTGCAGTATTTGCTAGTGTTAATAGAGTGCCTGTGTGTTTGCCGAGTAACAACATAATACAGTTTAATCAGAGTTTATGTTTTGATTGACATCTAAGGGATCTGGGATTTTTTTTGTGGTAACTTATTCACCCCTCCCCTCTCAGTTACTCCTCTTATATTTCCAACAATCTTAGCTGATCTTACAATCTCATTTATTCACACAAGAATAGAAATAGGCATAAGAAAATAAGATAGTTACATTTAAGTCTCAAATTATACAAATACCACAAGCATTATACGCATATATGAAAATAAAAGGGATTCTATAAGCACTTCCTCTTAATTATGAAGCCTCCCTTTGAAGCTAAAATCTCCCTCTAAAAGTCAACATCCCCCTCTTAATGAAAGCAACATCCTCTTCTAAGAGAGATCAAATCAACTTATCATAAATATCAATCTTAAGATTACATTATTTTTAGTTATATAACAAGAATCAAGATCTCTAATACTTATCTCTTTGAAGTTATACATAAAAGAGAACCAAAAATTGGAAACTTGAATAACACCACCTTTAATAATCACCATTTGGTGTATAAGAATAATTTCTATACGTGAAAGATTCCCTAAAAGACAATTCATCATACACCGATGACAAGAAAAATCCCTCATCGTTAATGCCAATGAAGAGTCTTTATCAAAATAAAATAAAATAAAAGCTTTTCCAAACAGATACTCATTGTTCTTTCTATAAAATTTCTCTGTAGTGATAGCTATGGAAGAGAAAAATAATATCGCTCCAGTAAAGAACAAACAAAAAAATGTTGATGAGAATCTGCTCTTCTTGAGATCTACAAAAACATCTTAATAAAAAAAAAATAACAGAGATGAATCGAGGAATAAATGACGAAAATAATAAATAATTCTTTACTCATCAACGATGAGAAAGATAACGCAGAATGTAAAGAAAGAAACTAACACCAAGGAAGATCAAATCATGAAATTGGCTGGCAAAAGGACACCAATGCCCAGTCAGTGTCCACATAACGCAAGAAAAAACATACCAAGCTGATAGGATAGCAACCATATCAAGAGGCCACTTAACTTTAGGAAGGACACGGGAGAGCCAAAAAATTGAGAATGGGAAAAACTTCATATGATGACCTCTAGAAAATTGCGACAGATACATGAAAAATAGACATAAATTTTACCAATCGCACATGCATACATAGAAACAAAACTCCTCACATGGATTCCTACAAAAGATTCAGATTATTCAAATCATAATCTTGCCATAAACCAAGCGAACAATATTGATTAGAATGCACGAGCATTTCATACAGAATCGTGGCTGTTGAGAATCCAGCTCTCGTAATGGCTCTTAGAATGCGTTACCAAACCATAGAAATCATGGTTCCGCTGCACCAAAACGCTTATTTTATTGATTGAATTTGCTCCGACTTGTATATCAAATCTTTATTTAGATAAGACCTTTTCAAAGAATATCAACCGCTGATCATCGAGAGGGAGCCCAACATCTGCAATATTCATTTCCAAGTTCTTTGCATATCCTTTGATCCAGTCAACGTGCAAATTAGAAATTCCATTTCTTGAAGTGTGAGAAAAAAATTTCGAGCACTTGGGTCATTCGCATAGTTCATCATGCATTGTAATACCTTGTCCAAAAATTATGTCTTCCATCATAGTTTCACTAGCCTTTAACTTGGCACAAGTGAGTTCAGCACCAAGCTATTATACCAAACTGTCTCTTTCACAAACATCTGCAAATATTTAGTGCAAGGTCTCGAGCGATAAAAAATAAATAAACCCAATCACAACTTTCAACAATTTGTTATGTTGTTATCAAAGCAGGCTCTGATACCATGTTAAATCTACAGCCCAAAAATCAATGGTGATAAAGAATAATAAGGAGCCAAAAGCGAACCAATAAACACCAAAAATACCCTGGGAAAACCCTTTTAGAATGAAGGGAAAAACCCAGCCACACAACAAAAATATATCTTTATTGATAATGAAATGTTCAAGTGTACAATGACATTCGCTTGATGCAATATATATAACGTATAGAGAGACTCTTCACATTACAACCATAGGTCTTTTCACTTTCCGAAAACACGACTCTTTATTGTCAAATACGACTTCACATTTCCATACCTCAACGCATGTTGTATGACACACATCTTAATATTTAATATTACAATCTATCATAAATGTCCTTTTCAGTTGAAGGTGACCATAACGGTATTAACACCCAGAAATAAAGATCTCTACTGCAGCTACAATCTTCAACAATAAACAATAACTAAAATGAAAATCAGTGCTAATGCTAATAAAAACTGAATCCACTGCTTTCCAAACATGCATCAAAACCCAATTCTAATACTTAGGAAAGTAGATTCTTGAAAATCTTGGGGGAAAAAAATTAAAAAAGAAAAAGTTCACTTAAATCCACTTCAAACTTGTTTGAATTCACTTAAACAAATTTGTACATGCTGTGTGACGAAATTGCGTGGTCTGATTGGCATAAAAGACCAAAACATCACCTGTTTAAATTTTTAGCATTTTGTTTTGTGTTCAACAGTCTTCTTACCAAACGGTGGCCCTGTCACTTGGTTAGTTTGAAGGTCAACTAACTCAGCTAACAAAATTCTCAAGTTGTGTGAGTACTCAACAAGCTATAAATCCATTTGTAGTATGTTTCAAAGTTTGGTTTTCTTCCAAAATTGATTCTTATAATTATGTAGGACCTTTGTCTTTTAATCAAATGATTGGTTTTGAAAACTGGAAATGCCACTTGCTAAAAAATATGATGCCAAAAGTGCCTGAAAACCTATGGATTTTAAATGAAAAATTATAGTAGGCAGCAGACAATGATGTAGGGTACATGGGAGAATGAGATATCAATAATAAAAAATCTTGTAAAAAACATACTAAAAGAACTGGTGATGCCAGTACTCAAATTAGGATAACTCTCAGGTGCTAAATCTGCATAAGTGCCTTCAAGCTGTCATCATTAGCTTGGATGGAGACCGTATTTGATAACTGCAAATCGAACATTTTTGTGTGGGAGATAAATGACTCTTGATAGCAATGAGATCTTCACTGGATCCCAAATAGACCCTATAGTCCTCCAACGAACAGAGCTTGCTTTGTGGCTGTATTTATAATAGTAAATCGCTAAAGCCAAGCCAGCTTTTTCCTGCCTGTTTATTGCAAGGGGTTGTGCTGTTTATCACTCGACCACTTGTGCTACCATCACTCTTTCTTACAACGAACCTTGCCCACTCTTCCTTACAACGAACCTTGCCTTTCATTCCTGTGAGTTTGTATGTGTAGAGGAACTATCAACCATTCTCTGCTGCACAGCCTGTTCTTGCATGAAAAACTTAAAACAGATCAACTGTACTTTTCACTCCCCCATTTTACTCTGGGGCCTTCCATAGAATTAAGTGTTCTTCAATTGAGCCTTGTAATAACTCATCTCTATTACTTTGATCTCCAATCTTCTTTCATGTGCAACATAACTGTCATGTCATGCATGTTTGTTGGATAATTAAATAAATTATAACCATTTCTTGTTAAAACCATTTTTGTCAATTTGTGCATTCCTTTGCCTGTTGTAATCTTGATGCTTTCTTTTTTGTACTTTCCCTGCCTGTTTTCTAGGGTTGAATGATGCCTAATGAGCCTATGATTCTTATGCATCTTATTTGACTTGTCATTGCATCCCTTTACCATTTCATATGCTTTTCTTGCCTGTCCATTGTTTCTTTGTTGATACAGTTCCTTATAGAGAAGCATCGTTTGCAGGTGTTCCTAACAGAAATTGGTTCAAGATTTGTTCCTTTGCCCGAAGAGAGACTGCTTGCTGTAGTGCATGCATTGCTGCACCGATGCTACAAGTATCCTACCGCTACAACAGCAGAGGTTCCACAGTCACTCAAGAAAGAGCTTTCAGGTGTTTGCAGAGCTTGCTTTTCAGCAGACACTGTAAACAAACATGTTGAATTTGTGAATGAGTACAAACGGGAATTTGAACGTGATCTTGATCCTGATAGTACACAATCATTCCCATCTACACTTTCTGAGTTGACTGAGCGTTTGAAACATTGGAAGAATGTTCTACAAGGAAATGTGGAAGACAGATTTCCTGCTATCTTAAAATTAGAGGAGGAAAGCAGGGCTCTTCGTGAGTTTCATGTTGTTGATGTGGAAGTTCCAGGACAGTACTTCACTGATCAGGTGGGTATCTCCTATTTATGCTAAAGCTTCTTGAAAAATGTGTGGGACATTTATATTATGCAATTGCAATGTTCTTATTTTTCATTTAGCATAAAAAATAAATTTCATTTTTTTTAATGTGGGAAGGTTTTAGCATTGTATGAATGAACACTAAAAAATAGGGGTAAGTGAAGTTTCAAATTTCAATCCCAATCAAAATTCATTGGAAGTTTGTTTGCATTCTAAAAAACTGGAACATGGTCAACGCTGTACACATCGAAACACACACTTATGGTTGTTTTTCTGGGTTCTTGGTTACTTTTACTTATTGCTGTCAATATATTTGCAGGAGATTGCACCTGACCATACGGTAAAGTTGGATAGGATTGGTGCGGATGTGCCTATAGTACGTCGGCATGGTAGCAGCTTCCGTAGATTGATTATAGTCGGCTCGGATGGTTCACAAAAACATTTTCTTGTTCAGACTTCACTAACTCCCAGTGCCAGGAGTGATGAGCGAATGGTGCAGTTATTTCGTGTCTTAAACAGGTTATTTGACAAACATAAGGAGTCAAGACGCAGGCACCTTGCATTTCATACACCGGTCATTATACCTGTCTGGCCACAGGTGCCTCTTGTTTCCTTCCCCTTTACACCTAATGGTCAACTTTAGATCCTAATTGTACGGCATTACTTGATTATTTTAATCTTTTTGCCAGCAAGACAAGCAAGTTTTAAGATCAAGCCTTAATACTATCTAAAATTTTTAAGATTTAATTTGGAGATTATATTCTAGTTATATAACAAAATAGCTAAACATAATTTTGTTTTCCCCTTTAATCATTATTAGGTTGAAATGTTTGTTGCTAACTTTCCCATAGTTTGTAGATGCAGATATGCATTCATTTTTTTTATTGCTTGTTGGCATAGTCAGAATTAGCCAGTACCATGACATAATTTGGAGACCTAGTTCTAGGGCACACAGGTTTGCCCGTGGTTGTATTAATTATTTCTACTAAAATATCATGTTTATGTAACATCACGTTTTTCCAGCATTAAGTAGCAACTATCATATCATTGAACACAGTTACTTTTCCATATTCATGAGCATGAAAAGGCATTGTACATATCATGAACACAGTAATAAAAGCTATTGTACATGTTCATATGAAAGAGATCAACAATTATAACAGATCAACTGAATTACCTTAACTAACAATTGAAAGAGCATTTAACCAACAAAAGCAATATATTTAGCTGCCATCATAACTAACCATTGCTTAATGAAAAGAGAGATCACTTCCTACTAACAAAGATACATTACTTTTCATAATCACACGACAACAGTTTTACAACTACTTTGCATATTTAGATGGAAGAGAATCAACATCTATAATAGTATAACTGAAAAGAAAATAGCTGATTTAACGATATTAACCACCCAACTTCAATTTGTATTGGCAAATTCATAAAAGTAAAATACCTGTTACTAGAAGATATTTGATTGCAAATTATATCTCTGTTTTGAGTAAGCCTTGGCATTAGATGGAGAGGAGAGGCATTGTCAGGGGCCTAACCTCCCAACCGGGGACCCTTAAGTATCCCCACACAATGCCAACTGATAAAGGCCCTCCTTACCCGGTAATAGGCATGGGACAACTTGTCTTGCCACTGAGCATCTTGGTGTTAGATTGTCAACGCACCGCTCGACTAGACATCAAGAATTGTACCATTTGGTCACCATGAGCTGACTTAGTCAATGTTTGATTTGTTTATCATTTGTTTATTTTGTTTCTGATTTCTTGTCTTATCTTGCAAGTGTAACCCACTATTCATTTGCTATCAACCCACACACTTCATCTCGACCTTGCTGGTCTTCCTGGATGAATCCTGGTGTGGTTGCTTGTAGCATTGATCAATCTTATTGTAATCACAGTTTGAACTCTCTGCCTGATCTGGGCTTATAACAGTCATTCCCAAGTAAATCTTTAAGTTTTTATAACAATTGTTCAACTCTATAAGTGCCTTCTTTATCTTGAAGGCATACAAAATAAATGCCTCTGTATATGTCTGTATTGGATTTAAAATCCTTCCAATCAACCAACAAGTTTTGAAACAAAATATAATGTCGTAAAGGTAGTGTAACATACAGGCTTCTTATGCAATGATATTACAAATCTGCGGTACAGTAAAATGGCTTATCCTTTGGTGCCATGCTCTAACTATATTTTCTAGGAAAAACTCCATCTACATTCAGCCAAGATATCAGAGCTTATCATATAGAACTTTGAAATGAGAAATGTGGAAGAATGTATGGCCTGGGAGAGAATTATCTCCTTCCTGCCTTATTGGTGGAGATTGAACAATCAATAATGGGTTACGACAATCGCCAAGCTTGCAATATATGCACTTTGAGAAATATGATTCACGATTCTATATCTAATAGTTGGCTATGAAAATCCAATGCTTATACAGGGCACTAAAGGAATAGTGATAGCTGGTGCAAGTAAACTCACTTGAAAATATGTGCGGCTCAATGCTACTATTGACAGTAGAAAGCAGAGAGAGAATAGTTGAAAAATAAAACCAAGAGCAGGGCTCGCAGGTGAGAGAAGAGTCTGCTTGAAATACATGCGCACATGATAAGCTTGTCTCTTGCAACCGCATGAGCAAGAAGAAAATGTGGCGCCAAAATATGTTACATTCAAGAAACATACAAGGTGGCCGATAAAGTAGTGGCTCCAAAATAAAATAGGCCACTGAAAATGAAATGGGCCAATGGCACAAATATAATTATAATATATTTCTGCCTTTTTCTATTTTTCGTACTCACAACCATTACGGCTTCACCAGATGAAGGTTCTTCATTCTTTCTTCTCATGTCTTCACCGAGTAGAGTAGCTGTAACCTTGTCAAACACCAACTTTTTCTTGCTGGATACCAAAGTACTAATCACTGTCACAACTCCATCCCAGCTGCTCGGTAAGAAACATAACTAGAGAACAACTTTGTTTTCATCATCTTGTGCCATGCCCACCAAATTAGCTTAGGTTATCAATTTATTAAGCTTGTTGAGGTGGTTTGCCATGATTCCACCTTCCTTCATCTTGATACCTTATTTGCCGCTGATGCCATTGCATATGTGGCTGTAAGCTTGTCCCATACCGCCTTTCTTGTTGTTTCAGCTGCTGCATTAAAAATGACATTTTCAAATAAGGAAAGAAAAGTTGTTGGCCTCGCCTTCTTGATCCAAATTAAAAATTCTGATTACAATACCTGGGGCAGAGCCTGTGGTATTGTGATTTAATTGAAAACAACTAAAAAGCAACAATAGATTTTTTCAAGCCAAAAAGTGATCAATTCAATTCGAAAATAGAGTTTATACAAGTTTGATGGATCCCAAGGGTCACCACTATCCCTTGGAAATGAAAATGAAAACTCCACAAGCTATTTAATAACAAAATAAAATCTAAAAACTACAAAAAATTATGTAAAATACTAAAAAATTACGTCTACTTGTAGAAGTCATTACTTTCTACTTGTAGCTCGAAATCACGAACGGTCAGAATTTCTGGAAAGATCTTCAAAAATTCTACATTTACTTCCCGAAGGTTTAAGCATAGCTACACCTTCTTGGCATTGCTGAAGCCCAGAAATGCCCTGAAGGCCTCCGAAAATGTGAAATACTAAAACATAGAAAATACTGAAAAAATAGATTTCGGTATTTTTCCATTTTTTCATGTGCCAACATCCTCTGCATCTTCCTAGACCATGTTTTGATCACTTCTTGTCCAAAATTTCCCAATCTTCATCTTTCAGTGATGTTGGCTTCTTTACTTTCCTCTCCAAAGAAAGCGAAAGATCTTGCTTAATCAATAGTGACTTCATTTGTTCTTTCCATAGAGCAAAACTCTTGCTTGAGAATTTCTCTGCCTTTGACTTCTCCATAATTCTAGAAGTTCTTCAACGATTTTCTATCAGCTTCACCCAAATCAGCAACTCATGAATCTGCTATGTCTACAGGATTTCAATTCGCAGATGCATAACCAGATTTCCTTATTCTAAGCTGAAGATAGAGTGGAAGATGTACCTGATGTAGAGAATTACAAAGCAACTGTAACTGAAGAGGAATGCAAAGAGGCAACAGGAGCAGAGAAGGTGCAAATGAAGCCAATTGAATTAGATAGAGAAGAGATTCTGAATGGAATGGCTTTTGGTGATGATTAGAAGGAAAATGAGATAAGAGCAGAATTAGATCCTTCTAGTGAGCAGAAAGATGAGGAAGAGTTGAGCCGATTGCACTAGCAAGAGACAAAGCAGTCAGTGGCTACAGTAGTTGGAAAGGACATCGGTGATGTGTAAATACAAGGTTCAATTAAATTGGATACTCTCAGTAAAAATTAGTTTATGGGACTTTCTACAATGGTTCATGCTAAAGCAAGAGAGTGTATCTTGAAGACTAATAAGAAGGGGAATACACTTTTATCTAGGGCAACAAATCAGAACTCTTGAGACTGAAGGGTGAGAATGAAGGGAAGAATCGGTGAACTGATGGACCTGTTAGTCCCAAAGTTAGACATCTTGATAAGAGGCTTGGAGGAAGCAGTTGAGACATATGAACACCCTGATCCCACCTAATTTGATTGAGGCAGAGAAATCAACATATTGTAGCATGCGGAAAGATTTAGATTGGTGAAATCATTAAGAAAAGTTGGGATGTGTATTTTGCAGCTTTGAGCAACAATCTCTTTGAAATTTTCCAACTTTTGTAATTATATTTTGCATACCTATGTAGATGAGCAAATGATACATGATTTTGGTAAATAGATATTTTTGGTGATGCCAACCTTTGCCATTGATATCAAAGGGGGAGAGATTTGGGTGAAAAATGAGCTACGTAGCTTAGGGGGGCACAATTCTTTGTTGAGATCTATCTTTTTTGAATTTAGTATTTTGCTTGTGCACTTATTTTTCACTAGGTGTTGCCATCAATGCCAAAGGGGGAGATTGTTGGCAAGAGACACTGCAATGGATGATCTGAATGTTATCGTTGATGAAAACTATACTTTATTCTATTGGCCACTTAACAGTTTTTGGATGTACCAAAGGTTAGCATGGAAAGTCGGCTTAGTATGGAAAAACCGGCAGGATATTGAGTCAATAAGTAGATCGGTATGGACAAATACTGAAGCATTTTGTGTTGCACAGTTAGGGAATATTTCTGTAGATTATGTTGCACCTATCTCTATGATTACACTTGTTTATGTCATATTTTGATCAAATTATGAAGATTTGAGTATTGGGTTGACAACGAACAATGTGGAGCACTGACATTTACTTGTTGGATCTATCAATGACCCTAACACAGTGATCTGATCAATTTGATAGTTATTCTTGATAGAGCCGACATTGTTGATGATATATATGTTTTTGGTTGAGTTTAGTATGAAGATTAAATTATTGTAATTGTCGATGTTCTACATGCTATCTATTCTACATGCTATCTATTTTATTGTTAAAGCCAACTTGATGGAGTTTGTTTTTGAGATCGGTTATATGGGATTGAGTTTTTGAGTTGCTTGATAAGCAATGAGCTGAGCAAACTATATGATGTGATGTTGACTTGCTGTATGTGCGAAGAGGCAGATTATTAAGGTCAGATTGGTGATACTATACTTACGTGGAATTGTTCTAGCCGAAAGTTACCAGTTCGGGTTCAGGAAAAGTTCCTGAAACGAAAACCCAGTAGATGGGTTTGTATTTTTGTTTTTCATTATGGTTTGTATGGGGGGTTTGTGTGTGTGTGTCTATATATATACATATATTTTATATATAGCTCACTTCAAACTTGCAAGATGGAGAGCAAATGTGAAATGAAATTTCATATGGGGGCCGTTTTAGGGTTAGAAGGAAAAAAAAAAAAAAAATTCTGTTTTAAATGTTTTATTTGGCCACAGGTCTGTCAAGGACCTTGCCCGGAACCGGCAAGGACCCCCATGCAAACCCGAATTGGGTTCGCACCTGGACCTGGTCAGAGTGTCTAGGGTGAACCTGGTAACTAAGGTTCTAGCATAGCTGATGCTATTTCTCAATTCATATTTGGATTAAAGCCAACTCTTTTGTATCTGAGCAGTGTGCTCTAGTCTATAACCCTGAATGCATGTGCATTCCTCTTATCGTACTGAACCTTTAACAAGGTTATTACTTCCAGAGAGTAATTATTTGCCGGTTATATCCCCTTCATGGTTTTTTCTTCTAACCAGGTTTCCATGCTAAAATCATGGTGTCATGAGCATGTGGATGTTTACTTTCTGTTGCTGTTTACTTTCCACTGTAACTGATTTATGATTTTGCAATCAGTTAAAGAAGGTTAAAGAGTTATGAATACCATTCCCGCCCTCCCCCACACATTGTTGCTCAATACCAATAGGGCGAACATTCTTAGTTTTTACCAAGTATACAAATAGAATCACCTGCTTTTTATGTGGGATGTTTTTTTGGGTAGAGTATCAAATACACCCCTTTTGAAGATTACGAAAGCTGAACAGAACAGAAAAACACAAACAGATTTGTATTTGTAAATATGGATTTTTAATATTTACATCTCATGCAAAAAAATAAAAAATCCCAGAAAATTCAAAAGATATGAACAGGATTGACAACCCTCATTGTCACATGACATTAAAGTCTTTCTCGAATGACAGGCATGTCAACTTGATGACCAATGGTCTATTGAGAGAATTTAATTTTCAACAGAGCGACCATTCTTGGGTTTTGCCATGTATACAAATACAATCACCTCCTTTTCATGTGGGATGTTTTTTGGGTACAGTAGCAAATACACAGCCCTTTTGAAGATTACAAAAGTTGAAAAGTACAGAAAAGCACAAACAGGTTTGTATTTGTAAATATGAATGTTTAATATTTATATCTCATGCAAAAAAATTAAAAACCCCAACAAATTCAAAAGATATGAACAGGATTGACAACCCTCATTGCTGTACGACATTGAAGTCTTTCTCAAATGACAGGTATGTCCCTTGATGACTGTTAGTGTATCAGACTGTATGTGAAATGATATTCTGAATAGATCCTCAAGATAAGAAATGATTATAATACTGAAAGATGATCAAGGAATGCAGAGAAACAATGTTTATGTTATATACCCTGATGTGCACTGAAGACTTAGTAATTTATGTGTTCATCGTGCTTAGTAATCAGCAGAGGTCAAATATTTATATACGGGAGGGCAGACCATGAGTCACGACCGATAGGCATGACTCATGCTTGAGTCACGTCTATTGGGTGTGACACTATAGTCACCCCCGATACCCATTTCAATGCCGACGGGATAAATATGAACCGGCAGGAATATTAACAAGGCAGTTTATAACATTAATCTTATTCATATACTTTTGTAATTTAATTTGCATGTGTGTGTGTGTGTGTGAGATTATATTTGAATATCTAAACATATAAGAATAGCATAAATATCCACACAAGATTCATTAATAAATCTTTATAATTTATGTTCAACTAATCTATACATTAACACTCCCTCTTAGATTAGTAGGATAAACACACAAAATAAGTCCTTGATCAAAAGACTTCTTTATACAATGTTAGATAAGGGTCGATTCAACAACGAAATGATATTCATCAGCTTATATTTGACATTATATAATATGAGAGTTGGCTTATCAAAATATCAATAACATGATATTCACCAAGCTTTCTAGAGTAATGGCCTATCAGAACATCAACTGAATGATGTTTACCAAGTATTTAGTGTGGTATTGGCCTATTAGAATATCAGGGCAAGATATTCACCAAGTACCGAAAAATATATCTATACAAGCAACTTGTAGATAATCAAATTAATGATATCAAACGCCTAGTTGTTGATTTATAAGATAAGGCCTTTACATGAAACAATTACACAAAATGAATCATGCTACAAGTTATTGTAAGGACGTCACTTTACAACAACTTCTCCTAATACAAGTGAAATCTTTTTGAAGTCATCACTTCTTAATGATTAACATAGGTTTTATAAATTTATAATATATTTAATGTACAATAATCAATTTCTCTGAGACATTTCCTTAGATTTTACAATCATACCAAGTTCTTTACGAAAATACTCCACCTTTGTCTTAGCAAGTGGTTTGGTAAGAGTGTTTGCAATTTGATCCTCTGTACTAATATATTCCAACTTGATTACATCCTTCTCAACCATGTCTCGAACATAGTGGTATGGTATCTCGATGTGTTTTAATCTGTTATGAAAACACTGGATTAAGAGATAGCTTGATGTAGCTCTGGTTATCACAATAAATAGTAGTAGGTGGAGTGGCTTTCCAAATAATCCAAATAGAACTTTTCTCAACCATATAGCTTCTCTTGGTCCCATCGATGCAGCTATGTACTCGGCTTCTGTAGAACTCTGCGCTATTGAAGATTGCTTTCGACTAAACCAAGATATCATTGCTAAACCCAAGGTAAAACAACATCCTAAAGTGCTCTTACGATTCTCTGAATTTCCTGCCCAATCAGAATCTACATATCCGCTTAGATTTAGTTTAGTTTTAGTGTATTTGAGATCATATCCAATTGTACCACTGAGATACCTGAGAATGTGTTTTGCTGCTACTAAATGAGTTTGTTTAGGTTCGCACATGAACTGACTGAGAACATTTACAGCATAACAAATGTCAGGCCTTGTGTTTACTAAATACATTAAAGAACCAATTATCTGTTGATATAGAGTAGGATCAACATTTTCAGAATCTTATGTTGCTTCTTTTAGTTTCTTGAGGTTTGTTTCCATAGGAGACTTCATTGCCTTGCTGTCCAACATGCCAAATCTTTTGAGTAGGTCCAAAGTATACTTCCCTTGATTTAAGAAGATTCCATTAGAATGCTACCATTCTTCTGGTCCCAAGAAGTAGTGCAATTTTCCGAAGTCTTTCATTTCAAATTCAGATATAAGATCCTGTTTACATTTTTCAATTAGATGATCTTCTCCTGTAATCAAAAGATCATCAACATATAAAACCATAATTAACATATCCCTCTATATTACCTTGTAATATGAATTTGGATCTGCAATGCTTTTAGAGAAATCAAGTTTAGTTAGATGATGATCTATCCGTTCATACCAAGCTCAGGGAGCTTGTTTAATCCATACAAAGCCTTTTTTAATTTGCATACATGAGATTGTTTATTGTGTACTTCAAATCCTTCTGGTTGTTCAAGATAAACTTTTTCTTCTATAGCACCATTAAAAAATGCAGTCTTTACATCCATTTAATGAATTTTCCATCCCTTGGATGTAGCAATGGCTAAAACAGTTCCGACAGAGGTATATCTGGCTACTGGAGCAAAAGTTTCCTCATAGTCTATTCCTTCCTTTTGAGAAAATCCTCTTGCTACAAACCTTGCTTTGTACTTGTTAATACTTCCATTTGCAGCATGTTTAATTTTAAATATCCATTTTGAGGAGACAGCTGATTTATTTTTGGGTCTAGGAACAATATCCCAAACATCATTTTTAAGTATGGAATTATATTCTTCTATCATGGCATCTTTCCAATTTGGATGTTCTATTGCTTTTTTAACATTAGATGGTTCAGATTTGGAGATTTCACTCATTAATGCAATGTAGCTAGAGTATATGTTAGGACATTTTCTTTCCCTAATGAAATATGAGGGGATGGAATTGTTCTCTTCAATTAGATTTCTGGCCAATAGTGGTCTTTTCTTTTCCTCAGAATTGTGAGTAATGTCCATGGGTTCAATTGATTTATCTTCCTCCATTAGAAACTCCCTCTCATTATCAGAGTTTTTTTCTTCCAGAGTTTCTTCTGAATTTGATTCATTTTTATCCTTAGATCTTTTGAAGGCCAAATCTTCATCAAATATTACATCTCAAATTAGTTTAATATTTCTTTGTCCAGGGATATAGATACGATAAGCTTTGGAAGTTTCACTGTATCCTACAAAGATTCCTTTCTTTCCTGAGGGCTCTAGTTTGGTTCTCCTCTCTTTAGGAATGTGTACATAGACAGGGCACAACCTTTACAGGTTCCTTCATGGTACGGATGAAGTGTAGGTAGACCCGTTACCATTTTTCCTAGAGAAGGTAATCCTTGAAAATGAAGATGACCTAGTCTCCTGTGCCAGATGTCATTTTCTTTGAAAGAACCATGAAGTAGAGCTGAATGAGTGTGAGAGTTAATTTGATAAAGACATCCATATCTGGAGCCAATCTTGTATGCATTTTTATGTTTGAATTCTTAGGCCAAGCTAAGTCCTTTCCTTCCATAAATGTAACTCTGAATCCTTCATCTTCAAGAGCAGAGATTGAAAGCAAGTTTCTTTTTATACCAGGTACATATAGTACCATAGTAAGTTCAATTGTTTTCCTTGATTTCAGATGAATAGTACATGTTCCTATTCCCATTAAGGGATAACCTGTATCATCTCCAATGGTTACTTCATCAACATAGTCTTCCTTGATAGAGTCAAACTATTCTTTAAAACCTATAATATGTCGGGAGGCTCCGCTATCAATACCCAAGTACTTGATCTGGTTGATGCTTCACTGGAGAGAGCTGAATAGAAGGCATTGTGTTCAAAATTTCCATTTGAGTTTTGAGTGGTTGCAAATGAATGTTGTTGCTTAATTCTATCAAGACATCTAGATGCCGGATGTCCAATTTTATCACATCTAAAACATTGCATTTTGAAGAAGTCAGGTTTCTTTCTCTTCCCATTGAATTCTCATTTCTTCTTATTTACTTGAGTAGAGAGAACTTGTAAATCTTCTTTTGAGGAGGAAACATTTTGGCCTCGAGCTACTTGCATACACTCTTCTTGTATGCAGTCAGCTTTAAGTCTTTCAAATTTAGGAAGTTTAGACCGAGAGCGTACCCCTTGTTTGAAAGTATCCCATGATGATGGAATGCCTTTTAGAGTCATTATTGTTAATTCCTTTCCATCATAGATGTGTCCTATTGAAGAAAGTTGATTTCGAAGTTCAGTTATTCTCATAAAGTATTAGGCAATTTTCTCTCCCTTATTCATTTTAATATTTGACATTCTGTCCTTTAATGTGATAATCCAAATAACATTATTTATCTCAAACATATTTCCAAGAGCATTGTACATCTCGTGCAGTGTCTAGTTCTGAGATTACAGGAAGTAGATGGGTTTTAACACCATCCACAATAAGCTTCATGGCTTTATTGTTGTCATTCTCCCATTTTTCCAGTTCATCATTTCCTTCGGGTGGTGGGTCAGAATTTTCAATGAACTTATTTAGGCCATGTTCTTTCAGTATGAGTTTTAGTCGAAGTTTCCAGCCTGCAAAATCTGAATCACCTTCTAATCTGTCTTCTAGCCTCATGCCGTTCACCATTTTAGAATAATATTTGACTAAAGTCTGATTTTCAGATCGCTTCTTTAAACCTGCTTTGATACCATGTTAGTGTATCAGACTGTATGTGAAATAATATTCTGAATAGATCCTCAAGATAAGAAATGATTATAATACTGAGAGATGATCAAGGAATGCAGAGAAACAATGTTTATGTTATATACGCTGATGTGCACTGAAGACTTAGTAATTTATGTGTTCATTGTGCTTAATAATCAGCATAGGTCAAATATTTGTATACAGGAGGGCAGACCATGAGTCACGACCGATAGGCGTGACACTATAGTCAGCCCCGATACCCATTTCAATGCCGACAGGATAAATATGAACCAGCAGGAATATTAACAAGGCAGTCGATAGCATTAATTTTATTCATATACGTTTGTAATTTAATCTGCACACACACACATGATTATATTTGAATATTTAAACATATAAGAATAACATAAATATCCACACAAGATTCATTAATAAATCTTAATAATCTATGTTCAACTAATCTATACATTAACAACGACCAGTGGTCAATTGAGAGAATATAATTTTCATGGCACTTCTCAGGAAGGTCATTAGATATCCCTTAAAGTTCAACAGGAATGACAAAATCATCCTGGTTTTAAAACTTGATAGTGCCGTGGTAGTAATGTGTCAGTAAGTTCAAGCTTAATATTTTTCTTTCTGTATTCTCATTTCCATCCTCTGTAACATTGAATTTTGTTTCTTCCAAGCCATTATAAATGTGCAAATATTAATTTCTGCCTTCCAAAATAAAAAATTACACATTCAGATAGCATTGGTTTGATTTGATTGCCTTGTTGACTAGGTTTTTAAATTACAAAAAATGCTTGGTGACATATTCAATGGCACAGTTAAAAATGGGTTTCCCAATACATATTAAAAGTAATAATATACCTGGGGTGCATGCAAACACAGGTGCCATTTTTGTGAACGTCAATCTGCTAGTTATATTTTTGAGGACTGCTAATACTGAAAGCAATGTGGTGTTGACTTTCAGATGCTCAAGTAACTTTTGCACTTGTGATGATGTTATAACGTGCAAATACTTGAGAGTTCTGTTTATAAGGTATATATTTGTTTGCATAGTCCATTTTTTGCTGAATTTCTTAAGTTGCATTTGTATTTAGGTTCGCATGGTGGAGGATGATCTGATGTATAGTACCTTTGGGGAAGTTTATGAAATCAACTGTGCTAGATACGGCCGCGAGGCTGATCTTCCAATCACCCACTTCAAGGAGCGTCTAAATCATGCTATTTTGAATCAGCTGCCACCTGAAGCTGTTGCAGAGTTACGACTCCATACATACAATGAGATAACACAAAATCTTGTCAGTGAGAATGTATTTTCTCAATATATGTATAAAACACTCCCAAGCTGTAATCATTTGTGGGCATTCAAAAAGCAGTTTGCTATTCAGTTAGCATTGTCAGGTTTCATGTCATATATGTTGCAAATTGGTGGACGTTCTCCAAACAAGATTCTGTTTGCAAAAAACACAGGGAAAGTGTTTCAAAATGATTTTCACCCTGGTACGTTGATCAGCTGTTACAGAAGAAAAATAATTTGATATTCCTTCATGGTTTATGACTTCTTTGATCTGACACAATTTGCATTTGCAGCTTACGATGCAAATGGTATGATAGAGTTTAATGAGCCAGTGCCCTTCCGGCTTACACGCAATTTACAAACTTTCTTTACACCTTTTGGTGTTGAAGGTCTATTTGTTTCTGCTATGTGTGCCGCTGCACAATCCATTGTTGCACCGAAGGTGGGTAATTGTGTCTATTTTTTAGATAGTGCATAAGTAAATAGGATGATTCTATCATATTTGACGTGCAGATATAAAATTTGAACAGTATTCAAAATATAAGGTTACTGATACAGGAATGATCTATCTTTTGTTGAAAATAGAATCAGCATGTAATTTGAACAGTATTCAAAATATAAGGTTACTGATACAGGAATGATCTATCTTTTGTTGAAAATAGAATCAGCATGTTCAACACCAGTTGGCAATGTTCTTCAGAGATGAACTTTTATCATGGTCCTGGAGAAGAGCACCTGGAATGCCTTCAGCACCAGCAGCAGCGGGAGGCATCAGTCCTGTAGAATTTGAGCAAAAAGTGAAAACAAATGTGGAGCAAGTCATAGGCCGTGTCAAATTAATTGCTCCACAGTGCTTCCCAGAAGAGGTTCTTTATTTGACACCTATCCTAAAAGACCCTATTTTAAAATGAATTTTCATCTTTGAAATCCTCATATTTCTCATCTCATTTGTTTACCATTTCAGGAGGAGAGTGCGACTGAACCTCCACAATCTGTACAACGGGGTGTCACAGAGCTAGTTGATGCGGCTTTGCGGCCAAAGAGTCTCTGTATGATGGATCCAACATGGCATCCTTGGTTCTGATAAAGTGTATAGTGTTTTCTTCTTAACAAATTACATTGTCAGGTCCCATCCTTGTTCTCATTGGGTGCTCCAATTTATCAGGCTGGGATGAAAGTTTTTGCATTTTGCGTCCAGCGTTTTCTGTATTAATACTGTTTCAAATTCCACTTCATTAAACAATTTTCTGTATTTTACTTGTAAATAGTGTTTCCGAATGATTCATTGTATATTTTTACAAGGATGTTGACTGAAATATTTCTTTCGACCAAATCTTTGTATTTATAAAATAAGTATCATGTCTGATCTGCCTGGGCATACTACGCCTTCATTTGAAAATTTGTAAGATAATCTAGACATGATGCAGTTGTACATCTACATTTTTTTCTATCTCGTTATATTGAAATTGATTCATCCTGGTGGGCTTCTGAATGTTATATGATAAAAATGAAAAAGTGAACCATTGGCTTATTTCTTGTCTTTTGGCCAATGTAGAATATGAGTAAGAGCACTTTGGAAGGTGGGTGCCTGGATTGGAATACCTCTTACCATCTTCCAATGTGGTACTGTTACAATGTCTTGTGAAACTTACAAACTATTCTTGGTCTTTCAATTGTTGAAAATGTGGTGCAAAACCCATCAGTGAACAAACAGAAATCCCAGTGAACAAACCAAGGTCGAGAAGGCATTTCTTTCACAGAGAATAAGTGATTAAGACTGTGATTTTGGTTTGGGGAGTAAGGGAAATCAGAAAAAGACTGCCATAGAAATTTGAAAAAACAGAGCACTATTTTTTGTAAAAAATACATAAATTGAAAGAAAAAAAAGACAACTGCAGCATTGCATAAAAACATCAGAAAAAGACTGCCATAGAAATTTGAAAAAACAAAGCACTCTTTTTTTTAAAAATACAAGAAATATAGGAAAAAAGAAAACTGGGGCATTTTTGGAACATTGTAGAAAAACATCAGAAGGTGAAGCAAACAGCTTTTTTCAAAATACTTATTTTAAGATGTAGATGACCAAAATTCTTTGGGTAAATCCAAATCTCTGAAATTTTTATCCATAATTTATTAGAAAACACCTGATCATTATTTTAATGCTGACCATCCCCTGCTAGTTTCACCTAACTTCTAATTAACTAACTCATATGAACTGCAGTGTTAGAATCAATAACCCACACCCGTTTCCTGTGCTGTTTAAGGTTTTAAAGTTCTGCTTTTTCTATGCATCTCTTTTGGGCCCATGTTTACATTTAGAGACAAATTAATGAAAGCCAGATTGCACATTCAGATTTATCTTGGAAGTTGAAGTTTTAAATAAAGATTCCATGAAGATTTGTTAATGGTTGTAGCTTCGATCGGATGATTCAGAATCGATGAATTCAAATGTTTGAATGACCTATCAGCCATAAACATTTGATATCTAACCTACACTATCATTGTCATGGGGCTTGATTTAGCTCATGCCTAGGACGAGCCTTCCCCCTTAGAAATCCAATCATGTGCGACACTGGCGATCCCTTTTGGTGGCTCCCATCATGGTTGAGCCATTTTCTTTCACCTAGACTATGCCTTACGTCAAACTTCATCAAGTGCCCACACACTCAATTGCATGACATTCACTCCTGCAGAACAGAAGTGCACGTTGTACCTCCATGGTTCTAACTCCTTTGGTGCACCTTGCATGGATCCTCGAGCTCCAAGCTCTTCTTCTGTTCAACCTATGTTGAACCCCTAACTTAGCCCTTCATGTCTTCACCTCAACGTCCCCCATAAGACAACATGCTACCAGCAATGGCCAAATGTGATCTCAAGTCCTCGAGTCTTGTGATCACCCTTAATCTCCCATACACCCCTCCTTGAGTGCTCGAAAACTACCAAAGCTCCCCCTTGCTCAACTATGCATGCTACCTAAGCAATGGATTGCACTACTGCATCAAGATTCATCATGACTCGCTTATTGAACAATGCCTCCACCTTGAGTGACTTAGACCATTTAGTCCTCCTTTGCTTCTGACGCATACTGCCAAAGCATGCTTGACACTACCGAAGTGCCTTAGAACATCCTTGGAGTCCTCAAGTCCAATCTTGCATGCTACCATAGCACGACCAATGTCTCCACAACTTAACTTCTCTTGTTGGTCTCCTCCAGCTTGCCATGAACCTTGACGCAACAACTTGTTCCTCACAGAACCGTTGACTCGCTTAGCCAAGATTGAATCCAAACACTAAGTGAGAACAACCTCGACACCATGTATTTGTCTCCATGCCTTGTTGGTGAACCCTTGTTACTCAAGCATCCTTTGCATTAAAACCAATACCCATGCACACTCACAATCTTACTCACTTGGATTCCTTTGCAACGCATACCTACGTGAGTACAATACTCTTGTTCCATGATCTACCCAATGCCTTGCGTGCTGTACTCCCTTTCCGACTCGACTATTCCACCATAGTATTACCTATGGACCAGTTCACTCATTTCAGTCATGCACGACAAGTCACCTCTTCTTGACATCCGTTATAACTCACATCTTTGAGTCATGCCCCACTCAAATCATCTCTTTAGTCCCTTGACATGGATCAGCCTCATGACTCGGCTCACCTTGAGTACTCCTTCAAAACATCATATCCCATTGGTCATATTGGACCACCAAAGCCTTGGAGATACTTCATCCCAATGCATATCCAATTTACCAGGTAACTTTGATGTGAACTTAGGGTGACACACCTTCCAAACCACCATGCATAGATAACTACCTTTGCAACACTTCCTCACATAGCTTACCATAAGGCTCCTACTTGGACAAACCATTTGCCCTTTGCCACAGAACTAGGTACTTCATTTTCCTAGCTTTCATACCTTAGTCAACTCACCTTTAGTCATCACTGGTATTGGCTCAGTTACTCCACTTTACTCAGATAGGGACCTTAAGCCTTGCATCCACCGACAAACCTTATCACCATGGTAAGGCAAAGTTACTCTTCTTCACTCCTAATACTATGCGTCACCTTTGCTTCACTTCGAGACTTAGAGGGAAGGACTACTCTGCATCTTCCTTTTCAAGGGAGGTAGCCGCCTTTGATGCACATCGACACATACCCTTCATGATTACACCTCATCTCGACGCCATGCCTTGCCTACACCGCAACCATGCTAGTGGGAACATCACATAGCACAATTCGAAGATAACACCTCAGATTTGTTTGACAACGAGATCCTACGCTACAACTATGCGTGCCCAACACATGACATAGCACCATCAAATACTCCTTAGATTGACACAAGACCTCACCTACACCATACCTATGTGCACCCAACTTTGTCACACAAGCCCAATGGATACTCCTCAGATCGACATAAGGCCTCAACTACAACAATCGATAACGCCATACAATTATTATCGTGGAATATTAGTATTATATATAATAATAATAATATCATGATAATACTTTAAGCAAATATTATTTAATAACTAATGAGAGTTAAAGAGACATGTCTCTTAATATTATACATATGTTCATTGTGAAGGTAACTTGAAACACTAAACAATTAGTAAGTGCTATTACAAGTTATAGCAGTTTTAAACTTTAATATGGTATGAGAGCAAGATTGAATCCTAGATTACTACCATGTTTTGGCTTTTTACAAACATAAGGCTCCGAATTAAATGACAGAGATTAGTGCAATGGGTATATGTATGGAGATATTGGTAATCAGTGAAAGTGTTAATGGGTGTTCACTATAATCTTGGAACACATTTATTATATTGAGCGCTGGTAAATGAAAGTGTTGGACAAAGTAGCAATCGTTGGTTGACCGTGTATAACTTCATATATCTTTGAAGTTGAATCACATCTATTATATCAACAAAATCCATGCAAAACCTTGAAGACTTATTGAACAAATTTGTTCATTGCCACAAACTTCCTAGTATCAGTTGTTGGTATTACGTATAGATTGGGTTTATGATAGAAGTGTCATGAGACGACTAAAGGAGAATAATTAATTATTGAGAATAATTGAGATTGTTGCATCTGCATATGTAAATTAGGGCATTGATAACACCAGTAGTTTTGGATGTTGGATGATCTTACAATTTTCGAAAGTCGAATGTGAATGAAATAGTTGTCGCAAAATAGTTGAAGTGCTATACTTTTTGCTAAAATATTGCAATACAAGGACATTAATATTAGATGCAAGTCGTATTTATATAGCGTGCGAATCATAAAGTATTAACCAATAAAGTTATATTGAGAACAATAAAGCCTTTATTTCATATCATTTATTGGGATTTAAGAATTTGATTTGAACAAACATCACAATCAACACTTTTCATTAAAGGAGGAGCCCTAATTGTTCATCCAAGTATCACATAACCATATCCCTAGTACTGTATAAAACTATAGCGAGATCACTAAGAGAAGTGAATAGCACATTGACGAGTCATCAGATTAGTTGTTATCCATGATGCTAATGATATATTGACATATTCAGGTCATTTCAATCATCGTCACCTGCAAAGGAGATGGAGGCTCTCAAGAGATTACGATACAACTAAAAGATAGTGACTATATCAATAAATATTGCTAACATAGGAGTCAAGGTTTTCAAGACCAAACCATGAAATAGATTATTGATCTTTCACTAATTGAACCATTGGGTGCATTTGGTCTTGCAAAGGATCGTGAGCTAGGAAACTTAAGAGGTTATGACTTCTATCAAGATTTGCCAATGATTGATATACTTGTGTTGCTCTTTATGGTTTGAAGATGGGAGATAGAACACTCACTATTTGATGAGCTTATGCAAATGGCCAACCTAAGTGTGAGCAAGCCAATGTTATGGTTCATGCACACCAATAAATTGTAGTTTAGGGTATGGAACTTGAGGGATGATAATGAATGTGAAGTGATTTAGGAATAGTTTATTGTGAAAAGGGATTGTGTTATATATTGAGGAATATCTAAGCACAAGGAGCAAACCTAAACATAAACCGTTTAAAACTTATTTCACCACACACACCTCATTAACCTTTTCACAATGCATTATCGTGTTAAAACATGTAATATCAAATCTACCATCTACTTGCATGAACAAAACACATAAACATGTAATGAACACATAACACAAGATTTGGTTATGTAGAAACCCTCCAAGGTGTAGAAAAAATTGCGATGGGGATGACACCCACAAAATCTTCACTACTGTAGCAATAAAGTGCATGTTAGGGCTACAATTTGATCACGTCTGATGATCTACCCTATGAGGGGTCTTCTTTGTTAGGAGCTTACAAGACTATTAAGTCTACCTTGACTAACGGGTTTAAACTTCACAATTAAGTGAGTGCTCTATTAAGTGATTTACAATAGGCCTTCTAGGACCACTATGTTAAGAGATTCACCTGATACACTTGTTAGAATGTAACGGTACCTTGATCCTTCGGTATGCACTCATATGCTGATAACATATCTTCTCTATCCAAATTGTAATCACCTCTCTGTGATTGATTTGCAATAACTCTTCACTACACTACTTGGTGGCCTTACTCCTTCACAACACTGATTCACCTTCAACTTCACATTCATGCATTCCTCTTGCTTGCAATAACAATTTCTAACTTGAAACCCTTCTTTTATAACTATCTCATGAAGCTTCTACATCTTGATCAACGATTAAGATTCATTCCTTTTTTTTTCCTGCTTAATCTTTCCTATTTTCTGATTAGTTGATCATAACACATAGGGATTAATGATGTGTAATCATAGGCATAATTACCTCCTTAATTCTCTTGTCAAACATAGAAACACGTTTCCATCTTGGTGAGAACAGTCTATACAAGTGTTTGTGCCATTCCAAACTCAAATACAAAAACTATATTACTTGGCACATGTACCTTACTGATGCTCGATCATGCTTGGTTCTTTATGCTATCCCTCGACACGAACTTTACTTGGCTTGAACTATTTTCTCTTTTGAACTGCTTGGCTTATATAGTACTCAACAACAACTAGAATGATCGATAGCTACAATATTCTTGACAACTCTATCTGCCTCTGAACACATTGAGATTGTATACTTCTTCTCTTTATAGCTTAGCCTTAATAGTGACTCGGTTGCAGTGTTGACTGACCAACTCTGCCTAGTAAATGACTAAGTTGTTTGCACTAATAAACAATACTAAGATTTCCTTTAGGGTCAACAGACCATGTCCAAATGGTTTTTCTAGTGATCTGTGAATTGTATTACTTACATAACTATGATTCATGAGATGAAGTTCCATGTATGTAAACAAAAAATATGTCTTTATGCAAATGACTAAACCATAGATGGATACTTGGAATGTTATTCATTTAGAGTACATTATCGCCAATGATCTGACAACCAATATTTTCTCCAAGCCTTGTGCCAAAGTGAAGTTTATACATTATCAAAGAAAAGTTTGGAGTTATTGAGTGATGCCCTTATTGAGAGACTCAACATCGACAATTACCTGAGATGTACTTTAAATGAGTTTTTTCTCTGCGAAAGAGAGGTTTAAGGTGAAAATCCTTGTAATATTTTCTTCTTTATGAGAGAGAAGTTTGAGGTAAAAACCTTTGTTCCGTCCTCTTGAAATGTTCATGGTGGATGTCATGTGAGTTACTATATGACTTTGTGGAAACATCATGGAAGGTGATGATCTTTCATTGATGTTTGTTTGTGGTTACTATAATAAGGCGATGATCTTACAATAGTCCAACCTTCTATCATGATGGATATCATATGGTTAATATCTAAGTAGATCATGATAAATTATATCTTGTAACTCAATATCAATTGAGAGATGGATATCTTCAAGTTGTATTGTATAGATATATCATGAGAGATTAATATTTTTGAAGAAACCACGATTATAATGTCCCTATAGTAAGTATCACATATGTGATACATGCACACATACCTTAATGGACATCTTGAGTACTTAGTGAATATCATGAGACTTGATATTCATAGACCATTACTTTGAGTACTTGGTAAATATCACGACACTTGATATTTGCAAACAATTACTTCTGATATCGTGAGATGATATCGTTATAGTGGATATCTTTGATCTAGACATCCATGAAGAATGCAATACAATCTAATAATAATATCTCATGTATTTGGGTTATTGAGATATGACATGGTGAATGCCATGAAACTTAGTATATGGAGACACCATGTGAAAATATTTCTTTGGTAGACATCATGAGACATGATGGCAGTGCACATACCAAGAAAAGATAGGAGTATGGTGACTATCATATGGTTAATATTCTTGGGCATACTATAATCTTGATATTATTGTGAGGTAGCAATTGTACATAGTACACACTCTTTGATGAAAATACCTCGTAATTTTTGCATCATCACAAATATTATGAATGGTTGGTACAATTGAAAAGCCTCGACATTTTTAATTCCTTAGCCTCATTTACACAACGACAAACTATGCCCAACATTCTTGACATTTTGTAAGTTTTGCATTGAAATAAACCACTATATATGATAAAATGAAGTTACTCAAAACTTCGTTTTAGTTCACATTTTCCTTTCGTCATGGGATTGTTTGTATACGTTTTAATGATTTTGGGTTCTTCATAAATCTTGTTTCTTTTGTTTGGATTATTTTGGTATTTCTAGGGGTCAAGTATGTTTTTTTAGAATGTTTATAATGCTCCCTTTTTGACGACATTAAAAGTCAATTAAATAATAATATACGTGCAAGGACACTAGACCCCATCATAGAGAATATGTTGGCAATATGTTGTGCACCAAAGAAAACAATAAAAGCACATAGGGAAGGAGAAGTACCTTCCCTCAACCCAATGAAAGTCACAACTTGGAATGTTAGGGGCATAAATGTCCTAACAAACAAAGATCACTTAAGGGCATGTTTACATGCTAGAATTAGCAAATCCAACATTTGTCTAATATTGGATTTGTTATTTTGGAGTTTGGTTTTGTCAATATGATTGGACCCATTTGGTTTTCCTAAAATTTGGTGGGGAAGATATTTTCCTATGCTTGGTTTTACAAAACTAGAATTGGAATAAGACTAATTTTATAATTTTATAATTTTTTTGAAGGATTTATTTGTTTTAATTTATTAATTTTATTAATTTTTGATTTTCCATTTTTTTGAATTGGTTAATTGTTTTATAAGTTAAATTTCAAGAATATATATTTTTTAATCTATTTATTTTTTTACTTTTACATTTTAATGAGTGAGGTTAATTTTACAAGGATTTTAATTTTTTTTTGACAAAATCATAAACAAGTTATACACAACAAAATACTCATGACATTACTAGAATTTGTCCATCATTTCTATATAAAATCATAAAAAAATTAGTCTCCATGATCACAAGCAAGTTATAAACAAAAGAATAGTCACACCATTACTAGAATTTGTCTACCATTTCTCTACAAAATTATAAAAACATCATAGTCTCAAAGAGTTAATCTTTTAACCACATTTATGCATATGGTCCCAACAAACTAGTGTGATTTTAATAGTTAGAATACAAATAACTACACATTCTAGAAAGATGATTTTGACTTTGACTAGGGACGCAATCTCGACAGAAGTAGCAGTGCCTCAAGCCTTGCACAACTTACACTCGTTTCTTTCATTTGCTATAGATGTAGATTTGGTAGATGTAGGTGGGGCATCATCGACCCACCGAAAGAATCCACATCTATTGTCACCCTACGATACCAAATCTACATTAGTGCTTGCTATGATAATTAATTCTTACCTTAAATATAAACATAAAAATACTTTTGTTAACAACCTTTCTTCTATTTGAGCAACACACATATTTAGGCTTAGGATTATATGTAGTGTGTAAGGTATTCAATGATACAAAGCCAACACCACACTAACAGATTGACAAACTAACCAAAGCCATCAATCCTATATAAATAATGAAAAAATTTAATCTTAGCAAATATAGAAGTACAAATAAATATTTTATATTAGCAATATGATGAAGCAGTCTTAGGGAACTCGAATGTTTAGTTTATCAAAGGCTTTTTTTATACAAACTATTTAACTTCAAATGATTTTAGTCTATATTACAAGAAAAAAAGACAAATAACTAATATGTTTAACAATAACTTGTCTTTTGGATTTGATTGTGTGTGCTTTTTTACCATCAACGTTTTGGATCATACTACAGGATGAGAAAGTGTAGGAGTAGAGATATTGTAGTACAATATCTCTACTCCTACACTTTCTCATCCTGTAGGAGTAGAGATATTGTACTACAATATCTCTACTCCTACACTTTCTCATCCTAATGATGGATCATGTAGTATGATCCGAAACATTGATGGTAAAAAAGCACACACAATCAAATCCAGAAGACAAGTTATTTACAAATGGATTGTGGAAATCTGATAATGTTAAATGTTTAACAATGTTTCTATTTCTGTTGTTACTTTTTTTGCTGGATCTGTTTGGTCTGTTGGATCTAGTGTTGCTGGTTTTGTCAAGATTGCTAGATCTATTGTGAGTGGTGTTGGTCCCACTCCCACAGTTGGTGTTGGGATTTCTCCCAATGCTAGCTCTATTTTGTTGATTTTGTTGTTATTGAATCTATTGCTGCTAGTTCCGTCTAGATGGTTAGATTTGTTGTTGCTAGTTCTATCTAGTTCAATGGGTTTGTTGCAATGGATTTTCTTATTGTAGAATTGTAGGAGGTGATATCATTGGTTGAGGAGGGGTGGAACTCAGTTGCTTGAAAACATCATAAGAAATCCTCTCCTGATTTTTACATGAATTTACATTCCCAAAAGAAGGGAGGTAAAGAGAAATCTTAGTATTCTCCATGTCTTTAGTTGTTTGAGGGATCTCTTTCCCTCGGGGCATATTAGGCTTCCTCTATCTTTATTTTAATCTATTAGTGTGTTTTGGTCACTTCTTGTGAGATTCCTCTTTGGTCTACGTTTTAGGTTGTTGAAGCTCTCTTTGCAATTGTTCTATTAGTTGATACCTAATTGAAAATCTTCTTGTTGTGAAGTTGTAAAGGGTTTTTGGGTCCCTTCAAAACTTATTTTTCCTTTAATTGAAAAAATATGTTTAACAATACATAATGTCAATTAAATTTATAATACTATCATTTCAATAATTTATTAATATTTTGCATGGTAGATATTAATGAATACTTCAATTTTCCAAAAGGCTCGGTTGGGAAAATTTATGTATGTACACCGTCATGGTCTTTAAAAGTCTACCATTAATACAATTAAGCACAATGTACAAACTAGTAAATTTCATGTATGCTCATACCTACCTACTAGTAAGGCCTTATTATTTGAATGGTTTAATCCTTCACAAAATTCTTGATTCCAACATAGTAGAATTTAACAATTAAATTATAGTTCATCTCATTATGAGAAACTAATGTTATAATGTGAAAATGGTTAGTTAAAAGTTTTACAATCCACACACAAGTAGGTAAGACTAGCTGGGCCATACACAACCTATGCCTAACAGATGTAAAGTTTAACTCTCACCAACCTACCACAAATTTGTGGCAGACAACACAGTGCTACAAAGTCATTTGCAAATGAAAATAATTGTGCTACAAATAACCCTCAAAGAATAAGGGACAATATGTGCATTTTTATTTGAAGCAACAAATCTTGACAAAAAATACACCCACCGAGAGGTTGTTGAGAAATGAAACAAACTAGCGGGAAGAGGATTTCTCAAAGTTCGAATCTAAATACATCTCATTTTCCCAAATATTTTGATTTTGCTTTTAGGCATGAAAAAAATAGAAAGAATACATATTAGTATAGTTTAAAAATTATCATATTAGATTGATTGTGTCAAATTATACGATCAATATAAACTAGACAAGTTTATAAAATGTAGAATTGAAGAGAATACAACTTTACAAAATTGAAGACACAAATACTGCAAAATAACACATTTTTTAGATCTTCCTAATTACTCAAAATTGCAAAAAAGTTGGAGGATAAAAAATTTAACCAAAAAGTGTAGAAGGATATACTACCAACAATGAACACAACAGTAGAATAGAATACAAATAATAAAATATAAAATGCTATTTTTTGAATTGGTTGAAACAAAGTTCTTGTCTTTTGGAAATAAAATGTACGTATGTTGTTCTCCCAAAATTTTAGCAGTTATATTTTTTCTTATCAACATTCCAAGAGTCATGCTACAAAGGATGAAACAACACCACAATTTAAAATTAAAGTAACTATTATCCTCCAAACTTCAATCCACTACAATATACTCTCTCCTTTAGACTCATCTATAAGAACCCTATGGCTCTTTCAAGTTAAACCTTAAAAGTGTCATATGCCACAAGCATAATATCCTGATTAAGTTTGGGGATGGCTTTGAGGGCATCATACACACTTCTAAGATCTTTCAGTAAATTTTCTTTATCCACTTTGATAATTCTAGGCCTAGCGATTCCCTCATGTATCTTTTGGATATCTTCACTTATCATATCCAAAGGACCATGCTTGCCTTCATCATCTTTGACCTCCATGTTGATGGTGTAGAAGGGCTTTTTAAAAAGGATGCACTAGAATTATTTGATTGAAGGAAATCTTCATCAACAGTAGCATTCATAGGTGTATTAGTATCCTCATCACCATCAAGATCAACAACCTCATCTAGTAGGTGCCCTTTTTTGGTCTCTTGAGTCATTGTGTTTATGGTTTCCTCAGCTATGTCATTTTCCACAATGAATGCTAGGTCATTAAAATAGTGGAATGACTACCTCTTGTATACTTTGGTATTTCCAAATTCTTTTCTCTACATGTTGACATAATTAATGAAGTAGATATTTGTCTTTCATTACAATTGAATAAGAGATTTTTTTCTTATATTAAAACATTTTCAAGAGGTAATTACCTTCAAAAGCTCTTCCCACACCTTTCCATCAACATCCTTGCACTAAGAAGTCTCATTCCATGAAAAACCACCCATATTTCTCAACTCTTTTATAACTTTATAACCCTGCTTCTACATTTTCAGTTTGTTCTTGAAGTTTTCCTTTATGAGATTCAACTTCATCTCTTCATTGAACCTCCTCTCAATGGTGGTCCAAACTTCTTTTCTAAAACCCCCTTCACCTTTTCTTCCGAGCTGAACTTTCTCATAGAGAAAGTCTAGAAGCTTGCGCTCTTTTTCTTGTAGTCCATATAACTTTGGCATTTCTAGAAGAAGCAACAAGGGTCACACTAGTCTCATCATTCATGCTCATCAAGATATATGTGAATGACATTTTCAGCTCCAAGACAAGTAGCTGTGATATTGTTGTTATAACCATTGAATTGGCAATGTTAGAAAGTGAATAAAATTTAGAGTTGGTCTACATATATTCACCTATACCAAACAAACTAGAGAATACTAGAAAAAATAGGTTCAGAAGTTTATTCATTGTATAAACAAGCTACAACTAGTCATATAAATTACTAGATCTTTCCAATAGTTTTGTATTGTTTATTACATAAAAGGTAAATGTATTGTATACCCATATCAACTATTGAGGAAACTTAGTAAAGCCAATGGCCTCTAGTAGCACAACTATTGTGTCAGTCTACAATATTAAATATCGAAAGTTGTAGTTTTTTAGAGATTGTAAACCACCCAATATGGTTTTATATTTCATCAACAAATCCTTTAGGATAATAAAAATCATTACCAATATTCATGAAGACCTTTCAAAGGGAGATAACAATTGTTGAAAGCTATGACTCTATTCCTAGTTTTTTGTTTTGAATCTATAATTAGAAGAAATCATTATAGTGCATAATAATATTTAATTCTATTTGTCTAAGCCCCTTTTTCCAAAGGTTTAATGGGTTGAGGGGCTAAATATTTACAAGTCTTTTGTAGAGTATTTAAATGAAAACATCATCAAATTTTCTATATAGTATTGTAAGATAATATGAAAGAAACACACACCTCCTCATGTGTGCATTCATAGACTAGTAATAAATTTTGTATTACTTGCCATGGTTTTCCCAATTAAGTTACAATAAGAAATTATTTAATGTGCCACTTTATTGCTATGGTGTTTAGTAAATTCAAAATATCATCATGCTCTAAATTAGATGTTAGTTAGCTCATGATCTTCCAATAACAAAGTTTGATCACATATTTTTTTAAAAATATTTTCTCGTTACTATTTTGATCACGCTCTTGATTCAAAACCAATTGCTAATCCTACAAAAATGCTTTATACAGATATGCAACCAAGTGTTTTCAAAACTGTTGCTTTTATCCTTAAAAAAACAAAAACTGTACCCTCTAGAATGAGGAAGATTTTGGTATTTGTTTTGGGGAGTTATTATTTTCTTTACATAGAAGTGTGCACAATATACTCTATTATTGGTATTATATCCAACTTTTCCAAAACTATATTTGAAGCTTTGGAGATTTGATTGTTTGTAAAGACAATGGCACACACATTCAAGATGAATGAAAGGAGGACAATTTCAGTGGCTCCTCCTAGGTTACATTGTTTGTATAAATTAACACCATTACAAAAGTATTCAATGAACACAATATTTTTATGCTCATGATACCTTTTCTTATTCATACAAGAAAAGTTTGGAAGATTTCAAACATAAAGAAATTTATAACCTGGGTTAACTTTATTGGTGAATATTCACCAATTGGCGAATTTCTGTCGTCAGCCTACATCAATTTGGAAAATCTTTTCCACATATGTGGTAAAATGTATTGCCCCAAATTTACCAAAAATGGGTCACACCACCAGTCACATTTTTGTAGGATTTATGCAATCATCTCTCCTTTTCACGTGATTTAACCAATCAAAATTATTTTTTGTACACAAAAAATTAAACACATTTTCTTATGATTTGTGAATGGAATTTTTTGGATTGCCTAAATTCGCCCATAGTTTTTTTTTTTTAAAGGAGATGGACGACATTCACCCCACAAATATGAGGACACATGTCTCGCACTAATTTAATTTTGCCAACTATATTATGCAAGGCCATATATTGGACGAACAATATTCCCCTTGGAAATTACATAAGACATGTTTTTATTACATGATATTTGTCAAATATTTTGTATACACTATAATATTCCTGTGGTATTTTCCAAAAAGGATTTGGTATAAATACATTCATAGATCAGTAGGTTCTTTCAATTTTGATCAATAAAAAAGTCTCAATTTCTCAAACTGTTAAGAGCATTGACAAGCAACGATTTCAATTGAGGCAAAGGTGAGTAACTTAGACCCCTATCTTTCTAGACTTTACAATTTTACTTTGTTCTTATTTAGTTGGTACACATTAAACTACTAGTGGCCAAATATCACTTGGGACTAGTAACCATTAAGTGACTTAGTAACCAAGGAGACCTAGGACATCTATATTTAATAGTGTAGATTGTACAACCAATGATCCTATTTAGATAAATATATGCAATAGTCCACTATCACTTTTCAACAAGTTGTTTTTTTTTTGGTAGCCTATATTTCTTAGGAGATGTCGAACATGAACAAGGGTAAGAGTCCTACATGTAGTGGAAGTCAAGAAAGACTAGCCAAATGCACTCGTAGAACTTTGTCATCATATTTTAGTGGCCAAAATTAGGAAGCTACAACATCACAAGTACATTTACAAGATTCTCGATCACTACCAGTGCCGCTGCCACATATTGAAGAAGTTGGTGAACCTAATATCTTTGATCATGATGAACTTGAAGAAGATCTTTAGGTGAATACCCAACGTAGCCAAATGTTCAAGTCAATACCTAGAGTAGCCAAAACAATATAATCGATTTGGATGAGAATTCCAAAGATGGTGATGGTGCACAACTAGGAAAGAGAAAAATGAAATACAAAGAAAATAATAATGGAAAATCCAAAAAAGAACAAAATTGGGATCTATTGATAAAGAATTTAAAAATAAAATGGGCCTCAACATATCCATTCATTGAACCTGTGCGCAATACAAATGAAGGTGAACCTTTGGTAGAATGTAGATGTATGATATGCTCAAGGATAAATAAAAAGGTAAAGAGGTTGCAACTAAAAATTGACACCATAAAATAGCATATAGGTAAATTTTATGAGAAGAAACTCATAGATGGAGTGGAAAAGTTAGTGACATGAAAGAATGCATAAATCTTAGATTTTCAGGAAAAAATCCAGACGAAGCCTATTGAAGTAAAATGATCAATTGAATCTCTTCTTGGAAAAGCAATAAAAATAGAAGAAATGGGTAAATCTCTTCAGTTAAGTGTTGTATTTATATTTTGAGCAAAGGGTGTGCTATTATAGATTACCCATCATTGAATCCTTTATTATACTTTCTAAAAAAATTTCTATTATCTGAGGAGCCACTGGTTAGTAAATAGGGGATGGGAGTGGGCAAGTTGTCTTGCTAAGGTTGAAAAGGAAAATGTCAAGGAAAAAATTAAAGAGTAACTCTTTAGATGAGGTGTCAACAATAGAAAATACTTCCTCGGTATGCATGCATGTCTATACTATACATTATTTTTTTTTGTCAGCCCAACCTACTAACTATTATGAAAATGAAGGATAATTGAACAAAAAAAAAAATATTTTAACTAGTAAAGAGTTCTCTACTTGAATAGGGAGGTATAGATGACATGATGATTGCCCAAAAGTTGGTGTGTGATGGAGTAGATGGAGCTTCAATAATGCAAGGCCACAAGAATGTTCTTGTCACAAAGTTAAATTATTTTTTTACACCTTACATTATTGACATTTACTGGATGACCCACATAATGGATCTAGCTTTTGGAATTGTCAACAACTATTCACAAATATATAAAGTTGAAGTTTTAATCAAAGAGTTCTATAGACACTATTGTCAAAGTCCTAAACAATTCAGGGAATTTAAATAGTTTTCTAAGGGACTAATTGAAGGTAGGAAGCTTCTTAAGGATAATGATACTAGATGGATCTTTTTGGATGGACTCGCACATCAAGTTTTTTATATGAAAATCCATCATTTCTTGGTACAATGGAGTCAAATAGCGATGAGGGTGGCCAACAAAAATATGGTGAGCTACTTGAAAGGTTAAGTAATGTAAATACACTCTTAATGCTAGTAACCATTCTCCCCATGCTAGAGGAAATGAGGAATATAATGAAGAAGATCCAACAATGATTTATGTATATTGTAGAATATAATACACTACATAAAATGACAAGCACGACCCTCAATACTCACTATAGAAATCTAGATTCATTTTTTTTGGATGATTTTTTGTTTTTTTTTTATGGTGAATGAGGATCATAGATTTGAATAATCCTAATAACTACTCTTTAAAGGTTAATGCAAAGGGGGAGTTATGTGCTAATATACGATGTCTTGAGATATCAATGCAATACTATGGAAGGTCCATATCCATGAGAAAATGAAAGAAACACACACACACACACACACACAATCAAAATTAACAATTACAAAGGAAGTGTTTGACAAGATTGTTGAGTCCATAATTGATTCTGTAAAGGAAATTGCGTATAAGATTTCCTCATAAATCAAAGAAAGATTACCTCAAAATGAATTACTTGAATCAATGTGTATTGTGTTTCCCCATTATTGGTGTCTCATATGTCTGAAAGATTTAGAGATAAGTTATTTCTTTTGATAGATAAATTATGCAAAACCAAAGAAATTAATGGGGTAACTCTAAATGGAATTTTAGATGAATCTCCTTTGAGAGAGAAGTCATGTCATTTTTCAAAGACAATGAAGGAACAATATGATCTTATGCAGAACCCTAGAGAAGAGGGATCCATAACCAAACTCTAGAGAAATCTGGCTCAAAGCGAAGTGTTGAGGGATTCAATATCAAAATATTTCAAGCTTTCCAAATTATGTTTGACCATGATATTAGGGTCTATTAAGGATGAGAGAGGTTTTAGTTCTTTGGGGTTCCTAAAGTCAAAGTTAAGAAACAAACTAGACAAGAATTTGGAAAATTGCTTGAGGCTGAATATATCCAGATATGAAGTCAATGATTTTCCTTATGAAAGGGAACTGAAATTGTGGAGGAATAAATGTCAAAGAAGAGGGTTGGGAAAAATTTCAAACAATGAATTGATAACTCAAGAATTTTATTGGTAGTGTTGATGTTGAAGCTGAGGATCAAGTAAGTAGAGGTACGCAAAATGGAGAAAAGATGAAGCATAATGAAGGACTCTTTGATATTAATCCAACAAGGAATTCAAAGATTTAGATGAAGAGATGCAATGAAACTCTAACAACTATGGTATGATGTGTCAATTCTGAATTTGTTACTTATTAGTAATTAGTACAGTCGACTTTCTGGATTCTTGACACTAATCTTTGTATCTCATCATCTATCATGCATAATAAGTTATATCATTTTCTAAATCTCTAATGTAAAAAAAAACTTGTACATTGTATGTTAGATGATGTCAGCAATCATTCAACTTTTACCAATACTATTGATTTTTATTTGCATTATTATGCTCATCGCTCATATGATACATTATTATTATACAATCCTTGATTAATTTCATTAACTTAATAAAAATGTAAACAATTCATATGATAAAATTCATATTGATTCTGTAGTGATTTGACCTAAGCAACTACTCTTAACAAACTTTTTGTCGATATGGTAATCAGGTGACAGAACTCGTACATGATTTTGGAGGGTAGTGTGGTAAGATTGGAGTGTTGTACGAATGCCAACTAGAGGCCATATGGTATCTTTAAGAATGTACTATGTGTTGGAGTGGAGAGGCGGCCATACACTATGGTTGTGAAGGCTATACGGTGGACAATGGAGTCCCTACAATGGATAGTCTGTACAGGGAAGAGGCACAAGGGCTGTACGGAGGAGGGAGGCATGGCACACTAGCCGTATGGTGGAGAGAGGTGTGGCACAATGGCCATATGGTGGTCAAAGGGAGATGGAGGGATGGCGTATGGAGTCAAGGCCAAGTAGGCCATATGGTAAGCCATACAATGAATAGATGGAGGGTGCAAGGGAGGTATGGAGGTTTGGTGAATGGTCTGTGGAAGAGTGAAGGTTGTACGGGCTATGAGGGGGCTGTATAGATATGCTTAGTAGGTGTTTGAGCCACAACAATGAATGCAAACATGTTCATACAAAACATAAGTAGATTAGACACAATAATAGAAACTTGAATACGAATAATCCCTTCAATATATGTCGAAGGATGGTGCTCTTATTTTCTAGATCTGAGTGAAGTGTTATAGGAAATGAAATAGGGTGAGGGTTAAATTTCACCTAAACTAGATAAACCAAATAGGGAAGGTCTTTCACTTTTGAAATGGTGAACAACAGAGAACTCCAATAGGAATTCATAGTGTTGAGAAAAATAATCCAAATTGCATACCTAAAGATTACCTACAAGCTGTGCTCAAATACCCATCAGGAAACTTTCTGAGGAGGCACAAAGATAGCTGATGGTGACACAAACTATGAAAAAAAATAAAAATGGGTCCAAGATATGTTAAATCAATCGACCCATTAACAATAGTTTGATAAATGATTTATTTTATAATGGGAACATTACAGTCCTCCCATCCCAAATTTTGCTTGTCCTCAAGAAAATGCAATTCCAGGTGTTGAAGAATGTGCTTGCCCTCCCACATCATGTCATCCAATGGAAAGAGTTTCCAACACACCAAATATTCCTTCACAGTGTGATTCCACAGAGTCTTCTCATGTACTTCAATGATCTCAGTTGGTTCCAATATGAGCTTGCCTTCTTTAATGAGTGGTGGAAGATCTATGGCTATCGTGATGTTCTACTCTACGACCTTCTTCAAGCATGAAACATGAAAGATGTTATGAATACGACTTCCCTCTGGAAGTTCCAACTTGTAAGTGACTTCACCAATACAACGAACTACATGATAGGGGCCATAAAATCATGGCTTCAATTTTTCTTTTCCCTTTTCCTTCAATGAAGATTGTCGATATGGATAGAGCCTGAGATAAACCAAGTTCCCTACTTCAAAACTCCTCTCCATTTGGTGTTTGTAGGCATACATCTTTTGGTGATTCTATGCCCGTTGCAAGTTTTCCTTTAGGTATTGTAGGATGTCCTATCTCTCTTGAAGCCAATTCCTCGCCCTTGGTGTGCGACTGTTTCCCAACACTATGCCAATGAAGGAGAGGTGTTTGTACTCGAATAGAGCATTGAATGGTGTTGTCCTAATGGACATGTGATATTTGGTATTGTAACAATATTCTCCTACGTGTATCCACTTCACCCACACCTGTTGTTGTGCTGAGACATAGTTTCAAAGGTAACCTTCGAGCCACTTGTTCAAAATCTTTATTTTTCTGTCTATTTGAGTGTGGTAATTAGTACTTGGTGACGATTATATCCCTACTAATCAAAATAGTTCTGTCTAGAAGATACTAATGAATCACCCATCCTGATCACTAACAATGTTTTGGGGTAACCTGTGTAAACAAAAGACTTCTCTAAAAAATAGATCGACAACTTGTGTAGTCTGAAAAATCTGAGGGGATGGCAAGGAAGTGTGTGTACTTTTTCAATCTTTCAACCACCACAAAAATAAAATCCTTTCCGTTCACCTTGGGAAGCCCTATTACAAAATCTATTGAGATATGTTTCCACTTATGTTTTGGAATCGACAGAGGTTACAATAACCTGATAGGTAGAGTATGTTTGGATTTGTTCTGTTGGTAGATTGCACACTCTTTTACATATTGCAACACATCCCCTTTGAGTCCATTCCATGAAACCTGGGTATCTTGCCAAGAGTGAGTTGTGTACTTCCTTCAAGATTTTCTACTTCAATTTGGATTTCAACACTAAAAATATCTGATTCTTATAGTAGATTGATGTCATCCACCACTTTGTACCAATCATATTGGGTGTTTCCATCCATTAGCTCATTGGAAAATGTGTTTTTGGAATATTCTACCAACAAATGTGCCTCCAATCAGCTGAAATCTGGTTTAGTGAGCAGATGGTGGGTTTCCTAGACAAGGCATCTACAACCACATTGTTCTTTCCTTTCACATATTCAATGTCAAAATCAAAACCCTGAACCTTGCTTACCCAATTTTGTTTCCTCTTGTTCAAGTCTTGTTGCTCTAGAAAATATCTCAAACTGTTGTGATCAGTATGAACGACAAACTTGGCACCCACCAGATATTGCCAAAACTTGGTTAGTGCATGTATGATGGCCAACATTTCTTTGTCATAGATGGAATATAAACATTACATTTGTGTAAATTTCCTACTCTCATAAGCTATGGGGTGTCTATCCTGCATTAGTACTACACCAATGGCTTCTCCAAATGCATCGCACGCTAGAATGAATGGTCCAGTGAAATCAGGTAATGAAAGTACAAGACAAGTGCTCATTGCCTCTTTCAGTTTATCAAAACTGAGTTGTGCCTTTTCATTCCATTGGAAAGACCCCTTCCTTGTTAGATCTGTTAAGGGTGTGATGAATTAAGAGAATCCTTTAACAAACCTTTGGTAATAACTGCACAGTCAAAAAAACCCTCATAAATTCGTGAGCGATTTTGGGGGAGGCCAATCAAGGATAGCCTTAATCTTCTCCTAATGAACTTGAACTCTGTATTTACTGACAACATGCCCCAGGTACAATATTTTTGCCATACCAAATTCACACTTGGATTTCTTGGCGAACAAAGAATGCTCCTCCATGATCCTTAGGATTTCATCTAGATGCTTTAGGTGCTCCTCCCATGCCCTGCTATAAATAAGAAGATCATCAAAAAATACTAATAAGTACTTATACAATTTTTTGTTGAAGATGCAATTCATGCATGATTGGAATGTAGCAAGTGTATTTTCCAATCCAAACAACATAACTAGAAATTCATAATGCCCGTAGTGAAAACAAAAGACCGTCTTTTCTATGTCTTCCTCCCTCATGCAGATATAATGGTATTCGGAATGAAGATCTATTTTTGAAAAATAGACTATGCCATGTAATTCATCCAGCAACTCATCTATCCTTGGAATGAGATATCTATTTTTTTGTTTCTTTTTTTTCAATGCACAATAGTCCACACACATGCACATTGTCCCATCCTTCATCTTGACTAATACTACTGATGTTGCGAAGGGGCTAGAATTGAGACAGATCCATCCTTTCTCCATTAGTTCCTGAATAGTCTTTTTGATCTCATCTTTGAATTTCTTGGGATGTTGATAGGGTGTGGTTATGACCGGCTTGGCTCTAGCTTCCAACTTGATGGTATGTTCAAACTCTCAATGAGGTGGTGTTAAGAGAAATGTCAATGAAAACTTTATCATGTTTACTCCAAATATTCTAGAGATCATCATCCTAGGGAGGTGTTCATTGTCCTTTTATAGGTTCTGCTGAGACAAAACAGTGTGCAGCCCATGCAATGTCATCACGCCAAAAAATTGCCTCCATCTGATGTGTAGAAACATTGTTAAGACCTTCATTTGCCATTCCGTGGAGAACAACCTTCTTTCCATCGACACCAAAAGTGAAGTCCATCCATTTGAAAATCTGAGTGTATTCATCAAGAGTCTCCATCCAATGTATGCCTAGAATAACCTCCATATCGAAGAAATCCTCGATCACTGTGTGATTTGACATTGTGAGACTTAGCTAAGGAACAAGGTGTGTGTAGGGTAGGAGAGTCCCTCTAGAAACCTTGACCTAAAATCCTACATGCGTCTTCGTAGGTAGACCTCTTCATTTAACTAGAGAGGAGTTTATGAAGTTTAGCATAGCTTTGCTATTGAGCATCACCATAACCCATTGTCCTTGAAGGGTTCCCCATACACGAAATATTGTGCACCTCGAGCTACCAACTAGGGTGATAATTCCTCTGCGTTATACTGACATTGTAATCATTTTCATACAGTTTAAACTAACCATGTTGGTGTCATCGTGATGTTGCTTGTCTTCAATGAGTGTTTCTTCCTGTTCATCCTCATCATCAGACATGACCTCAATGTAGTGTATTTTTCTTTTTCCAAGGCATTTTTGGCTAGGTTCCCAAGGTCCCTTTTAGTTGAAACATTAATTTCTTCCTTCAAAGTTCCTATCTAGTAGCTTCGTCCAATGACTACTTCCTGAGGGGAGGTTTATTATATTTGTCCCTCAAAAATGTCAGCGATTTGGGGTGTGAGTAACTTCGAGAGGATGACGTTGATGATGATGCCATGCTTCATGCCTTCTTAATAGCTTTCAATAGGGTGGTAGGATTGAACCCTTTTACCCAACCTTTCAATGGTTCTATCAGTCCATCCATGAAGAGCACTATCTCTTTTCTTTTAAAAATGTCTGTGACCAAAACAGAGAGTTTCTAAAATTTTGCAATGTATTGGTCAACCGATCTAGTTTGTTTCAGCTGTGCCAAATCTTTGAAATTGAGTTTTGGATCTTTAGCGTCAAATTGATCTATTAATCTCTTAATGAATTCTATGTAAGTATTTACTTGATCATTCCCTAGTGTGATGGTGCCGTGTTACCACCATTCATGTGCAACTCCCTCCAAGTGTAGTGTTCCAAATTTGATTGCTTCTTCTTCTGGTATAGGATTGAGTTGGAAGTAAGTATCAACCTTCATTACCCATACTTGTGCAGATATGGATCCAGATCAATCAAATGGAGATAGATTTACTTTACTCAACTTTCTTCTGAGATCATTGTTAAAATATCCTAAGTTTTTGCCTCCTGAATATCTCATTCTCAAATCCTTGTAATCCTTGTAGGATATATCTTCCTCAAAATTTGCATTCTTCCAGTCTTCTCTCAGTTGTTCTTGCATCTCTTCAAAGGTTGGTTGCTTCCCTCCATGTGGTGTCTAAAAAAATAGCATGGAAGGTCAAGAGCATACTGGATGAGGGTTTATTTTATCGGACATCGAGTCCATGCTGTGACCATTTTGTTCTCTAGATATTTTATTGTTTTCCAACTTCTTGAGAATCTCTTCCATGAGTTGTCGAGTATCGGTGATCTATGCCTGATTCTTTGCAAGTTCTCTCAGTAGTGCCATGAGTTTAGTAGCTATTGGTTTCGGCTTGATAACCATTCTATCAATGGAATGGGTTCTTTGTCTCTTCTATCTATAAACTCTAATTCACTATTCACAGGCTAGCAGGATCAAAGTAGTCTAATACCATTGTAATGATCTAATCTATGCAACTACTCTTAACAAAATTTCTATCAATATGATAATAAGGTAATAGAACCTATACATGATTCTAGAGGACAATGTGGTAAGATTGGAGTGATATATGGATGCCAACTCGAGGCTGTATGGTATCTATGAGAATGTATGGTGTACTAGAGTGGAGAGGTGATTGTACACTATGGTTGTGAAGGCCATATGGTGTGTGTACGATGGAAAATGAAGTTTTTATAATAGACCATCCATATAGGAAAGAGGTACAAGGGTTGTATGGAGGATGGAGGCATGGCACAATGGTTATATGGTAGAGGGAGGTGTGGTACAGTGGCCATATGGTGGTCAAAGGGAGATGGAGGGGTGGCATACATAGTCAAGGCCAAGTAGGCCATATGGTAAGTTGTACCATGAGTTGATGGAGGTGCAAGGGAGGTATGAGGGTTTGATGAATGGTCTATCAAAGACTGAAGGCCGTACAGGCTATGAGGGGGTCGTACAAAAATGCTTGGATATCACAGGGTAGGTGTTTGAGCCACAACAATGAATGCAAACACATTCATAAAAAATACAAATAGATTAGAAACAATAATAGAAATTTGAATACGAATAATCCCTTCAATATATGCCAAAAGATGGTACTTTGATTTTCTAGATCCGAGCAAAGTGTTACAGGTGACGGAATAGGGTGAGGATTAAATCCCACCAGAACTAGATAAACCAAATAGGGAAGGTCTATTGAAATTTAGTTGAACAGATTGTTGTTTAGAGAGTTTGTTGAAAGAGGGAGATGAAGAAGACTATGTCTTTCAATAATTTTTTTCTCACTGATGTCAAACCTACTATTTTTTGATAAGACAATTGCTTATAAGATTTATGTACTATCACCTAGTTGATTGATGAAGAGGATTTGATCAATAAGAGGTAACAAAAGCAACTAGAAAAAAGGTTGAGTTATGATTATGTAATGAAGTACAAGGATCAATTAAGATAGTGATGACATGATGTATTGATAATCTACCTAAGGTTACAAATGTTGGCTACACTAAATAAGTTTAGAAGAACAAGTTGCACAAAGTTTTTTTGCTAAGCTTGATCGAGTGGATAGTAGGTGTCGAGAAAAGTTAGTGCAAGTTGAGCAAAAAGTCAGTTGGAGCCGAGTGAAAGAAAATTTTAGTGGATGCCAAGCAAGAGAGTTTATGCCAAGCATCAGTAAACTGTAGTTGATGCTGAGAGACTTTATAGTTGATGCCGAGCAACGCAGTATGTGCCAAGCATCAGAAGATTGATAATGTTGAGCTCTTGCATTATATTAAAGATCAAAGATTCATCGAATCTAAGTTGACAAGTTTGTTTTCTTAAAACTTGTGAACTAGGAGGAAGATAAGGTTGATGAGCTGGTGGCACAAAAATTAATGTAAACCATTTTTGAGGCAAATTCAAATGGATTCTAGGAGAAATTTCTAGAGAAGACAAGATATGGTATAGATATAATTTATCCCACCTTATGCATCCAAAACCTTAAATTAGATGATGGAAAATGAGCAGGAAAATAATCATAATTTCCTATTTATAGGAATGTTTGGTCATGAAGAAAAGTTGTCATGTGAGAGAACCTAAGGAGAAGAACGAGTTAATCATTTTTCTTCATCAAGTGACCCAAGAGAAAAATTTGCAATGATGTGTTAAGAAAGAAGGCTTATGGAGATGAATTCTTGAAGGGTGAACAAGTTGCCAGAATGGAAAAGTATGAAAGCCAAGAAAAATGGAGGACTCAATAGAGATTTGTAATCTATAAGAGAAGTTGTAAGTTGTATCATATCAAAGCTCTACTGGTACTCTCTAACAATTATATCAATCTAGAGTAAATCCTGGATTAAGGTTGACCTAACAGTCATTTGTAAATCTTTTAATTGGGTGACATTCCAAATAAATGGCCTAAAGTCCTCTAACAAGGCTCACTTCTAACAGGGTGATTGAAATCTCTTAACGAGGTCACATTTAACAGTGTGTATTATAATCTTTAACAGGGTTGGCCTTTCACAGGGAAACACTTCAAAATAGTGAAAAGGAGTAGCATGTTACTAGTGGTTTTTCCCAAATTGGATTTCCACATAAATCATTGTGTCAAGTGTGTTGATGAATCTATTGTGTTTTATGCTTTACATTTATGCAATTTGATTTGACAGTAACATACAAGTTTTAGTGGTTGCATAATCCAACAAGTTGCATGCATGGGTATGAATGTTTTATGGGTTCACTAAGTTGTGAAAAGTTTTATTTATACATCTGGACCTTGGAATGATTCAACCCCCCCCCAATTATTCTAAAGTATTCCAAAAATTGGTATCAAAGCCATTTGCTTAAGAGGACTAGTTTCAAGGTACTAGAAGCACAAAGATCAAGATGTCAAAAAGAGATGTCCCCCAGCTCAATAGAGATAACTTTCCTGCATGAAAAAGTTTGATGAAGCTACACCTTCAAGGGCTTGGAGATCATGCACAATCTACCATTACAATAGAACATGTTGATCTAGTCGGAGACTTAATTGTTGAAGATATGGAGAAGAAGAAAGAGCACAATTAGGCGATGTTGGAGATTACGTCAGCTCTAAGCTATGCCAAATTTGATGATATCAAAGGCTATGACACTGCAAAGAAAATGTGGGATGCACTATACACCATCTATGGAGTAGACAAAAATATTCAAAGAGACAAATCTGAAAGTCTTAAAGGTAAGTTTGATGATATGAGAATGGAAGAAGGTGAGAATATTGATCAACATTTTGCTAGAATAAAAGAAGTTGTTAGTGCAATAAGAAGAGCTAATGGTCACATAGATAATAATACTATGTTAAGAAAAGTCTTGAGAACATTATTGTCTATTTATGTTATTACAGTTTTTGCAATTCAAGAACTGAGATGTATTCAAGGAAATGATCTAACCCTTGAAGGTTCGATAGGTAGACTCACTACTTTTGAGCTATCTAATTTTGATAATTACAAACCTAAGAGTCTTGAATCTTCTTTCATAGCTAAGCTATTATTGAAGGACTCTAATGAGGTGAAGCAGAAGAAGAAGAAGAGAAAGAGAAAGTATGTATCAAGTGATAATGATACAAATGAGGAAGATGTTAATCAATTGGAAGCACTACTGGAAAGAATATTTCATAGAGGTAAAGTCAAGTTCAAATGTAAGTTACCAATCATTTTTTTCAATTGCAATGAGGTTGGTCATATTGCTGCAAGATGTACACAATAGAAGAACTACAGAGATGGAAACAAGTACAAAAATAGAAGAGAAGATGACAATAAGAAGTACAAAGACAAAGGCAAGAAGTCATGCTACATTGCTAAAGAGAAAATCAGGGATGATTCTGATGAACATGATGATGAAGTGGTATATGTTGTAATGAAGGATGAATCTGATGAAGATGAGGCAACTGCACTTGTGACTTGTGTAAACAAAAATGATAGATGGATCATTGACAGTGGATGCTCACATCACATGACTGGAGACAAAAGTAAGTTCATTACCCTAAATTGTTATGATGGAAATAGTGTAAGATTTGGTAATGATGCACCATGTTTGATAAAGGGAAAAGGTTCTATCAAACTCACAGACAAGATTCCATGTGATAATGCTTACTATGTTGAAGGACTAAACTATTGTAGACACCTAAATTTGATTAAACTATTTTAGTAATCCTATTTAGTTATCTAAAAAGGCATTATTAATTAAATTTCTATTTAATTAATCCTTTGTCATCCCCTAGTTGATTAATTTAATTAATCATCTATAGTCCTAATTGATAAATCAAATAATCTATTATTTATCAATTAAAGCCTATTCTTCTATCTAATTCCAAAAATCCCCATTTATTAAATAAATCTATTTGATAAATGAAATCCTCAAATTCAAAAACCCCTAACCTATCTCTAATCCTCCATTTAGCCTAATCCACCCCATCCACCCATACTAACCAAGCTTAGCCACTAACTCACCCACCCTCATTAATGCCATCCACTTGCACATCTCTAACATTCCTAATCTAATCCTAAACCCAAGCCTAATCCACCCCCTAATGTTGTCACATTCCTTAAACAAGTTTAAGACTTTTCTAATCCAAACCAAAGTCTCCCCTCAAAAAACCCAACCACTAAGTCATGAGTGCTCTTACAAAACATAAAAGACTCTTACAAGCCCACTCATGACTCTTACACCCATCTTCCACACTCTTCCCTCTTCCACACTCATTCCTCTTACATCCCTCTTACATACTCAACCCCACTCATCATGCCTTTAACCAACCCTTTACCCTACCCTCTCACACTCATCCTCCTTGTGACAAGTGTCACCTTCCCATTGGTGCTAAATAAGCACAATCCATGTGCTCTCCTTTGAGTGCATCCTAGCCCTCCTTAAGCCTTCATCCATCCTTGCATCTAAGCCCTCCATCCCTCTACCCCTAGGCCTATAAATTGAATCCCATCCCAAGCCATTTCATCAACAATCTTTGAGCTAAAGTTACCATGCTATTTTGAGAACCAAAGCCATCAATCTTACCCTTATAATGCCAAATTGAGAGCTCACAAAGCTACCAATTTGCCATTACCCATCTCCATTGAAGCAGCTTTTGAGCATCTTGAGCATACATCCACAGCAAAAGGACACATCTACAGAATCAAGAAAGCATGGAGTGTTTTCTCTTGTGAAGTTTGCACTTCTTGTTTGCTTTCTTTGTCTAAGCATATATGTGAATTTAGTTTTTGGTTTGTGAATGTTTACTTTATTTGTTAATGTTCTTTGCATACTAAAATTCTTGTTCTACAACTATAACTTGTTGAATGTGTCACAATTGAATAATTTGGGATGCAAGGTTGAATTTGGAAATAAGACTACTAAGATATATGACACAAATGGAAACTTGATTGGAAAAGGTGATCAAACTAGAAGTAATCTATTCTATCTTGATATAGAGGATGGTACTTGTTTTGTTGTAAAATTTGATGACATATGGGGTTTTGCACAAGAGATTATGTCATGTTAACTTTGATAACTTGGTTAGTATCAATAACATGAAGAAACTTTGGTTTGCCTAAATATAAGAAAGCTAATAATGTAGTGTGTAAACAAGGTCAGTTAGGCAAAATGAAAGTCAAGCTTTAAGAATAAAGCTTACACCTCTAAAGAAATACTAGAGATTGTTCATACTAACTTGTGTGGGCCAATCGAAGTGTAAAGTTACAGAGGAGATAAGTATATACTGCTATTTGTTGATGATTATTCTAGGATGATGATAGTTATATTTTTCAAATAGAAATATGATGCTTTTCAAATGTTTAAGTAGTACTTAGCAAGAGTTGAGAAATAAATAGGTAAAAGTCTGAAATTCTTGAGATCAGATAGGGGGGGGAGAATTCACATCAAACAAGTTTGAGATGTTCTGTAGTGAAAGAGGAATTAAAAGATAGACATCTACTCCCAGAACCCCTCCCTCCACAAAATGGAATAGCTGAAAGAAGAAATAGGTCTATAATGGATTGTGCCATAACACTTAGGATGGAGAAAAATATTGATCTAAAATACTAGAGAGAAGCTATAAGTACTATTGTATATACCTTGAACCGTGTACAAATCAAGAAAGGTACTCATTCAACACCTTTTGAACTATGGTATGGATATCCACCCAATGTAAAATAATTTAAGATATTTAGAAGTAAATGTTACATTCTTAAAGATGTTACGAATGGAAATCTTGATGAAAAAGTTGAAGAAGGTATATTCCTTGGATACTCCACAAGAAGTAAAGCTTATAAGTGTTTAAATACTAACACTAACAAAATTCTAGAAAGTGAAAATGTGAATTTTGAAGAATTTACATAAGTACATGAGGCTGAACATATGAAAGAACTAGAAGAATACAAATCATTTATATACTTTTATGAAGGAATGCTTGTTGAAGAAGATGTTGCAAATCAAGTTACAAATCAATAGCAAGTATCAATAACTACTGAGTAACATCCTGTGAATGCTGAGTTACATTTAGGAATTGAGTTGTATTTAGATGTTGAGTTGTAGAATGAAGAAGATGCACATTTTGATTTTGAGATTAGTACACATGAAGGAGATGCTATGATACCTGACAAAGATGTACATAATGATTCTGAATCTAGAAGACAAAATGAAGAAACAAGAGCTGAGCCAAGATTGTCCAAATATGTCAAAAGACATCATCTTGTTGATCAAATCATTGGAAACAAAGATGCTAAGCCAATGACAAGAAACATATTAAGAAGTGAAACATGTTTTTTGAGCATGAAGGAACCCAAAATAGTGAAAGATGCATTAGAAGATGTGGATTGGTACAAAGCCATGGAAGAAGAGATTGAACAAATAGAGAAGAACAAAATTTGGAGTCTAGTTCCTGGACCAAAAGAGAAGAATGTAAATGGCACCAATTGGGTATTCAGAAACAAGCTAGATGAGAATGGTGAAGTCAAAAGGAAAAAAGAAAGATTAGTTTGCAAAGGATATGCACAAGAAGAAGGAATTGACTATGGGGAGACATTTTCCCTTGTTGCAAGAATGAGAGGAGTAATAACTTTACTTGCTTATGTTGCATACAAAGGTTTCAAAGTTTATCAAATGGATGTTAAATCTGCATTTCTGAATGACATATTAGAAGAGAAAGTTAACATAGAACAACCAGAAGGATTTTTTGATGATAACAATAAAAACATGGTATGTAGATTGCACAAAGCACTATATGGTTTGAAACAAGCACCAAGAGCGTGGTATGAGAGACTTCATACTTATCTTGTGAAGATTGGATTTGAAAGGACCGATGATAACAACAACTTGTACATAGAGATAGAAAAAGGAAAATGTATTTTGATATCTGAAATATTTGTTGATGATATTATATTTGGAGGTCAAGATGCTTTATGTAAGGATTTTGCAAATCAGATGAAGCAAGAATTTGAAATGTCTATGTTTGGAAAGATCAATTTTTTTGTGGGTTTGCAAGTCTATCAAATGAAGTATGGTATATACATCACTGTGTCAAAGTATGTTAAAGAAATATTGAAGACTTTTGGATTAGAAGATTCCAAACTAGTAAGTACACCTATGGTGTCAGGACACAAGTTGTCAAAAAATGATGATTCAGCTGAGGTGAATCAAACATTATACATGTCTATGATTGGCAAATTGTAATATGTAGTACATAAAAAACTTGATATTACATTATCTAAAGGGATAGTTGCAAGATTCTCTACTAATCCCAGGGAAAATCACTTAATGGCTATGAAGAGAATAATGAGATGTCTGAAAGAAATAGAAGAGTTTGGTCTATACTACAAGAAGAATGAAAAGTTTGAATTGAGAGCCTACACTAGTGCTGATTGGGCTGGAAACATTGATGACATAAAAAGTACTAGTGGAGGAGCATTTTTCTTAGGCAAGAGACTAGTAACATGGACTATCAAGAAACAGAGTTGTACTTCACAATCTACTACTAAAGCTGAATATGTTCCTACTGCTATAAACTATACAAACATTGTATGGATCAAACAACTACTCAAAGTTATGAAGGAAGAGATCATAGAACTAGTGATACTTTATTGTGATAATATAAGTGCTATCAATATATCAAAGAATCTAGTAATGCACACAAAGACAAAGCACATTGCAATCAAGTATCATTACGTAAGAAAATTAGTTCAAGATAAAGAGGTGAAGATGTAATATGTTAACTCAAAGGAAAAAATTGCTGATATCTTCACAAAACCATTACCTAAGGATGCTCATGAGTATCTAAGAGGTAAACTAGGGGTGACACCCCTATAAAAGGCTATTTAAGTAATAAGAGGAGTTCCCTGCATCAAACAAGCTGATGTTCATATAATACAAATTGATGTAGATGATTTTACTTTCGGAGTTGCCTAAAGTAACCACAGAGTTGAAACTACAAATTAGTCACAAGCAAGGTGACAGAGGGAGAAACTAAAGAAACTATAAAATCTTATATCTGCACGTTTTAAGATGACAAATTTTTTTTGGTATATGTCTTTGGAATTTTTGTCAAAGAGGGAGAGATTTACTGATCAAGAGCTAAGAGGGAGAGATTTGCTAATCAATAGCCACCAGAACAAAGAGGGAGAAAATCTGTTTAAATTGATCATTATTAGAAGGAGAGATTTGTTGATCAAAAAGAGAGAAAGATCATCACCAGAAGGAGAAAGTATAAAAGATAAGAGTGTTATTGATCTTAGAGGGAGATCAATAATTTCTGATGTTACTATGAACACATGTTTGATAAGGGAGATATTCCTTATAAATGTAGAAGGAGAAATCCTAATCTACCTAGTAAGAGGGAGATACAAGAAGGAACTCAAAGGGATTTATAAGAAAGAGTTTTGTAACCTAATCAGATAATGAAAGTTGCTGATAGAAGGAGAAATTTGATATACATTTACTTTTTGGTATTGTCTTATTGTTTTAACTTAGTCAGTTTGGTTGAACAATATGTTCATCATTTGATTGACTTGGTTGATCAGTTTGGTATGCCATCAATGCCAAAGAGGGAGATTATTGAAATCTGATTGAATAGATCATTGTTCAGAGAGATTGTTGAAGGAGACTATGTGTTTCAATCATTGTCTTGTCACTGATGTCAAACCTGCTATTTGCTAGTAAGACAATTGCTTATAAGATTTAAGTACTATCACTTAGTTGATTGAGGAAGAGGATTTGATAAATAAGAAGTAACAAAAGCACCTAGAGGAAAGGTTGAGTTATGATTATGTAATGGAGTACAAGGATCAATTAAGACAATGATGACATGATGTATTGATAATCTACCCAAGGTTACAAATGTTGGCTACACTAAGAAAGTTTAGAAGAACAAGTTGCATAAATTTTGTTTGCCAAGCTTGATCGAGTGGATAGTAGGTGCCGAGCAAAGTTAGTGCAAGCTGAGTAGAAATTTAGCTAGAGTCAAGTGAAAAAAAATTCTAGTGGATGTTGAGAAAGAAAATTGATGCCAAGTAAAGTGTAGTTGATGCTGAGCATTAGTAAAGTGTAGTTGATGCTGAGTGACTTTACAGTTAATGTTGAGCAATGCAGTATGTGCCAAGCATCAGAAGATTGATAATAATGCTGAGTTGTTGCATTATGTTAAAGATCGAAGATACACTGAATCTAAGCCATCAAGTTTGTTTTCTTAAAACTTGTGAACTAGGAGGTAGATAAGGTTGATAAGCTAGTGACACAAAAAATAATGTAAACCATTTTTGAGGTGAATTCAAATGGATTCTAGATGAAGTTTCTAGAGGAGACAAGATATGGGATAGATACATTGGATCCTACCAAATCCATCCAAAACCTTAAATTGGACGATGGAAAATTAGCAGGAAAATATCATAATTTCCTATTTATAGGAATGTCTATTCATGAAGCAAAGTTTTCATGTGCGAGAACCTAAGGAGAAGAAGGAATTAAGGATTTTTCTTCATTAAGTGACCCAAGAGAAAAATATGCAATGATATGTTAAGCAAGAAGGCTTAAGGAGATGAATACTTGAAGGGTGAACAAGCTGCCAGAACTACAAAGTATGAAAGCCAAGAAGAATGGAGGACTCACTAGAGATTTGTAATCTGCAAAAGTTTTAAGTTGTATCAAATCAAAGCTCTACTATTACTCTCTAACAATTATATCAGTCTAGGGTAAATCCTTTGGATTAAGGTTGACCTAATAGTCATTTTTGAATCCTTTAACTAGGTGGCATTCCAAGTGAATGGCCTAAAGTCCTATAACAAGGCTCACTTCTAATAGGGTGATTGAAATCCCTTAACTGGGTCACATTTAACATTGTGTATTATAACCTTTAATAGGGTTTCCCTTTCATAGGGCATCACTTCAGAAGAGTGAAAAGGATTAACATGTTACTGGTGGTTTTTCCCAAATTGGGTTTCCATGTAAATCATTGTGTCAAGTGTGTTGATGAACCTATTGTGTTTTATGCTCTACATTTTTGCAAGTTGATTTGACAATAACATACAAATTTTAGTGGTTGCATAATCTAATAAGTTGCATGCATGGGTATGAATGTTTTATGGGTTCATTAAGTTGTGAAAAGTTTTATTTATACGTCTAGACCTTGGATAACTAATTTGCCCCCCCCTCTTAGTTATTCTAAAGTATTCCAACAAGGTCTTTCACTTCCAAAATGGCGAACAACAGAGAACTCCAACAGGAATTCACAATGTAGAGAAAAATAATCCAAATTGCATACCTAAAGACTACCAACAATCAATGCTTAAATAGCTGTCAAAAAACTTTTTGAGGTGTACAAAGATAGTCGATGGTGACACAAACTATAGAAACAAAATAAAAATGGGTCTGAGATATGTTAAATCAATCGGCCTATTAACAATAGTTTGATAAATGATTTATTTTATAATGAGAACATTGTAGATTCTCTTTACTTTATTTATGCATGATAATTTCTAAAATTCAAAGAAATCATTCTACAAAAGTTAAATTTCAATACCCGATTTCATAATCATGAGTTATAAGTACTAAGTTTACAACCATTATATTTAGCAAATGAATCTGAATTCCATTCTATAGAAATAAGGTAGAAACAAAAAATTTAGGTTGATTTTCCTCATGGGAAGAGTAACATCAAATTCAATATCAAGGACATTTTTTTCATTTTCATTTGATAGATCCGTTCAACAAAATATTGTCCAAATTCTACTACATTTATCATGTTCAAGAAATAAAGTTTAAACTTTAAACTCACATCAAACCATTAGAAATAGAAATAAAATAAACACTATAAAGATGATTAAAAGTAATTTCAAAGTTTCACATACTTTGATTTATGTCTTATGAGATGATTGAAGATTTAGTCAGCTTTTTTAGGACATTGAATTATGCTTTGTTTGGAATTTGAACACTTTTTATGTCATAGTAGATGACCTGTAGCTTTGTTATAAATCTATATTTTGAATATTTATTTGAAAGAAATGCTACATCCAATAGTTCATTCATATTTGTCAATGACTTGATGCAATTCACAATGCCTTCAAGAGTTGTATCCTGAGGAAACTTGACTACTTCATACCTCATTGTGGCCTCCAACTCTTTTTGATATGCTTCCCTCCCAAAAAAATTCATTGATGAGTTATTAGGGAAAGGATTAGACAAACCAAGACCTATCATTAATTTTTGATTTTCATTCATCTTAGCAAGATTTCTCCCAAATGAATTAAAATATTCATCTCCTTCCGTTATACTCTAGAATTCTTAAATGATAGATGATATCTTTATTGATGCCTAAACATGGTCATGAATTCCATTGCTTTCCAAATACCTATCATTATTGGTGTTGATTATGTGTATAATCTGTCTTGCAATCATCTCAAACTTAAAAATGTCTCTATTCTTCTCAATTTTCTCTTGATACCACCATAAACATCTCAAACACTTTTATACAATTCAAACCGATCACACAACCGATCAACATTTTCCATAATTTCCCTCACATTTTTCTTTAAATTGTTTGATTGAATTTTTATTTTTTTAATTTGACTCATTCAAGATATTTTCATAGGTTGTGATTATTTTATTTGCCTTTTGTACCCCTTGAACCATTTGTGACAACTAATTTTTACTTTGTTTCTTTATTTCCTCTCCTGTCTCTTCCCATTGTTTTTCCCCTCTCATTCTCAAATTCGTTATTTAAGCTATTGATTGTATGTCTACTAGACTCCAACTTTTTAAAAATATCTATTGAAGATGCTTTTTCATTCTCAAGTTGTTTATTTTTTTTTACAATTTTCTATGATTTCTATAAATTTTACATATGCATCCATATTAACGTGAGTATCATTAATTTTTTTATTGCTTTCTTCCTATTGTTCCTTCAACTTATTGAGTTTTTCTTCTCTCTCCATATTTACATCACTTAGATTTTTGTTTCTTTCTTCCAATTATTTCTTCATAATTTTCATTTTTGCCTCATTTTTTGGTTGTGCACTTGTTTCTTGAGAGGAAGCATTCAATACCATTTGTTCTATTTATTTGGACCTATTCTCTACTACTTTCTCCTTTATCTTTTCATTTTCTAGGTCTGCTCATAACTTTTCAATTTCCTTCTCTCTCTCTCTCTCTCTCTCTCTCTCTCTCTCCATCTTGAATAGTGAATTATAGACCACAAAGCTGGTCTTTTTTGCCACATTAATTTTGTCCACATTTTGTTGTTTGGAGAAATCCATTGATTGGGTGCTTACATTAAAATCTGGTGGATTTATTCCATTCTTTGGTGGATTATTATCTAGTTATGGGGGTGAAAAAATTATAAACTCCATCATTTCTTTATTTGTGTTATATTTTGGAAATATCCTACTAGATGCAGGTTATTGAATACAAGCTATATCAAGTGCATCCTTCTTGAATGCCTTATTATTTTTTCTATGCATTTTTTGGGTTTTTTTCAAAAATTGCTACAAAATTATTGAATTAACACTTTGGGTTTGGTTATATCATATGATGTTTGAAAGGAGAATGAGCACTTGCAACATTATACTTGTCTCCACTAATGCCCAAAGTTGTAATAATTACATTATGAGGATTAGCAAGGATTTAAACCCTTCCTAATCCTGCCCCACTACCACTAAAAAGTGGAGTTTGTGGACTATTTAGAGGGTTTTAAGCAAAGGGAATTGTGACAGACATTGTATTAGTATGAGCATCCATAACCTTTTTCTTCTTTGCACTGCTTTGAAAGTTGCATTGAACTATAGTATTGACATCAAAATGTACTCGTAATGTCCTTTTTGTACCACTAAAACTACCCATGTCATCCCCATATGTGGTAGTTGGAATTGAAGCTAGCATGAACAATGTTACAATGGGCTCACCTTTTTTTGATGAACCTGAAGGGTCATCTCCAATGATAAGATTATGACCATGTATTGGTGGCTCTTTTATGGGAAGTGGATACGAAGGTCCTTGACCTGTTGGGCCCAACCCACCATCACCTAAATAACCCAAATTTTCCATAATCACTAAACCTCTACCATAAGTTTCCCTTGTTTGCTAATTGAGTACAACACATGGTCTAGGTGAAGGAATTGGAAATGTACTAGCAGTAATAGTCTAGGGAGTGGATTCAATAGAACCAGTACAGATGGTAGTGGATGTAGGATCCTTAGATAACTTGTACCAATTATCTTTATCCTCAACAACATGTTGTGCAACTACTAGATTTAGATTCTCATTATTCCATAAATCTCTAAATGATTCATCCTCATACAAGTCTTCAAAATATGGAGAGGTCTTAGGGTCACCAAGATTCTTTCTCATTTCCCAAAAATTATGAAATTTTTCTTGAGGCCGATGTGCAACTACATAGTGTTTATTTATGGTGCCTGGAATAGACTTTTTACTTGGATGACTCACTTTTTGGTACTCTTCCATAAAACCATAAAACCTTAAAACTTTAATACAATGTACTCTTCCATAAAGTACTAGTAAACTAATTGAATTTTACTTCTTAGTTGAATGCATTGTTTGTAAGAAACAAGAAATATAGACATTGAAGTGCCTGGAGTTTATGAAATAGGGGTACCAAAAATAAGTCTACAAAGTGGTTGTAGTTCCTTTGGTTATCACTCATCCTTATCATTGGTGTCCATTCTTTTGTTGTTTTATCAAAATTAAGTTGACGCTTGCTTGTTTCAAATATTTGATAATCCTTTGATAGTAGAAGATAACACAAGTGGGTAATTTATTTAAATGTCTTCTGTGAACCTCTTTTAATCATTGACAATTGTTCTTGCATGCAATGAACAATGTACTCAATAAAATTATATGTTACTAGTTGTTTTAGACAATGAATATTTAAATTCATTTCAAGAATGCTAGTACCCACTTTCTTGTTACTTTCAAAATCCAAACACATTGATACACTACAACATTTGGGGTCAAATCATGATGATAATTTGTGATGGTGGTGTAATTTGTGGTCATTTTAATGTATTTTTTGTAATTGTATTTGATGATGTCACAACATTGACATTGGTGTCTTAATTGTGATGCCCTCATGAGTATAAAAAAAAGAAAAAAAAGAAACATGACAATCATTTTCCATTTGTTTTGATTTTGGAGAGAGCTACATGTGAAAGAGGTGGAAACACACCCTTGTGATCAGTGCATTTGGTTGCTATTCCCTCATGATCTTTGCATTTTATAGTTGTGCCCTTGCTCTACGATTTCATTTTCATGCCATTCCCTTGCTTTCCGATTTAATTTTCATGCCATGCCCTTGCTCTATGATTTAAATTTCATGCCATGCCCTTGTGATCTATGTGCCCTAGCTCTTCTATTTCTTCAAGGGTGAGACGGGTTACATATGTAAATATTTTTATCTTTTCCTTGTAAACATGTATGTCTTTATATTTCCTTCTAAACATGTATCTCTTTATATATTCATAGAGATATTTTTCAAGGTGCTTATTACACATATGATCCAATTGTATACATATTCCAAAATCCAAATAATAAAACAATAAAACTCACTCAACCTGTGCTAAGTGACTTACCTCAAGATCCTGCACAAAAATAATTTAGACCATGAAAAATGGGTTGAGTTCGCAAGAAATTTTACAAAAACATATTATAGCATATATTTTTAAAAAGAAACAAGCCATAACTAGTTAAATGGGTCTAGTTGCTGATTAGCTGGGTTGATATATATGTATATCTAACTAGGTTATGGAATCTACAAGGTAATGAGCCTCGTGATTATGCATATGTGTTTGGTGCATTTATTTCTTGTGATATATCTTTACATTTTGTTGCTGCGCCCTTGCTCTGCAATTTGGTTGCCATGCCCTTGTGATCTATGCATTTCATTGTTGTGCCCTTGCTTTGCAATTTTAGTGTCATGACCTTTCTTTGTGATTTTTTTGTCATGCTATGCCCTTGCTCTATGATTTCATTTTCATGTTGTGCCCTTGCTTTATGATTTTTTTGCCATGCCCTAGCTTTGGGATTTTATTCAAGGGTATGTAAATGTTGCTTTCTTTTCCTTCTAAAAATTTATCTCTTTATTTCTCCTTTTGAACATGTATATCTAGATATCTTTTTTAAGGTGCTTATTACATATTACCTAAACAATAGAAAAATTGATCCAACTACATACATATTCTAGAATCCAAAAAATAATAATTAAAACTCACTTAACTCATGCTAAGTGACTTACCTCAAGATCCTCCGCAAAAATCATGTAGACTAGGAAAAATGTGCAAATTTCACAGTAAATTTTACAAAAACATATCATAGTAGATATTTTAAGAAAGAAACTAGCCATAATCACGAGGCTCATTCCCTTGCAGAAGCCTCTTCCATAATGACATTATTTCTAAACCTTGCAAATGATGTTGAAGTGGTTCCCAACCTTGTAAAACTCTTATAAGCATTTGATACTTGGGATCATCGTAGGGAGATTGTGCCAATACTTGAAACACTCTTATAAGCATTTGATATTTGGATTGTAAATTCTCAAAAACACTTGCAAGTGATTCCAATGTCATAGTACCTACCACAACACCAGGGTATAATATAGTGGCGAATTTTCGTATTTTGGAAAATTTGACGTTTTGCTAATGTTATTTTTGGCAATTTCTGAGCCCTTCCATGGTTTCCTGGTCGCCAAACTTTGTTGGGTTTACCTGGTTTCCTAGCATTGTAATCGCCAAGGCAAATGTTACGTTTGAGTTTTTCCCTGGCGGTATCGCCTTTCACGCAGCCGACCAGGTAACGCTTATCGTGGAATGTTCACCGGGTTTCAAGTTTCTGTTTCATGCCGTATGGGAGAATTTTCCATCCCAGTTTCATTTTACTGTGGAGGAGTCATCTCATTTCACGCTATGGGAAGTCGAGGAGTCGGCTCATTTCGCCAACACTCTTTCATTTTGTCGTGGAGGAGTCAGCTCGTTTGGTGTGGTAAATTGGTAATTGTATTGATTTGTAATGTGTATAAATCCAAATTCGCCCAAGCAATGAGACATTCACTAAATACCGCTGGCACTCCATCAAATTTCTGGCAGTGCAGGACACATCGCGGGCACGACTCAGACTCCAGAGATAGCTTCCACAAGTGGTGGTACACTAGTATGTGCAGCTGTGCTGTAAAATACTCTCCTTGAGCTTATGTAGTTTAATTTAATCAGAAGCTTATCTACAGTTTCCTTTCTTATCTCATTTTCATCAGAAATTTTTCAAAAAGTGGACGCAATGCTGAAAAATGCTGGCGATGTTAATGGTTTTTAAAGCTTGCATGCATGGATTCGTGAAAATGTGAAGTCTATTTCCTACCAACTTTCTACTAAGATTCGTGAAAGATTCCCTCGAAGTCATTTCCCTTTAACCTCTGCGAACATGTGAAATCCTTGCCATTGCAGTCTCGCAGCTGCTGGAAGTCTTTGCCCTTTAAGCGCTGTGAACATGCGAAATCCTTGCCATAGCGGTCTCGTGACTGCTGGAAGTCTTTCTTTTAAACCGCTGCGAACATGCAAAATCCTTGCCATCGCGATATCGCGGCTTCTGGAAGTCTTCCCTTTAATCGCTATGAACATGCAAAATCTTTGCCATCGCGGTCTCACGGCTGCTGGAAGTCTTTTCCCTTTAATCGCTACGAACATGCGAAATCATTGCCATCACGGTCTCGTGACTTCTGGAAGTCTTTTCCCTTTAACCACTGTGAAGTGCTAACATCCGATGGTGTGATCTCCCTTATTCGTGACTTCGCGACATAAAAGTTCACCATCATTTAAACCGGCGATGATGCAATCTCTATCCTCCTCGTGGTTTCGCAACACAATCTCCTTTATCTTTTCAACTGGAGATGATGCGATCTCTACCCTCCTCACGGTTTTGCAACACAAAACTATTAACTTTCACTTTGACAACAACATTGCGATAGACCTGTTAAAGCCTTTCTCATGGTTTCACAACTGCCAAGTTGCCAACTTCAAACTGATAAAACTATCATACCACTCCTTTGTACCAATTCCCTAGCCCTTCCATGGTATGTTTTTTTTAACCTTGAATACAATAAAATTATTCGCCCAAAAGAATTAAAATTTTACTATGATTATTATTTTTTTGTTCGCCAATGTATAAATATTTTGTGGTTTTAAATAGATACTAAAGGTAATACCGCTTATTCTCAGGGAAGTAAAGTTTAAACAGATTATCAGTGGATTGAGATGTCAGGGGAGGGCGAGTCTGTAACTAATATTGCTCAGTCTCAGGGAAGTGACAAGGGAAAGAGCCCCAAGGGTAGTGAAGGGATTAATCTTACATCAAAATGCCAAAAACTTAGAGATACTACCATAAAGGCTTTCTTTGGAATTGACAATGTTTTTGGTTCACCAACTTTGGCAAGTATAAGTGCAGAAGGAAATCACAATACCTCACCACTACTAGAAGAGCAGGTTGTTATTCAATTAAATCAAAATGCATCAAACGAGGATAACAATGTTCGAACGACAGAAGATGTTGTAACATAAGATAATATTGATGTTGGTAGGAAGAAAAGAAAAAGGAATGTAAAAATGGGGCGGGAGTGGGAAATGAAAAGGACTTTTCAGGTTGATTGGGTAGCAAAGTATTGGTTTATTGAACCAGTCACAAACAATGATGAACCACCAACAGAATGCAAAGGTATGATTTGTACCTGGAAAACTAAAAGAGAGAAAAATTTGCAGTTAAAGCTCGACACTATAGAAAAAAATATTGGTAAGGTTTATGAAAAACAAATCATAGATGGAAAGGAAGTAGCGGCAGTGAGATGGAAATCAAAGGAAGAATGCCTTCATGTTAAGTATGCCATAGAATATGAAGAGCATTTCAAAAAAATAGTGGTAATTGGTAGTGGCAGTAGTGGCAATCCAATCAAGGATGGGCTTCAACATGTAGCCAATGATGCAAACTTGGTAAAGACCGTTCAGATGAGTGTTATTTTTCATATTCTATCTAGAGGGCGTCCTATGAGAGACTTTTCAGAATATGGTAATTTATTATCTTTTTTGAGAGTTCCTCACTATCCTATGTCACATTGGTCAATATACGCTGGATGGGAGATGGCAAGCTGTCTTGCTGAGGTGGAAAAGCAAAATGTACAGGAGAGAGTAAAAGAATCCAAGTTCATTTCATTATCCTTAGATGAAGTCACTGCGGTAGATAACACTGCTTGGGTCTGTATGCATGTATATACTGTAAAAGATCATGTCCGTCAAGCTAATCTACTTTGTGTTCGTAAAATGAGGGCCAATTCAACTGCAAAAAAATTATATTTAGAAGTTAAGAAAGCTTTGAATGAAATTGCTGGTATGGATGACTTAGTAATGCAAGGGCAAAGGACTGGTCTTTGTGCAAGATTACAAACTAGTATTGCACCTTATATGCTTGGCATACACTGCATGGCCCACCGAATGAATTTAGCATATAAGATTGTAAGTACTTTTCCTACAGTGTCAAAAGTTGAAAATCTAATCCGTGAGCTCCACTCGTACTTTTGCAGAAGTCCTAAACGCTTTGCAGAATTTAAGATTTTTCTGAAGGAGTAACAGCAGGAAATAAGATTCTCAAGGATGTTGAGACCAGATGGATATCTTTGCATGGACCAGCAGAACGAGTTCTAGCAGAATATCAATCCTTGATTGGAGTTCTATATGAGCAACGCCTTACAGTGGACAGAGCTCCTGATTTGTTAAATAAGTTAAGTGATATAGAGAACCTATTAACTTTAGCTAGTCTTCTCCCCATGCTGGATTTAATGAACAAACTTGTTAAGAAAGCCCAAGACAGAACTATGTATATTCATGAGTATTCTGATTTACGTAAAATGACATGCATGGCTCTAGATTCTTTGTATTCAGATCTCTCAGGTCATAGCCCAATTTTTTCAAGGTGGGAGATAATTACAGATTTGAATCATGCTGAGAATTTTTTACAATTCAATGGGAAAAATGAGCTATGTGTGTTTGTGAAAGGATTTCAAATACCAATGCACGAATCTAAAAAAACCAAGAGAGGCAGAGTACTACCAGTTAGAAAGGATGATTTTGACAAGATTGTTAAATCTGTTAGTGAAAATGTGAAGTCTATTTTCTACCAACTTTCAAGTGAGATTCATGAAAGATTCCCTCGAGAAGAAATTCTGGAAGCCATGAGTTGTGTGTTTCCTCAATTTTGGAAACACTTTGGACATAATCCAACTGATGCAAAGTTGTTTCATAATAAACTTGACGAATTGATAACACAGTTTTCAAAGCATACAGATTGTAATGGACAACTAATACAAGGAATCTTAGATTCAAATAATCTTAAAAATCAATGTAAAATTTTTGCATTGTGTATGAAAAACCAGATGGAAAACTTTGAGAATCCATTCGATCCTGGTGCAATAACAAGGCTTCGAAAAAGGATAAGTTAGAGTGAAGTATTACGTACTTCAATATTAGAATATTTCAAACTTGCTGATTTATGTCAAACAATGATATTAGGGTCGGTTGAAGATGAGAGAGTTTTCAGTGTATTGGGGTTTTTGAAATCAAATGTCAGAAACAAACTAGACAAAAATTTGGAAACTTGTTTGAGGTTGTTTGTTACTCAATACAATGTTAGAGATTTTCCTTATGATAGGTCATTGGCCATTTGGAATTCCACACATGAAAGACGAGGCCTTTGCAACACTTTAAAAGATGGTGGTTGTACTTCTACTGCTGACTCCAACATAAATGATGAATTTAGGTCTCAAAGTCAAAATGAAGATGAAGATTTTACGAATTTTGAATACTCGATTCAGAATGAAGAGGAACCTATTAGTACTAGTCAGACTTCAGTTTCATATTTGAGACTGAGTCAATGAAGTGAATTGTGATTTAGTAATGTAGCATTCAGTTCTAAGGAATTTATAGGTCTACTTCAGTTCTTCCATATTCATTATTCAGTCATATTGCAATTACAATTTACAAAAATTGACTTCAAGATTTTTGTTAATCTATTGTTGACATAATGTTATTTTTGTACCTTTCTCTTGATTTGAGTTCAAGATTTTTGTTACTTGTTACTCTATTCATATTGTTGACACAATGTTATTTTTGTATCTTTCTCTTGATTTAGTTGTTTGATAATAAAAAAAGAGATAATAGAGACGTGTGCAAAGCCCATAACATCACAGAGAACTACTGACTACAAAACATAATGGAAAATTGAAATACATAGAGTTGGAACAATATCTGCTCAATTATACTTCAGTCTTAATCTGAAAAATAACAACAGATCGGACCATTTGTAAGCCTTGGGAACTCATATTTATATCACTTGAGTTGCAACAAGCTTCAGGCTTACAAAGGTTACATAATGATTCATTACAAAAGACAAAAGATAACAACAATTAAGATAATCATTAAAATTTGTTGAAACCTTTTGTGACATATTTTAACAGAAAAAGGGGAAACAATTACAAAATGTGACAAGTGGCAAGTGATCATTAAGCCTGTCTTCCAGTTCTAACTGCAGCATTACCCATAGCGGATGCACCACAAAGGTAAGGTAATCTGTTATGATGAACAACTTCTCTTTGATATTCTACTGCAACACTTGTCCTCCAATTGATTCCCCGGGGCCACTATCTTTTGTGCTAATCATCTTCTACTGAAGGGATTGCTTTGATATCTGCTATAATGTTGAAACCTTTTATGACATATTTTAACAGAAAAAGGGTAAACAATTACAAAATGTGACAAGTGGCAAGTGATCATTAAGCTTGTCTTCCAGTTCTAACTGCAACATTACCCACAACAGATGTACCGCAAAGGTAAGGTAATCTGTTATGATGAACAACTTCTCTTTGATATTCTTCTGCAACACTTGTCCTCCAATTGATTCCCCGAGGCCACCATCTTTTGTGCTAATCATCTTCTACTGAAGGGATTGCTTTGATATCTGCTATAACCTCCCAGATGGCAATATCTGTATCCACAACAGGCCATGCTGTATTTCTAACTACCTCTAATTCACTGATGTTTTTAGTCCATTTTGCATCTGTGATGGCTTTACCCTCTCCACTAATTTTGTTCATATCTACTTCAATTTTTTATGTCATATCAATCATATCATATACAACTTGATCACTTGATTCACCTCTTGAAAATGCGATAAATCTTGGATGGTCTAATATTAGATCAAAAGATTTAGACCACTCTTGCCAAGATTTGACATACCCTTCATTGTTCAAAATTGTTGGAATGAAATCTGGGGTACCCAATGCTATGCTTTTCAATTTTCCCCTTACTGCTTTGATCTTACCAATGAAGAATGAATTCAATTCTTTAACTTGATGTATCATTTTCCTTATAGGAACAATGATCTCCTTAGGTAGTTCCTTTTTCTATGTGAGTAAAGGAACTAACCTATCAAAGAATTGAATGTATGGCCCCCACTGGGCATACAATGGAGATAATAGTGATAAAGCCTCAGAGCATTGGTATTCATTACTCTGCAGAGTAATGTACATACTATGTACATTTACAGAGGCTCTCTTTAAAGCAGTGATTCTATGAATCAAAAACTGTTTCATTGTCCTGATCTTTGCATCATTGCTAATCTCAAACTCATCCACATCCATATGTGTTACTGGATGTGGTTCTTCTGCTATCTGGTCAGTTTGAATATTCTGGTCTTGTACCTCCCTTACTCTTAGTGACCTTTCTTCTCTTTTCAAATCTTCATTCTCCTTTTTTGATTCCTCTAAAGCGTGTTTCAGAACATATGTTTTTCTCATTTCCTCTTCATACTTCTTCCTGGCGTCAAGGTACTTTTCATATGTCTGCACTAGTTGTTCTTGAAGAATATCAATCTTGTTCTTGCCTAGCATAGAAACAGTGTTTTGGAGGTTATAAATTTGATCTGAAGAAGTTGAATGTGCATTCTAGAAAATTGCATTACCTGCCGGTGTCTCTTTAATTTCCATTAGGGTAGGCTTCTGTGATTCTGGAGCTACACTCCAAATAGCCATTGTCTTAGTATCTATATTAAATCCTGCCCCCTGCAATTCACCAAATGGATTAATCTCCTCATAAGCGATTGATTTTTCTTGTCTCCTCATTTGATCAAGCATAAATGATGAACTAATATCCCATCCTGGGAAAACTATCATACCACTCCTTTGTACCAATTCCCTAGCCTCCTCTACAGTGAGGCTTTCACTATTAGGATCATAGGCTTGGAGCTTCTGCACCATTTCAGTCACTTTTTCATCTGTGTCTCCAGGTTTTACATGCAACGAAAGTTGATTCTGTTTGAGTTTATATAGAAAACTTTTGAATTCTTCACTCTTGATAAAATCATCATCCTTCAGGAATTCTTGAGCCTGTATAATTTTGTCATCTAGCATCATGGACTGCAGTTCTAAACTACTGGGTCTCATCTCCTCTTCAGTAGCTTGATCAATTAAGAACTTTTTTCTGGCATCATCAAAATACCTAGTTCCTTTTGGAAGCACTTGTAAGGCTTTCTCTCTAGCCTTTTTTGGAACCTCAATCAATTTTTGTTTCTTCTTGCCCCCTTTATCCCAGTCTGAAGGGCCATGCTGATCTTCTTCGTCACTAATTTCCAATACAACATCTGCCTCTGGAGAAGAAGGGTTTACCCTATCTCTAGAATTTAGAGGAAATTGAGCCATAATGTTATCAAACTCCTCAATAAACTTATCAGTTTGTTTAAAATAGGGTAAATCAGAATAGAAGCCCTCGAAATTAGGATCTACTTTCTTCATTTCTTCCTCTACTGAGAGGATTTCTCTCCACTTTCGCATCCTATCAGTACAGACATCTTCATACAATACATCCCTAATGACATCCTCTTCCCAAATTTTCCTTCCAATGACGACATTATAACTCCTCATTTGTTTAAGAGCACTTGTAACAATGTTATATGGGTCATAAACCCTAGTGGGGGTAGTGGGGAAATTTAACTCTCTTAGGAAGGCATCAACTTCCTCAATGGCCTCTTTACCAATTTCAAAATCCCCTACTTTGAAATTTCTACACACAAAAGACCCCTTTTTAATGGTTGGCCCTAGATATTCTCTATTCATGGATAACAACTGCCAGAAAATTTCCGCTACACCCACCCTCTCTGGTACATATCTTGGCAAGAAATGAGGGGGTTGGGAACAACCAAAAATTCTAATCACTGTATAGTTTGCTAACAAAAAGACACTGCCCCAATCATGATCAATTGGTCCCTCATCATCAAAACACAAAGTTGGTCTAACAATCTTCCTGATTAACCTAGGTAATCTTTCCAATTTTGAACCTAACATCCTATGAATAGTTGCAACAAAATCATTATAAAAAGAGAGGGAATTAGAAAAAGAGTAGAACCTCTGCCATAATCTTGTCCATCTTTGAACAGGAAATGCCTCTCCGAAATTGTCCAAACCTTCAATGAAACTGGAATCCACATGGCCCACGTTGTAGAAGAGGATGAGATGCATAAGCACCGAGTAATGTATAAATTTGAAATTGTCAAGATCACCTTGCTGAGCTGTCACCATCTGCTGATGAATACTATCAGCAATGAATGTTCGAAAATCATACCCCACATTAGTATGTGGGTCCTGAATGTCTAGAGCTATCACATACAATGCTGGGGAGGCATCCATGGATCCATCTACTCCCAATAGTTTGTTCAATCTGAAAACTATTTTCTTAAAGTATGCACACAAATATGACAAGGGTATAAAATCAGTAACCATTTTTGGGAATTCTCCTTTCATCTTGTTTTGATTTTCCCTCGAGATATGTCGCAACATTGCATGTGTTGTATAGAAATCTCTCTGTTTCTCAAATGCTACTGCCAATTTTTCCAGGTTAATAGGAACTGACATGGGACCCTGCAAATCAAATGCTTCAACAAAAGCATCCTTACTTAACGTACAGAGAACGTTCATATCCTTTCTATGAAAGGACCGAGTGGTTGGATTATATGCATTTACCAGTGCCTTGATAAGGTCAACATCCACGTATACCTCCGGCATTATCAAATTTCCTAGGTTCCTCGTCCATGGATTTGAGACGAGAACCTTCTGCACCCTATTCTTGTAAAAGTACAAGAACAATTCAGTTCCATTGGTGTACGGTACTTGAGCATCTCTACAGAAGCTGTAAGCGTCTCTAAACGCGTGGACACTAGCACTTTGAGCATTGGAAGATTTAGGATGAATCTTCAACCATTCTTCTACAAATTTGGCAGACAATGAAACCTTGCTGCCCTCTCCAATGCCCTTCTTTACTAATGATTCTGCTTGTGCCATTCTGATCTTACTGCAAATTCTTGAATCTTTTTGCTCTGTTAGCTGTAGATACCTGAGAATTCTAGTTTCCTGCAACTTCCTGATGGGCCACGGTGTTAAATTGTTAAATTTTAATGTCTTTAAAGTTTGAAAGCTTGCACGTGCATGGATATCTATTATCGATCACTACCAGTAGTAACTACTGCCTTTATTATCGATCAACTCATCAGCTATCCAGAATCAGATAATAGATTTGAAAACTTGATCTTTTGTACCTTCAAAATTTCAAGCTTCAAAAATACATTATCATTGACAATTGTACAATCTTATGAGTTGCGAAACCCTTCATTCTATGCTCTATCGCAATCGATTCAACTTAACCTTGAAATCTTTTCGCGAAACTGTGAAACCCTTCTTTTTCTTTTCTCGGGCTATCGCAACAATTAAATCAAATATTCGCTTTATCCTTGCGACCTTGTGATTAGCCTTATATCCTCTTCTAATGAGATTCCCCTTCTGTCGCAGCTTCAGAACTTAACACATTTCACATTGCGTTGTCGCAGTTGTGAAAACCCATTTCCTTCTAACCGATGCGAAGTGGCGAACACTGCTTCATCTTAACCTTTCACGACTTCGCAGGATGACATATCTTTCCCCTTTCACCGTTGTGAACATGAGAAAACTACCTGAATTAACATTTCACGTTCTTGCAACCAACAGACTAACTGCCTGCATAAAACCTCCGACCTTGCGATCTCCCTTTTCGTGACTGGTGGAAGTCCTTGCCCTTTAACCGCTGCGAACATGCGAAAACTGCTTGAATTAACATTTCGTGGTCTCACAACCAACAGACTAACTGCCTGAATAAAAATTCTGATGATGCGATTTCCTTTTCGCGACTTCATAACATAAAAGTTCAAACTGATGAAACCCTTTGCGAACCTCCGATGCCATCGACTTCGCATATGTTTTTTTTAACCTTGAATACAATGAATTGATTCACCCAAAAACTTAAAATTTTAATGTGATTATTATTTTTTGTTCACCAATGTATAATTTTTTTGTGATTTTAAAATAACACAATTCGCCCAGATTTTACACATTGTTTGAGAGACTATGAATGATTCGCCAATGGAGATTATTATTTTTTCTTTGTAAACTATTTTTTTTGCCACAAAAAATAAATTTTTTTGTAAGGTGTTTTACACCTTTCGCCAATTTTTTACACCTTTTCTAAAGGAGGGGTTTCTTAAAGTATACCCTGCACAACACTTTCTTGTATTCTATCTAGTGGTTCCCATAATATCCTCTATGTTGTCTAGCTATTGTTTCTACTATGCAGTATCTTTCTAAAGCTGCCCCTTCTCATTCACTTTCTAAAGCTACTCCTCCTTTTCTCTCATGCCTTAAATTTTGATTATCAAACTTTTGAATATTTGCCTCTACCTTATCTAAAATCAACTTCATAGTGTATTGTAACTTTGGCATAGGTGTTTGATCATTGATAGTTTTCATTTCAGAATCTAAGTTTTCAAGATTGGTCAACATCCTCACTTGCAGACCTCTCATGTCAAACACTTTTTGTACTATTTCAACACCATGTTCTTGCTTCTAAGCTAATAGTTCTTTAGATGCATTTTCTTGTAAAACAATAATTTTGCTGAACAATTGTAAACTCTTAGAAAGTGCATTGTTCTTTTCATGTATGTATGTATATATGTATGTATGTATGTATATATATGTGTGTATGTATGTATGTATGTATGTATGTATATATGTATGCATATATGTATGCATATATGTGTGTATGTGTGTATGTATGTATGTATATATATAGAGAGAGATCTTGTGGATTGTGGATTATGGATTATAAACAAAAATGAAAAGAAAAATGACATTAAGAATTCCCCATTTGTTTTGATTAATTGTGGAGAAAGAGGGTGGAAAGCTTCGAATGAGGGTGGAGAGCTCTGAATGTTGGTAGAGATCAGTTTAGATCTAGAATTTTGTTGTCATTCCCTTGTGATCTCTGTGCCCTTGCTCTACAATTTTCTTCAAGGGGAGAAGAGGTACCTATATAAATTTTCTTTTATTTTCTTTCTAAACATGTATCTCCTGTTCATATATAATAGCTTTGGTCATATTCAAGGATAACTAATTATGATGATTGTATGCATATGTGCATGTATGCATGTAAATTATTTCATTATGTGAACTACTTTACATGCATACATACGCAATTGCATTGTATTTTTTCTAAATTAAATTAATCATTCATGTCTTGGATTTACACAAGAAATTATCCTTGCATTCAATTGAATATATTCATACCAAATTAATTATGCAGAAATCTATACTTACAAATTATATTATCACTTGGTGATTGAATAAAGATCTTGTGCATAATATCATCCAGGTAATGATTGGATGCATTCACATTAAGTCATAATAGGATTGAGAAAATGATCCATTTATGTTATTTCATACTTGTTTTATTGAACATTTTGTTTAAAATAATTAGTAATACCAGAATTATACAACTACATCTAATACTCTTGTTTATTTTATTTAATCATATACATTTAAGAATATTGTTTTTCTTAAAATTAGAATATGTATTTTTTATCACTAAAACACAAATATAGATATCTAATAGTTATCTTTTTAATTTCAAGATCTTCATATTTGACGTGAAGAGTTTCCACTACTAGATAGTGGAATAGCCACAATGTGGAGCCACATAGCTCATGGTTTTTTTCCACCAAATCATATTTTTAATTATATTTTTGTCCTTCAAAAATATTATAGGTGAATGTTCTTATGATTTTCCATACATTTAATAATTTTTCACTTGTCATTTGAGGTAATTTTTTATTATGAGATAGCTGAGACATCTATCATAAGGATAGACATGCCAATTTTGATCATCCTGCTTTCGAATTTGATTCCCTTATCTAATTAATGAAACTACTTGAAATTGAAAACCTAATTTTTCACAACTTTCTCAATCAGCCATTCACACAAACAAATCATCCCATATCCATAAACAACATCTAATCTTCTGCAAGTCGCTCTCCTCTAAAGAGCCAATACATGGAGTCATTATCATCATGAGTAGACTCACTCTCCTAAGACAAATTCAATTGAAACTATTAATACCAAACTAAGTATGCAAAAATATATACTTACAAATTATATTATCTCTTGGTGATTGAGTAAAGATCAAATATAGTTTTCCAAGGTGATAAAATTGCATATGTAGATGTATGTATGTATATATGCATGCATGCATGTATGTATGTATGTATGTATGTATGTGTTGGAAGCATGAATTCTGATGATATTTCTATGGTGGAGTATTGTAGAAACATGATTAGATCATTATCATGATGATATGTTACATTCATGACTGTGTTTTTTATTGATGTCAACATAGTAGTTTTCTACGGTATCAAATAGAGGAACATCAGTAAAGATCAAGTTGGTATGAATAGATCATTGAGTACTTCCAATAGTGAGGTTAAAGAGAGATTATACTATGTGTCTAGTATATGCAACTAACCTCAGAAGCATAAGATATTAAGTCTAGAAGAAGTTATGCAAGTTTTGGTGAAGATTGTTATGAGATAGAGATTACAGAGACATGTTCTGGTAAACTTATTATATCTCTTAGTAGAATTTTTATTCTGAGAAGCCAAAGTTAAAGATGTAAAGAAGACATGTTGGTGATGATGTGGCTAAGCTCACTCATCATAATGTTACATGCACAAAAAGTTATTTAAGTTGCAAGGTGAAAGATTAATGTTATCACTAAGTGTAACATGTTCTCAGTGTGGTCCTATAATAATTAATTGAGAAGGTGTACCAACCAACTCAAGGAATTTTTTTTAGGGATTTACTAGTATAAAGGAAGGAAATTATCCTTTATCATGTATGGAGGAATGCAAATGATTGTAAGCAACAAAAAGAGCAGAATGCAAAAATAAGAAAAGTAGAGCATAAATGAAGGAAACTTCATTGCCAAGGTTTTATTGTGTGATCCAAAGTTTGATACTTGGATCCAAGGTTTGTGACCTGGTCTATAAGGCCTGAAAGTGATTGATCTTTTTAACAAGATATAGGAAAGAAGTTAAAGTACAATACATACAATTATTCTATAAGGAATAGTTGAGAGATCACTTGGATAGTGAGTTTAGTGGTCTTGCCCTAGAAGCTATTTGGACAATGGGTCCTTCTATCTTCTACAACTCTTAACAAGGCTAGCACAACTCTTAATAGGGTTGGAATCTTCTAACAAAGATTCAAAGTCTCCAAACATAGTCTCATATGTACTAAATGTTGTAATAAATTTCTAACAGGGTCCATCCTCTAATAAAAAATATTTATATTAGTACATCATCTTGTGGGCATCATTCACACTAGGGTTTTTCCTCTGATCAAGGTTTCCCTAGTTAATGTATCTAGTGTAATTGTCTATGTGAATCTTGTTATGGTTGTTGTTTACTTTGATTGAATGGATAAGATTGTTTAAGGTTAATTTTTTTTTAATTATTGGATAACTAATTCACCCCCCTCTCAGTTATCTTGGTGGACTATTGTTATAACAGTATGTATGTGTCTATGTATGCATTTATGCATACATGTATGTATATATGTATCTATGCATATTGTTGTCATGCCTTTGTGATCTTTGTCTATGTATGTTTGTATGTATGTATATATACATATATATACACACACACACATGTATATGTATCTATATGTGTCTATATACATACACACACATATGTGTGTGTATGTATGTACATATACACATACATATACATAAATAGAAACTTCTATAATCACCTCTTGGGGAAAATATAAAGAGATACATGTTTAGAAGGAAAAGAAAAGGAAATTCACATAGGTACCTCTTCTCCCCTTGAAGAAAATCAAAAAGCAAGCACTAAGTTACATTTGGGCCTAAAACCACAAATTACACCTCCATTAAAAATTTATATCACAATTTGACCCCAAATGTTGTAGTATTAAAAATAGAATAGAGATCACAAAGGCACGAAATGGCAAAAAAATCATAGAACAAGGGCAAAGAGATCGCAATTGCATGACAAAGAAATGCAGAGATCACAAGAGCATGACAACAAAATCCTAGATCTCCAATGATCTCCACCAAGGGCACGACAATGAAATGTAGAGATCATAAGGACATGAAAATGAAATTTAGGGATCACAAGGGAACATAAATGAAATATCCACCAATATTTGGAGCTCTCCACTCTCGTTTGGGGCTTTCCACCCTCGTTCAGAGCTGTCCACCCTTGTTCAGAGATCTCCACCCTCTTTTGCATACAACTCTCCACAAAAAAAAATGGAGAATCATTTATGACATGTTTTTATTTTTGTTGATATCTAAAATCAAATTCACATTCTATTTTAACTCCCCCATAGGTGTTTGATCCTCAATAAATTTCATTTCAACATTTGAACATTTAAGTTTTGAAGTTTCCTCTTCATTATATAGTCCTTTCCACCCTAAAAACCACTTTATTATTTCATTAAAATTAGGACTTGAACAAAGCCAATGATAAAACAAAGCACATATTTCAAAATCCAAATAATAAAACAATAAAACTCACTCAACCCATGCTAACTAACTTAGCTCAAGATCCTACACAAAAATAATGCAGACCATGAAAAAAAGGAAAGAAATTTTAGAGAAAATATATCATAGAAGATATTTTTAGAAATAAACAAGCCATAACATGATTAAATTGGTGTAATTTCTAATTAGTTGGGTTGATTACAAATTCCTGTAGAACTGCCATCAAATTAGGTACAATAAAATGAACAATCAACTATTTCCAGCTAGTAAGATCGAATATAGTTTTCCAAGGTGATAAAATTGCATATGCAGATGTATGTATGTATATATGTATGTCTATATATATATATATATATATATATATATATATATATCTTATGGACTATGGAGATCAATAGAGATCTAAGATTTCCTTGCCATGCTCTTGTGATTGGTACATTTCATTGCCATGCTCTTTATGATATATGTATATGTATGGATGTATGTATATACATATATATACAAATGTATATGTATATATATATATGTGTGTGTGTGTGTATATGTATGTATGTAAACATAGAGATCTTGGCACAACATAAAAATAATAAAACTCACTCAATAGGTAGCATGGCTATAGGTATTGTCACAAGCTTTTAAACATAACTATATAAGGAGTGAGTTAGGACATATATAGGTTAACCTTACATTAACTGCAAAAAAAAACACAAATTTTGCACCAAGGTATTACAATATTTTAATTATAGAAAACTGCCTAATTCACCTGAGTGAGTGCATGATTGCAAAGAGATATATTAGGTGAGTAAAGATCACCACTAGTTATATGAATACAACTAGATCAAAAAAAAAAGAAACTAGAACTACATATTCATTGGAGTGAGTAGTTCAAGGGTCTTGATCCCATTAATATGGGTATGTAGGTAGCTTACTAGGCAGAGTATGCCTCCAATGTGCAAATGCCTTGGACATATTTAGGTAGCACTTAACCATGTATGCATGTAACTATTCTCTACTTAACAGTGCCATCTACATGTGGGGGGGTGGGGGTTAGTTGACCTTGCACCTTTGGCAATACTTCATTTCCATTATTTTGTGCTCTCTGAATCAAAGGTTTATAAATTTGTCACTTGCAACTACCATTCTCAAATAGTACAAACCACAATAGTTTCTTATAATTCTATGGTTCTCTTTGTAAGTTTATAAAATTAAATTTAAAAAATTAATTGCATTTATGTACATCTTTTTCAAGTTTTATATTTCTCTTTTTCCTAACTCATAGTCCAAGAATAATTTTTCAAAACAAATACTGACCAGTTGGAGATTGAGCCAAAAAATTGTAATAATGATTGTGCCAAAAAAGCTAAAAAAAATGATTGTGCACGATAATCATCTTTTTACATTCTTCTTGCCATAGTTGTTCTTACATTTTAGATTTTTGGTGAGAATAAAATTCCAAACTAATAAGATTGGTGATAAGAACCATTTTTTTATTTAACAGAAATCCTAGAATATATCTAATTGAGTTGATTTTTATTTGGTTTTGGACAATACAATTTTTTTTTTCAAATCTATGTTTTTTGTCCAAATGCCATGATTTCTAACAAGAAAATCTAGTTGAAATGTCGTATAGAAATCCGAGAATATATCTAATTTTGTTTAGGGAAAATTTGTTCATCTTTTTAAAGAGTATTTGTATTTAATGATTGCTTTCTTTCACAATGGGGTTTGAAATATGTTTACTTTTCTGCACCTCTTAATTATAACTATTTTTTCTATGTGCTCAAGAAATATGAGTTTCTAAAATTCCAATTTGACTTCAATTAGATTAAGGAAAATTAGCTAAGACAAGGTATTAACAATGTAGGAACATGTTGGGAAACTTAGTGGACTATGTTATTATTTGTTGTATGTTTTCTAGTAAATTTAATTAGAATGTTTGGATCTAGAGGACTTGGTAGTTTATGCCTATCTTATTAAAGGTTTAAAAGAATTGCAGATAAATAACTTGATTTAAATTCTGTGGGTTTTGAATTGTATTGGCACACTCTCCCTATGAGGATCCCAAGTATCTGCTACTGCTATTAATTTAGTCTAGTTGCTAATTAGATGGGCTAATTACAAATTACTATAGACCTGTCATCATATTAGGTACAATAAATTGAACAATCAACTATTCCCAGCTAGCAAGATCAAATACAATTTTCCAAGGTGATAAAATTGCATATGCAAATGCATCACTTGAATGCCAGTCATGAAGCGCATTCCCCAATTTATAATGAATGGTTGGATATAAAATCTCCATACACTAGCCCAACAATGGAAGCCAAGGATGTAACCATGCATGTATTGGCACACTCTCCCTACAAGAATCCCAAGTATCTAATGTCATTGTTAATTTGGGCATCACTATATGATCCATATTGTAATGAAGTACTGAAGTCGATAGTAACTTCTCCCATGTCTCTAGAAAATATCGTATAGGTTTAGAGTCCCTTGGCTCCCAAGAATTTGTAGTAGCTATTCTCATTGCTAGAAGAATAACTTCAGTTAAGAGTTGAGTGTAAGGAGTTCAAGAAGCAAGTTCTAGTTCTGTCTAAATGCCATAATCATAAGGCTCATTCCCTTGTAGAAGCCATAACCTAGTTAAATATATGTATATATACAAGTCATAACCTAGTTAAATGGGTCTAGTTGCTAATTACCTAAGTTGATTACAAATTTCTATAGAATTATCATCAGATTAGGTACAATAAAAGGAACAATCAACATTATTTTTGTGTAGGATCTCGAGCTAAGTCACTTAGCATAGGTTGAGTGAGTTTTATTGATTAATTATTTGGATTATAGAATATGTATGAAGCTAGATCAAATTTTCTATTGTGCTAGGATATAATAAGAACCTTAAAAAGATATCTCTGTATACATACATACATACATACATATATGTATATGTATGTATGTATGTATGCGTATATGTATGTATGTACATATATGTGTGTATGTATGTATGGATATGTATATGCATATGTATATATGTATGTATGTATATATCATGTCGAGATCTAGGATTTTGTTTCCATGTCCTTGTGATCACTACATTTCATTATCGTGCCCTTGTGATCTCTGCATCTCATTGTCATGCCCTTATCATCTTTGCATCTCGTTCATTTTATTGTACCTAATATGATGATAGTTCTATAGGAATTTTTTGTCATGCCCTTGTGATCACTACATCCCAATATCCAATGTTTCTATTAATTTGGGCATCACTATATGATACAAAATGTTATGAAGTATTGAAGCTGGTAGTAACTTCTCCCATGTCTCCAAAAAATGTAGATAGGTTTAGGGTCCCTTGGCTCCTAGGAATTTGTAGCAGCTATTCTCACTTCTAGAAGAATAACTTCAGTTAAGAGTTGAGTGTAAGGAGTTGAAGAAGCAAGTTTTGCTTTTGTGTAAATTCCATGAGCCTTATGCCATAATCACAAGGCTCATTCCCTTGCAAAAGCCATATCCCAGTTAAATATATAGATATATACAAGCCATAACCCAGTTAAATGGGTCTAGTTGCTGATTACATGGGTTGATTGCAAATTCTTATAGAATTGTCATCAGATTAGATACAGTAAAAGGAACAACCAACATTATTTTTGTGTAGGATCTCAAGCTAAGTCACTTAGAATGGGTGGAGTGAGTTTAATTGTTTAATTATTTGGATTCTAGAATATGTATGCAACTGGATCAATTTTTTTGTTGTGTAGCTAATATGTTATAAGCACCTTAAAAATGATCTATTTGTATACATACTTATATATGTATGTATGTATAAGTACATATGTATGTATATATGTATGTATGCATGCATGTATATATCATGTAGAGATCTAGGATTTCATTTATGTACCCTTGTTAACTCTGCATCCCAAGTATCTACTGCTACTATTAATTTGGGCATCACTATATGATCCAGAATGTTATGAAGTATTGAAGCTGGTAGTAACTTCTCCCATGTCTCCATAAAATGTAGCATAGCTTCAGGGTCCCTTGGCTCCTATGAATTTGTAGGAGCTATTCTCACTTCTAGAAGAATAAATTCAGTTAAGAGTTGAGTGTAAGGAGTTGAAGAAGCAAGTTATGCTTCTGTATAAATGCCATAATCATAAGCTCATTCCCTTGCAGAAGCCATAACCCAAATAAATATATGTATATATCAACCTAGCTAATCAACAACTAGACCCATTAACTAGGTTATGGCTTGTTTCTTTCTAAAAATATATGCTATGATATGTTTTTAAAAAATTTCTTGTGAACTTTGGTGATTTTTCCTAGTCTGCATTATTTTTGTGTAGGATCTTGAGGTAACTCACTTAACACCTTGAAAAAGATCTCTCTGTACATACATACATGCATGCATGTATGCATTTATGTATGTATGTATATATGTATGTGTGTATGTATGTATGTATATATGCATGTATATATGTATGTATGTATGTGCCCTTGTGATCATTGCATTTCATTGTTGTGTCCTTGTGATCTCTACATCTTGTTGACATGCCCTTGTGATCTTTGTTTATGTATGTATATATATATGTATATACACACATATATATATATATAGATATATATATATATATATATATATATATATATATATATATAGATATATATATATATATATATATATATATATATATATATATATATATATATATATATATATATATATATATATATATATATATATATATATATATATATATATATATATATATATATATATATATATATATATATATATATATATGCACACATGTATGTGTGTGTGTGTGTGTGTATAAATAGAGAGATCTTGGCACAACATAAAAACAATAAAGCTTACTCAATAGGTAGCATGGCCACAGATGCGATGGCAACGCCTATTGGTAAGTAGATTTCTCTTTCTCTCTCTCATTTTTCATGTGTATATTTCACATGAATTATTATTTCTTAAGGGGTATTTTCTAATATTGGATTCATTTTATGCACGAGGTAATGAGGAAATTCTTGGATGTACCTGTGTGATGAATTTTTCATGAGAAATGAAAATGGACTTCCCCTAAGAGTAGTAGGAGGCAATGAGGACATTTTAGGTACTTTAAATATTGATCATTTCTTAAATATTTTAGATGTTAACAAGGAATCTAGATTTTTTTGGGGGGGGGGATGGGGGGAATGAGTTTCCACCTTCATGTGGCTAGCCCTGTTAGTAGATAATATTAAACTATTCTTGAAACCAAGTGAAGCTCAACAATAACCTATGCTTGTATGACAACTAATTGTCTGAATCTCTTGGTTTTAGGAAATGTAGAAGGATGCTATAATTCAATATGCAATGTCAATTCATATGCATACGACATCAAACAGAGCTGAAAAATGAAATAGTTTTTTTATTTTCATTAGAGATCTTTAATTAGGTATTTTAAGTTGTAGACCATCACAAACACTATTCATGATGATGCTCTATAATTTTAAAAACTTAATAGACCTATTAAATAAATGTAATCGTGCTACATTTTTTAGCCTTGCCTATTGCCCATGCATAAAGAACACAACTACATGTGCATTCTTGATTCAGAGTGGTAGAATCTTATTTTGGATGCAATAGAAAATTGACATGCACCAAAATATGGGAAAATGATGTCACTTTTGTAGGTCTTGAATCTTTTTTTGTACTTTAAACATTGATAATTTCTTAAAGATTTTAGATGTGGGGTGGGGGGGGGGGGGGGGGGAGGGTGGGGCCAAATGAACTTCCACCTTCATGAGGTTGGTCCTGATTAGTAGAGAATATTAAACTATTCTCAAAACCAAGTGAAGCTAAATATTAACCTATGATTGCATCATAACTATTCAATATTTGCTGCTAAATTTTTTTATTAATACAACATGACATCACAATTATGATGGCTGGCCATCAATCCTACAATATTCCTACCACATTCCCATCCCAATTATGATGGAGGTTTCCATGGGACCCATAACATTTTTTTCATACAAACATCACACTTGTGATAGGGTCTTCAATAGATTTCTGTCGCAATGCTTGCAGTGAAAATGAATAGTTTGCTAGAATGATAGCCCAATTAATGACACCTGTAGGCATCATAGTTGTGATGGTAACCCTTTCCATCACAACTTGTGACAACAAAAGTCTAATGCCCATCTGATAGGAGCCAATTCCATCATAATTGCAATGACCTACCATGACAATTTGGGCCCATATGTAGTAGTGATAGTAGGGATATACTATGCTGAAAACATTGCAAAAAATTATCAAATTTATAAAGTAGTTTATGATCAAGAGACAAATTCAATCCATCTGCTAATCCTTTGATATAAAAATATTTTTTTATCTAGTTGTAAGTGTTAGAAAGTAAATTCCAGCAAGATAACTGAGAGGGAGGAGGGTGAATAAGTTATGAAATTAAAAAAACTCTCAATATTCTTATTAAATCCAAATCATGTAAACAATAGATGTAATAACCACAAAAAGATAACCATACACAATAACACCATATTTGTTAACTAGGGAAACCCTTGATCAATGGAAAAACCCTGGTGGGGATGGTATCCAAACAATGATGTACTAATATATATGTTCCTTGTAATTGGATGAACTTTGTTAAGAGTTAATAAAATACCTCTAATACGCATCAATCCCTATTAGGAGGCTTTGAATCTCTGTTAGGAGATTCCAACCTTGTTAGGAGTTGTGCCAGCCTTGTTAGAGTTGTGGAAGATAGAAGGACCCATTGTTCAAATAGATTTAGGGGTAAGACCACCAAAATCATTGTCTAACTAGCCTTAGTACTATCATTTGCATTATAATACCAGTAAATAGCCTATCCACATAAACTTCTTTTCCAAATATAGTCTCTTGTTCACTCACCAATCCACAACTATACAAAATAGTTCTTTGATCAAAAGATATTCAATATCAGGTTCATTGGATCTCACATATAAGTTTGCATACTCGCATCCCACATCAAATTATAACTCCATTCTACCACAAGGAAATAATCTTTCCTTTATAACAAGTCCTAGAATAAATTACTGAGTTGGGCTTGGGGATTTCTCAATTTACAATAATAATATAAGACCATCTTAAGATATTACATTTATAGGTTAGATTACAATATTACATCTTTTCACAAAAAAATTAATTTGTTGGCTCACAAGATTCATAACTCTTTGCACGTGTAACATCTAACCTTGGTCACTTAACGACATCATCTTAAATATGTCTTCTACTTTTGTACAATTTTTCTTAACCAAATTTTATCTTTGTTAGGTGACATAATCAAAACACTAGAAACTACTACGTAGGAATTCTATCTAAATGTTGTCTTTAATAAATCTTGAATAATTGTCCATTGTCTTCATATGTCTACATGTGTGCTTAGCCACATCATCAAGACACTCTATAGTATATGTCCTCATTTGTGCATAACCTCATATTCAATGCTCAAACTACAAAAAATCAATCTCTATCCACTACTCTACCAGTCTCACTGAATAACCAGTATGTTATCTTCAATGACAAACAATGCCATGAATGAAACATATGATCATTACATCTCTGCAATAGTGATAGGATTCTCCTCCATACAAATATAATCAAAATTAATGCTAAAAATCTCCCCTTTGGAATTGATGGCAACATAAACGAAAAAAATATAAGTTCCATGAATCCCAAGTGTCTCTTCTACAACTTCTCAACTATATTGTAGCAATCTTTTCAAATCCTCCTCATCAATCTAATCTCTCTCTCAAAATATAAAATCATGTCTTACTCTCCCCCATTGATATTATAGAAGAATTCTTTCATGTTTAATTCTCTCCTCCACTAATGTTAATCAATACATCAAGATGTTTTTCATGTGTTACTTCTCCCCCATTCACATCAATTAGAAAGGCATCATTATGTTAATTCAAATACATAACATATGCAATAAGCTTTAGTGTCCAAAGACACCATTTAAATACTAGTTACCAAGAGTCCTTCATGAATCATCTTAAACATATATGCTATCACATAAAGGTATTGGTATCTCTATGTCTTGTCATCTATTAGTGTCAAACACTTAGTCACATATAAGCTAGAGTTGGTCATCACTGTGATTGAGCTACTCTATATAGGCTGAGTCATGTAAAGAATTCTAAATAATCATTTATATGATGATCTCTATAAGAGCCAAGAAAGTCTTTGGTTCTTGAGTATTCTCATTATAAACCAAGCCTAGTGAATGCCAAATAGACCAAGCACATAGATGCCGAGTTATACAGAAGGAACTAAGTAAGTTAAGCCCACAACAATTATGACTGAGCATTAGAAACAATGTGTGTCAAGTAGCAAAGATAGAACATAAAAGTTTGGAATGATAAAAAATTTGACATAAACCATTTTGAGCTGACATGGATACAAAATTTAATGATTATAGAGTTTGTTATAGAGGTTGTTACTTACTTTGATGTGGATCATCTATCTTCATGAGGAAAGAACAACCAATTAGATGAAAAGGGAAAAATGAAAGCATCTAGAAGACTCTAAAAATGTATTCAAATAGGGAGATCAAAACCTTATTTTTTAATAAGTGGAGTGATCTATCGTAGAAGAGATTATGAAAAGTGCAAAGAAAGTAAAGTATTGTGTAAAGGAGTTAAGTTTTGGATGCTGCATGTGAAAGTTGTGAAGAATAAAGTTTAGCAAACTAATGAAGTAATGGAGAACTGAGAAAAGCTATACTAGATTAAAGACTAAATTAGAGATTGGAAGGAGAATATCCATAATAATCAATTATAAGTGTAGACCAAAAGATTAGGTACCACGATAGCTTTAATAGATTGAATTAGATAAAATATCTAAACAGACCTTTGCAAATCTCTTAATAGAGTCCTTACTTCATTGTAAGTGTAAAATACTTTAATCAAGTTAAGACCTAATAGTCTTAAACACTTTTAGTAGAGAAGACACTTCACATGGTAGATCATTAGAAGTGATCAAATTGTAACCTTTACAGGTTAACTTTATTATTGTAGTAGTGAAGATTGGTGAGGTGTCATCCCCACCCCAGTTTTACTTTCAACTTGAAGTGTTTCTAGGTTACCAAATCTTTTGTGTTATGTGTTTACATTTAATGGATGAAATTCATAGTTAGATCTATTGATTACAAAATTTGATTTGACAAGTTATATTATGGATAAAATAGATATGAGATGGTCAATATGGTGAATGTATTAAAGTTGTTTTAAAAAATAATTTTTTTATAGATCCTGATTCATCCCCCTCTCAATATCTTAGTTTCCCAATTAAAATTTCAAAAATTGGTATTAGAGATTTGGTTTTGTTGAAGGAATTCTAACAATTTGGGAGTTTAGATCTTCAAGATGGAGGCTTAAAAATTGGGAAAGGCTATTGACAATCAAGTGATTGACATCCAGCTCATACTACAACAACTTGAAGTAGCAAGAGAGGAATTGAGGAAATCCCTTTGAAAGAGAATGAATATGGCCATTCAATAGAATGAAACACTTTATGAAGAAGTTGATACACAAGGATTATTTGACACTAGAAATTCTAATGAAAGTGATACAACCATTGTAAATCTACTAGTGAAGAATAGTATCTTGAATAAAGAAGTCAGAGGATTGAAGAGAGAATATGAAATCTAGCCAGTAAGGCTATGTGAAGTAACTGAATAGAAGAAGAAAGTTGAAGAAGATAAAGTTGTAGCTAAGGAAGATAAAAGAAAAATGACTATTAGACTTGAGGAAAGGTCATCTGATGTGCATAATCTTGCAAACACTCAACTAGATATGATGAATCAATCGATGCTTGCAAATTAGGAACTAAATAGGAAATACACAAAGATAGAAAATATGAGATTATAGAGTGACCTATGAAGAAATGAGTTAAGATCTGGGAAAGAACTTGTGGAAAGGATGTATAAGCCCAATAAAGCATTAAGATACTTTGAAGAACTAAAGAAATCACCTAAGTCATTTGGCAACATCAATGGTCTAGGACATACAAATCAAAATTCATCTATTGAAGAAGGATAATCATCCAAGAATGGAGAGATAAGGAATTTAAAGTCAAAAGGCACACCTACATGCTATCATTGTTGTAAACTTGGACATATTACAAACATTTTTTGAAGCAAGAATGGTATGCAAAACCCTAAATATAGTTTATTAGTGATTGTTTTTATTGCAAGAAGTAAGGACATCAAATACATGAGTTTGTATACTATTAGATTAGTGTGCAAAGATCACCAAGCATTAGGCTAACATTAACAAACTAAAAAAATAACAATATATAGATTGGACTAAAAGAAAGCATGTAAAAGGGAATGAAAACCATCTAATCACCATTCAAAGCCTCCTTTGTGTTGAAAATAGATTGATACAAGTATGATAAATGCATTTCAATAATTATTTTGTCACTGATGTCAAATCTGCTACTTGTTGGTAAGATAAATTTTTATATGATTTGAGTGCTACCATTTGTTTGATTGATGAAGAGGATTTGATCAAATGAGGTAACAATAGCACTAAGAAGAAAGATTGAATTATGATATGGAAAAGGAGTACAAGGAACAATTAAGACAATGATATTATAGTGCATTGATAATCTACTTAAGGTTGCAAAGGATGGATACACTAATTAAGTTCAAAAGAACACCCTAAATGAAGTTTGTCTTCCAAGCTTAACATTTTTCATAGTAGGTGCTGAGAAAATTTAGTGTAAGATGAGCACAAAATTAGTTGGAGCTAAGAAAAGTCAATTTTATTGTAAGTTGAGTGATATATTGTAAGCTAAATAAATTTTAGTTAATGTCGAGCACTAGTAAAAATTAGTTTGTGTCGAGTGATTTGATAGAGGATACCGAGCAACACAGTATGTGTCAAGCATCAAAAGCTAGTTAATGCCGAGTGTCAACATTATGAGAAAGATTGAGAATTCAATGAATCTAAGTCCACAACTTTGATTTCTTAGATTGTGTGGAAGATAAGGTTGATGAGCTGGTGGTACAAAATTCATGTTGAACCATATTGAGGAGAATTCAAAGAGAATTGAAGGAGAACTTTCTAGAAGGGGATGAAATGAAATAATGGGTAGATTCATTGAATCCTACCTAATCTAACCTAAACCTAAAATAGATGATGGAGGATGAATGAAAAAAGATCTTAATTCTCTATTTATAGAGATGGTTGGCCAGAAGAAAAGGTTGTTATTTGTGAGAACCTAAAGAATACAAGGAGTCTAGGGTATTTCTTCATTTAGTAACCTAAGAGAAGAGATTGCATTGGCAAGAAAAGCAAGAAGGATTAAGGGTATAAATGATTGAAGGGTGAACAAGCTATTAGAGCTGAAGTGTGTGAAAGCCAAATAGAATGGAGGATTGAAACATAGATCTATAATCTGCAAGTGTGTTTTATGTTGTTATTAGACCAAGCCTTCATGTTACTTTCTAATAATTGTACCAATCTAGGGTAAACTCTTTGGATTAAGGTTGACCTAACAGTCATTTGTAAATCCTTTATCTGGGTGACATTCCAAGTGAATGATCTAAAGTCCTCTAACAAGGCTCACTCCTAATAGGGTGATTGAAATCCTTTAACTAGGTCACATTTAATAGCATGAATTGTAACCTTTAATAGGGTTGGCCTTTCATAAGGTATCACTATAGAAGAATAAGAATGAATCATTGTATCAAATTATATTATTGAATCTTCTATGTTTCATGTTTACATTTCTGCAATATTGATGTGACAGTAACCTACAAGTTTAAGTGATTGTATGATCTAATATGTGCATGCATGATGAAAATGTTTTATGGATATGGGTTCACTAAGCTATAAAAAGTTTTAATTGTACATTTGGACCTTGGATAATTGATTCACACCCCCCCCTCTTAGCTATTCTAAAGAATTCCAACAATTGGTATCATAGTCATCTACTTAAGAGGACTAGTTTGAAGGTACTAGAAGTACCAAAGCTTAATAGAGATAAATTTTTTGCATGAAAAAGTTAGATGAAGCTACACCTAGGAGGTCTTGGAGATCATGCACAATCTACCATTGTTGTTGAGCATGTTGATCTTGCTAGAGCCCTAACTACCGAAGATTTGAAAAACAAGAAAGAACACAACCATGCAATGTTGGGGATTGCCTTTTCCCTAAGTTATGCCAAGTTTGATGACATCAAGGGTTGTGATAGTGCAAAGAAAATGTGGGATTCTCTACACACTATCTATGGAGGTGAAAAAAATGTTCTAAGAGCTAAAGCTGCAAGTGTTAGAGGTAAGTTAAATGATATGAGAATGCAAGAAGGTGAGAATATTGCTCTAGGATAAAAGATATTGTTAATGCTATAAGTGGAGCTATTGGTAAAATAGATGATGATACTATACTGAGAAAAGTTTTCAGAATAATTCTTCCCATTTATGCTATTAGAATTTCTACAATACAAGAATTGAGATGTATGTCAGGGAATGATCTGACTCTTGAAGGTTTGGTAGATAGGCTCACTACTTTTGAGCTATCTAATTTTGATAATTATAAACTTGATAATGTTGAATCTACTTTCAAAGCTAAGATTTCATTGAAGGAACCTAATGAGAAGAAGAAGAAAAAGGAAAAATATGTGTCTAGTGATAGTGATACAGATGAGAAAGGTATAGATCAACTTGAAGCACTACTAGCAAGGAGATTTCATAGAGGTAAAGGTAAGGGTAAGTTACCTATCGTGTGTTTCAATTGCAATGAGGTTGGTCATATTGTTGCTAGATGTCTAGAGAAGAAGAATTATAGAGGTGGAAAAAGGTACAAAAGTTGAAGAGATGAAGACAACAAAGATTAAAAAGACAAAGGCAAGAAGTCTTGCTACATTGTTGAAGAGGAAACAAAAGATGGATCTGATGATCATGATGATGAAGTGGTTTATGTTGCAATGAAGGATGAATCTGATGAGGATGAGGCAATTGCACTAGTGTCTTGTGTGAACAAGAATGACAAATGAATCATTGACAGCAGGTGTTCATATTACATGACTAGAGATAAAAGTATGTTCATTACCTTGAATTATTATGATGGAAATAGTGTAAGGTTTGGTAATGATACATGTTGTTTGATAAAAAGAAAAAGTTCTATCAAACTCACAAAAAATATTTTATGTGACAATGCTTATTATGTTGAAGGACTTAACTATAATTTTTTGAGTGTGTCACAACTGAATAATTTAGGTTGTAAGGTTGAGTTTGAAAACAAGATTGCCAAGATATATGATACCAATGGAAAACTAATTGGAAAAGGTGATCAAACTAGAAGTAAGCTATTCTACCTTGATATAGAGCATGCTAGTTGTTTAATTATAGAATTTGATTGAGTGTGGATATGACACAAGAGGTTATGTCATGTTAATTTAGATAAATTGGTTAGTATTAGTAACATAAATAGAGTTGGAGGTTTTCCAAAGTTGAAGAAGCCTGATAATATAATTTGCAAACAATGTCAGTTAGGCAAAATGACAAAGTCAAGTTTTAAGAGTAAGACTCATACCTCCAAAGGAATATTATAAATTGTTCATACTGACTTGTGTAGACCAATTGAAGTACAAAGCTACAAAGGAGATAAGTACATTATGCTACTTTTTGATGATTATTCTAGAATGATGACAATTATGTTTCTGAAATAGAAATTTGAAGCTTTCCAAATGTTTAAGTGGTATTAGAAAGAGTTGAGAAGGAAACAGGTAAAAGTCTGAAATATTTGAGATCTAATAGAGGAGAAGAATTTACATCAAATGAGTTTGAGATATTTTTTAATAATAGAGGAATCAAAAGACAAACATCTTCTCCTAGGATCCTCTCTACACTTAAAATGTGTCACACTCTAAACCCTTCTATCCAATGATTCCATGAGCTCAAAATGCTTGGATGCTAACTTAGAGCTTCCTATCCACAGAGTGCAAGAAGGTATGATTCAAGTATGAAGGCTCTTAGCCAAGCCTTAGATATATACTTCTTGCTAGTAGACCATGCACCATCAGGGTCTTTGAGACAAGAGAAAGAACACAAGTGTCTACAATGAGAACTCTCAAAAATTTAATGCAAATGGAGGCTAAGCTAGAATGAATATACAAAATGCAGCTATGTTAATAGGAATGAAAGTATTATAGTCCAAACTAGTTATTCTATGTGATCTTAGATTATTGTAAAAAGAAATAAAATACCATGCAAGATGCTTCTAAACTAGTATGCACTGGTGATGAGAGAATGAGACAAGGAATGAGAAGTTCTCCACAAAGCTCCAAGAAAATCTGTTACAAAACTTGTAGCATAACAATATTCAAATGAGGATGGATCCTTTGAGGGGGAAAGCTCTCTCCCTTTTAAAATTGTACAAATGGTAGATATCAAGATGAAGATGGTGGATGATCAATGATCGAATTTGAAAAGAGGAGTGATCTGTGTGCACACAAAAGTCAACCAATAGAATATAAGTTGACTTGTCATATAAGACAAAAGTCACAAAGCCTTTTCTTTTAATTTGAAAATTAAAAAATGACTTTATGTGTGTACTTTAAGTGGGTTGAAAGAATGGGGTATTTTATTTAATTAAAAGAGGACATGTTATTTTAATCAAATAATGAACTTAGGATAGCATAGTCAAACTATAGGTTATAATCAAATTAATTGATTATTAGCAATTTGGTCTAGGTAAATGTTTAATTAAATTGGCAAAAATGCTGAGAAGGGGGATAATAGTCTAGATGACCATTTTTAGGTGATCACATTTTCCACTCTTTGACTAATGCATGATCAATCTAGGAACACATTACATCAAAGAAAATATAGCCAAGTAAGCAATGATAGATATAGATATTTGATTCTCAAGAACGAAATGTAGAAAGAGATAGCACATCTTGAATGTATAGCCTAATAGTGGTAGTACTGAATATTAGGCAAAAGATGAAGTCATAATTTAATAAGAATGCTAACACCTAGTAAAGCAGATAGACCAAGAGCAAATGAAAAGATAAAACATATGCTCCTAGGAAATAGATAGCTATAGCAAGCGATGATAGATTATTTCTACCCCCTCGGGATCAAAATTGAACTAAGGTAAGGGGATGCACAAACAAGTGTGATATGAGTAAATTGGAATATAGCAATGTCCAAGATGACAGATAGATGATTAGAACAAAAAAGTAACTATTAAGGAATGATAGAATGCCCCAATTTGACTAGAGTTGAGCATGGAGGGTACAACATAAAAATTAGGTCAAATCAAGTAGAAAGTTTATTTTACACATGAAAGGGTGAATTTGAGTAGATATGAAGCATGGAAATGATGAAGACATGAAGAAATGAAGATGCCCCAATGATGATTAGAAGATTAGACCTCAGAAGGTCAGCTAACTGCTCAGAAGAAGGTGGAATTTTAAAATGCAATTTTGACTATCAAGATGAAATTAGATTTCAATTTTGATTCCAAAAATGGATCTAGGATGTCAAAATTAGCCAAGGGTGCAATTTTAGCAGAAGTTTGAAGAGCTTGAAAATTAGGTCAAAATGAGGTCAGAGGCTATAAAAGGGGCCCAAGTGTCATTTTCAAATCATTTTTTCTTTTGTGATTTTTGAGAGCTCATGAGTGGTCAAGAGAGCATCATGGCTTTAGTGAACATTCTAACTCACTGACACTGTTTTGAGTGCAACCGGTTGCACAATTAGCCAAACCACTATGGGGCACTTGTAAATGACTACTTTTAAATCATTTTTTTGAGCTTTTTCAATCTTTTTCACACATTTTTAGAAGTATAATATAGAATATTGGGTGATATTTTAAAAGTATCACATAGGTACTTTATAAAGTATCATGTGATATTTTGCATTAGAAAATCTATCGCATGAGTATATTTAGGTGTGTTGTATGGGAGACACCCATTTGTTGCCCAGACTGATGCAAAATATCACACGACAAAATTGCATTGCACTAGTTCAGAAAAAGTATCATATGATATCATTCCAATACTTTATGTCACCTGCATATAGGAAGAAGTATCACAAAACCTATTTTTGAGCATTTTTTCATTGATTTTTGCATTGTGATCATGTTTGTGATGTGTTACTAATGTTTGCACATTGTGTATTTGTAGGAGGTGTTTCAAATGCTTCTTATCAAAGCCCCCGAAGTGGTGGGGTTGCAAGTTTTACAACATTTGATCAATGATGAGATGGCTACTATATCTACCATGGGGTTGAGATGGGTTATACAGATGCCCCATAAATGGGTGAACCATGGGCTATTGACTACACTTGCTGAGCGGTGGCATAGTGAGCATAACACCTTTCACTTACCAACTAGAGAGGCCTTGATCACATTAGAGGATGTGTATCACATTCTTTGAGTGCCTTGTTATGGTGATCTAGTAAGTTGTATATTTGATTGCTTTGTTGTGCTTTTGCAATTTGATTTTTATGTAAGGTGTACAGATGTCAAGTTTGATTATGTGTCATAGGTGTATAGACCCTGACAAAGGGGCAAGAAATAATGCAATAGATGTTACCATCCTAGAACATCATCTATGTTGGGAGTGACTCATTGATGAGTATGGTGTAGATTACCATTTTTTGAGCTTGCTGTGTTTAATGGTAGCTTAGACCTTGGTGACAAATAGGAGCTAGAAGGGCTTCCCACTAGGATGGGGTTTGTTGGTGGTGGATTTGATTGCATGGCCACGTAGGATGGGATGGGGGCTAGAGATACTAGTGAATATGTATCATGAGCTTCATGAGATAGGGTATCATGGTGGTCAATCCTAGGCATGCAGGGAAATATTGGCATAGATCTGGGCTTGGGAGCACATCATTGTGATCTGACCACAGGTATAGCCCCAAGAGTAGAGCCAACCATATATTTTTGGGTATACATGATTTGTCCCATAGACTCATAGTGGGGACATGATTTATTGCTGCAACATTTTTGATGAGCTGACATCATTGACATGGAAGCCCTATTGAGAGTTTCACAAGTGGTCATATACTTAGGAGTTAGATTACATGCGATGTAGTAGGCCATTGGTGGGTAGGCACTCAAAGATCGTGGAGAGGTTTGTGACCAGTCAGGTATGGTGATAGTTTGTAGAGTGATAGGTTATATCGATGGAGACCACCACCTATGCTTTCTTTCAATCTAATGAGGCATGGGGATGGTTGTCTATGCTAGATTGTTAGACAATAATGTGAGATATGGAAGCTCTAGTGCGGACTCCCTGAGATTATTGCTTAGATGTGGTAGATGTGGGAGTAGACCTAGCCTATTTATATGAGAGACAAAGGCATCCATTTCCTAATTTTATAGAGCTAGATGTGTTGCCCACAATAGGGGGACATGAACGAGGTAGAGGCAGAGGTGTAGGTTGAGGAGGGAGACAGATGGAGGTTGGAGAGGGTTCCCACTATGAAAGTAGGAGGATGTGGGCACAAGCTGCTAGGGAGGAGGAGGAGGAGGAGGAGGAGGTGCCATTGAGGTGATAGCAAGTGGTATGAGGGGAGGTAGAGGTACAATAGACAACCTAAGAAGATGATGATTAGGATGTGAGGATACATACCTTAGAGGTAGAGTTACAGGTAGCTTGAGTGACCATCACAGTACAAGATCAACAACTCATGGATGAGTGGGCTCGAGGGGATGAGCTCCATGGGGAGTGAGATGTGGAAAGGTGAGATGCATCACATCATGGTGTACATGCTACATACTATTATGTTTCCTAAAAGGGTGTGGTGCCACCAAGGAAGGGGCTTCTTGACTACTTAGAGTGGGTAGGCATGTCAGAGGGTGTCGTACAACTACTAAATAGGAGACAGGCTTTGCCACTACGGCCACCAGTAGCTAGAGAGGGTGCAAGCTAGTCATAGCCTAAATGTGACAATTTTGACATTTTTTGATTGTACTCTATGTATTTTTGAGACAAATATCCAAATTTTGGATCTCACATTTGTATATATGTACTATGACACATTGAGATATATATATGCGATACTAGATTTTGATTGATAGATTTTTGTACTTGTCTCATTTTGATGGATGTTTCAACATTTTAAGTTTTCATGAGATGTTTATTTTCTATTTCTTGCTCATGTATGTGTTTCTTTGATGTTTATGTGAATATGCTCATGTATCTCTCTCATATATGATGTTTTAGCTCTCATGTTTATGATATAGACTTATGTTTCTGAAAATATGTGACACTTGGATAGATTGAATGTGATGTTTATATTAACCCCTTGTGATGACAAGATAGAAAAATAGAGATGAAGCAAAAGATCACGAAGGTGAAAATACATGATAATAAAGAAAGAAAAAAAAGATGTGAAAGTAGTTAGCTGATATGCCTATAAAAAGGATGAAGAGAGAGCTCTCCCCATATGCAAGAATGCAAGACTAGACCAGAGAATGAACCTATAATGCAAGCTAATATGAAAAGTGGTTTACCAAAAAGAAACACATAGCATTTAGACTCTTATTTCATCATTGAGTTTTTATTAGGGACATCATGAGATCATACAATCATCACTAGTATAACTATGAGTATATGAATATGATTGATATTAGATAGGTATGTGGAAATCTGATCTAAGCATCAGAGACATATAAGTCAAGATGACTACGTGATTAGATTCCCTAAGTTTAGTATAGAAAGATTACACTTGTATCAAGGAATAAATGCCAAGATAACCCCTAAGTGTCGTCTTGAAAAATATTCAAGGATGATATGCTTATAAGTCAAAGTGTCAAATAAGAAAAGTATAAATGTTCAAAACACTATTGACAAATAAATTATACCCACAAAGACTATTAAGGAGGGAACATATAGTAAGGAAATCATCATAGACAACACACAAAGTAGATAAAGATCATCATAGCTCAGTCATTCAAATGTTTAAGTGCATGTGTGTAAGTCACTTGGCCATTTCTTCAAGACTTGATTTTGATAGTGAGAAATATCATGACATCAAAGACCATAGGTAACCTACTTGAAGAGTGTTGAGAAACACTTGATGTCAAGTTGGGCGAATAATGTTGAGAAAAACTATTTTGTGAGTTTTCAAAAAAAAACCTAATGTACAAGAATGCCTCAATAGGCTAATTATCAGTGTCCCCAAGATGAGGACAAGAAACAATCCCAAGCTAGGAAATGTGTAGCAAAATGGGTGATTGAGATTGATAGACATAGGTACAAGGGTCTCAAGTAGTGTATGTTTCCAAGTTTTCACCACTTGACAACTTTTTTCAAGGCTCTTTTCAATTTTTTTGGATTTTTAGATTTTTGGATTTTTTTGGTGATGCATCAAAGTGCCTATTGCTAGGTTTTCACTAAGATGATCATTTTATTTAGGATATTTTCTAATTTTTATGATTTTTTCAGGATTATAGATATGTACAAGATAGATGAGCAGTAAGCCTATAAGCATAGCACTTCTTCAAATGTAGGAAATTGATAGGCTCTGTAAGTTCTTCACATTCAAGAGTAGATAAGCACCAGCCCCAAATATTGCTATGATAATGTATGGGCCTAAACAGTTAGGTTCAAACTTTCCCTTGTCCTCTCTATGTTATTGATTTGGGATTCTCTCTAAGCACAAGTTCACTAGCTTGAAACTCACATGGGTGAAATTTCTTGATATACTAAGTAGACATGCACTTCTAGTAAGCCCTCATGTGATAAAAAGTATCCTTACAAAATTCATCAAGAGTTTCTAGTTCTTGTACTCACTTAACTCTATGGTCTTCATTAGTTATCAACCCATGTAAAGAGACTTGTAAGGAGGGGATCTCAACTTCTAATGGGAGGGAGGCTTTAGAGCCATAGACTAGAGAAAAGGGTGTGGCTCCTATAGGAGTATGAATGGTATTTATATAGGCCCAAAGTGTTGGATTTATCTATAGGTGCCATTCTTTCCTAGACTTGTGAACCATGCGATGTAAAATTTTTAGCAATGTTTTGTTGGAGGCCCTAGCTAGGTTGTTCCTTTAAGGGTAGTAGATAGAGGACCAATGTTGTTTTATTCAAAATTTCTTGCACAGTTGTTTGAGGTCCTTATTCTTGAACTATCCTCCATTATCAATAACTATGGAGGAAGACATACCATAATGACAAATGATGTGGTTTAATATAAATAGGGCAACATATTTTCCTATTGTAGCAGATAGTAGCACAACCTCAACCCATTTGGTGAAATACTTCGTTGCTATAACGATAAACTTGTGACCACTAGATGAACATGGGTGAATTTTTCCTACCAATTCAAAGGTCCATTGTTGAAATGGTCAATATGTCACAAAAGGAATCAACTCATGTCCAAGTGCTTGAATTAAATTTCCACAAAGCTAACATTTCTAACAAGACTTGGCATAATGAACAACATTAGCTTGCATGGTAGGCTAGTAATAACTTGTCCTAAGAATTTTTTGAGCAAGTGCAAGGCCATTAGAATGTGCCCCACAAATGCCATCATGGACTTCAGTGAGTGCCTTTTCAGACTTTTCTAGCTCTAAACACCTAAGCAATGTTCCACCTAGACTCTTCCTATACAAGTCACCAGAGACCAAAGTGTAATGAGAAGCATTGCGGAGGAGTTGGTATTTTTGGTTGCATGTGAGGGTTTTGAGAATAACTTGATCATGTAGGTAAGAGAAGATAACCACATAGTGGGAGGAATTGTAACCTACAATAGTGCAGATCACTTGGTTATCTGAGGAATCATAGGTGAGATGACGTAGTTCTTCCACCAGGAACTCAAATCATAATTCATGTTCTTTTAGTTGGAGGATAGATGCTAGAGTGGCCATAGCATTGACAACCTTGTTTTCTACTCTAGGAATTTGCTAGAATGTCACAATAGTGAAATATTCCTTAGAGCATCTATCAACTTCTTATAAGGGATAAACTTGTCATCCTTTATTTGATATTCATTTTTTATTTGGTTGATAACAAGTTGAGAATCTCCATAGATGTGCAATTTAGTTATTCTCCATTCAAGAGACATTTTGATCCCATTCATGAGTGCCTCATATTCTACAATGTTGTTTGTATAAGGGAATAAGAGTTTGTAAGATTTGGGAATTGTATATCCATGAGGGGAAACAAAAAAGATACTTTCTCTAGCTCCATTTTGTGTATGAGAACTATCAATTTTTTTTTTCCAAGCTCTCTTAGTGATGTACATAATTAAGGCATATGGAAACTCAATTTGAATGAGTGTTGTATCCTCTAGTGGAAAATAAGCCAATTGGTTAGCTATGGCCTACCCCTTGATGGCTTTATGCTTGACATACTAAATGTCAAATTCTAAAGGAATCATCATCCATTTAGCTAGGTGACCAGTAAGTGTAGCTTTGCTCAAAAAATATTTCAAAGGGTCAATTTTAGTAATTAGGTGAACTATGGGTGGTATTAAAACTAGAGGTTTTTCCAAGTATCCTTTGATTTGGTCTAGATTTTGTTAATAGTCATTGTTCCAGTATTGAGTAGACCCTTTATGAAAGTTTTTATTAAAAGCTTGAGCTTTATTAGCCAACTGAGAAATAAATCTTCTTATGGATTGTAGACATCCTTGCAGACTTCTAAGTTGACTGATATTTCTTGGAGGAGGCATTTCCATGATAGCCTGGACCTTTTTAGGGTCAACCTCAATACCTTTTTTCAAGACAATATAGCCTAGGAATTTTCCAAAAGTGACACCAAAGGCACACTTTTTAGGGTTTAACCTAAGTTGAAATCATCCCATACGGTCCAATATTAGAATAAGGTTTTTGTGATGTGTGTCTCATTTTCTAGATTTTGCCAATGTGTTATCAACATAGTCTTCCATATTTTTATGCATCATATTGTGGAAGATGGTGGTCATTACTCTTTTATAGGTAGCAAAAATTTTTTTGAGCCCAAAAGGCATGACATTTCAGTAAAAAGTACCCCATGCACATTTAAAGGTTGTCTTTTCTTGATCAGCTGGAGCAATCTTAATTTGGTTATATCTAGAAAACCCATCCATGAGAGAATAAATTTCATAATCCGCAGTCATGTCCTCTATCATATCAATGTTTGGTAGTGGAAAGTCATCCTTGGGGCATGCTTTGTTAAGGTCTTTGGAATCAGTACACACTCATATAGATTTATCATGTTTAGAGATAGGTACAATTTTGGAAATCCATTCTGCATATTCAATAGCTCTGGTAAAGTTTGCACTCAAGAGTTTTTCTAGCTCTACTTTGACTAGTAGGGCTACATGTGGATGCATATTTCTTAGTTTTTGTTTAACATGCTTGAAATTAGGAGATATAGATAAATGACACATGATAAGATCTGTGTCAAGCCCTTGCCTATCTAAGTATGCCCATGTGAAATTGATCTTCTTATCTTGAATTTTTTTGGAAAAATGTGCTTTCTCCTCAGTTGACAATGATTGAACTACATGAATAATTTTAGGAGATTCCTTTGTCCCCAAGTTGATAGGTTGTGTGGGTTTAATGAGAACTGATGATTTGTCCTAAAAATAGTTTGGCAGACTACAAAGTACCTCATCCACAGGTGCCTTAGGGAGGTTTTCACTATTAGATACATCTTTTTTTTTACTATTTTAAGGTTCAAATACTATGACAATGTGGTTTTTTCCATCTAACCATTTATTTTTTCTTTTAATTTCATGACTAAGGTACTTGATATTTTATTCTGTCATGTTAATCGTGCGTTCACTGGTTGAAGATGTGATGGGGTCAATGGCATTTAGGTAACAAGTGATCTCATAATAATTTTAAAAAGATTGTATTTTAGGTCTTTGATTTTGAAGGGACCAATCTATGAGATCAGGGTGGATCAATGAGTGTGAGGTGGAAGCTTCAAGGCTGTTAACATGAAAGGAGTTATATCTAGTGACATGCAAAGTTGAACCTATCGTAAATGTTACAAAGGAGTCTAGATCAAGAATAGATCTAGAGGGACCAACATGATCCATTAAAGCATGTTGTGAGCCAAACTTGTCTAACCCTATATCAGACTCATCTACTATATTTAGTTGGGTTGCATAGGCATGAATAAAATCCACTCCTAATTTACAAGATGCATCTGAAAAGCTTTCCCATTCGTACACTTGGGAGTCTATACTCTGATCTCTAGCAATTAGATGAGCAATATTTTGTCTAATCCAGCCTCTATTCATGTCTTTATGGTCAGATTCATCTAGTTCTAGTTGTTGAGAAGTGGAAGCTTCAACATCATCATTGGTAATTAGAGCTTGTTCCCCCCAAAGAAGAGAAGATACATGCATAAAGTTGTCATCTTGTGAAGTGTAGCAAAAAAGGAAGGATCATCATCCTTTGAGTCACTAGACATGAGTGCACTTCTATCAAATGTTGGAATATCATCCTCTAACACAAAACATAGGCCAACAGTATCTTGAGTATGACTTAAAGGTTCAATGAGAGCTTTTTTATTACCAATTAAGGACCTGTGACCCTGATAGCCCATGTTTGTAAGAATTTTATAGCCTTTACCATAATGTTTAGGAGAAACTGGAGTAGTGACTATGACTTCCTCCTCATCTTCCTCTTCCCTATAGATCCAATCTTTAATAGCTTGTTCTTCTTTCTTAACTTCTAGGGGAACTAAGGATTGCACAAAAGTGCCAAAAGGAGTCATGGAAGAAGTAGAAGGCTTCTTTTTGGTAGACAATTTCTCTTAAGACTGAGGGGAAATAGGTAGAGAAACAATAGAGTCTAGAGTATATTCATCCATACCAAGGCTCATCATTTTGAATTTCTGTTCACACTCTATAAAGGACTTTGTCTTCTCATGGGAAGAGTGATTATGTGGAACTAGTGTTTTAGCAATAGATAATGTGTTGATAGATATTGAGTTGTCATTGGGGACAAATATTTTAGTACCATTAAAAGGGAACTTGATGTACTGATGGTATGTAGAAGGTACTACTTGCATGTCATGAATCCATGGTCGTCCCAACAACAAATTGTCTAGGACTTGGAAAATGACATTCTTCTCAACTAGAACAACTCTGATTAGAAGCACAATTAGACCATTAGAAGGTCTTTCAACCTTATCACAAGATTTTATAGTGATCTTGCATCTAGGATCAATAGAAAATTCAGACATGCCCAACTATTGGATCACATTGAATGAAATGATATTCAACCCTGCACCATTGTCTATGAAGATTGGATGAATGCAAGTGCATAAGATTTAAAGTTCAACATGTAGAGAAAGGTTGTGGAGATTACTAAGAACTTGGTCATTTTCTTTAGAAAAGGTGAGATAGTGAGGTGAAGAAATATGGTTTACCATAGCTTGGAATCATTTCACATCAATATCCATGGGAACATTGGCAAAGTGTAAATCATTTTTAAGGATATCCTTGTGCAAAGGGGACAATTCTAACAACTCAAAAATGGAAATCTGAGTTAGTGTACATTGTATTTGTTTGACAAGGTCATAGTTGGATATCCTAGAAGTAGTTGGCTATTTTGAAGATGAAGCATTCTTAGGATCATGAGCAACTTTTAGGACAACCTTAGATTGCTCCCTAGTGATAGCGTTAAGTAGTTCTCTTTGTGAAGAGGAAGATTTAGCCACTTGGAGTACCACCTTAGGTCTAGTATCATTATGGTGTTGATGATAATTACACATTGTTAGGATAACTTTGGGTCATTCATCCTCAAGTTGGTTGTTATCTTTAGAACTTTCCATACATAAATATTCAATGGGCTCAATCATGCCTATAACATCATCTATATTAGCATAAGCATAGCTGATCTTGGCATCATGATTCTTTTTAGCAGCTTTGGAGGTTTCACCTTTCTTGTATTCTAGCAAGGGTTGTTTAAAGGCTTTATGGTTAGCATTTTTAACGAGGCCATTTGTGACAACTTTACCATCCTCGATGAGGTCTTGAATTATTTCTTTGAGCTTGAAACAATTTTTGATGTTGTGACACTTACTTCAATGATAACTATAGATATGATCCTCTCTCCACCATGAAGGTTTGATAGGTGGGTCATAGGGTCAGGAATTATCTAGTAAAGTAATTAGCTAGTTTGCAATTAAGGTTTTTAAGACCACTTCATAAGGCTCAACTATTGGTGTATAAACATGTCATTTTTTGGTAAACTTAGAGCTCTTGTCAAATGTTTTTGGTTTGGAACCTTCTTGTTACTTTGTAGCATAGATGGAATTAGAAAGGTTAAAAGTGGGTTCCTTGGTCTTAGGAGTGTCCACTGCTCCATCATTGACAACATACTTGTTTTTATTCCAAGGTTTTCCTTTGTCTTTATCGTTTCCATTTTTATTTTTGTCTTTGTTTATAACAATGTCACCATTTTTGATAGCAACATCCTCAATGCGATATGCACTCTGAACTATGGTATTGAAGGATGTGAATAACTATTTTCTTAGATCAAAGTATAACTCAAGTACAAGCATATTGACAAAAATATCAATATTTTTAGCCTCAGGAACTTGTCAAGGGTACCGAGAGTATAGGGATGTCCATTGTTGAAGGTATATTGCAAAAAGTTCTCACCATTTTTGTTTGATGTTGCATAAGTCTAGCATAGTTATAGGATGTTGAATGTTGTAGGAGTATTGCTGGATAAAATGTTGTGCAATCTCGTAAAATGTTTTAAGAGGGGGACTCAATTTTGTGAACCATTCCATGGTTTTCCCTCTTAGACTATTGGATATAATTGATTAATTGTGTATTATCTTTGATGTTATAAAAATTTCATATCATTATTAGTTAGTATATGTCGAGCTCACTTGAGTAGTGAAGATAGTTTTTTGTGTCTACAAAGTGTTCCTATGGTTGCCTAGTTCAGAAGGTAATGTCTACTGAGTTCACTTGAGCATTGAAGGAAAGACTGTAGAAGATGAGTGTTAACCAAGCTCACTCAGTTAATGAAGGAAAGGTAGATGGAAGTAGTGCTAACTGAGCTCACTCAGTTACCAAAAGATTCTAGTGATTTTGCAGTGTTAACCAAGCTTTTGTTGGTTAACACAAGAAATCACTTTTCAGTTAGTTTCCATCAAGCTAGGTCTGCTATCGAAGGATTTTCTTATTTTGGCATATTAAGATCAATTGATTCATTTATTGGTTCTAGCCGATTGAGGTGATGAATATTAATTATTCTAAGAACTTATTTGAGCCAACTTGACAATATGAAATATATAAGTATAAGGTCAAGTTGTGTATTCAAAAGTGTGCAAATATGAAGATGTTATGAATATATTAAAGATGAACAAAGGAAGAGAATTTGAAGGATAAACAAAATATTCTTGTGGAGTAGAAAAGCTATATTCAATCAAGAAGGATCAAGTACAAGCTAGAACAAAGATCAGGAATCAATAATTTAATTTCATTCAAATTAGGTCATCTCATTGTTACTCTCTAACCATTGTAGCAGTGATCTAAATCTCTTAACAAAGTTGGCTTAATAACTATTTGCAAATCGGAATTGTGTCAAGACGTCTAACAAGGCCACTCCTAATAGGGTGATTAAATCCTTTAACAGGGCCACACCTAATATTGTGTTTTGTAACCTTTAATAGGGTCAACTCCTAATAGGGCTCATTTAAGAAGAGTGAAAATAGTAATTGGTTGTAATTGATGGTTTTTCCCAAATTGAGTTTCCACATTAAGTCCTAGTGTTAAATGTGTTCATGCTATTTTCTTCTATGCATTTGAAACTAAGTTAAAGTAATGATAATCATTGATAACATATAAATTTTGTATGTTAAGCATTTACTGAGCACATTTAGTAATTACCAAGTTACAATATTTTATGTGTGTTTACCAAGCATCAATAGTATTCAATTTTTAGTTTGTAGTTTGTACTAACATCTAAGGGACCTTTGATTTATTTTAGTAGTAATAGATTCATACCTATTGGAAATATGTCCAATCAATAAAATAAAGTAATTTATGGTTGTCATTTATGGCAACATATTTGTTTTGTAGATTAGTCACGTTTAGTTGTGAAGGAAAATTGTCTAAGTATTAGACAATGTTATAACAGTAGGATAGATTTAATGATTGCTGAATATTCTCTTGGAATATTCTCTTGTGTAGTTGAACAAAGATGCATAAAATCATAATGATGATGTATACTAGTGTGCATGTTTGTACAATCAACTGAGTTCAAGTTATGAAGGGATTAGTGATGCAGTGATGATACAATGCAGAACAGAGCATATCAATAGAATGTGTTAAACAACTTGATTTATTGTTTTTAGTTACAATTTCTTGATAAGATGACTCTAATAATATTAGGTGAACCAACTAAGGAAGAACTTACTAACGTGTTTTGTATAAGTAAAGAACTTCATTTGTGAAGCTAAAGTGAACAAAAATTTATGATGATAATGATATGTGATCAGTGATTGTGAAGTTGATACAATCTTGAGAAATGAGAGTAAAAAGTGAATGCAACTTTGTGATATATGATGTGAAGCATTGTTATGCTAGATATGATGTAGATTAAGTTGTGCACAGTCACTCTTGTATGAAGGATTGTCAATCAGAAGATTGTGAGGTACAACAAGTATCTCAGAACTGTATGTATACTTATTTCCTGAAGATCTCAATAGTTGCATGTTAGAGCAATGGGCTCTTCTTGCACACATTTGTATATGATCCACCAACTCCTAACAGGGTTGAGGCTTCTAACAAGGCCTAGTCTCCTAATAGGGACTCAAGACACTATACATTCTTCATAGACCCCTAATAAGGTCAATATCCTTTACCATATTCTTTATATAGTGAATCATCTAGTGAGTTTCATCCCCACTGGGGTTTTCCCTTGGTCATTGTTTCCCTATTTAACAAAATATGGTGTTATGATCTCTCTTTGTGTGTATGGTTGTTTATACTATTCAACATTATTGGTTTACTTTCTTATGCATGTGGTAAAGTGATTAATAATATTCAATTGTGGATAAAAAGATTGAAAATACCGATTCACCCCCCTCTTAGTATTATCTATTAATAAAAATTGGTATTAGAGCCTAGTTATTCAGAAAAGGCTTAACAACTTGAATAAGATCCCTATGGATATGGAATAATTTAAGAAGAATCTTGAGGAAGCACTTGAATAGATTGATCTTCTTACTGATGAAAGAGATGGCCTTAAAGACAAATACTAGGATGCAAAAGTCTACATTGGTGAATTAAAGGACAAAATAGATGACCTAAAGTAGAAAGGACCTAATAATTAGATTAGTGATGATGACATTGATGATATGAATAAAGATAATGAGATCCTAAAACATGAGTTAAAAATAGTTGAACTTAAGCTGAGTCTTAAGAAAAATGGAGGAAAGAATGACTTTGAAGTGAAAGTTGAAAATGCAGATATGAGATCCTGGTTAAGCAAGGTAACATCTGAACTAGAATATATTAAGTCAGAGTATGCAGAATTAGAAAAATACAACACCATTGTGAAAGGAGAGTTGGTACAAACCAAACAACAACTTGAGAAACTTTATACCAGTAGTGATAAGATTGAATAACAAATATGTGAAAAAAGACCCAGTTATGACAAGACTGGACTTCAATTCTTTCTTGGACAATCAGCCAAGAAATCCATTGAGAGAAAAGAACCTATTTCTTCTAAGAGAAATAAGGATCTAAGCAAGACAGATACACCCAAGGATAAAGAGAATATCACTCATTCTGAGAAAGATAAAGAATCTGATCAAGATATGGACAAGAAAAGAAAGGAATCTTTTGCCTGGTGTGATGAACCTGAAGAAAAATCTAATTGCAAAGGTAAGTCCTTCAAACCTATTTCAAAGTTTTATTGCCATAATTATCATGAATGTGGTCATTATGCAATAGATTGTAAGAAACCTAAACTTGATAGCAATAATGCAAATAGTAGGATATATAGAAACACTAACCATGCAGGTAATAGAAGAAGATCTCATAGTAATGAAAGTGGAGAAAGAATACAATTTTTTTGCTATAGATGCAAAAATCTTGGACACATTGCAAGGAATTGTAGAGCACCTAACAAAAAGTTAAATGAACATAAAAGAGATTTACCTATATGTTAGCTATGTAATAACTTTGGACACACAAAAAAGTTTTGTAGAATGGACAAAAGAGACATAGTTCCTCTCGTGTTTGCATTCTATACCTTGTCTATTTTGATTCGAGAGATACTTGTTACTCTTATGGTTATTTGTACCTTGAGACGACCTAAGGGTTGAATGTTATACTTTGATTCAATATCATAGATGTTATATTGTTATGTTATTCAGTTTATCATATTTGTATGTTGATTCTATTTTGTGATGATAGTAGATCTATGAGGATATCTCATTATCTAGTTATTTAGTTTATTGGACATATTTGTGGATTACATTGTGAGATGGATTCTTATGCTATGGTTATTTACTTCATTCTTGTTCTTTATGCTTTATGCAAACATGAGTGGTGAAAATGAATTAATTAGTTATTTAATGCATCAATTGCTTTGGCTATTATATTACATGCAATTGTACTTGATTGTGTGTTTTAGTGTGCAGGAATTATATCCCTGGTAGTGGCCTGTGGAGTTAGTCATTCAGCTATTCATATTTTACTAATGTCATCCCTATATGGTCAATGTATCCTTAGTATTAAGTTGTTTAAATCTAAACCTTTTGGTGATTAGTAAATCTAAACTCATCTACATTATGTGATTAGACTAGTGAGCGTGTCTATGAATTTAGAGGTTCACTCTGTCGTGAAAGTGTTCAGCGATTTTCTATGTTTTTGGGTTTTAAATCTTTTCGGATTTAATTTCTGGCAACTTTTCCTTAGGTGAATTTTTGTTATGGATAATAACCTATTTTCATTTGGGTCAATTCAGAGTTTAGCTACTCCAGCTGACTATTTTCCATAATTGACTATTTACTCAAAAAGTGAATAAGTATTAGAAAAGTGATTTCATGATTCACTTCTCACTTTTCAAAAATAGAAATTTGAGAGCTATTTTGGAAATCCTCTTCTGAAGGATTCATTTTCTATTCATTTTAGGAGCTATGAGCATAGGATTTTCGTGAGGTTAGTCTTATTGGATCCGGCTCAGGGAGACCTTGCTTTGCCACCACTTTCAGTAGTTTCAATAGGTTATTTATTTTATCAGGCTGTTTATAGATTTTGCCCCTTTTTCTGTCAAGTAGGGCCTTTCCATTTTATTGCTTTTTCTCTGTTTCAACTTTGATTTCTGGTAGCAGTATGTTAGGAGGTTGAGAACTAGTGTTCCCCTCTATTTCTATTTGCTAGTTTTGCCCGGTTGGTCAAGTATGAATGTCTTCCCTATTTTTGCAATGGGGGTTTGGGTTTTGAGCCGTTATGCTAGCCATTTTTGCATACGGTGTTTAAACTCAATTATTATTGGAATTTTAGGGTTTTTGCACCCAAAGGTCAAATGGGTTTTAATTTCAAAATTTTTCTAATTTTGGGGTTTTTACCTCATTTTACATGCCACCCAATTTTCTTGGGCTTTCTTGGCATGAGTTTGGTCGTGGGCTTAGATGATCCATTTGGATGTCGATCAAACCTTTATTGCATTTTAGTTTTTACATTGGGATGCATGCAACATCTTTCATCCTGAATATGTTTTCAGTTGATTGAATTTTTTCTTTGTGTTCTTATCCTATCCTTGTGTATGATCTTCATGATGGTGGTGTGCCACACATGTGTAGATCTGTCAGGTGACCTACAGGGCTCAATCTTCTGTGGTACTTTCAAAAATTGTGATCATTAGGGTTGGGTTGGGAATTTGCATGCCTATGGGCACTCATCAGTGGATGAGCATGGGTAGGGTAGGGTAGCATATGGAGGGGGCTTCTATCTCACAGCTCGACAATCATGGTGCCATGGGTTGGTAGAGGGAGATTTATATAAGTGATAACTAAATAAAACATTGGGTGGTAATAAAACTTAAGATAATGAAAAGTTCTACATTCGTGTGATGGTTCCAAGGGAGTACCTTGAGAGTGTTGCCAGACGTGATCCAAGCTTGGGATTTTGGATGCCAAGTGACTCTCCATGATGTCAACCCCTACTTAGTAGCCCTTTGAGATGTCTGACCAAGACCTGTAGTTATGCATTGTCAATGTCTTGGATTTAGTCATCATACTACTTGGTGTGTGTGTTAGCCATGAATGTTTCTTTTTTTGTGGTTGTGGTTGGATCATTATCTCCATCAGCACAATGGGTGTGGACCTATGGGTGCCATGTGGTTGGGAGGCATAGCTACCTTCACCACTACTAGAGACTGGTGTACAAAGATGGTCTATTGTCCTAGTGTGAGCTTTGTTGGATGTGTTCACTTGGTACTTTGGGTTTTAGAGTATGCTTTCCTATGATTTATGCTTCCATTGGGATGTTTGTATATCATGTTAGATGATGTTAGTTTTGATGCATTTTCTTATGATGTTGTTCAACATATGATAGATGATGTATCTACCAGTAGGATTATCTTATTCTTTACTACTAGCATGTTAGATTTACTTATGCTTGTTGTAGCATATTTATTAGTGACGTTCTTGTTATGATAGTATTGATTTTCTAATCGGTAGCTTGGGAATGTTATGTGCAGTGGATGGCTAGGGCCCACGATGGTCTTATGATGCCATTGATGGTTGCAAGGAAATATGTACTTAGTTTTGTTATTTTTCTCATTGCAATGTTATTTTTGTTTAACTTTGATGTTTCTTTCAGTTCACTATGATGTTCCTTTCTATTCTTCCCTTCACTATTGATTAGATGGTTAGACTTTGCTTCTAGTTTTCTATCTTTCAGTTATGATTCAATTGTTCTTGCCTAGAAATGTGGATCTGGTACTCCCCAGTGTGGAGGAACTTTTTTTTGTACTTTCCTTAGATTTTTATTTCTTTTTGTGTTTGTGTGCTAATTTAATTTCTCGTGCGAGATTGCACTTTCTTGCATGACTATGTAAGTCTTCATGGGGTGTGGTGGGTTTCTTCAAGTGGCTGGGCAATTCCTCGCACAAAACCCTACACCAATCTAGGTGTTTTGGTTGCAAGTCTTTGTGCGAGAAGGCACTTCTTCACATGACACTATGCACTTCTTCACATGAGAAGGAACTTCTTCGTGTGAGAATCTGGTATTCTTGGACTTCACATGAAAAATAGGGGCTATCTAGGCTTGTTAGAGAAAAGTTTGGAAATTGGTTTTGGATACCCTTTGTGGTTTTCCACCTTCCTAGTTCAAAATAGATTTCCTAAGGGGTTTAAAATATATTGTTTAAGTATAAGGAATAATTAAGATATATTTTAATATATGCAATGATTTATTTGAGATAGGTTCTAGACCTCTACGAGCTGAGATAAAGATTTTAGGAAATTTCAGGGCTTCAGAAATTCAGACTTAGCCAAATTTCAGGGCTTCAAGATTTCAAACTTAGCCAATTTTTAGGAGTTAGAATTTTATTGTTACCTTGGTTGATCTTGTATGATTTCTTATTTATGTTTTGGTTGGTAGTAGCATTTGGAGATCTGTTGGTGTTTGGTTGATTGCCAGTCTTCCATTGCGATCTTTATGATCTGTGTATGTTGTTATCATGTGCACTTACACTGGCTTTTAATTTTTTTTTAAATCTGGCTTGCATTTCATCCTTGTTCCAAGGATCTTTGGGTGGGGCATTACAAGAGACCTAAACAAGAATCAAAATTAAAGAAGAAACAATAGAAGAAATGATGATAGTTTGAAGAAAGAAATAAAGGAGCAGACAAAGGAATTAAAGGAATCATTTGTTAAGGCAAAGGAACTAGGATGTTCACATATAGTTACAGAAGATGTACCTAACAAGATGATGAAGTCACTTATTTTTTATGACTCTTCTTACCAGAATTAAGCATTCTCAGTAAAATAAAGTATCAGTTGTTGATAACTGATGCTAAGGGAAGTATCAAAGGTTGCATAGTTGACAATATGTAGTAGACATTGAGAGAAGTCTATAGTGAAGTGCACATTTCCTGATAAGGTCAGGATGAGGATATATAAGAAGACTAAAACTCTTTGTTGCATAGAGACAATATATTGAACTAGTGGCAAACATGCATTTAATGCAAAGTATAGATTGAAAAAGATTTAAAGGATACAAATTGACTTGCATACATCATTTTCTTGTGTGAAGTTTGTGGGTGAGATTGAAGAAAGATTTGGAGAATTTAAAAGGCTTGTAATCATGCAAAGTTGTTGGAAACCCTACTATGAAAAATTGAGGTTTTTTTGAATTGTTGACCATAATATTTCAAAAATGGAAAGACAAGACATTTTTAGTGTAAGCAATAAGCCTAGGTAAAATTTCAAGAAACACCCATTTGTTTCTTTGAAAAATGACCCCATTGGAGCATTTACATGAGTTTTGAAAAGTGTTCTTCATGTTGAATATATAAGAGGATATATTCACTGTAAGATTGAAAGCATAGGTGACTCAAAGATTCATAAGGAATTGGAGAAGGTGTGCAATAATGACTTGTCATTGAAACTTGAACATAGATATCTAGAACATCTTAACCTAGTTAAGCATATGTTCTATACTGATTTTAACAATAATGAATGGACAAGGATAATTCTGAGTAGAGTACATGATGATTTTCTATGGTTGGGAGATTCTATTGTGTTTATTGACAATGACCTAATTCACAAGGTCACAAGTTTGAGCAATGATGGATGTAACCTAGTAAACATTAAGAATGTGTGCAAATTAGTTGAAGCAAATCTCAACACATATTTTGATGGGAGAAACATGAAAGTCAACTCAATTCAAGATGATGGAGTAAGACTCATCTACAAGATTTTGGGATATAAGTACAATCATGGATCTAGGATCGATTCAATACTTGCAAGATTTCTTCATGCAACTTACTTGTTAGTAAAAGGTGAAGATGTTAAAATGTGCAATATTATTAGAACACAATTGTTGGATGACATATCTAGAATCAAGAAATCAAGGAGTGTAGTTTTTAGATTTGAATCCCTATTAACACACATATTTTTCTATGCTACTAAGAAGTTTCCTAGTATCATAGTTTGGAATAAAAATGAGTGTGCAATGAAGCTATTTACTTGAGCATATAGTTCAAGACCTGAAGTAGTCAAGGACAATGATATTGATAGAGTAATGAAATCCTTCCAAGCTAAAATGAAGCAAAGGTATAAGATATCTCCTATACTAGTAGAGAAGTATAAGGATGAATTGTGTTTTATGGTTGAGACAGATTTCACATGTATGGAGGTAGTAGTTCCTTAGGTAAAATTCAATGAACTGATGGGATATGAGATGAGTGAGGAATTGATTGAAGGGTATGTGCAAATAATCCTTCATTCTAAAGTTGATTCTAATTGTCCTAGATGGGGCACATATACTAAGAAGATGATAGAAGTAAAGAAAAGTTAGATAATAAAGGATTCTAGGAAAAAGGGTGATAAGGTGATTGATTCCATTTTGAAGTAATTAGGAATGTCTAGAAAAGAATTTCATGAGGTAAAGGGAATAGCTGTGGAAATGAAGGCTAGTGGCCAATTTGAGCTTCTGACCCCTACATCGAGTGCATTGGCAAGACCTACTAAAGAGGTCATAGTTGTCCAAACAAGTGCGCAGACTCCTACTATGCCTTATGCAGTAGTTGTACAACAAAAACCTCTCAAGAAATTGGTAAAGATAGAAGAAGCACATACTACAAGAAAGTCTACAAGGATCATAACCCCTCCTAAAAGAAGAATGAAGTAGAATACAAGTGGCCCAAGAAAAAAGAGAAGAATCTTGTAGATTAGCTCATCTGAATGAGAAGAAGAAACTATTGATAGACTAGTTGAGCTAGTTGATCAAGAAGCAAAGACATCAACATGGCAAAAAGCATTGAAGTCAAAGATAGAAAATCTAAACATGAAAATCATTAATAAAAATAATTTTGTATAGTTGAATAAATACTATGATTTGTATAACAACATGGATAAGAGATAACTAGAAAATGCTATAGTTAGAAACATGATTCTTAAAGATAAGAGATTTGATAGTATAAAAGGTTAGATAGATGAAGATTTATATAATAGATTGAGAAATAGAAAGAGCAAGGTTGTAGTAGAAGACAAACAAATAAGAATGAATATGCTAAGAAAGTTATGTTCTAGTAAAGAATGATGAAGAAGTAACAGAGATTTTGAAAGGTATAGCACCATTGTTAAGACATAAGAAGAGATCCATCCTTCTCATGGGAGGAAATTATGAAGAAGTTAATAAGGAAACTCAAGAGGCTATAGTTTCATACATGTCTACTATGCCTAAGATAAGTGCATAGGAAAAGGAGGTAAGTCAGATGCCTAGAGAAAGTGCGCAGATAGAGGAGGCAAGCCAGATGCCCAAAGAAAGTGTGCAGCTAGAGCAAGCAAGCCAAACACCTAAGGAGTGTGTAAAGACAAAGGAAACTAGTCCTACAACATGTAGTCCTCCTCACAATTTTGAACTACCAACTACACCAAGTTCCTCACCACATATCATTATTGGTAGTGAATCTATGCAAATAGATAATGCCAAGGTGATAGTTGACAAAATAAAGGATCCTTTCAAGGATTTTGGTACTAGAATTGTTGGCAATATTGTAGATTACAACAGCTCTAATGAAGAAAAGGATTAAGAGCCTATGAAAGAAGATGTATAGAAGATTGAGACTTCAAATGTACCCTTAACACCAGTAGTAGTAACACCATCTACTCAAGTAGTAGAGGTAACAACAACAACAACAACAATTCAATCTAATGAAGAAGATGAAGCACATAATCTTATATCTTCTTTGAGAAAATTTCTTGAGAAGAATAAATCAGTTAAGTCAATTGAGAAGACATTGAATTCAGTTTAAAATAGAATAGAGAAAGTTGTGAGCCCTATTGACACCCTTGCAAATGTTCAACAATGTGCAAATTTTTTTTGCAGAGCATTTGATGATGAATTCACAACACTCAAAAATGTGGCTATAGTTGAAGCACAAATAGAGAATGATGGTAATCTCCTCAATACCATGTGTACTAATATGAGAAATGACATAGAAACCTTGAACATTTGTATTAAGGCATTAAGGCAATGTATAGAGGAAGGAAAACATGCTTATGCTAAGTGCAACTTAGCAAACATTCATCTCCAATAATTTGATGATCAAATCAAAGGAAAGATGACTGAGCTTTAGATGGTCATTGACAACTTTTTGAAGTAGAATTAGAAGATAGATACAATTGAGCACACAATGTAGATATTTCATGACAGTATAAGGGAAATACAAGAAGAAAAAGAAAAAGATCTGAAGAGATTGACTCTTTGAAGAGAACACATATTCCCTCAGATAACATTGCTGGAGAATCAATTGGAAGAATGCTTGTTAGTAATTTCTTCACATGACAAGTTTGTGGCTACACACTTGAACATAGAAGAGTTGGAAACATATGCTTTATGTGCACTTATTAGTGTATCTAATTCACTAAATGATAGTTGGAAGAAACACTTTGCATAGTTGAAGACTGGTTTCAACGATTACTTTTCCAAGTTTTGATGTAGCTACTAGATTTTTGACAATCTCTTTTTGATACCTTTGTCATTGATGTCAAATGGGGAGAAATAAGAAAATTACATTGTAATTGTAATATGTATGGGGGAGCAATAAGTTGTTATTGAAGATGTAATCCTCTTAAAAACATAAATATGATGTTTTTAAAAATATGTTATGGTTATTTGTTTTGATTGGTATGACAACATATTTGGGACTTAGCCAATTTTTTTGAAATGTTGCCATCAATGCCAAAGGGGGAGATTGTTGGAAATATGTCCAATCAATCAAATGAGGTAAGTTATGGTTGTCATTTATGGCAACATATTTGTTTTGCAGATTAGTCATTTTCACTTGTGAAGGAAAATTGTCTAAGTATCAGACAATGTTACAACACTAGGACAGATTTAATGATAAAGGAATATTCCCTCAAAATATTCTCTTGTGCAATTGACCAAAGATGTATAACATAATAATGATGATGTATACCAATGTGCATATCCATACATTCAACTGAGTTCAAGTTATGAAGGGATTAGTGATGCAACAATGACACAATGCAAAATAGAGCATATTAGCAGAACATGTTAAATGACTTGGTTTATTGTTTTGAGTTACAATTTCTTGATAAGTTGACTCAAATAATATTAGGTGAGTTGACTGAGGAAGAATTTACTAACATGTTTTGTATAAGTAAAGAACTTCATTTGTGAAGTTAAGGTGAACAAAAATTTATAATGATAATGATATGTGATCAGTGATTGCAAAGTTGATATGATCTTGAGAAATGAGAGTCATAAGTGAATGCAATTTTTTGATATATGATGCAAAGCATTTTTATGCTAGATATGATGTAGATTAAGTTGTGCGTAGTCACTCTTCTATGAAGGATTATCAATCAGAAGATTTGCAAAGTACAACAAGTATCTCAAAACTATATGTATACTTATTTCTTGAAGATCTCATTGTATAGTTGCATGTTAGGGCAGTGTCTCTTCTTGCATAGATTTGTATATGATCCACCAACTCCTAAGAGGGTCAAGGCTTCTAACAAGGCCTAGTCTCCTAACAGGGACTCAAGACACTATACATTCTTTATAGACTCTTAACAAGGTCAATATCATTAATTGGATTCTTTATATAGCGAATCATCTAGTGGGTTTCATCCCCATTGAGGTTTTCCCTAGTTAACAAAATATGGTGTTATGATCTCTCTTTATGTGTATGGTTTTTTATACTATTCAACATTATTGGTTTACTTTATTATGCATGTGGTAAAGTGATTAATAATATTTAGTTGTGGATAAAAGGATCAAAAATTTTGATTCACCTTCCCTCTCAATATTATCTATTTCTAACAACCCCTCCCCTCTCAGTTACTTCTCTTATATTTCCAACATAGACTTCTAGGAAACAGATGCATGAGAAAGGTGTTTCATGCATAAAGTCCATGCTGATAGCATAAAAATGTCTCACATGATCATGAGGGTCACCATTTCCATCGTATTTGTCATACTTAGGAACCTTTATGTCTTAGGAAATGGTAGCATGTATAGACTCCTATCAAATGGAAGAGCACATATTGATTCAAAAAATGAAGTTTTAGGTACCTCTTTTGAAGTTTGCAATTGTGCAAATTGTTTCCTCAATTCTTGCATTTCTTCCCTTAAGATTTCAGCCTCAGTGGGCTTTCATTTATGGATTATGCATTCAACATCAAAACCTTGAGGGAGTTTCCATCCCCTTTCTACCATGTATTAGAAGTATTGGCCTTTTTTTCCTCTAAAGCTCTAAGCATCATTTTTTGAGAAAAATCATCTTGTTGGAATTTGATAACATCTTCACTAGTTACTTCTTCATCACTTTCATAATGGGATTGCCTATGTCGTGAAGGGCATGCACCTGTAGTGACTCTAGGAGTTCTTGGAGGCATGTTGTTGCCATCATTTCCATCATTGCCATCTAAATTATTTCAAGAATAGGTTCCTCTGTTCCCCTCATGGTGTGCACAGTTGTTAGTTTTAGCTCATTGATTTTCTCTTTCCCTAGCATATATTGCTTCCAAGATCGTTTGATTTTCATGGGATTTTTCTTCTAAGTGACATCGAACCTCATCAGGATGCACCATAGTGATCAAACTATTTTCACCCTTGGGTATTTCAAAGGGTGTACCAAATTGGTTCTCAAATCTATAAAGAAAATTATGCCACATGTTGGCTGTTTGTGTTTGGGTAGATTTGGGGTCTTCCACACAAGGTTTTTTGTAAGGGAGATTAGGTGGTGTCTTCAATTGTTTGAAAACGAAAGGGTATGGTTCCCGTTACCAACTTGATGTCTAGTTGTGACTGACATGTAAAGATTCATCTTTGCTTAATAGGACAAGAAACATATATCATATTTAAAGCTCTTACAATCAAGATTAGTCACTTGTCAAAGTATAATAGATGGCTTGTCAAATAGTGCTCAAGAACTTACAACATTAGTGACTTGAGTTGAGTGAGTGAGCAAGAAGCTCAATAGAAAATAGCTAAAATAGAATGGTAATTGGATTTGACAAGTGATTCATCAATGACATTTTATAACCCATCTTTTTGACTTACAAAAACTTCTTAACATACGAATATGCAACTAGGACCAGGAAAGACTGAAGTGACAATACTTTCTCATATGCAACTAGGACCTTCTTTTCCAAAAAGTATTGCTTGACAATTATGAGAACTATCGTACGAAAATGGAAAAATGTTGCTCAAGAACTATGACTAAAAAAGAAAAAAAAAGTGCAAACAGTAAGCGAAAAAATGCAATGAAAATGGTAGGGGAAAAAACTTGATGTTTTGGCCCATGATGGGTGGCAAAAATGTATGCTTGAAAGGTGTCACACTCTAAACCCTTCTATCCAAGTGATTCCATGAGTTTGGAATGCTTGGATGCCAGCTTAGAGCTCCCTATCTACGAGGTGCAAGAAGGTATGATTCAAGTATGAAGGCTCTTAGCTAAGCCTTAGAGATACACTTTTTACTAGTAAACCATGCAATGGGAGGTTCTTTGATGCAAGATCAAGAATGTAAGTGTCTAAAATGGGAACTCTAAAAAATGTAATGCAAATGGAGACTAAGTTAGAATGAATATACAAAATGCAGTTATGTTAACAAGAATGAAAGTATTACAATCCAAAATAGTTATGCTATGTGATCTTAGATTATTGCAAAAATAACTAAACTACCATGCAAGATGCTTCTAAACTAGTATGCAATGGTGATGAGAGAATGAGACAAGAAATGAGAAGTTCTCCACAAAGCTCCTAGAAAACCTTTTAGAAAACCTACAACATAACAATATTCAAATGAGAATGGATCCTTTGAAGGGGGAAGCTCTCTCCTTTTGAAAGTCGTATAGATAGTAGAGATGAAGATGAAGATGGTGGATGATTAATGGTAGAATTCAAAAAGAGGAGTGGTCCATGTGCACACACAAGTCAACCAATAGAATATAATATAACTTGTCATATAAGACAAAAGTCACAAAGTATTTTCTTTTAATTTAAAAATTAGAAAAAGACTTTATGTGTGCACTTTAAGTGGGTTAGAAGAATGGGGTCTTTTATTTAATTAAAAGGGGACATGTTATTTTAATCAAATAATGAACTTAGGATAGCATAGTCAAATTAATTATTAGCAATTTAGTCTAGATAAATGATTAATTAAATTAACCAAAATGCTGAGAAGGGGGCTAATAGTCTAGACGGGGATTTTTAGGTGATTACACCCTCAACAAAATGGAGTTGCTAAAAGGAGGAATAGATTTTTAATAGACTATGCTAGGAGATTCATGATGGAGAAAAATGTTGCTTTGAAATACTAGAGAGAAGCTATAAGTACATCTATTTATACCTTGAATCGTGTGCAAGTCAAGAAAGGTACTCATTCAACACCTTTTGAGCTATGGTATGGATACTCACCCAATGTAAAATATTTTAAGATATTTGGAAGCAAGTGTTATATTCTCAAAGATTTTAGGAATGATAAACTAGATGAAAAAAGTGAAGAAAGTATATTCTTTGGTTATTCCACAAGAAGTAAAGCTTATAAGTGTTTAAATACTAACACTAAAAAAGTTCTAGAAAGTGCAAATGTGAAATTTGAAGAATATACAGAAGTATATGAGGCTGAACCTATGAACTAACTAGAAGAATACAAATTATTTTTATACATTTATGAAGGTATGCCTTCTAATCAAGATGCTGTAAATCAAGTTGCAAACAAGAAACATGTTTCAGTGACTACTGAGTCACATACTATGAATGCCGAGTTGCATTCAGGAATCAAGCTACATTTAGGTGTCAAGTTATAGAATGAATTTGTGGCACATTCCAATTCTAAGATTAGTATACATAAAAGAGATGCTGAACTACTTGAAAGAGATGTACATAGTGATGTAGAAGTTAAGAGACCAAATGAAGAAACTAGAGCTAAACCAAGATTGTCTAAGTATGTCAAGGGACATCATCCTGCTGCACAAATCATTGGAGATAAAGACACTAGACTAATGACAAGGAACAAGTTGAGAAATGATACATGTTTTCTGAGCATGCAAGAACCTAAAACAATGAAAGATGCCTTAGAATATGTGGACTAGAGTAAAGCATTGGAAGAAGAGATTGAACAAATTGAAAAAAATAAGACATGGACTCTACTTCCTAGACCAAAAGAGAATAATTTGATTGGTACCAAGTTGGTATAAAAAAACAAGTTAGATGAAAATGGTGAAGTCACAAGGAACAAGGCAAGATTAGTTTGTAAATGATATGGACAAGAAGAAGGGATTGACTATGGAGAAACATTCACCCCTATTGCAAGACTAGAAGGAGTAATAACTCTACTTGCTTACTCTATATAAAAAAGTTTCAAAGTTTATCAAATGGATGTTAAGTCTGCATTTTTGAATGGTATATTAAAGAAAGATGTTTGTATAGAACAACTAGAAGGATTTGTTGATTCTAACAACAAAAACATGGTATGTAGACTACACAAAGCTTTATATGGTTTGAAGCAAGCACCAAGAGCATAGTATGAAAGGCTTCATAATTATCTTGTGAAGATTGGATTTGAGAGGACTAATGATAATAATAATCAGTACTTGAAGATAGAGAAAGGGAAAGGTATTTTACTATCTAAAATTTTTGTTGATGATATCATACTTGGAGGTCAAGATATTTTATGCAAGACTTTTGCAAATGAAATGAATAAATAATTTGAGATGTATATGGTTGGAGAGATCACGTTCTTTGTGGATTTGCAAGTACATTAGATGAATTATGGTATATACATCACTTAGTCAAAGTATGTTAAGGAGATATTGATTTTTTTTGATTGGAGGATTCCAAGCTAGTAAGTACACCTATGGTGATAGGACATAAATTGTCAAAGAATGATAATTTAGCTATGGTGAATCAAACATTATACAAGTCTATGATTGGAAAATTACAATATGTAGTACACAACACATTCGATATTATATTATTTGTTGGGATAGTTGCAAGATTCTTTACTAATCCTAGGGATAATTATTTGATGGTAGTTAAAAGAATAATGAGATATCTAAAAGGAATATAAGGCTATAGTCTATATGCTAAGAAAAATGTAAAATTTGAATTGAGAGCCTACACTGATGTTGATTGGGCTAGAAATATTAATGACAGAAAGAGCTATTGGAATTATGAGTGAAGTAACTGAGAGGGGGGGGGGGGGGGGGGGGGGGGGGGGGTGAATCAGTTACCAAAAAAAATAAATCCTGATCCCTTAGATGTCTTAAATAACTAGTTGCTATTGTCACTCGATAAACACATCACAAAATGATGTAACTCGATAGATTAACTTGTTACTAAATTTTAACATTCATAATTATTAACATGCATTCAAAGGTAAATAACATGAGCACAAGAGTCACTAGTTTTAATGTGGAAACCCAATATGGGAAAAACCACCAAGTAATTAGTTACCAATTTTCACTCTTCTAAAGTGAGCCCTGTTAGGAGTCAACCTTATTAAAGGTTAAAATACACATTGTTAGGCATGACCCTATTAGAGGATTTAATCACCCTGTTAGGAGTAGCCTTGCTAGAGGTCTTTAGAAAAATTCAACTGAATTGTCACCTTGTTAGAGGATTTACAAAATGGCTATTAAACCAACTCTGTTAAGAGATTTGAAATCACTGCAAAAATGATTAGAAAGTAACAATGAATTGAACTAAACAAGATGCAATTGAATTTTTAATAATAGATCTCTATTCTACATCATTAGATCCTCCTCAATCTCCTTAATGATCTCTGATCATTCTCCAAAATTTGCTTCCATAATAATCAATCCTCCTTCACATTCATATTAAATCAAATCCATCACACACTTAGAATTCGCAACTTGATCTCTTATATATACCATTTAGACTATCAAGTCAGCTCATTCACACATTACATTTACCAATAAACCATACATCAGTTGGTTACAAATATTTCATTAAAAAAAAAACTCTATTTCACAAAATAATAAAATCCAACATTGGCCGACCCTGCTTGGTAAGCACTACTTCCAAAAATAATTTCCTGAGTTAACCATCTTAACTCGGTTAACATTGCAAAATTTGCAAAATCCTTTGGCTATCGAGTTAACTCGGTAAGAACTAAATTTCTTTCACTATCCATAAGAGCTCGATAAGAACTATTTCCTGCATTATTTTCCTTTGATGACTAAGTGAGCTCAGTTACAACTAAATTTCCTTTGCTAACCTTGAAAGCTCGGTAATAACTACTGCACAAGGTGAAGCCTAAGAATGCTCGGTAGACATTGTAAACCTTCTTTGCTAACCTTTTGAGCTCGGTAGACTCTATTTGATGATTCATATGACATTTGTGTAACATCAAAGACAACATTCAATTGAACAATTGTATCAACAATCTCCCTCTTTGGCATTGATGGCAACACAACATGTCATAGTAGAATGAAATTTGAAACCAAGTATTTTTTGACAGAATACTTCTTCCTCTTATAAAAAATTTCTCAAATATAGTAATCATTCTCTTTCATAATTATTTCTCTCTCTTATACAAATTCTCATTTTCTTGCAAATTTCAAAAAGATATGACAGTAAACTCTTCCTCTTTGACAACACATGCTAAAGACAACATAAACCAAATGAATAGCAATGTACCTTATGTGTTGATTCATATGCAATCTCTTCATTACTTTGTTCCATCAACTGATAGATCTTCAATTCTATTTTTGTTGATGCATCACTAAAAATGTATTTTAGTGAGCTTTAGATAGGGGAATGACCCCTAACTTTTCTCTTAGATACAAGAATGCATCCTTAGGTAAAGGGTTTGTGAATATGTCAACAATTTACTCTTTTGTATGGACATATTCCAATCTAATTTTCTTATCCTGCACCAATTCTCTAACAAAGTGATATTTTATAGCAATATGCTTAGTTTTTGAATGCATCACTGGATTCTTGGATATGTTAATTGCACTTGTATTGTCACAAAACATAACAATAGGTTCTTTGATTTCTTTCTTCATGCCTTTCAATAATTGTTTGAACCAAACAATGTTTGGGCAGTTTACTGCTGCTACAACATATTCAGCCTATGCTGTGGACTGAGATGTATAGTTCTACTTTTTACTTGTCCAAGAAACCAACCTCTTTCCAAGAAAGAAAGCTCCTCCACTTGTATTTTTTTTGTCATTAACATTCCCTACCCAATCTGCATCAGTGAACACTTTGAAATTCATATTTCTTCCAAGTTTATACCATAATCCATAATCTTCAGTTCTTTTCAAGTATCTCATGATTCTTTTGATTGCCATCATGTGATTTTCTTTTGGTTTTACTAAGAATATTGCTACAATCCCTACTACAAGGGCAATGTCTGGTCTTGTGTGTACTACATATTGCAACTTTCCAATCATAGATCTATACAATGTCTGATCCACTTTCTTTGATTCATCATCCTTAGTAAGTTTCAATCTAGTACACATAGCAGTCCCAATTAGTTTGCAATCTTCCATACCAAAATTTTTTAGTATCTCGTTGATGTATTTAGATTGAGTGATGTAGATGCCATTCTTACTCTGATGAATTTGAAGACCAACAAAGAATTTGATCTTTCCAAACATTGACATTTTAAATTCCTTATTCATTTGTTATGAAAATTCTTTGCAAAGATCATCAGTTCCTGTGAACAAAGTATCATCTACAAATATTTCTGCCAAAAAAATCTTATTATTTGGTCTTTCCTTTATGTACAAGCTACTGTTATCATTAGTTCTTTGAAAACCAATCTAAATAAGATAGTTATGAAATCTTTCATACCATGCTCTAGGGGCTTGCAGTTTTAGACCATACAATGCTTATGCAATTTGTAAACCATGTCCTTCTTGTCTGGATCAATAAAACCTTTAGGCTATTCTATGTAAACCTCTTCATCCAGTATACCATTGAGAAATGTTGACTTGACATCCATCTGATAAACTTTGAATCCTTTGCATGTAGCATATGCAAGTAAGGTTCTGACACTTTCCAATCTTGCAATAAAAGAAAAAGTCTCTCCATAGTGTACACCTTCTTCTTGAGAGTATCCTTTGCATACCAATCTAGCTTTGTTCCTTGACACCTTACCATCTTCTTTTAACTTATTTCTGAATACCCACTTAGTTCCAATCACATTTTTGTCTTTAGGCTTGGATACAAGAGTCCATGTTTTATTTTTCTCTATCTATTCTATCTCTTCATTCATAGCTTCAATCCAACTTTCATTTTCTAATGCATCTTTGAGATTTCTAGGTTCAAAATCAGCAAGTAAACAAGTTCCTTTCAATTTACTTCTTGTCATTGTTCCTTTAGATTTATCCCCAATGATTTGATCTAGTGTATGATGCTTCTTGACATACTTGGCTAGCACATGTTCCTTGCCTTTTTAACGACTTGCATGGATATCCTTCTGTGTTTCAACTTCTGATTCTGGTTGTTCAGGCTCGGTAGTTGTTGATTTGGTAGCTTCTATTTGCAACTTGGGTCCTTGCAGCTTGGTATGCATTAGCTCAGTTTGAACTTCCTGTAACTTGGTTACAGAAGATTCTGGAGTAGAAGATTTCTAATTTATTGGTGTTTTTGGCATTGTATCAGGTTTAATGGTAACAAACCTCTTGTAGTCTTCAGGTTCCCTTTTGCTTTCTTCTTCAATTCTTTCTACAAACTCATCAACTTTTACATGTACACTTTCTATGAATTTGTGAGTAGAAAAATTCAAACATCTATATGCTTTACTTTTGCAAGAATATCTCAAAAATATTCCTTCATCACCCTTCACATCAAATTTACCTTTTCTAGATTCTTTCAAAATGTCACATTTGCTTCCATATACTTTTAGGTAACTTACATTGGGTTTGTAGCCATACCATAACTCATAGGGAGTTTTGAATGAGTCATTTTTCAGCTGTACTTGGTTTAAGGTATGAACTGTAGTGCTGATAGCTTCCTTCCAATATTTGATAGCAATGCCCTTTTTAATCATTAAGGTTCTTGCACAGTCCATGATAGATATGTTCCTTCTTTCAGCTATTCCATTTTGTTCAGGAGTTCTAGGTGCTGAAACTTGTCTTTTGATTCCCCTTTCAATGCAAAAGTTATTGATCTCATGTGAAATGAATTCACCTCCTCTGTCTGACCTTAAATATTGTAGTCTTTTGCCTATTTATTTTTCTACTCTAGCCGAATACCATTTGAACTTTTCAAATGCTTCTGATTTCTCTCTTAGGTACATAATAGTAATCATTCTTGAGTAATCATTAACAAAAAGAATGAAGAATTTTCACCAGTATAACTTTCAATGCCAATAGGTCCACACAAATCAGTATACACAATTTCTAAAATTTCTTCAGACTAATAGTTTTTTCTTTTAAAGCTAGTCTTTCCCATCTTGCCAATTTGACAATTCTTGCATAGACCAACCTCAGGTTTCTTTATGTTAGGAATGCCTCTTACTTTCCTAAATTTTCTTATTTTTACCAAGTTATCAAAGTTCACATGAAACAACCTCCTACGCCATAACCAACTTTCTTCAACTTGAGCAATAAAACATGAACATTCACCAAGTTCACGATAAAACAAGTTACCTTTTATTTGAGTGCCTGATCCAATCAGCTTACCTTTGCCATCTAGTAGTCTTGCTTTTCTATGCGTGAATTCCACTTTGAATCCATTATTGAGTAGCTATGCCACACTCAACAAATTGTACTTTAATCTTTCTACCCAATATGCATTATCACATACAAGTTCTTTGGTCAGTGAGATTCTTCCTTTTCCTTTTATGCAACAAGGTTCATTATTACCAAATCTCACACTGCCACCATCATAGTCTTCAAAATGTTCAAACTTAGTTTTATCACCAATCATGTGATGAGAACAACCACTATCTATAATCCATGTATCATTTTTGCTCACATGAGAAATGAGTGCCATTTCTTCATCATTATTAGACTCATCTTTTATAGCAATGTAAAAAATTTCATCTTCTTCATCATCAAAATCATTAGAATCTTTAGCCATGAAATATGTTTTCTTACCTTTATCCTTGAATGATTTGAAGTCTTTCTTGCTATTGCACTTGTGACCTTTCTTCTCATCCTTGTTCTACTTATTTGGGCACATAGTAGCAATATGTCCAATTTCTTCACAAGAAAAAAAGGTTAGAGGAACCTTACCTTTGTATTTCCCTTTGCCTCTTGAATATTTCCTTGCTAGTAGAGCTTCAACTACCTCAAGATCACTATCTAAACTCTGTTCTGATTCTTCATCACTATTTGATTGAGGATCCTTTATCTTCTTTCCTTTTTCTTTGTGTGAAAGCTTGGCTTCAAATGCTAATTCAATGTTCTTGGCAGTTGGAACATAATTATCATAGTTGTCTAGCTCAAATGCAATCAATCTTCCAACTAGGGCCTCTAGATTTATCTTATGATTTTCTTTACATATTCTTTCTTAAATTATAGAGACTTTGATTGCATAAATAGGAAGTAGATTTCTAAGAACTTTACTTATAACTGTCTCTTCCTTGATATCTCCTCCAGATGCTTTGATTTCACTAATGTTTTCTTTAACTCTTTCAACATATTTTGCTATGTTTTCATCCTCTCTCATCCTCATTTGATCAAATTATCCTCTCAAACTTTTTGCCTTGGCTCTTCTTACATTATCATCACTTCTATAGATCTCTTTCAACTTGTTCCACATATCAAAAGTAGTTTTGCAATCCTTGATGTCATCAAATTCTTCATAACTTAGAGCAGATGCAATATCTATCATCTTGTTGTTGTGAGTCTTTTTTTTAGCAATATCATTGATAGATAATGTGCCAGTAGGTTTTGCATATTTTTCATCAAGGTACTTTAGCCCTAAATCACCAATAGAAGCTAGATGCAGTCTCATCAATCCCTGCCATGCTGAGAAGTTGTCCCTATTAAGTCTTGAAATTTCCCTCTTGTAAGACATCCTGATCTTTAGCTTAGATCTTTGAAATATTTTCCTACAAGAACCAAAAACTCTGATACCAATTGTTGGAATTATGAGTGAAGTAACTAAGAGGGGGGGTGAATCAGTTACCAAAAAAAAAACTTGATCCCTTAGATGTCTTAAATAACTAGTTGCTATTGTCACTCAGTAAACACATCACAAAATGTTGTAACTTAGTAGATTAACTTGTTACTGAATTTTAGCATTCATAATTATTAGCATGCATGCAAAGATAAATAACATGAGCACAAGAGACACCAGTTTTAACATGGATACCCACTATGGGAAAAACCACCAAGTAACAAGTTACCAATTTTCACTCTTCTAAAGTGAGCCCTATTAGGAGCCAACCCTGTTAAAGGTTACAATACACACTATTAGGTGTAACCCTATTAGAGGATTTAATCACATTTTTAGGAGTGGCCTTACTAAATGTCTTTAGAAAAATTCAACTGAACTGTCACCTTGTTAGAGGATTTACAAAATGGTTGTTAAACCAACTCTATTAAGAGATTTGAAATCAATGCAATAATGATTAGAAAGTAACAATGAATTGACCTGGATAAGATGCAACTAAATTTGCTGACTACAAATCTCTATTCTGCACCATTAGATCCTCCTCGATCTCCTCAATGATCTTTGATCATTCTCCAAAATTTGCTTCCACAATAATCAGTCCTCCTTCAAACTCATATTACATCAAATCCATCACACTTAGAATTTGTAACTTGATCTCTTATATATACCATTCAGACTATCAATTCAGCTCATTCACATGTTACATTTACCAATAAACCATACATCAGTTGGCTACAAATATTACATTAAACAAATAAAATTTATTTCATAAAATAATGAAATCCAACATTGGCTAACCCCGCTCAGTAATCACTACTTCTAGAAATAATTTCTTAAATTAACCATCTTAACTTAGTTAACACTGCAAAATCTAAAAAATCCTTTGGCTACTGAGTTAACTCAATAAGAACTAAATTTCCTTCACTATCCATAAGAGCTCGGTAAGAACTGTTTCCTGCACTATTTTTCTTTGATGACCAAGTGAGCTCGGTAACAACTAAATTTTCTTTGCTAACCTTGAAAGCTCGGTAAAAACTGCTGCACAAGGTGAAGCCTGAGAATTTTTAGTAGAAACTATAAACCTTATTTGCTAACCTTCTAAGCTTGGTAGACTTTGTCTGATGACTGATATGACATTTTTGTAACATCAAAGACAACACTCAATTGAACAATTGTATCAACAAGAGCACTAGTGGAGGAGTATTTTTCTTAGGCAAAAGGATGGTTACATGGACTAGCAAGAAACAAAACTGCATCTCTCAATCTACTACTAAAGCTGAATATGTTGCTACTACAATAAATTCTACAAATATTGTATGGATCAAACAACTACTCAAAGGTATGAAGGAAGAAATCACTGAACCTATGATACTTTATTGTGATAATAAAAGTGTTACAAATATATCAAAGAATCATGTGATGTGTACAAAGACTAAGCACACTGAAATCAAGTATCATTACTTGAGAGAGTTAGTTCAAGATAAAGAGGTGAAGATGAAATATGCTAACATAAAAGAGAAAATATCTGATATCTTCACAAAAGCATTACTATTCTAGAGAAATCTTGGAGTGACATTAGTATGGATTTTGTTCTTGGATTACCTAAGATAGTGAAGGGGTGTGATTCAATATTTGTTGTAGTGGATATATTTTTAAGATGGCTCATTTCGTACCATGTAATAAGACATCAAATGCTGAGCATGTTGCTGAAATTTTTTTTAAAGAGATTGTGAGATTGCATGGACTACTAAGAAGTATTATTTCTAATAGAGACAGTAAGTTTTCTGGTTATTTTTGGAAGACTTTTTGGAAGAAAATGGGTACTGAGTTGAATTTTAGTTCCACATTCTATCCACAGACAGATGGACAGATAGAGGCTATGAATAGAAGCTTGGTTAATTTTTTGAGATGTTTAGTTGGGAATAAGACAAGTAATTGGAAGATGGTATTGGTATAAGTTGAATTTGCATATAATAATTCTGTGAATAGGAGTACATGGAAGACACTTTTTGAGATTGTTTCTAAAATGTAGTGTAGAGGTACTGCTAGAATGCAGTGAAGAGGTATATCAAATTTGAGAGATGATGCTAGTGAAGAAAAGAGAAGTGTTGTAGTAGAAGCATTTTTTGATTTTATATAATATTTACATAAAGAAGTGAAATTAAGGATAGGAAAAAGTAATCATAAGTATAAGGAGAACATTGATTAGTTTATGAGACATCATGATTTTCAAGTTGGTGATGAGGTGATGGTTCATTTGAAGAAAGGAAGATTTCCTATTGGAACATACAATAAGCTAAAGATGAAGAAGTTTGGACCTTGTAACATTTTGAAAAAGTTTGATAGTGGAAACACTTATGACATTGAGTTATCTGATGACATGGATATATCCCCTATATATAATGTTTCTTATTTATACAAGTATCATGAGTTAGATGATGAAGTTATTGTATCATAGGATTATTCTAAGAAGTAGATTGAAGAAGCTAAAGAGATACTGGATCAGAGAGTTGGTGAGAGCCAAGATATTATCTAAGAGATAGATAATCAAAGAGTAGGAGTTATAAATCAGTCACAAGCTAGGTGACAGAGGGAGAAACTAAAAATATTCATATTTGCATATTAAGATGACAAGTCTTTGGCTTTTTTTTCAAAGAGGGAGAAAGACAAAGATGCTAAGGTAGAAATCCTAATCCTACAGAGGGGGCAAGATAAAGAAACAAAGAAATTTGGAGAAATCCAAGGGAAAAAGAGAAATAAGAAGTGGTCAAGAGGGAGTCATAAGGATGAGCTGATTGATTGTTTATTGACCAGGAAAAAATTTTGTAACCTATTTAGAAGATGAAAGTTTTTGATAGAGGGAGAGATTTCAATATAAGGAATTATTTTCCTTTTGGTATTTTGTTGGTTGTATTGATTTAGTTTAGTTTTCCATCAATGCCAAAGTAGAAGATTGTTGAAAATAGATTAATACAAGTATGATAAATGTGTTTCAATCATTGTTTTGTCACTAATGTCAAACTTGCTACTTGCTAGTAAGACAATTGCTTATATGATTTGAGTAATATCATTTGTTTGATTGATGAAGAGGATTTGATCAAATGAGGCAATAATAGCAGCTAGAGGAAAGGTTGAGTTATGATATGGAAAAGGAGTACAAGGATTAGTTAAGATAGTAATATTATAGTGTATTGATTATCTACTTAAGGTTGCAAAGGATGTATACACTGATTAAGTTCAGAAGCACAATCTAAACAAAGTTTTTTCTGCCAAGCTTAACATTCTATAGTAGGTACCAAGAAAAGTTAGTGTAAGCTGAGCACAAAATTAGTTGGAGTCAAGCAAAGTCAATTTCAGTGTAATCCAAGTGATACAATGTAAGTTGAGTAAAGTTTAGTTGATATCGAGCAATAGTAAACTTTAGTCTGTGTCAAGTGATTTGATAGAGGATATAGAGAAACATAGTATGTGTCAAGCATCACAAGTTAGTTAATGTTGAGTGTCAACATTATGAGAAAGATTGAGAATTTGATGAATTTGAGTCAAAAAGTTTAATTTCTTGGATTGTGTGAATCGTGTGGAAGATAAAGTTAATGAGCTAGTGACATAGAATTCATGGTGAACCATTTTGAGGAGAATTCAAAGAGAATTGAAGGAGAATTTTGTAGAAGGGGATAAAATGAAATGATGGGTAGATTTATTGGATCCTACCTAATCTAACCTAACCCTAAAATAAATGATGGAGGATGAATGAAAAAAAATCTTAATTCTCCATTTATAGAGATGGCTATTTAGAAGCAAAGGTTGTCATGTGTGAGAACCTAAGGAAGACAAGGAGTCTATGGTATTGCTTCATTCAGTGACCTAAGATAAGAGACTACATTGGCAAGAAAAGTAAGAAGGCTTACGGGTATGGATGCTTGAATGGTGAACACACTATCAAAGCTAAAATGTGTGAAAGCCAAGCAGAATGCAGGACTAAAATAGAGATATGTAATTTGCAAGTGTGTTTTTAGTTGTTATCAGATCAAGCCTTACTGTTACTTTCTAATCATTGTACCAGTCGAGGGTAAATCCTTTGGATTAAAGCTGACCTAACAACCATTTGTAAATCCTATATCTGAGTGACATTCCAAGTGAATGATCTAAAGTCCTCTAACAAGGCTCACTCATAATAGGATGATTGAAATGCTTTAACCAAGTCACATTTAACAATGTACATTGTAACCTTTAACATGGTTGGCCTTTCATAGGGCATCATTTCAAAAGAGTGAGAATGAGTAAAATGTTACTGGTGGTTTTTTCAAAATTGGATTTCCACATTTAATCATTGTGTCAAATGTGTTATTGAATTTTCTATGTTTCATGTTTTCATTTCTGCAATATTGATGTGACAACAACCTACAATTTTAAGCGATTGTATGATCTAATGGATGCATGCATGATGAAAATGTTTTATGGATATGGGTTCATTAAGCTGTGAAAATTTTAATTGTATGTCTTGACCTTGGATAACTAATTCACCCCCCATCTTAGCTATTCTAAATAATTCCAACAATTTGATGAGTTGATGTGTCCAATATGATGATATGTGTGTTCAAACACTAGTACATTTGACCTCATTTTTTGACCAATATTGGTCAAAATTTTGACCTAGGTTGGTCAAAATTTGGACCAATCAATTGGTCAAAGTTTTAGTTGTCAAAATTTCAACCAACATACCAGTTGGTCAAAATTTTGACTAATCCATTGGTTAAAAACTTTTTAAAGCCCTGGTGTAATTTCTGCCAGCCATTGGTCGAAAGCTACCAGCATTGGTCAAAATTTTGACCAATGTTTGGTAGAAAACTTCCAGGCATTGGTGGAAACTTCGACCAATGCTTGGTAGAAAAATTCTAGGAATTGGTAAAAATTTCCACCAATGCTTGGTCGAAAACTTCCAGGTATTGGTCAAAATTTCCACCAATGTTTGGTAGAAAACTTCCAGGCATTGGTTGAAATTTTCACCAATGCTTGGTAGAAAAATTTCAAGCATTGGTCAAAATTTCTACCAATGCTTGGTTGAAAACTTCTAGGCATTGGTCAAAATTTCCACCAATGCTAGGTCAATTTTTTTTTGGAGGCATTCTATAAAATAGTTCACATGCCTTGCCTATGATTTGACATTTTTTATGCATCTTGCACTCTCTCATCCTGATGATGGATTACAGAGAGTGATCTGAAACAATGATACTAAAAAACACACAATCAAATCCAAAACAAACTTGCATTAGAAATGGATTGTGGAAATCTAATATTGTTAATTTTGCATACATGTCTACTAGGACAATCACAACTTAAACATATATACAAATCTATTATATATATATAATAGATATATACAAATATATATATATATATATATATATATATATATATATATATATATATATATATATATATATATATATATATATATATATATATATATATATATATATATATATATATATATATATATAATAAATATACACACACACACACACACACACACACACACACACACACACACATATATATATATATATATATTTATTATAAATAAATAAATAAATAAATAAATAAATAAATAAATAAATAAATATATATATATATATATATATATATATATATATATATATATATATATATATATATATATATATATATACAAATATATGTATATATATAATAGATTTGTACATATGTTTAAGTTGTGATTTTCCTAGTAGACATGCATGCAAAATTAACAATATTAGATTTCCACAATCCATTTCTAATGCAACTTTGTTTTGGATTTGATTGTGTGTTTTTTAGTATCATTGTTTCAAATCACTCTTTGTAATCCATCATCAGGATGAGAGAGTGTAAGATGCATGCAAAATGTCAAATCATAGGCAAGGCATGTGAACTATTTTATAGAATGCCTCAAAGAAATGTGGTCTCTTTGCAAGCCATGATTGCTGGATACACAAAAAATGGATTAAGAACTCGTCCTCCTCACTAATTAACTTGCACCACAGATTGAAGTATTTGGGCAAATTGGAGTCCCTCATCTAGCATGGCTTTGGCTGAGGCTGAGTTGGATTATCCAGAGGGACACATATCAAGAAGTGTTAATGTTATTTTCTAAGTGGTTAATGTAGCAGACACAACTCCTAATTTTCTCAAAGGACTTCTACCCAATTTGGTTTGGCTATCTAGACTACAACACCATGGAAAATTCCTACAAATGCTACTATTGCAGTCAATGGTCAGCTTCTTTATGCAATGGTCTAGGTAAGAACAAAATCATATGTAGATACTACTACAAAAGGTGTTAAAAATCCTATTTTTGAAAGAAACCAACATATTATTGTTGCAGCAAATTTAGTTAGTACTCTATGATTGAAGTGGGGGGTACTTGAGCTTGATGTGTTGGGAACATTTTGTGGTTCAAATCTTGAAAATTGCAGTTATATCCATCCCTTAGAAAATTGAGAATGCCTTGTTGTTGTGGGTGGAGATTACATAACGACTAAAGATAAAGGACCCCTCTAATATATAAAAAGAGGAAGATGCCATTACATGCAACATAAGCCATAAAAAATAGAGCCAAAGGCTCAAGGCTCAACATTAATCCAATCAAGAAACTAGACACTATCATCAAATTAACTGCTGTTGTTAGGCTCCAATTAAATGTGGACTTCATATTGTGTGGAAAACATACACACACATACATACAACTTGCACATGAGTAATGTAATAGAAAGCATGCTACAAATACTTTTTCATAATTGGAAATAGTAGGCTACTTCAAGAAAGCAAAACCTCCAAACATCTTGAATGAGAACAAAATTCACAAATATGATGATAAATACTAACTCCTCTATATACTTGATTATGTCATGCTGACCACCCAAGCCAAATTAAACACCTCAATATAACACCCAGAACAATTTAATTACCTATACTCTATATGTGACTTAATAAATTTTAACTTATTAAGAGTAGGTACCCACAAGATGAATACGCATTAACATATGCACACTATAGGATTAGAGGCATAACAACAAACCTAGTTTCACTAAGAAAATGATTCTCAGACTTTGCTTATAAAGTACTCTGGTGTACCATGTATTTGCATCCTAAGCATGAAGAATAATTCATTACTCTTGATTTGAGCCCACTCATCAAGACTAACTTTAGTGCCCATAATATCTTTACTATAAAGATATGTTGGTTAATTAGACTGTCAAATTATATAGAGAAGTTGCATGTTGATTTGAGATGTTTGAAAGTGAAACTAGAAAAAAAAAGTTGGAAGAGATAAAAATAGAATCCTTGACTGGGATGTTAGAAGCATGTTGAAGGACAATATATATCTCTAGAACTTAGGATGACAATATATGCCAATACCAAAAACTCAATTCATATTTGATCTATTTGCATTTAATCATATTATTGTGTGAACATGAAACAATGGTGGTTCAAGATGTCACTAAATATGATGTAAGTACTATATAAAATAAACTCTGCATATAAATTTGAAGACTGAATGCTAGCTTAATACTAAATAAACTCCTTCTTGGGAAAAGAATATGGTCTAAATAGTTACAAATACCATCTAAATAGATTACCTCTGTAGTGGGATCTTATTTATTAACAAATGCTAAATAATGCAAACTGATTTCAAAATATTGCTGGATTACCATCACCAATTAGTACTTCACAAGCACATTAAATGTGTGGCTTTGAAGGAAAAAAATAATTATTTCACTCTTCAGATAAATGCATGGCTTTGAAGGAGAAACATATTTATTTCACTCTAAGATAAATAAGTTGTAATGGAAAATAACAAATAGAAAGGAGCATGTTGTGCTATGTATTGGACTTTGAGAGAATACAAATTGCTAGAACTCCTATCATTTTAATGGTTGAAATAGTCATTTACATGCACAAGAACCCACATGTTAGAAGAGACTGATAAATAAATGCAAGATATCTTGGAGATCTGGGGATCTAAATCATCTATAGGTTTGGTCATTAGAATGTAAGTGGATTCATCTTTAAACATTGAACTTAGTTAGGTTTGGGGGCACAAAATTAAGGATTTGACATAAGTAGAATGGCATCTATTGCATTCAATAGTTATAGACTATGGTAATAGATACTTAAGGGTTTCACTAATTACATTCAATCACAGACTACAATAATAGATACTCGAGGGTTTCATCAATTACATTCAATCACAATTTTATTGAATGAGCTAATATATAATTGACTAAAGTTTTCGGCCCCTGCCTATCGCACCCCATGTTTCATGCAAGGTTACCCCAAGTTTTTGGCATGGGGGATGGGGGGATGCATTTCTGGGATGCCAATCTTTTTTTTGTCAATTTCAGGGATGCATAGGGGATAGGACCGAGGAAGGGAGTGGATATATATATATATATATGGACATCTTAAATGTTCATATGAAAACATGTATAAAGCATGCATATATATTATAGAAACTAAACATATAACATGTGTTTAGAATTCATTGTCAACACTTAATATGCATTTAGAATTTCATTATTCATTGTCAGTATGCATGTGATATTAAAAAAATAGCATACGAACCAAAAAATATAGTACACTATTGCTAAAAGTACACTTAATGTTTTTTGATATTATAGGACTATTTGGTAGAATGAGTTGGATTATGTATTGCAATCATGCCAAAATTGCATTATGTTTCAAATCTTTGCTTAGATTTTGAGCTTCACATTCATTGTTTTGGGAGAGGGGTCAATAAGTAGATATAGGGTTCAAATTGATACTTTCAGTCCTTGAACAAAGAAACTATCCCCTGCATATGGCTCCAGATAGATGAGCAAAGAGGAAGAGGAATGGGAAGATGGGAGGATAGGTTTTAAAACAACAATAAGTAATCAAATGGAAAGTGGAATCTGCATGGTTCATTTTGCTCTTAAATCTACTTTTGCACCATATATGAATGTGAGAGGGATGAAGAACAAAATAGATTTGATTAGGCTATCTGTGGTCTCAATTTCCCCTTCTTTCTCTTTACAACTTTCTCAATAGACAGTGAGTGTTGTTTAATGAAATTGCTACTCATATTAAATTTTTATGAAAGACAAGTTTCATCTCTACATTTCATGAGTAGTTGAATGTAAAAGAGAAAGAGAGAGATATGTCTATATACCATGTGAATCTAGAATTCTATGTTTGCAGAACTAGATAACCAAGCAAAAAGTAGACTTTCCACCACTTTTTGATCTTCCAGGACTATTTGATACAATGAATTAGATCATGTGTTGCAATCATGCAAAAATCCCATTATGTTTTGAATATCTCCCCAGATTCTGATCTTCATAAAATGTGTGTTTATATTCAAGCAAATGCAATTGGCAAGTATAAAGGTAAATCACACAACCTTTGCCAGCATTATTGATGCCTGTGCCAAAACAAGAGCTTTGGAATAAGCTATGGACATGCATTAAAGCATAAAGAATTTTTGTTAGATGTTGTAGTCACAATTGCCATGGTAGACATGTTTGAAAAATGGAACCATAGACAAGGCATGGGAATTTTTGGACCGAATACATGAACAAAGTGTGGTCATGGCATGCCATGATTGCCAGAAATGCATCAAAATAGATTTGATGAGATTATATATATGTTTAAGTTGTGATTAGACCAATATCTTGAGCCTTATCCTACACTCGTAAAAAAAAATGATGGCTCTACTTACCTTAGATGTTACTCTAGACCCAAAAAGCCATCTAGCACCACAAGGGCTAACTGCCCAAGGCTCGATATCTTTTGGGTCACTCCACATTAAATCACAAAAGGGCCCTTCATGTGGTATTTCACAATGCCTCTCAATGACTCTAATCTGGATATAAGAACACATATATATCAGGTCATAAAACTAGCCTTAAGTTCAAATCTTTCAAATTTTAAATCATAGATGCTTGCTTGAAAAATATTGCAACTGACTTGATCAATTGCTTGTATGTCAGGTGAAAGTCCTCCATGGACACAAAGGACCTAATTTTAATAGCAAATGAAATGAGATTAACTTCAAGAAACACAACTATTCTGCTTCACATTTATACACAACCACCTCTAGTCATCTTGGAAGATCAAACATACACAAAATATATGAATTTGCATAAACTGTAATACACTATGTGATATTATTGATTATTGTAAAACCACCAATAGATTACAAATATATGTTTTCAACACATACTAGTACAATACATGCTTGACACTTATATTTATGGCAAATTTTATCCAAAGAAAATATAACATAGTTTTGACTCCCATACACAACAGCACGTAATGACAAACAGGAACGGTCAGGCCAAATATTTGATCTTACATGGTCAGCTAAATGAATATTAACAGCAGCACACTTATATATTATCAACTAGGCTTCAACAACTATCTAAAGTATAAGGAGTTAAAACAAAATAGTTGTGAGTTTGAGAAGGCTTGATTAAAATGTGTTTGTATAATTAAGCATTCACAAATGCTAACGTGCGATTAATTGCAAGGAGACATGATTGTTTGTAATTTTAAATAGTTGAATGCATCTTGGATGTTGATAACTATTGGTGGAAGGATTTCAAACAAAATGCTAGTTGGTGGGAGTTCGAAGAAGAGAAGTCACATAAGTAAATATTTCTAAACAGTAATTAAGCTTCATATATAAATATAATTGATCTTTACAGTGCAAAGAGCCCGCAATATTTATCATTAACTACTGTGTGTGGTCTTTACCATGCTGTTTTGTGAAATAAACTGTTGCTCATATTATTTCTACATGATGATCAACTAATCAAGGGGTCTGAAGACTGCCCTAAATTATATAGTTTTGCACAGCTCTGAATATTATTTGGCATGAAATTTGTAACAATCCATAGAAAAACTTCAGAGCCGTGTAATTTGTTGGTTGGTTTGAGACTCCTTCAGAATATGACTGTGACTCTAGTGAGTGAGTTTCTCTAACTAGAATAGTTCTGTGTTTGGCATATGCAGTCAGAGCCTTTACAATTTGCAAAGATTCATTGGCATTCTTGCTGGAGAATACATTTGTCCTACACTTCCCAATATGGTTACATTTTTGGTGATTGATATTGTAAGAAATTGATACTCAATCTGTTTCTTGGAGCAACTTCCTCATCAAATCTAGAGTGTCCTGTAAAAGAATGGCTCCTTTGGTTTGAGAAGAGGTATATATCTGATGAACATTGCAGTGCCTAGGCAGAAGTCAGCATACAGACATATGTAGATGCTTGATGTTCTAGAATGTAATATGAATATGATTTTTAAGTACTGTTCAACTACAGATAAAGTAGAAATACACTGACTACCAAGGTTAGCTCATAAACATTTCAAATTTAGAGTTTGGAGATCTATATATTTTGGCTTTATAGGTCATTTTGACTATGGACAAAGTTCATTCCTGAGACATCAACATTCTAGGTTGCACTACAATAAATCTTCATAAAAAGGTAGGTCATCTTGTGGTACCATTTGTAAGTTCCAGTGAGCTGAGATGCAATATAACAGGTCAAAGGTTGATTGTTATTTATTCCATTCCATTCATTTGGTTTGCTATAAGAATTTTAGAATAATAGTAGACTTAATAATGCAGTAATTAAGGACAAAGATTCCTTGCATATGAGATTCATTTTGATTTGGTTGCTTCCCTTCTATTGTTAAATGCAATATATGCCAATGATATGTTATGATAAAGTATATTAGATCAACAAAAACATGAAACTCAAAATATAACCTCCTTGCATTCAAGCTGATCCACACAATCACACTGTAGTAGAGGAGAAAAAAATTAGTGGTAAATAGGTGTGTCTTCTTACACAGCTGCACCTCCTTTATCTGATTTAATTAAGTATTTTTGATATCTCTAATAGTCTAGGATAAAGAAAGTTTGATTTGGAATAAGCAATCTCAAAATTCCTAATCAAGGGAAAGAATTTGCCAATTGAAGATGCAACATGAATAGATTAACAATTAATAAAGAAACATTAAAAATTGCTTGATGAGGAAAACGCTTTTCCCAAGGTGATGGAGATATTAGGACCCTATTATTCTATCCTTCTATATATAAAAAGTTGAAGCACTTGTCACATGCTTAGCCTTAAAATTAGTTTACATTACTCCCTTGAAGCCTATATATTTTCCAATTATTGGAGGTTGCTTTCTTGATGTGGTTTGTAATTTCACTAATTTTTAATATATTTAGAAGAAATATCATAGAAATTTAAGCTATGTATGTCAGTATTAGGGTGCAATTTAGGGCTACCCCAAACTCCTGCACTCATGTTGTGAAAGATCTTCAAATAGCTACACTCAAGAATTCAAACACACTAGTTAAATTGTTAAAGATAATGATGGACATCAAGTTGTTGATGTGATAAAATAAAATATCAAGTGTCTATTTATTTTCCAATTATTGGAGGTAGCCTTCTTGACATGGTCTGCAATTTTGTGGATTCTTGCATTTATTTAGAAAAATATCATAAAAATTTAAGAGATGTATGCCTTTATTAGGGTATGATTCAGGGTAGCAGCTATGCAGCCACCAAAACAACTAACTCATATGAATAGACTATAGAAAATGTATATAGAATACTATGATTTAAGGCTACACAAAAATCTTGCACTCACACTGTGAGGGATCTTCAGAGAGCTAAAATCAATAATTCAATAGCAATAATAGTTTAAAAAATTATTTGTTTAAGGTAATGATGTACATTAAGCTGTTGATGTGATAAAAGAAAATACAAGTGTTGATGTAAACAAGGTTGCTATCTATTATCCAGGATCCTTCTTTAGAAAACTACTTCTAAGATAGTAATGATGTACATTAAGTTGCTGATGTGATAAAAGAAAATAAAAGTGTCAATGTAAACAAGGTTGCTATCTATTATCCAAGATCCTTCTTTAGAAAACTACTTCTAAGATGTGTTTCTAAGTGCATGTTTTAGGTAGTGTGCAGCTTAAGTGAATAATGTGCAGGTTCCATGTGTAACTTGATAATAAAATTGGGAAAAACAAAATAAATATGTCCCATTTACTTGCAGAATACTTATCTTGTCAATCTACACCTGTGCATATGCTCTATCTTTTGCCAAAATAGTAATGTCACTATAAAACGCATATGCAAGGTTTTTAGTCAAAAATGCAAAATTTTGCAAAATAAAAACAATAAGAACAAATCATTTAAGTACTCTACTCCCAACACACTAGCACAACTAACACCACTTTTTCATGCATTTCCAAATCAATCACTAATGATTAAAATATTAATAAGTAAAAAGTGTACTGTGTGATAAGTATAAACATTGATGGAATCTCATTTGTAAAAATGATTCCAATGAATGAATAAAACTTCACTAGGACAATACTTTTGCAATATAGATTACCTTCTAGAATAGATATCCACTAGTGAAAATTTTTTGTTGACTATTGGGATTGCACTTACTTGAGCTGCAATTGTAGAGAAGTTGTTAGATTTTAGGAAAACTGTCATCATCTAAGAGCATTGCACTTGTATTTGAAAGTTTCATCTAGGATAGTAGAGTCCATAGTCAGACTTTTGCATGAGACCAATCAAAGTTTGTATATTCCAAAGTAGAGATTAGCTCAAGTACACAGACATCTAATTCAACAAGTGGAAAAATAAAAGCCACAAAGATCGCTAAAGAAAATATATGATTAGAAGGGGTCATTTTGTTACAGTAATGACAAATTCAAAAGAGAAAAATATACAAAGACTAGTTAGTATTTTCAGAATAAAATGAAATATAAGTTAATTATAAGATATCTCATGAAGGTTGTATATGTTGGGTACTGCTCTTACCTCATAAAAACATTAAACCATATAGTAACTCAATTGTAATCATAACTTTACGTTAGCTTAAGGTAAATTTTTTCTACTTTCCTAAGCTAGTTGTTTCTTCATTAACTTTTATTTCTTTTAGTTTTTTGATTAAATGCACCTATTGTGTGAGGTACCTACACCTTTGTAATTTTTGCACATTGTTCAACTCCTACTATGTTAGATTTCTGGATAACTATTTTCTTATAAGCTATATCATTTCAATTTCAATCAACTTTTAAACATTGCTTGAGAACTTTGATCTTTTGATTCATGTTTGAGCTTTAGTTGCTCTACATGAACTATTTCTAGTCTTTATTTAAGTTTTCTTTTTAATTTACACAATAGCCTATGATGTATTGTATATCAAATTGCTCTGTCAACTTTTTATTTATAGCTTTTATCATCTATCTCTTTTAAGTTTTGGTATCAGTTAATCTACATTTGTGCCATACATAATTGACTTGGTTGTTTTTGTGGTGGCTAGTATTAGTGAAGTTTATAAGTTTTCAAATATCTTCTAACATAGTGATATTCTCTTGAATGATTCTCATTGTGATTCACTTATGCATTGATTGGGTCTAACTTGTTAGTTGTCAAGTTGTTGTTTTTGATTTCTCATTAACTCTTTCGCATTTGCTTGGAGTATTTTTGTTCTATTGTGAATGTGTGTTGCAAGCACAAAATTCAGTTAGTTATAAATGACTAGCAAGTTAGATTCAACATTTCCTCTTCTTGATATATTCTATCTCTTAGTATATTGCATCCATTGGTCTATGGTTCTTCACTTAGTTATCAAGAAACTCCAATATAAAAATATGTATACTTGCACCAATCAGGAACCAAAAAAATGGTAGATAGTTTTGTTTATGGTCTCAAGGAAAACAAAGACTACTTGACAATAGCAAGAAACAACACAAATTACTTAGAAATAGTCTATCACAACAAAAAACATATTTTTCCCATCATAACACTAGCAGTGCTCTAGTATCTCATTTTTGGTAACAGAGACCAGCACAGACATCAATATGAACCCGAGGTTTATATTGAACAAATGCAAGATATGTAGTGAACTCTAGCCAAAGTGCACTCAAATATTCAGACTTCCTTGGTATGTAGTGATTAATTTTTTTATATTGTTTGATTATTTTCTGATTTGTTAGAGGATTCATGTGTAGGAATATATATAATAAAATATGTAGGATTCTATGCCAAACTAATTCCAAGGTGGACAAATATCTAATAATTGGGATTTAAACTAAGAAAGAAGATAATTGAGATAAAGAAGCAAATATATTGGCCTGACATTTATTTATTGTAGCACAAATAACTTCTTTACAAGCATGCACAAATCTGAAACTAGCTCAAAGATTCAACAATTACACTAATAAGAATATGAAATATGATTCAATAATTACATTGATAAGATTATGAAATATGGAAACATTCTATGTTGTCCAATTATTGGTTGATGGACAAGACCGCAATACACTTATAGAGGGACCAAAATAGACCATGCACAATAAGGAGAGGTCTTATTTCTCCTCTCAATAACTTGGCCAACACAAATAAAGAGGTTCAACCATCATAGAAATCAAGGTGACTGATGCAAGGAAGAACCATTGATTATCCTCAAATTCCACATTAATAAAGTAATCTCCAGTAGTTAATAATCCAAATCTAAGTCCCTATACTCAAGGCCTAGCAAAGAAGTGCTTATGCGGTCAAATAGAGATATCATTTTAATCCAAGAGCAATTGGAGTCTTGCCTGTTACAAAAAAAGAGAAAGTTCCATATTTTATGTTATTTGATGGATCTTGTTGAAGCGTAGGTTAGGTCTAAGGGTTTTCTTCATTGTGTATGATGAAATCTATTTCTAATTTTTTAAAAAAACTAGTGTAGACATTCCTCATACATAGGGTGATGATTCCAAGAAAAAATCTTTAGACAAACTACATTGTTGTGGAATTTAGAGAGCCTATTTTCTACATACATTTAGTGAAGTTGTCATAGATACCCATAAAAATCTGAAAAAAATACATCTGAACTTGTGGAATTAATATATATGTTGATACTGATAGAATTTCCTAAAAAATTTGCAAATACTTACATGTGTCACATTTTAATATTACTTGAGAACATAATGTTTCCCATCAAAATAATCAATACAAATTTTCCCATACACTTGCATAGGGTTGAAGGTGGAAAATGGGTTAAACTCTATGCTTGTCCATCACCAATTAATTCCTCTCATGCTTTGATCCTTCTTTCTGTTCTTGTCAAAGTCTAAGATCCTATGATACTCTACATTTATCATCACTACACAACCTACCCACTTACAAAAAGCTTTAGCCTCTACAATGCTTACATCCACAACTCCCTCAACCACTTCTATTTAATGCTTGGTTGACTCAGGGTCATGAGCATAATGCTCAATTTCTACCAAAGACTATGCCTCTGAATAGATAAATCTATTCACAACCTTATTTTTCCAAATGCTCCTAATTTTATAACTTCCATTAACAGTGAAGTCTAGGTAACGCTTCATCGAAATAGGACTCAAAACTACAAGAAATGGCTCAAAATACTTTTGTTTAAAATATTTGGCTTTCACTGTCCCATATGAGAGTAGATAAATTAGATGGATGTTTCCCTAAAGTGACATCTCTAGTTTGAATGGATATGTCTAGTTTGGAAATATTGTGAAAACACTTCTCTTTTAACACATTTTTTCAAACACTTGGCATGCACCCTTGAATTCCCCACATTTTGGCTACATGTCAATGAGAGTACTCCCTAAATAATCTTCAAACTCAAACCCATTCTTTATTATGCAATCAAGAACTTTCTTACTATGAAAAAGAAAACCTAGATTTGCACAAATCTTGAGAACGAGGGTGAATGTAAAAACATTTGGGAAACCCTGGTCCTCTACATTTGGTAATAAATTATAAGGGCATCATTGCAAATCCCATTAATAATACAATACCTTATCATAACATTCTATGGCACAATATGAGATGAATGATTTTTTTAAACAATTCGAGTGTATCCTTGAAACTACCACACTTTGAATACATGATCAGAAGTTTAGGATCTACAAAGTTTTTATTTACTTGAAAAAAAATTAAGTGCATCTGGAAATGTAGAGTTTTACCACACCCACCACAAAACTCCGTGAACTTCAAATTGCTACAAGCAAGAGTAGAAAGAGAGGGAGTGGCTACAGTTTCAAAAGAAGGAATTCAAAGCTTCAACAGGTAACAAGCTAGATAGAGATATAAATAGGTGATAAAACATTGAGCAAGTTGGCTAGAACAAAATTGATCGATTCTTTTTGTATTAGTGCGGTCTATGCTTCCAAGTATTTAGGTTGCAGAGTAAAAACCATGCCTTGAACTTCAACTCCCATACACATGTTAACGAATACAATGAAATAGGCCAAAATTGCCCTTTTTACATGTTAAGCTCATGTTGGTCAAAATTTTGACTAGCATGGGCATGGATTTAAATTTTTTTTTTTTTCCTTTCCATAGTCTGACTAATCTAAAACATTTTAGTAGATGGTCAAAAATTTTGGTCTAAAAATGGGGTCAAATGTACTAGTGAAATGTGCCTCAAAACTTCAATGTATGGTAAATGAAAGTGTGGGATGGGTGAAAATTTTCTATTATAATGGTATTTTGTTAGTTTTAAGGCTCTTAAAATAACATTATAACTTTAGCACAAAGAGTGGATGATTTATGAGAGGAGACAAGTTCAATTTATAGGCCAAGGGAGGTGAAGATTGAGGGCCACTATGAAAGGATGGGGATGATTAGGATGTAAAGAGAGGGAAGCACATGGATTGTGCTTTATCAAATTCATAGCCTTGTGACAAGTGTCACAAGGAGAGAGGATGTGAGAGAATAGGAAAAATGGAGGAAAAGCAAGGGGACAAAGTAGTTATGAGGGGGATGGTGTGTGTAAGAGGAATGTAAGAGAATGTAAGAGATGTGTAAGAATCCATTAAGTCTTTGTAAGAGCATTTAATGCATGTGGGTGGGGGCATAAGAGGGGATTTGAATTTGTTTTGGCTTAGGAATTTTTAATCTAGGATTAAAGTCATGCATATGATTAGGGTGAGTATTAGGCTTGGATTAGGAAGCTATTAGAATGCAAGTGACATTTTAGAGGGATGCAAGTGGATGCCATTGATGAGGGGGGTTAATTAGTTGGCTAAGAGAGGTTAGCATGGGTGAATGAGTTGGATTTAGCTAATGATAGGGATTTAGGAATATTTAGAGGTTAGGGATTGATTTATTAAATGATTTATTTAATAAAGGAGGATGTGGAATTAAATAAAATAGGCATAATATAATTATTTAGTTTAATAGAAGAATAGGGATTTAATTGATAATTTAGACTTTTGATTGTCATTTAATTTTATCAACTGAACTATAAATTATTAAATGAATTAATTAACTAGGGGATGCCATTGAATTAATTAAATATTAAGTATATAATCAATGATGCCTTAGGAGATGATTAAATATGATTACTTAAATGATGTAATCAAATTTAGGTGTCTACATTTTTTCCCTCTTTGACATAGTGTTGGGACAACACTATTTTGAAGAAGTTTGAATGTAAATGACATGAAGAATATTTATAAACAAACAAAGTTTCCCTAGTCTCAAGTAGAAAGAGGAGAGAATAGACTGTGTGATGCCCCCTCAAGAAGGCGATGGGGAGAGAAGACGAGGCCATTGAATTAATTAAATATTAAAAATATAATCAATGATGCCTTAGGAGATTAAATGTTAGAAGTTGTAATCTTTCCTTGGTGTGTTTATAAACCAAGCTTAGACCTCCTTCCTTTATTGTTATAATATATTAGGATATAAGCCAAAGTATCCTAATATATTTCTTTTTTGTCTTTTTTCCACTACATCTTATTTTGTCCTCTAGTGGAATATGTGAGGACACATATTTATTGTAATTTGTAATTTAGATTATTCCTCCTTAAGAGGATTCTCACACTTGGCCTCACACACTTATGAATGGTGGCATTCATAGACATGGGAGTTACATTCTAACTCCTCTCCCTCATCTCTATTTAAGAGATGACCTTCCTCTCTCATTTCTCATGAGGTTTCTTCCTCTTCTCAATTATTGTATGAGCGATTGCTCTCTCTCTCTCTCTCTCTCTCTCTCTCTCTCTCTCTCTCTCTTTAGGCTTTTCATGCCTCATTCATAATGTCACAAGGGGTTTTCTTTGCTTTCCCTTTTTCAAATATCTTGTCTCATGGTGTTGGATCTTGAAGCTCTCTCTCCTATCTTACGGTAATATCTTTTCATGCATTAACTTGCTTAGATTCTTTCCTGGTATTGCTTATTTACATATTTCTTTTTCCATTTCTAACATGGTATCAGAGCTAAGGTACTAATCCTTGTTTTGAGTTTGTGTGAAGGTTACAATTTTTTTTGGAGATGATCTGTTGAAAGGAGAAGAGAAGCAAAGCTTCATTCCTATTTTTCTATGTTATAGTTTTTTTTGTTTTTTTTTTGTTTTTTCTAACCCTCTTTGGAAGGCTTTCCACCAAAGAGTAACTTTGTTTATCATCAAACCATATTTTTTCTCTTGTTTTGGAAGGCTTGCCACCAAAACAAAGAGAAAAGTTTCTCTACTTTTCATTGCTCTAACATTATTGTTTGCAATGTTTATTTTAGTTTATCAAAGTTTCATTAACAAAATTATTTCACAGTATCATTAAAGAATACTAATTTTTCATATCTGTGAATCAAATTCATTTCATTTTAAATATTGATATTTTTTTTCATTAAATAGAATAATTTTTCTTTATATAGTTTTTCATCTTCTTATTTGCACCATATATCTATATGTTTTTTGTGTTAGTAATTCTATGTTCAATTTCTAGCCAATCCAAGAAAAATTTAACATCATAGTTTTCAGCTTGCTTGGATCTCTTGCTTGCTTAGTTTGATGCAAATTTTTGCAGACATGAATAGTATTCGATGAGTAACACTCTTTTTGATATACAAACAATATTTCATTTTGTTTCTCCATGTTTCTCCATTTTGTTGGCAAGCATAGTAGCATAGCGCGTGGGATGCATCATTATGAAAGCTACACCAAAACATGTAGAGAAGGGCTTGTGCTGAGTGGATTTTGCTCCATTTTGAGTCTCAAAGCCTCCATAAGGCCATCCAAGTGAGCTAATAGCCATTATTCCTTAACTCACATGCCTTGGGAAGGCACTCTTCTTCCTACTGGTGACTTTATCAATCCTCAATGGACTACGGCCCACTCATCGGCCCTTTATGGAATAGACTACTGGGGAGTGCCCTACTTCAAGGTGAGTGAGAGTGGCAATGTCATGGTTAGGCCTCACGGGCCCCACACTCTTCCATGGGAGGAGATTGATCTCATGAAGGTCATCAAGAAGGCTGTAGGCCCCAAATCCAATGGAGGGCTAGGAATGAACACACCACTAATTGTGAGATTTCTTGATGTGCTGTGCCATAGGATCAAATCCTTGCAGTCTGCATTCGATGCCACCATTGCTGTCCAAAGGTATGAATCCAATTACCAAGGTGTTTACCCTATAAAATGCAATCAGGATCGATATGTGGTCAAGAACATTGTGGATTTTGGGAAAGAATTTGCATTTGGGCTTGAAGTAGGGTCCAAGTCAGAGGTAATGTTTTCTTGTCTTTTCTTGCAAGATTGTTTTTTCTTTTTTGAGCTCTTGACAGAGGCATCATTTTCTTTTATCATTGCCTTTTGTCAACCTATTTTTGGCATATTATTATTCATTGTCAGACAGCTCAATATGTAATTGCAAACACAAGTTCAATATTTTACTTCAAATCTCTCTTACTCCTTTGTTGTGATTCTTTTCAACATAAGTTTAAACTAATTAAATCTCTTCCATTTAATATAAGATTTGACTTATGTTTTATTTAAAATTACATGGTTTTAAGTAGGAAAAAAAAGGAGAAGTTTAAGGATAATTTTTTTAAAGAAGTTTTCTTAGAATTAAATATTAAAACTAATTAAAGTTTTATTACTTTTTTTTACATAAAAAGTTAAGAGTTTTTATGTTTTTTTAAAAATAAATAAATAAATATCCTCATTTATAATTCCTTTTCTTGACATAATTTAGAAGGATTCTTGTCTTTGTTGGTAGGCCCATCCTTAATATCTTCTCACTTGTGTTCACCTTGCATGGAGATTTTAACTGATAACTTATGCTTATTGCTCTTCCAAATCTCAATAATTCAGGTTTATGAGTTATCTTACACTATTGCCTTGTAATGATCTATCTATGCACATAGTTGCACTTTTATGCTTTTATAGCATCGTTCCATGCCCATGTTGGCACTTTATGGTTTTATACCATTGATTTACATGATTCATATGATATTTTTGTCAGTTGCATCGGGAGCCAATTTATCAAGGTTAACTATGGTGGACCCAACAATTTTAAACTGAATCGTAGTTGCCTTATTTGGCCCGTGGAGTATCCCTCCAACCTATAATTGGTGTGCACTTACTTCAATGGTGTTTCCCTCCATTTGTTCCACTTTGTTCCTCAATGAGAGGATGATATTTTAAGGGGATTTCCCATTTCAATCTCTTTGTCTCCTTGGTGTATGCTCCTAGTTTTGATTTATTCATGGTATGACTTCCTACACCTTAGTGTATAGGTGAGAAGGCTACCATATCTTGGAGCACTCCAATATTGGAGACTCTATTTGGGAAGTTGTTTTGACCCATGTTGATCTTTTTCCTCATGGCAATGGTGTTGCTTATCCATGATGGATTTCTTATTTGAAGGCAATATGTTGTTACTCCTCATAAACCATTCCTTTGGTCCACATCGGCAATCATTCTTGAAAAAATTGTAACTTGAATTATTTGGTGCTTGAGGCACATGTTCTACTTATTTATTATTGTCTCTCTTATATTTATTTGATAAATATACAATGTGATAATGTTCTGCATACTTTATTTCCTAGATCGTGGGTCATGTAGGTGATGGAGTCGTGACCCATTCACTTATAGTGGGATGACTCATTAGTGGACTATCTATATCCATGTGATTGACACAATGTTGATGCAAGTTTCATTAGTTTTCCTTGTCTGTGGTCATTTGTGCATTAGTATGTTCCTTTCATGAGAGATTTATTGCATCTATTATGATCATTTTGAGATTATGACTTATTTTAGATATCATGTTAACTCCATTGCATGTTGGTGAACACATTCATTTATGCTCATCTCTCTTATTTCCTCCTTGATTAAATTATTATTACTTCATTTTTTTTACTAACTTCTCCATTCAATGTAATTCTACTTGTGGATAATTGTCTTGTTTTTTGTTCTCTACTTTTTTTTTCAAGTGATCCATCAAGGAACCTTCTCAAATTTTCACATATGAAGATGTGTCTATGCTTCCACTTGATCACATTCAAAGGACTCATGTACTTCTCTTGGATCTGCAAATGCAGCATACGGCTTGAAGACAATCAAATTACTTCATATTGAAGATTAAGTTGTATATTGTTGTAAATTATGGGTTTAATACCCTTTGATGTAATTACCCCAAGTAAAGATTAAAGGGGGGTGTTAGAAGTTGTAATCTTTCCTTGGTGTGTTTATAAACCAAGGTTAGACCTCCTTTCTTTATTGTTATAATATATTAGGATATAAGCCAAGGTATCCTAATATATTTCTTTTTTGTCCTTTTTCCACTACATATTATTTTGTCCTATAGTGGAATATGCGAGGACAAATATTTATTGTAATTTTTAATTTATATTATTCCTCCTTAAGAGGAATCTCACACTTGGCTTCACACACTTATGAATGGTGGCATTCATAGACATGGGAGTTACGCTCTAACTCCTCTCTCTTATCTCTATTTAAGAGATGACCCTCTTCTCTCATTTCTCATGAGGTTTCTTCCTCTTCTCAATTATGTATGAGTGATTGCTCTCTCTCAGGCTTTTCATGCCTCATTCATAATGTCACAAGGGGTTTTCTTTGCTTTCCCCTTTTCAAATATCTTGTCTCATGGTGTTGGATCTTGAAGCTTTCTCTCTCCTATCTTATGGTAATATCTTTTCATGCATTAACTCGCTTAGATTCTTTCCTGGTATTGCTTATTTACATTTTTTTTTCTATTTATAACATTAAATAGGATTACTTAAATGATGTAATTAGATTTAGGTGTCTACATTTTTTCCCTCTTTGACATAGTGTTGGGATAATACTAATTCAAAAAAGTTTGAATGTAAATGACATGAAGAAGATTTTTAAACAAACAATGTTTCCCCAGTCTCAAGCAAAAAGAGGAGAGAGTAGATTGTGTGATGCCCCCTTGAGAAGGTGGTGAAGAGAGAAGATGAGGCCTGATGACTTTTTGAAAAAAATGAGAAACTGGGGTGTTGACTCCTGTTTTGGTAGAATTTTAACAACCTTTTAAAAAGAAGAGAATACCTAGGAGTCAGCTAAAAACCATAATATTTATTCTAGTGAACAAATTAAAAGGACCAATTGACAAGACCCTACAATGTCTTCTTCACTTTAGACTCTACAAAATTTAGGTGGATTTACCTAGGAATTCATTTTCTCCCTCCAATTCTCATGTCTTAACATGAATTCCAATATAACACATAATTCACCTCATATTCTTCTAATTCTAGGATTACCAAAGGAATGACAAATAGCTAATCTATCAAACCCTAAGATCCCATGAGTCAAGCACAGGTTCACTTTTAGATCTTCAACAAAGAAGCTTTAAATGATTTTATTTATAAATGAATACACAATATGAACTTCCAAACTATATCAACTTTGATGATGACTAGTGCCTTATCCATTGGGATGCTATTTCACAAAAAAAATGACTTTCATAATTAGATATACCTCAATAGTTTGTGAAAAGAAATCAATATTTGATCAGGAATCTCATTCTCATTAGAATATTCTTATGATAACTAGTAGTCCTCTCAAACTACATTAAGCATTTACATAATCCATTGGATTATTAGTAGAACATAATCTAAAATATAATTCCAGAAAGAATCATAATCGAGATTCAATAAATTTTTCTATCAAATTTCAAAAAATCAAAAGTTACAAAGAAGAGACAATATTCATATTAAATAACCATTCTACTAATGCTTTGGTATTATCTTCCTTGAAAACATATAATTCAATGTCAACATTTTACAGAGATGCTCAACAAGACTTAGTATTGTTAACCATCTTTTTCATTCTAACTTTAGAAAGTCACTATACAGTATACATGGATCGACTCAGAAAATGAACAAAACTAGTTAACCAAAATGATTATTAGACCCATTCTCTAGCCTTGGGAACTTATTTATATAACATGAGTTGCAAAAATATTCAGGTATAGAGGAAAAAGATAGCTATCATTTTGACAAAAAAGTTACACAAGAGACAAAATGTCACCGTCCTCATAGTATGAGAAACTAAAAAATATTTATGTCATCTTTTTCTTGACAACAAAGTAGTTTCTCATCAAATTCTTTGTGGTGGGGTAGGGGCTTCTTCTAATTTGTCCATTTCTTATTTCTCAACAATTTTTGATGATTTTCCTTCATTCTTTTTCTCAATTCAGATGGTGCAGCCACCTTTTCCTCCTCCTTCTTTCTCTAATATGATTCTCTAGCTTCTTTAGTTGCTAATTTGAGGTCCCCTTCCTCAACTTATTTTGGTGTGTTATCCTCAGTTTCCTGTGCTAGTTGCGAGACCACCCCTTCTATCTCTAGCATTGTTACCTGAATAACTTTTTCAATAAATTATTTTTCTTTAGTGGCCATAGATTTGTTCATTGATTCAATCTTAGATGCCATCTAAAAAAGTTTTGAAGCTAAAGAATATTTTTCCATTCATTTATTGAAAACTATATCATCTAGCCAATTGAAATTAAGGATTCCTTTCTCTTTATTCAAAATATCTTTTCTAAGCTTCTTTATTTCCTCAAAGTCTTGGTGGAAAGAATCAAAGAATATCTAGACATTAACTATTTCTTCTACAGTCCTAGCAAACTAGATATAATTTTCTTTGTTAATCACATCATTCATTCTTACACTCATTATTTCTTTTACTTCATTTCCCTATTCCTATTTATCTTTAATGTTACCAAGGCCTTTTAGCACATGAGGAAAAACATCAAAGCTTCTATTGAGATACCTAGAAAAGCATGTTCTCAACCTTTTCTATAGCATTTCCCTCTTAAGATCAAAGTCCAACAAGTCAGTAGCTTGATCATATGTCCTTTCAATTTTTTCATCAATCTTATTAATAATAGTGGCACATAAGAAAGTGATATCATCTTCTCTACTAATCCATTTATCCAAAACCTATCTTAAAGCACCTTGATTATGCTCAAGATCACTCAAAATTCCTACTAGCTTTGACATTTCCAAATGGAATAAGGGCCAATTTATTCTATCAACTAAGAAAAAGATTGTATCCTTGACTCTATCCTCATGTTGAAATTATACATCTATCCAGGATAACTCAAGTTTAGCATTCTCTTCATCCAATTCTTTTGCAGTGTAGAGTTGTTGAGCTTGAGGTGTAACTTGGATATGAATGATAGGTCCAGTAGGAAGGGGTGGAGCAGGGGATGCTACAATCATAGGTTGACTTGGTCCTTCCAACATTTTTTTCTTTCCTTACTACTTCTCTAAGTTTGCAATGATTCACTCCATTCATATATTTTCCTTCCCCGTTCATCATAGGCTTCTAGCACCTTTTCAAATCTAGTGTTCAAATCAATGAATTTTTGTTTCTCTTTCCTAAAAACAACTAGGTTGAAATCAGATACTTCTTTACTCATGAGTATAGATTTTTCACTATCTACATTTGATACTCTATATACTACAGGAATCCCTATATGCTATGATTTTAAAGCTTCTTGGAATCTAGATTGGTTTTTCTTTTGGATTGACCACATTACAAGGTCCTTATGGTCATCACTATATTTCACCCCTTTATGGGCTTCCTTAAATTTTTCCTTTGCATCAAACTTAACATATTTTTCCTTCCTGTTCGCATAAAAAATAATTGCATTAATAATGTCCCATTCAAGCAGTATTAGAATACCAACATCTTTGAGTACTTTTCTTCCCCCTTCAATGGTTATTTGATCAAAATTTTGCATCAACTCACTCTTGATTTCTTCCTCAATTTTAAAGTCCTATCTATTAGGTTTCTTTGACTTTAATTTATTACATTTTGCCTCAAAATTGGAAAATTAGTTCTCCACAAAAATTGAAAGAAGGCCCTAGACTTAAAAAAACCATCATCACATACAAATTTCTTAGTAGCCTACTCTATGACAGGATCCATTTCTCTTCCCTTGTAATCCTCAATAGTGAGGTCTAAGAGTGACATTGGGGGTTCTTGAGGCATTCCTTCTTCTATTTCTGATGTTGTTATTAAAACATCATCCTGGCCTCTCATTTATCTCAACTGTTCTCTCAATATATCCTCACTATCAAAATATATAAGAGTTTGGGAAGGTGAATACTACTTTTTTCTTGATAAAGATCTCACTTCTAACTTCTACTTCTTGGCTGCTGGCTTTGAAGGAGGGCTTTCTAAATACTGCCTCTGATAAATTAGCATAGGATGCATCCCCACATTTCTAGTAAATACATATCCAACCTTTCTCTAGAGGGTGTATTTTCCTAGATTGATGGAAATTTTTCTTAATAATCTTCTTTCCAACTCCTTTTCTTGGTCTTGATATGCCCTTATTAATATCTCTTTCTTTTCATTCAATGTTTGCATTGTTCTAGCAAAATGTGTGATCAATTTATTCACTTTGTCTCCCCAAAATTTTATATCACCCAAAGGATCATACTCACTATCTAATGCATTATAAATTCAAAAAATATACTAAAAACTCTCCATTTTCCTTCTTTGCTTCATGTTCTTGTAAATAAAACTCAATTTTGATTATATCCTCAAGATAGTAAAATATGTGATTATAAGATTTAGCCTTAGTTTTTTCGTTAGACATTTCATAAAATCCTCTTGGGTCTATAAAATGATAATGAAACTGAGGCATCAAATATTTTCCAAAAACTTACCTAGGTGTCTACATCCTCCCTTGGGTATAAAAAAATGGTGAGTGATTGTGAAGCTTAGAAAAATTGTTCCTCTAGATCTTCCTACCAATTCTTTTTCTTCTAGCCCTTGAATTTCCCATAGAAATTCAGTAACTCCTACCTTTAAAGGTACTTGGTAGGACATGACATGAGGCTTCCCTTGGAATATGTATACTTTGAAGATAGTAGAGGAAAAATATGGGATGAACTTGTTGGAAATATAGTCAGTTGGATGTGTAGAGTGTTGTCATTTATGACAACATGTATTCAATATTTCATTTATGTATTTAGAGTTAGAAAATTGTCTAAGTGTTAGACAATTTGCAATAGTATAGAGACATATGTGATATGTATAGATGACATGCTTAGTGTTAGCTCATGCACAATTGAGGATAGCTTTATGACAATGTCATGATGATGTAGGTCAGTGTGCAGATGTGTACAGGCAATACATCACAAGTTCTACTTGATTTACCAATTTAGGTATTTAATAAGATAGAATAAAGCATATCAAACATAAGAGTTGTACAAGTTAGGAATTATTTTGGTGACAAAATAATTACTAAGTCATGATGGGCTGACATTATAGATATTAATTCCTAAGTGATTTTATATCAAGTCAAGCATGTAAAGATATGAAGGCTGATTGAGAAAAGATTTAGTAACTTGCTAGATATAAGTAAATATCTTATCTTGCACAAATAATGTGTAAGATGTGTGATATGCAAACTATTGCGAAGATAGATTGAAAGATATATGAGCCTTATGTGATATGAAATTTGATGTATGATTAGATCAAGTACGAGTTTCAACAAAGAGAAAGTATTGTATGTATATCTATACCTGTGAAGAACTTTATTTCTTATTGCATGTTAGGCTAGTGGACTCTTCTTGCATATATTGTATTTGATCTACCAACTCCTAATAGGGTTGAGAATTTTAATAGGGCCTAGTCCTCTAACATGGACTCAAGACACTATATGTACTTCATAGGCTTCTAATAGGGTCAATATCCTTAACATGATTCTTTTGTTTAGTGAATCATCTAGTGGGTATCATCCCCACTGGGGTTTTCCCTTGGCTAGGGTTTCCCTAGTTAACAAATAATGGTGTTGTGACTTCTCTTTGTGTATGGCTATGTTTACAATTTAGTATTGTTTATTTATTTTCAAATGAAAGTTATAAAGCAATTAACAATATTTAGTTGTGGGTGAATATTGATTCACCCCCCCTCTCAATATTATCTATTTCTAACAATTGGTATGAGATCCTAGTTACTTTGAAGAGGCTTTTTGAGTAAGATTCCTATGGATATGGAATAGTTAAAGAGAAATCTTGAAGAAGCTCTTGAATAGATTGACCTTCTTATTGAAGAAAGAGATAACTTGAAAGATAGATATGAATATGCAAAAGTTTACATTTGCAAACTGAAAGACAAGATTGATGATCTAAAATTTGTAAATGAATCAAATGTGCAAACTAGTGACAATGATGAAGTAAGAAATCTCAAGAAAGAAAATGAGATCTTGAAGTATGAGTTGAAAATTGTTGAACTTAAGTTGAGCCTTAAGAAAAATGTTAGTAAGATTGAACCAGATCTAAAATATGAGAATGCAAACCTTAGATTGTATTGAGCTATCATTTTTCTTGATGCTTAACGATAGGAATCCTTTTGAACTCCTCTCTTGAAAAGCTAATCTAGGATCAACTCCAAGGTTTTGGGTGATCTTGCCACCTATTAGAATCTGGCCGATTAAAGATAAATGTATTTGTTTACAAAGAAGCCTTTTATAGTTTGAACCAATTTTAGATATGATGATCAATCTACTTTTTGTTTCAAAATTAACCAAAAAAATAGATATATTTTTGGTATTTTCTATTTTTTAAATGATTGCAATCTAACAATGCAACTATATGAATTCCTAATTTGACCCAGGGTTAGCAAAGAAAATAACAAAGATAAGGTAACAAGAGATGAAAGTAAATAATATGAAAGGGAAATTCCTAATGGGCATAAACCATGGTAGCAACACGTCTGCGAGTTAAATTTTTGAAAAGATCAGGTAGGAAACCAATGAAAGTAGGAGCATCGCTTCCTCAAATCCACTGATGTAATCATCAATGTAAACTTAGTAAAACCAAAAGATGTTTCACTTCTTATCAAATCACAAGGCCATGGAAAGTGTGCTCATGTGAGACAAGAAGTTATGTAGGAACAATAGGGTGATCTCTTCTCCAACTCTATATGTTAGCAAAATTCGTCAACACACGACAAACACAAGAACTAAAACATCACACAATTAAATAAACACAAAAAAACTATTGGGTCCATTATTATCATGAACAAGAATACACAAAAAATAACACATTCTAACAAGAATACCTAAACTCAAAATGCTAGCACTAGTAACATATATTATTACATCAAAATAATGACCTGGAATGCATGTTACATTCCTGAATTTATAAGAAATCATCTCCTCAATTTGTGTTGAGAGTGAGAAATATCTTCATGTAAATATATGCTTCTAAACTAATAAAAAAATCTAATTATATACAAACTGACTCTCTAAATGTTGCTAAGTAGGACTCCACCCATGTTTATATCAATTAATGGGTGCATGGGCCATTACATGTCTTAAAACAAAGAAAGAAATAGTAGATAAGAAGAAGGAAGATGTAAGAGGATCTGGGAGTCACTAGAAGCTCTAAAAATGGAAGCTTGGCTTTCTCTGAATGTTTCTAGGAGTTAAATTACGGTCAAAATGCATTTTCGATGCATGAAAAGCTTTAAATTTGGAACTAGTAGTTAACTGTTAGTGCATCTCTCACTTCTTCAAAATTTCCAATGTACCTTTGGAGTAGCACACCTTTGCACAACTATGCACCTTACATATCTACGTACCTTGTGCACCTGTGGACCTACACACTAGTGCACTAGTGCACCTGTATGAAATTTGTGTAAGGTGCTCAATTCACCAAAAAATCAAAGTTCTCAATTTTGAAAATAATTTCTGTGTTTTTCTTAGATGAGGTCTAGGAGCACTCTAGTGTACTTATTTTCCCCTTTTTTGATGATATATACCCTCTTTATAGCCAAATATTTTCATAGATTTGAACTCCTACTTCTTCTATCTGAAACCCCAAGGCACTTGTGTTGAATCTTGTAATTAATAGTTGCATAAGATGAGGAACTTGTTCTGGTCCATGTGTCCAAACTCTATATCTTTGATCTTTAGTGTAAATTCATGAATCAAAACTTACGCGTGACTCCTTTGAAGGTGAAGGTTACCAGCTTAGGTGAGATCTCCGTTGTTGTTGATAATGAAGATGCTATGATGATATGTGCACATGCGTGTTATGTGCGACATCTTTGTGTTATGCACACTTGCACACCTTCATGTTACTCACATCTTTGTGCATTGTGAAGTCCATTCCTTGGTTTTTTCTTCTCTCTAACTACCTGATCCATTCTAGTCAAAGACTAGTGATTGAGATTATCTAGAACGATCAAATGTTTGAATCTTTTTCATATTTTTTAACAAGATTTTTTAGGCATTTTTAACTAGCTTTTTCAGAGGTCTTCTACTCAAAATTTCAAGTTGAAACTTTCATTAGTCACTAAAATTGGGTAGCCAAAGGATCCCTATTTTAAGGACTAAAATTAGATTTCTAGTTTTTCTTTCCAATGGTGTAAACGATTTTAAATTTTGATCTCTAGGTCAAAAGTTATGACCTCAACAAGTTAAGGATGCCTTTTTCTATTTGCATAAAGAAGAAAAAATTAGTTATCTCATGTTGGAAGACCCAATTTTTGACCAAATCTCGACCAAGATCGACCAACCCATTGGTTAATAATTTTGACCAATACATTGGTCGAAACCTTTGAACCATGTCGGCACAAGTTTTGCCAATCATTGGTCAAAATTTTGACCAATTCTTGGTCGAAAACTGCCAAGTTTTGTTCAAAATTTTGACCAATGATTGGTAAAAAATAGGCAAGCATTGGTCAAAAATGTCGACCAATGCTTGGTAGAAAATTGTCAAGCATTGGTCCAAATTTCAACCAATGATTGTCAAAAATAGCCAAGCATTTTTTGAAATGTCGACCAATGCTTGGTAGAAAATGTCCAAGCATTGGTCAAAATTTTGACCAATGATTGGTCAAAAATGGCGAGGCATTGGTTGAGGTACACTTCTTGATCAATTTTTTTTTAAGGCCTACACTTGTTGAGGTACACTTCAACAATGGCCTTTCTTGTGAAATTTCGACCAATGCTTGGTCAAAATTTTTTTTAGGCCTACACTTGTTGAGGTCCATTTCTTGTGAAATTGTTGTGAAATGGCCCACTGATAAAGAGCTCATAACACATTATCTAATTAGAAAGGTTTTAGAAAAAAATTTGACAAGAAGGGCCATTTTTGAAGTGGACCTCAACAAATGTGAGCCTCAGGGAGGGTTCAATTCCCTCCTTTATTATTCACTATGCTTATAATCGCACACACCCGTTTGATCTCGAATGATGATATGTACTGAATGCTAAGTGTCTGTGCTGAATGCTCCAAAACCATCCATTTCATGCCTTCAACTATACACAATGTCTTTCTAGTTTCTTTCTACTCGCACGCCCATTTCATTTGATATGATCATCTAAAAATTGTGTCACTCTAAGCTATCAATTGTTTCCTCTTGATTTATCATCTCATAATTGCTGAATGAGAGCTTTGGGATAAGCTATAGGCATCCATCAAAGCTTAAAGGATTTTTTTCAGACAGTGTAGATGAAGTAGTAGCATTTGCCTTGGGAGACATGCTTGCAAAATGGAAGCATAGATAAGTCATGTGAATTGTTTGAAAGGATGCTTGAATGTAATGTGGTCATCAAAAGCCATGGTTGCTAGATATGCACAAAATAGATATATTGAGAGAATATATTTGTTTAAGTTGCAACTGCCCTAGTAGACATGCATGCAAAATGTGGAGTCATAGGTAAGGCATTTGAACTATTTTATTGATTGCCTCCATGAAATGTCATCTAATGGCAAGCCAATATTGCAGGATATGCATATTGATTTGTTGAATATATCCAGATGATGTAGTGACATTCTTGTTACTATAAAATGCCACATATGTATAAAACTAAGATTGCAACTCTTGTTGAGGTTGTAAATTATGTTGAACATAGTCTCAAGCCATAATAGTTTTCTATCTGCCAAAATTAGAAAGAGAATCATACAAACTTGTGCGAGCTCTTTGTATTTTCTTTGATATGATATTTAGGAAAAGGATGAGAAACAAAACTCTAAATAAGCAGGCAAGCTCACCATGTGCTCTACACCCCACCGGTAAATCTACTCTAATAAAAGAGGCTATCAAAAACTAGTTCACTTTGCATTTGTAACCTTGGGTAGGCTCTTAGCAACATTCCAATTATGTTATGTTATAATACTGACAATTTGATGAGTGATGAGTAGAAAAGAGAGAAAGCATATTCCAAACACTATGGTCTCCCACCTCCACTGCACATCGATACAATTACAAGAAGACAATAACAATAAGTTGGAAATATACTTTATTCAAGAATAAATTCTTTACTCCAAATGTATTCAAATCACGAGGTTGCTGATTCATTGTATATAAACATACCTTGTGAGTTTGTCTCCATATTGATCTCATGGCAGACACTATGTATGTTTATGTAGTAAAATGTTGAAGAGCAAGAATGCCTTTTAGCTATTGGAGAGAAACAACAGTGGCTGCTCCAGCCATGAAACCCATGATAGTTGCATGTGATAGAAAGTCTATAATGAATCCCAACCTATAGAAGAATCCTATGAAGGACAGACTTTGAGAGGCTTGCATAGTGACAATATTGCATTATTAGACATGTAAATCATCAACCTAAAAATGGCCATGCTTGCTTGAAAAATCCTAGCAAAGAATGTTGCAGTCAGGGCCAAGTGCAAAGCCAGTTGAGGATTTTGTGTTGGGGAGACCTCCTTGGTAATCAATGATCCTATAAGAAGTGACACAATCACCAATGATCTATAAGATGGCTTATAGCCTCATCCAAATCACCTAAGAAACTTTGAGATTAGAACAAATGCAAAAGGCAATCTATGTGATACCCTTCCAGAAATAATATATGATAGCCACTCTATGGATTCTATTAGCAAAGAGATATCATTTGACATTGCCTCCATTGATTTGCCCTTGGCTACTTGGGTAGAATCTCATTTCTCTTCAATTACTTCAACAGAGAGATTTCCCATCTGTCATAACTACATATGTTAATTAAGGAGTTTATGTTAACAACATCAATCATGTAGAAGCTCCAAAAGCAATACTAACTCAGACTTAGAATGTACTATGACATACATATTATAGTTTTCAATAGAAAATATTATCAATTGAAGCCTTACTTTTAGTGGGGGGTCATTGTCTGGTTCAACAACTCCTTCATTGTCAAGTTCAATGTCTGATTCAAAAATCTCATTATCATTGATGTTTTCTTCTAGCACTTTTGGTGTAGCACTTGAAGTACCAAATTGTTCATCTAGATCTATATCATCATCACTTTCATCCTTGAAAGTACTTTTTTGGAGCACATTTTATAGAAATTCAGTACAAACATTTTGGATTCTCATGAATGTTATAATTCATATCAGTATAAAACTCCATAGAAACTGATAAAATTGATTCAACACATGCTTGCTTTGTTACAATTCCTACCTGAAACTCCTTGGAATAACACTAGTGAGTTCTTAGGTGAGAATAAAGTTAAATATGGGAATCAGTTTTTATTTAGAAAACCAACTAATACAACACAAAATGTACACAAGAAAACTTCAAAAGCACAAATACCGACTCAACTTTGGAGTACAAACGTATGATATTGAGATATTTTATAAATTGTAATTCTAATATAAACCTACCTGCTAAATCATAATATGCTTGTTTGCCTCAAAAACACACAACTGAATCCTAATAGTAAGATCACAATTTGACTTCTTGTGTAAAATATCTCCTACTTATCAAGCTTCAAATATCTTAATCTTTTTTTACTTTACTTCTTCCAGTAATGCTTGAGAATTCAATGAGACTTAAATGTTTCAATTTGAAACAAGTACAAATTTCCCGATATCTAAGTGTCCAAGTCATTTACTATAGTCTACACTAATGCAATGTCTTTGTTCCTCATATATTTTGCCTAAGAAATTAATTAAACTAACTAATTAAATATCAAATTATCTTGATATTAATGATATTCTTTTATTCCATTACTGAGTTTCTTTCATTCCATCCATCCCATATGATGATTATCAGGAGAATTTTCCAATAGAATTTAAAGGTTTTCTTTCAATTTTCAATGTCTATCCTTCTATAAGGGACTTAGTAAATTTGGACAAGGTCCTTTCTAGGTTCAAGTATTTTCACAAGGAGGAACATGAGAAAAATTTGGTTATTTAGGGGGGGTTCCAGATACTTCTATGCTGTGAAAATAGTATTAACTATTTAAGTTATTACAAGCTCAACATAGTAACCACAAGTACACTTAGCTAGTTTGCTAAAGTCTTGATTCCCAATTAATGGGTTGCATTAAATGCAAGCATGCTGTAATTGATCTTAATATTAGTGTTAGTAATGATTTTTTGTATTGAAATCATAGATTGGTGAAGCCAATGGCAAGAGCTATTTATTAATGAATTTTTAACTGAAATCATGTATCACTAAAACCCATGGTAAAAGCATTCAAGTTACTAGATGAAACTTATTCTATGAGCCTGTATATTTGAGTTGTAGAGTTTTGCCACACAATCTTTCTCCATCATCATATATTGACCATATCAACTTCATGCAAAATTTATACAACTATGGTACTCGGTAAATAACATTCATTCCTTTGCATTTTCTTCATCTTCTGCTTCATTCACATTGACTATGAAAGTGTACCCTTTATCACACCCAAGCTATCAATCACACAGGAAATATAGTCTATATGTCTTCTCTCCAAGCTCTGAAGGTGCAGTAAGGAGAAATACCCTCTTAATGGCCAGTAGCTGATTGCTTTTTAAATCCCCAATTACTAGCCACCATACTTCTTCCTTTGCTTTGGGATACCTTGGTGCATCAACTGGACCCAACTCATGTCTACCTTCAAGATCTCTTACTAGAGTGACCTACATTATTACATTCGCTCTAGTGCTCACATCATCACTGTCAACTATGTCATATGCCAAATCAATGTTTGGGAAGTGATTACAAAAATGAGCAATGTCTAATAGCTGTGAATCTATCATTTGTAACAATTTACGCCTTTCATCATCCTCCATCTCAACTAAATCAAAAATAGTTTTAATGTTTTTCCCTGGATTTTCATGGCACTTCTTAGCAAGTTCCTTGGTGAAATGTGGAAGTTGTTATAGGACCAAATCACAGTCCCAAAGACCTTGTGTAACCATTTGGCTCAATTCCATTGCTAGAAGAGTTGGATTGGACCAACCATTACCAGAAATAACATCCACCATAGCTTGAAGAAGCTGGTTAGCAAAAAGAAGCTCACTGATCTAGTGTTAGGCTGCCAGCTATGACATGCCTTGAAAATTGAGCTTACAACAATGCATTTGCCTTTACATGTGGATCGATATATTTTGGTTTGTCAATACAAAATTTTGATGATTTATCAATTTTCTTATTGTTTCTTCTTCACCTGGCTGTATGGGAAGCTGTGAATACTTTGACTAATACCCTATGACCAAAATAAAATCTATAATTAACCATTAACCCAACAAACTTCTGCACCTTGGAACAACAAAGCAACTAAAATCATGGCCCAATCTTCTACAACCTCCACAAGGTTAGACAAGGCTTGACTCACCTTACAAGAAGGACCTTACTGAGGTTTGTTGCTGCTGCTTTAAGTCAGAGACCCAATTAATAGAATCCTATGGTCCCTCATTCAGAATGATGAGTTCACTGTCGATTTGACTTACAATTCTTTTCTTAAGGTTGCTACAGACACTACCTATTGGAAAAAATTGTGGGAAATCTAATGCATCCACAAAGTGAATTTATTCTAGTGGATTGTGTTGCATGGTAAATATCTTACGCTAGAAAACCTTGCCAAATGTTTATTTAGTCTAGCCAATAGTTGCAACCTTTTTTTGAAGGAAGAGAAAAGGATCAACCACCTCTTTTTGCACTGTGAATGCTCCATTTTTATTTAATAACTCATCCTAAAAAATCTCAACCTCCCTAGGTTGTTCAATGAAAAATACAACAATTTACTAATGGCTAATATTTCCCCTCCTAGCAACCTTTTCTCCAACTTCTTTGACAACAATGCCCCCCTGCCCGCAATTTCTGTTGGAGCATCCAAAAGGAGCATAATAATAGGATATTTAGGTATACTAAACTATCTCCTCTTATTTTATTTTTCCTTGGAACCATGTTACTAATAGAGAACCCTTGTGTTTTCCATTGGAAGAGCCCCAACCCCCAAGTACCCCCTTGAGGTTTCTAACCTTCAAATTACTAAGAATTGGAAAATTGATAGAGGGTTTAGAAGACATGATAATTCTAAAATCCTCACTAGAAAGGAAACTAAATGGATCCCATGAACCTCTTGTGGGACAAAATTAACTTTTAAGGTGAGGTGAGTAGTGGTAAAGAGGTTGTGGGAGGATTAATCTACAATGGCAGGAGTTTCCTTATAGATGTGTATGTTGGTCCTTTCAGCAACCATACTGTCAACAAAGTGGAGGGTATGGCCCTCTTGTGGGGGTTGAAATTTTTCCTTGAGTTGGGATCCACAAAATTGGAAATTGAGGAGGACTCTAAAATCATTATTGATGTGGTTAAAGGTTGTTCTAGGGCAGGGTGAAATGTGAATACTATCCTCAATGACATCCTTAACCTTCTTTATAATTTTGATACGGAGAAAGTAAAACATGCATATAAGAAGGGGAATTCACTGGTAGATTCTATGGTTTTTTTTGGTCTACTGTCTATCAGCTTGAATTGTTGGAGGGCAATCAATCTTGTTCCCAAGACTACCCAAAACCTCATAAGGTAGGAGCAGGGTGTTGCCAATCTTGGTGATTGTGATATTTAAACTTTATAGATAAGGATATCTTAAACCTAAAATGATGGGGCCTTGCCTCCTTGGAGTCATATTTTTTAATATAAATGTTATCCTCGATTACTCGTTCAAGATGGATGTTGATTAGGATTTTGTTTCCATGGGTTGGTAGAGTTGGACTTACACTCATAACCTTGTTCTATGTACTACTCATGATGGTTTCACCATATGCGTGTGACCTCACCTTTTTTATTGGTGTTCTACAATAGATTTGGGTGGGACTACTATATAGCTTTTTATTGTGAGTAATCTTTCACCTCTGAATTTTAATCTTTATACTATGCAAATGTGGTGGAAGTGAAATAAAATACTCTTTTAGATTAATTATAAAATACTCCTTTCTAGTCAATGAATTCACTTACAAATTAATATCTTTTAAGTATTTGTATAACTCAGCCTTTAAGCTTAATTATTAACCAACAATGTTATTGTTCAAAGACTTCACTATTCTTGCTATGAAATTTGATTCTTGATATTGAGTATACAAGATGACATTGGCAGATTTCTCAATTGTAAGATACAATATGGTCTTAAACTCCTTATGTTCACTTCCTTGACTTGACATTATAATTCTATATTCAACATAGGTTTATAGGTGTACATGGTAGATATAATCCTGTAATGTTCCCTATCCTAGTTATATGCTATTTGGGATTCACTTCTCTATATGCTTCTCTCGATATAATTAATATTCTTATATTTATCCTCTTTAAATCACCTTGTTTGATTAAATCACTTTTTCTAAAATATAGGTAATCCACAATTGGTGTTTCCACTATGAGTAGATATTATTACCTATTTTTTTTTCAAATATAGGTTTTCTTTGTTAAAGAATGATATAATGATTCTTCTTGTAACTATTTGTTATCTATAAATAATGCTCTGAGTTCATAATACTCAACTCTCTATTCTAATATTAATATCTGATGTAAATAAATGCCCCATGACTGTCATTCTGTATTCTTTGGCCCCTATAGAATGTATGGTATTGATATCTCTATAGTATTCTTCCTTAAATTCCTACTAAATGGACAATGTTTTACTATGTTGTAGCTGATGATAATGTCAACACTAATTTGGAAGATTAATTGATGACTATATTAGATTGTTAAATCGATCTTCAAAGATGATTTCTATGTTCATCTCCTTACCATTTGTACTAGATACTCTATACCAATGGTTTGATGAGCCTCCTCCATTATTTGTAGACTCAAAAAACCTATAATTTTAGAAGAAGACATTTATAATAACATAATGAGTTAACTATGAAATTACTGAGCTCATATAATATTAGCATTGGCTATTTGGCTCTTTCACTAGCATGGCCCACTAAAAATCTGAATGAGTCCTTCTTGACCAATTCCCTATTCTCTATTCTTTGAGAGAATTGTGTCTGATGTTGTTGAAGCCAAGGTCCAAGGAAAAAATTGGTTATCCTCCATCAAGAGCCTATGTTCAAACTTTATGAGCATCATTGTGCCCTATGTCCCCCTCTAACCACCAATGTTCTCTCCATCACCGACCAAAAACCTAAACTTTCTCCCTCAATGTGTTGCCCTTTACAGTCTAAAATTTAAAACTCTATAGCTACTCCCAATGTGATCTATATTTCTTCTAGTGACTCCTATATCCTGGATACCTCAAGTGCTAAAAATTGAAGAGAGGCCTTGTAAGCCCAAGAAACATGCCTAGACGAAAAAGCCAAGAAAATGGTCCTTGACCTTGACTATGATAGTGATGAGGACACTCAACAAAAAAAAACATGTTTCTTGAGTAGATTGGCTAAGGAAAGGGGTAAAAAAGATATCAAAGACTTGGCTAAAATAGAGGAGACATTGTGGAAAGTGAAAGCAAAATTTTTGTTAAGAGTGAATCAGATGACTCTTCCTATAAGGAAAACCAAAGCCCCATGAGGGACCCTTCCCTAAACCCTTCTATTAATCTCCCTCCTCTCACCAGACCATGTAGAATAACTTCTACTCCAAACCCCCTACAACCCCCCATAATGTCTCCCCTATTGAACCTAAGCAATGTTGCAGTTGATAGTTTTAGCAAAGGAAAGACTAGTGGTCACTTCATGAAATGCTGCAACTCTTCTTCTTCTCACTTATACAACCCAAGCATCATGCACCAACCTTGGCATAAGGTGATCAAGGAACCCCAACCTTCCTAACATCTAAGGGAACCCAAAAAAACATCAACACACCCAAAACAAATCAAGTATATGGCAGACCTGTTGTTAGCAGTCATAAGGTAAATTGCAGCACTTGACTCTTATACCATACACACAACCAAGAATGCAATTGGATCCTCTAGGACTCCCAAGCACCAAGGATAGTTTGAAAGAACTCCTATATGACCAAAACAAGGTGTCACAAAGGTTAGAAACCCTGTCATCCACTTACCAAGAAAACTGCTACAAATAACCAAACAAGCACTTAGGTTTCTTAGCATTGTTTTCCACCAATAACTCAAAATGTCTACAAAGGACTAGGCAAAAAAAAGAAAAATTCAAACACCTTTTTTAAAGTTCCAAAAGATTGCAAAGTTTCAAAACCTAACTCCACTCCAAGATACCCTAACCTTAATCTTGCACACAGGCCTAATTAGCAACTTTAGGCTTGGTCTACAATGAAAAGGTTAAAAATAAGGGTGCATGGATGAATTCTTCAACTTTAGTGTGTCCTCCTAGTCAAATTTAAGATGCCTTTCCTCCACACCAAGTCCCAAGTTCCTTTTATCACTCTAACTCATCAAATTACAAAAACAAGGTCTAATACATGGGTCTTATTAGACCTAGGGCTTGCTCTTAAAAATTCTTGCTGCAATCTCCTGCCTCCAGGCTTTTGAAGTTTGATAATACAATGCCCTAGTTTTCTCCATACCAAATTGGAGAAAATTCCAATGGTGGGAATTCAAACTAGGGCCATTCCTTTGGCCAAAACCCTTGTTTTGAGGGTTTCATAGGTAGCAAGGAAGAAAAATATATAACTTGCAAATGAAATCAAATCTCTCCTTGAAACCAATGCCAAAACTTCATAAAATTCAACCTCCAACTTTTCAATGCAAAATAGCCACCGTACAACCTTTAGGAGTTTGTACAATATAGAAAAATAGTCAAAAAGGCCCAAAAACAATAGATTTTATTAGTTTAAAAGCAAGTACAATGGTTAATAAACTATTGTCACTTAGGTTTGCACCCTTGTCCAAGGCCTATGCACGAGGACAACCTAGTGAAACATGGAAACAACCTCCAAGCTGTGGGACTTGAACTATGAGGTTGAGTCTTCGGAGAAGGTCAGCTTCCTCTTACTATCAGTGTGCACCTAACTACTCTCAAAAGGAAAAGGGGAAGAAGGAGATGCAGAAAAAAACTCTACCCTACCTAAACTACGGAGGTGATGCACCAAAATAGAGTGTTTAGACCCATTTCTGCCCATATATGCACTATTGAACCAGAATGAAACTAAGGATATATACATATAGGCTTGTTTTGATCTAATAACCTCATGCAGATCAAGAAACCAAACTGAATAACACAAGGAAAGAGGAATCTCAGTTATATATTATCCAGTAGGCAAAAATAGATACAGTATGTAGGCTACAGATCTCGACAATACACCAATGAGAGGCAAAAGGGATGCACATACACATCAATGGCTGAGGGAGATAAAACAGAGAATCATTCAGTTCAAAGGCATAGGGAATGTTACACTGAGAGTTGCAGAGCAATATCAAAGAAATCAAAAAGAGTCGACCCTTGGAAAAGATTACAAAATTGCCTTTATAGTTCAAGCATAACTGAGGGAAATGATTCTGCATTAACTTCTCAATCACTGCCATTGAACCCCAAAATATCTTATCAAAGATCACACTCGAGCATGGTTTTGAAGTACAAAATTAGATATTCGATTGAAGGAACACCTTGAGTAGACAGAAGCGGCACCAATGAATGATCCTGACATAGTAGATGGATCGACTGAGATGGTGGAGTGTTTCCTTATGCCTTGCATTCATTTTTGGTAGGTTAGAATTGATCGCAAAGATCAGATCGCAAGATAACATTGATCATCTTTGCTTCCTAGTTCATGAATCAATAGGGTTGAAGCAAGTCAAACAGGCTATACGAGCCAGCTGGGTCATGTGGGCCAATCACCTTTCTTCATTTTGCCACCTGGGGAAGTCTTTCGTGGTTGACCTTCTGTCATCAGACTAACCATGCTGCCCTTGCAGATATTAATATTAACTGTGACGATTACATTAATCGCCAGCCACCGACTGTCCTTTCTGACCAGACTAGCGAGAAATGTGTCAACAAGGCACTGTGTCCCCAACATAAACCTTGAGTGACTTACCCATAGCGAAGTGGCGATGACCATCGATCAGCCTTGATTTGACGATCGTGAAGACTTGTCATAATCCACGTTGTCCTTACCCCAGACCCATCATATTTGGCACCACCTCTGCAACTGCTGTCGTATCCAATCGACACCTGGCAACACCTCAGCGACTGCACCCTAGTGAGACCTGGCCCCATTGACACGTGGCAACCTATCACTACGTCGCTATGTTATCTCTTGAGAGGTTTCTGATGGCGAGATAGCGCCAGCCATAGATCTTTGCAGATCTGACGATCATGAAGACTCGTCTCTTGACTGTGCTAGCTGAACTAAAGATCTGGTGCACGTGGCTCCCTCTGATTTGCCACTGTGACACCAGACTCTGCCAACTAGGCAGATGAAGTACCTGATGTAACCAAACCGCTTGCCTAAAACCTCATCGTTTATCTTCTTCAGCCCGCCAAACCTTGCTGCCGAACATGCTAACTCACTGTTATTGGCACACCTTTTTCAACGAGCGCCATCCTCTACCCTACAAGTTGGACCCACCAAACACGCGTCAACCAGTCGCTATGTCTCCATCATAACCCTCACACAACTTCATCATAGCGAGATGGCGACAACCATTGATTAGCCTTGATCTGATGGCAGAGAACTTGCAAGGCGTAAAAATATCATAAGGTTCGAAACTTAGGTAATTTTGATATCTTCGTGGGTATTAAAATATTAGTAATTGAGTAGGTGATCGTTGGGAGGGGTAACATTCAAATTTTGAAATTTGGCAGGGCAAACAAAATGTGGTAACATTCTAGTGACTCACAGGGGGCATGAGCCTACTCGATGCATAAGACTAGTGCCTGTAAACAATCCATTGGGCTATGGAGTCAAGAATGAGTCTGAAAGGTACAAGTCTGAGAACTGCAAAACCCTAACCCCTCTGTAAGGAATTTAAAACATAAAAAACCCTAGATCTACCTTTGTAACTGAAACAAAAAAAAACTTCCTCTGCAACCTGAGACTCTCAAAACTTTGGAAGTTGGCAACTCAAAAGGAGAGCCTTATGCACACACACTTCTTGAAAGGCAGGAAATAACAGAAAAGGAACTAGACTAACTATGTACATGGATTCACAATCTTCATCAGAAGCAAGCTTTAAGATAAATCCCATTGACTGGGATGGGCAAAACTTCACCGTTGGGTCTGCTCAGTTGGAATGCATTAGCCTGTTTGCAACTGGCAATTAGGTAAGGGCCACTCCACAATGCATCAAACTTAGAATGTCTTCCTAGTTTCGCCCTATCAGCATCCCATTTCAGAACTAGATTCCCCTCTTTGAAAGTCCTATCCCTGGCCCTCCTGTCAAAATTCCTTTTCACCTGTTGCTGATGCAACTCCAGGGTCTTCATAGCTTTATCTCTTTTTTCTTCTAGCTCCATCAGCTCTGCCATTCTTACTGACATGGCCTTATCTTCAATCAATTCTAGCTAATGAGCCAACTCCAAGGAAGGGAATTCCAGTGAAATTGGGAGTCTAGCCTCCCTACCATTTACTAGCACAAAAGGTGAATTCCAATAGATCTCTTGGGTGTTATCCTATCAGCCCACAGAGCAGTTCTTAATTTCTTATGCCAGACCCTCTGATTGTCTTCTATTGTCTTCTTCATGATTCTGATTAGATTCTTGTTGGAAGACTCAACCAAACCATTGCCCTGGGGATAATAATTTGATGATGTGCTTAGGTAGATATTGTGATTCATTTCCCATGCACAAATTTGGGTTCCAAAAAAAGATTTAGCATTATCTAAGATGATAGTAGAAGGAGCACCAAACCTAGACACAATCCCATCAAGGAATTCAACAATTGATGGTTCCGCGGCATCCTTCAAGGGAACTGCTTCTGTCCACCTAGTGAAATAATCAGTAGCAGCCAAAATCCATTTATGACCTACACTAGATGGAGGATTAATAGGGCCTATAAAATCCAACCCCCACTGGGTAAAGGGCTGATCCACCTGAATAGGATGAAGGGGGAGAGCTGCAAGCCTTTGTTTGCCTGAAAAGAAAGCACATTTCTCACATTTTCTCACATACCTATAACAATCATGGAACAGAGATGGCCAATAATAACCAGCCCTCATGACCTTCATGGCAGTTGTTCTTGCAGAGAAATGGCCTCCATCAGGGCCATCATGAAGTTCTTTAATCATCCTTTCAGCCTGGTCCTCTTCAATGCATCTCAACAGGGTCCCATTAAAATCCTTCCTGAATAAGATACTATCAATCACAACGTAGGGAATGGACTGCAGTCTATATTGTCTCCTTTTAGTTCTGTCTAATCCCTGAGGGTATCCATTCCCTGATAAGAAGCTCTTCATATTATTTATCCAGCTCTTTGGGCCGTTAACATTTCCTTCCTCCTGCTGCTCTGTTAATACCATAGCAACCTCTTCATCAGAATCCTGACCTAACAACATTTCTTTGCACAATCCTCTCCCTCTTACCAGCTTGGTAATCTGAATATCAACATTATATTCCATTACCCTAGTGATCCATCCAGCTCTCTTTTCACTGATATCCTTGCTTAATAGAAAATCTTTTACACTGGCATGGGGCACCAACAAATGGATCCTATTGTGGGATAAGAGGTGCTTGAATATCTTCAAGGCTCTGATGACTGCAAGGGCTTGCTTCTCAACAAAGCTATACTTATCTTCATATTCTTTGAGGCCTTCACTAAAGAAAGCTATGGGCTACTCCTCATCCTTGCCATTTGTCTGAGTCAAGATAGCAGAGATACTCGACTCACCACCTAAAGTGTAGATGATGAAATTTTTCTCAAAATTTGGGTATATTAGAGTAGGGGCTGAGGCTATGGCTGTCTTTATCTCTTCAAAACTCTCCTTCCCCTCCTTGGTCCATAAGAAAACCATGTCTTTCTTAAGCATTGATGTAAGAGGTTTCACCATGGTAGCAAGATTAGGGATAAACCTTCTCACAAAGTTTATTCTACCAAGGAAACTTTGCAGCCCCTTCTTGTGTTTAGGAAGAGGAAGGGCAAGTATTGCCTGTGTTCTTTCTGGATCAATGGTCAGACCATCCTCAGATACAATGTGTCCCAATAATTTTCCTTAGCTTGTAGCAAAGACACACTTGGCTGGGTTGAGGGAAACCCCAAACTCTCTACATCTTAGAAATACCTACCTTAGATGATCAAAATGATTTTCTACATCTTCTGAATATACAGTTATATCATCAAGGTATACTAAGACAAACTTATCAATTAATTTTTTGAAGGCCATCTCCATTGCCTTCTAAAATGTGGTGCCTGCATTTGTTAGTCCAAATGGCATCTTGTAGTAAGCATAGGTGCCCCATTTAGTAGTAAATGTTGTTTTATGTCTATCAGATTCTTTAACCAGCACTTGGTTGTAACTAGAGAACCCATCAAGAAAAGAGAATCTCCTTGACCCACTGACTTTGGATAGAATTTTCTCCATAGAAGGGAGAGGATGGTGATTTTTAAGAGAAGCCTAATTAAGATCCCTAAAGTCCACACACAATGTAATTTCCCCATTCTTCTTCCTTACAGGGACAAGGTTAGCTACCCATGATGAGTGTTTGACAGGAAATATTATATTGGCCTCTACCAACTTGGATAATTTTTTTCTCATTAGGGGCTCAATCTTAGGATTCACTGGTCTTTGTTTTTGCCTTACTGGTTTGGCCTTATCAACTAGATCTATGGTATGCTGAAACAAACTAGGGTCAAACCCTTTTAAGTAATCATATGTCCAAGCAAATATATCATTAAATTCTTGACATAAATAAATGAAGTTTTCTTGCTCAGTTTCAGAACATACCTTCCCCATATTCAGAGATTTTCCATCAGCAATTGTAACTGGGGCATACTCATCCTTTTCTACAACTAGATTCATTCCTTTGCCTCTTGTTTGATCATCAGGATTAAAAACACTCTCCAAAGTAATGAGACCCTTGGGAAACTTGTTAGAACTAAGGTGAATGATCTGATCACCATACTGATCTTGCAGCCTTGACTGGTTTCTATCTGAGAATTCTGCCTCATTCTGCAAGAAACTCACAATTTTCTCATCAGAGTCAAACACTTGCCAATGAGTGTTGTTGTCAGGGATGGCAGGCCTCACTACCACCCTAATTTGTTGCTTCTTCTCCTCCTTAAGATTCCTTGGTACATCATAAGCTGCACCCACCACTGCAAGTCTATCAGCATGTTTATTTTCTTTCCTAGGAATGATCTGAATATTAAATGCATTGAAACCCTCAAGCAAATCCCAGACTCTGTGTTTGTAAGACTTGAGCAGGCCATTTTTGGTGATATTCTGGCCTCTCACCTAATTCACTACCAAGTCACTGTCTCCATATACTTTCAAGGCTTGGATTCCCCTCTTTTGGGCAAGTAAGAGACCTTGAATCAAGGATTCATACTCGGCCACATTATTGGTGCAACTGAATTGGAGCCTGAAGGAGAAGTAGTATCTTATTTGTGTAGGAGAGACCAACATAACATCGGCCCCTGATCCATTTCTATTCCTTGAGCCATCAAAGTACATACTCCATATTTTGTTTATATCATCATTAGTCCCAACAAGATCAGGAACTTGAGCCTCTTTCTCTATTATGCAATATGTACTAAGGCCTATCTCAAGAATTTTTGACATAGGCTCAAACTGATATGCATTTTCCCACTCATCCAAGAAGAAATCAGGAATCTCTGCTATGGAAGTGACAGGCTCTTTTACTATGTCATTTTCATCCATCTCTAGAATAGGGCAATTCATATTGATGAAGTTGGGGGTGTAAGATTCAGTGTGATGAAGGGCTTGAGGTTCTGCTCTAATTGAGGCATTGGCTCCATATCTAGTCTTAAATGACATATATGACCAATCAGCAGATATGAATCCACCAATTTGAGCAGTGAAGTCTCTTGAAAGACAGATGGCAAAATAGGGCTTGACTTCAGCAATAGATATATCTTGAATCGCAATGCAATCGAGGCATGCATGTAGGGCCATCTCCACATTCCTAAGGATACCTATGGTTTTGACAATACTACCATCTAGTTGTAACACATCCCTAACAATGGGCTCATATTTCATCCCTAAAGCATCAAAAACACACCTAGGCATTACTGAGCTACTAGCCCCTGAATCTATCATGCAATTGTGGACTAATTTGCCTCCTATAATTAGGGAAACATAGAATGGGGGAGCTCTAACCCTTTTATTTGTCTCCACATCCCCTGCTAGTTGTACTAGAATTGTGGCATTCTCCATGATAGATGGCTGATCCTTGAGTTCAATCTTCTCTAATTCTTGCTGCAACATCCTCTTCTGCATTAGTATGGTAGCAACAGCATCCCACATAGAGATATTCACATTGGTTTTCTTCATTTTCTCTACCACACTGAAAGGTGCATTAGGAGCTTTGGTAGAAACTTTAGGAGTTGCACTTATAAGAGGTTGAGGTGGGGCAACATAAGGATCACCTGCATCTTTCTTTCTTGGATCTTGCTTTTGCTGTTGTGAAGTACTTGCTTGTTCGTTTGCTGCTTGTATATGAGGTGTAGCACTCAAAGTTGAGGACTACTTAGGAGAAGGAGGGGAAGCATGTTCCATAGCTTTCTTCCTACTTCTTGTGTTATGAGCAATGAAATCCTGGTTTACATTACAATGCTCCCCATCCTGATGATTCATGAAAGAGCAATCATCATGTCCTTGAATATATGATGCCTCCTTGGGATGATCCTCCTTGTATGATTGCTTCGCTATAGGCTCTTGGACAGTTAGGGCCATATAAGATTTTGCCTTCTAGCACATGCAATAGGTATAAGAATAGTTGCAAGAAGGACAAAAATCTTGATCTTGGGCCAAGTTATTTTGAGGGACTATAGCCTTGTTCTGATTTGAGCTTGAAGCAGAAGCATGACTATTTTGCCTACCTTGATCAAAGGAGGTATTCCACTGATTAGGAAGCCTACCACCACTTGGAGCTTGATATTGTAGTTGGGGAGGCTTGCCACTTTGAGCTTGCTGCCTTTCTAAGGTCACCACCTTGTTACTCATTTTCTATATCATAGAGAGACTATCCTCTAATCTCTTCCCCTGGTCCTTCAACTCCCTCCCTTGCTCTTGCAATTTTTTTATCTAGGGTCTTCTCTCTTTTATCTGTATTCAACACTAGACCTGGGAGCATTTCTTTGAGCTCATCTATCCCATTTGAGGATGTAGAAGCTTGAGGGATTGGAGTAAGGGTTTGTGATGTAGACGTTGTAGGAAGAGGGGCCATTGCTGGTTGGTGATTAGGAACATTAGGAAAGAAAGGCATAGGAGGCCTTGGATCCAATTTTCCTCCTTGTATTAGGATGTTCTTAGCTTTTATGGCTATCTCATAAGCATTAGGCAAGGTATCTCCTCCCATAGTTTGGATTGTAGTGGCAATATCACTGTTAAAAGATCTAAGGTAATGCAAGAAGGCATTACCAGGGGTAGGTTTCACTGCAGTAGGTATTCTATCCCATGTCTTTTGGAATCTATAATTAAAATCAGTCATACACTCATGGGGGGCTCTTTTTATTGTAGTCAACTGCTCTAATAGTGACAGATGGTCACTTCTATCCTCAAAATGTTTGCATAATCTTGCTCCTAGTTCATCCCAATTAGTTATAGAACCATGAGCTAAGCCTCTATACCACTGTAATGCTTTTCCTTTTAAAGATGAGGCTAGAAGTATGATAGCAACATCATCCTCTATCATACCATGAATATTACAGACATTAGCTACTTCTTGGATATGCTCTAAAGGGGAGATGGAAGTTTCACAAGTAAAATCAGGTATACTTTTTAGTGCAGATGCTGGTATATCATGTCTTTAGGCTAACAATAGAGGACTCCCACCATTAAAGGTGGCAAAAGCATGAACTCTTGGCTATGCCATGTAAACAAGTGTTCTATTGATGAGCATTGATGGCAATCTAGGCTGAGTTCGAGCAGTAGGGGGAGTAGAGACGGACCTTACATGTATATTAACTATTTTTTCACCCCTAACTGGTGATAATGAAATTCTAGTCCTCCTTCTTCTAGGATTTGAAAGGGAAAGCTCTTGATATTGAAATTTACCTCTAGAAGACGCCCTTGTTTCAGCTCTGGGCATGAATCACTAGAACTTTGGCCTGGAACCAGGTTTGTTGATGTTCAGAGTCGCCAAGTACTTTGAAGGACCAACCACTTGGAGGCTTGAATACTGAAGCCAACACTACCTCTTCAACATTAATTTCTGAAATTCTTCCTTCTTTGATACCAGTAGACTTTAAATCTTCAATAGGATTGTCCCACCGGGCGTGCCAAAAATTGTTGTCACTTAGGTTTGCACCCTTGTCCAAGGCCTATGCGCGAGGACAACCTAGTGAAACATGGAAACAACCTCCAAGCTGTGGGACTTGAACTGCAAGGTTGAGTCTTCGGAGAAGGCCGACTTCCTCTTACTATCAAGGCGCACCTAACTACTCTTGAGAGGAAAAGGGGAAGAAGGAGATGTAGAAAACAACTCTACCCTACCTAAACTATGGAGGTGATGCACCAAAATAGAGTGTTCAGAACCATTTCTGCCCATATATGCACTATTAAACCAGAATGAAACTAAGGATATATAAATACAAGCTTGTTTTGATCTAATAACCTCATGCAGATCAAGAAACCAAACTGAATAACACAAGGAAAGAGGAATCTCACTTATATATTATCTAGTAGGAAAAAATAGATACAGTATGCAAGCTACAGATCTCGACAATACACCAATGAGAGGAAAAAGGGATGTACATACACATCAATGGTTGAGGGAGATAAAACAAAGAATCATTCAGTTCAAAGGTAGAGGGAATGTTACACTGAGAGTTGTAGAGCAATATCAGAGAAATCAGAAAGAGTCGACCCTTGGAAAAGATTGCAAAATTGCATTTATAGTTTAGGCATAACTGAGGGAAATGATTCTGCATTAACTGCTCAACTACTGCCATTGAACCCCAAAATATCTAATCAAAGATCACACTCGAGCATGGTTTTGAAGTACAAAATTAGATATTTGACTGAAGGAACACCTCAAGTAGACAGAAGTGGTGCCAATGAATGATCTTGACACAGTAGATGGATTGAGTGAGACAGTGGAGTGTTTCCTTATGCCTTGTATTCATTTCTAGTAGGTCAGAATTGATCACAAAGATCAGATCGCAAGATAATATTGATCATCTTTGCTTCCTAGTTCATGAATCAATAGGGTTGAAGCAAGTCAAATAGGCTATATGAGCCAGCTGGGTCATGTGGGCCAATCACCTTTCTTCGTTCTGCCACCTGGGGAAGTCTTTCATGGTTGACCTTCCGTCATCGGACTAACCGTGCCGCCCTTGCAAATATTAATATTAACTGTGATGATTACATTAACCACCAGCCATCGACCGTCCTTTCTGATCGGACCAGCGAGACACGTGTCAACAAGGCACTGTGTTGCCAACATAAACCTCAAGTGACTTACCCATAGTGAAGTGGCGACGACCATCGATTGGCCTTGATCTGACGATCGTGAAGACTCATCATACTCCACGCTGTCCTTACCCCAGACCCATCATATTTGGTGCCACCTCTGCAACTACTGTCATATCCAATTGACACCTGGCAACACCTCAGCGACTGCACCCTGGTGAGACCTGGCCCCACTGACATGTGGCAACCTATCGCTATGTTGCTATGTTATCTCCCGAGCAGTTTATGATGGCAAGATAGCGCCAATCGTAGATCTCTGTAGATCTAACGATCATGAAGACTCGTCTCTTGATTGTGCTGGCTGAACTAAAGATCTGGCACAGGTGGCTCCCTTTGATTTGTCGCTGTGGCACCAAACTTTGCTAACTGGGCAGATGAAGTACCTGACGTAACCAAATTGCTTACCCGAAACCTTGCCGTTTATCTTCTCTGGCCCGCCAAACCTTGTCGTCGAACATGCTGACTCATCATCGTCGGCACACCTTTTCCGACGGGTGCCATCCTCTGCCCTACAAGCTAGACCCATCGGACACGCATCGACTAGTCGCTATGTCGCCATCGTAAACCTCACACAACTTTATCATAGTGAGATGGCGACGACCATTGATCGGCCTTGATCTGACAGAGGAGAACTTGCGAGGTGTAAAAATATCATAAGGTTCAGAACTTAGGTAATTTTGATATCTTCATGGGTATTAAAATATTAGTAATCAGGGAGGTGATCGTTGGGCAGGGTAACATTCAAATTTTGAAATTTGGTGGGGCAAAAAAAATGTGGTAACATAAACCAATACCCTATGACCAAATTTTTTAAGGAATAATAACGTGCAATTAGACTTCTTGATGTATAAATTGGGTCTTAAAAAAATCAATTTTTGGGGAAAGTACTTATTTGGTTTTGAATACTAATGTCGTGGAGTTTGTTTCAAATCATATAGTGTCTTTTCAAGTGACATAGCATGTGTTCCTTTTCTTTTCTAACAAAATTGGGTTTTTAGATCTTCATTTAGGAATGTACTTCATATCTATTTGGTGGATATTCCAACTATGATTGGAAACAAGCATTGTCAACATTCTAATCATAATTATCTTTGCAACTAGAGCAAAGATTCCTCAATCTTCAATTTGTTGCTCTTTAGCTACTAATCTTTCTTTGTGCTTGACAATTAAAACATTATTTTTAAACTTGATCTTAATACTTTTTATAATCAATGGCTTTCTTTCCAATGTCTATCTCTCGACTCAACACATTTTTTCATTTTTCTTCCCTTCTTGCTTCACCATAAATACTTGGTTCACAAGTGCTTATGATGTTCTTCTTGCTAAGATTATGAAGTGGACAATGACTTTCAATCTAGATAATCAATTTCTTCTCTTCCTTCTATAGATTCAATGGGACTTTTAGAGTTTGGCTCAACTTTTTTGGGTAAGTGTGATGATATGTAGTGCACTATAAAATTTCTCTTCAATGAAAGGATTAGCACCTCTAATTTTCAAATGGCGATCAACCAGAACTAGCTAACAATCTAACCTTAAAAATACATTTTATGCCAAAATTCCAATCATAGTTAAAGACATTTAGCTATTGGAAAATGGCAAGATTATGTCTTATTTCAGATATGCAATAAAATGGGCAAGAAATGTGGAAGAATGTTAAGTTTTTGTCCACCAAAAGATGAGTAAAATTGTATAAACTGAATGTATTTTTAAAAATAATGTCAATTCCCTTCAAAAGAAATATTTTGCATGCAACTTACTTGCTGAAGATGTTTCAAGTTCAGCAACTCTTTAATCACAGGATCCACAATAGTTGGAAGCTTTGACCTATTTGTTAGCTGTGGCTTGGCCTAAAGCAACAAAAAATTCATTAGTATATGCATCTCAACATTTAAAAAATACATCAAGCAATTCAGGTCAGTTCCAGTCTATAAATTAATTGGCATTTGTTTCTTCTTTAACATATTCAACAATGAAGTACAAGGTTTTTTAGTTTGGACTCTTCCCTGATGAGCATTCCCTTACAATCAAATTTACTTACTTTAGCATTGTAGTTTGCATTAAGGAGAACATTTGATGATTTCAAATCATAGTGAATGTTAGATGGATCATAGTGCTCATGCAAATGCTTCAACGCTCTGTAATATTTTGGGTATAATAACTTTAGATTTTGTTGCATTGTCTTTATTTTTACAAAAGAAAAACACTGAGAATTTGCTCTTGGCTCAAATCATTATTAGTATTGGCTCAAACCATTTTCACTAAAATGAAATGAATAGACATCAGAAAAGAGATAAAATAATGCCAAAACAAAGGATGGTCTATTTAGAAGTTTTAATTGCCCATAACTGCTTTAGGAGGCTTATTGAACCTATTTAGAATTGAAAGTGAATAAAAATGGGATAAGGTTAGGAATTGAAAGAGAATAATAAATGAGTATAGAATCTCACTTTAAAACAATTATAACTAAAGATTTAATGTGATGAAGAAGACTGGAAAAGAAAATGCCAATGAATAGAGCAGATCAGGATGTAATGATCGTGTGGACAAAAATACAATCAATCCATTACTCTTCCCATTAGAATAAGTTTTGAACAAACCCTTGTAACCACTTCTCACTATTTTTGTTAGCACCATAATGAACAAGAAAATTGACTGTGTGAAAAAAAAGAAAATTGTAAGTTATAGGCAGCAGTATTTGGGGATCATTTTAGACCTACGACATGCAAAGTGTCCATTTTATGTTAGTTTGAGCTTCACTTGGTTTCAAGAATACTATAATATTCTCTACTTAACAATGCCAACCACATGAAGGTGGAAGCTAATCTGGCCTCACCCCCCTCCCCCTAACATCAATCTAAAGTACCCATTATCATCTAATTACATACTTCATTCATTCATTCATCCATTTATGAACTATAACATTCAATCAATACAATCACATAACATTAATTAATATGATATAAAATTCATTAATACACAATACTAATCAAAATTTCATTAACACATAACAATATTCATTAACATAAAATAAAAATCTGTATTAATATGCATCATTCATACATAATTACTTAAAACAAAGCTCTTTCATTATCCAACAAGGTTTATCAAAGAAGATTTTAAAAACATCATTTGTTTTTTTTGTTTTTTTGAGCTCTCTTAAGAAAAGTGCTCATAGGAGCATCCATATCTGCTTCATTCTCCTCCTCTTCTGGCACGTGTAATGTCAAATTATGATGGCTCCTTCTCTTTGGAGGAGCAAGAGGTTGCTGCACTAAAGGGGGCTCTGTTGCAAGAACAAGTGAATGAGATAAATTGGCATACTCTTTTTCTTTTTCTAACTGTTACAAGTTTATAATTAAGTACGAGTACAACATAAAATACATTTTTCTTACCTGAAAATGCCACATCATGTACATTAACATTTTGATCTGCCACTACGTCAACATGTTGAACACTTGGAACATGGTCCACTCCTATAGCATGATGTTCAACATGCTCTGAAATATTCAAAAAAAGGATACACATCAAATTCCAATTGAAGATGTTAAATTGTATTCATAATTTCATAATTAATTTCCAATAGAAAATTAATACCTCCACCACTATAATGCACATCATGGCCTTCGTCACGAGCAAGTTTTGTGGTAGGATAGGAAGGCTGCAGTAAAATGTTATGCACATTGTTATGTAGTCAATTTACGTTTAAAACTAATACCAAAAAAAATCTTCTCAACTCTTTAATTTCATTTACTTTTCATCTGACCAATTTACCTGAGAGATATCATTTGGTGCACTGGATTCTTGGGCAAGGCCTACAAATTCTTCACGTAGGCATGCAACCACAACTTTATAGCCTTCCTTCAAGGCAATTTTTTTAGTTTCATTTGTGACCTCCACATTGAAATTTGTGCCCTGTGTTTTTTTTCTTGATAACATCAGTTTTCCATGTATGGTTTCATTAAAAAAAACTATTTGCAACATTATATTAAAAAAAATAAAATTCATTTCTCTACTTACAAGTCAAGACTGCAGATTCATATAGCCACTAGAGCCAAGTTTGTGTTGGCCAACCTTTTCTACTCTCACTTTTGTAGCCACAGATGTGTCCTGCAATCTATGAACAATTTCAAACATCTTAGATTATATATTTACAAATATCAATAATTAGTGCATTATTACAATGTACTTAATACTATAATGACATACCTCTTTTTTCCCTGTGCTACTTCATTATCTCTATCTTCACATAGCCTTTTCTCCTTTGCATCTTCTATTATTTCATTCCACTCCATTGGTGGAATCATAGGAGGACGATTGTACTTTGGGTTATCCTTAAGATCCCTTCTATATTGATCCCTCATAGTCTTTATATGATTTGCTACTCTTTTTAGAAGTAGGCCAGTGTTAAAAATGTTTTTCCCAAATTTCTCCTCAATAGATGTAATCAGCTGATTTTTTAATTCCACAGCTTGTAAATTCTACCTTTTTTAAAACAAATAGATTGTTAGATCAATAACTTTAATATATTACAATAAATAGAAGAAAAGAAAAATTATGTAGCAATGATATGAAGCTACATACCTTTTACGTATGGTGGGTCCAAATAATCTCAATGTCATATGAAAAAGATGTTCAAAGAAAGCATTATTACTTACAAAAACATAAAGGATTTATCAGTCCAAAATGATTAATGTAAAAGTAAACTAAATTTAATATCAATTTTAAAGCACCTGAAAGCTTTCATTCTTTTAATAGAAATATAGTTTTCTTATCCAGCAATAATGTCCCTTCATACGAACCTATACTAATGACACGAACTGCTCCAGGAAATGGATCAGTTTTAGTAGTACTGCTCTTTGTTGGTTTATCAACTAAAACATCATACAATTAAATGAAAATTTTATTACTACTCTCTGTTGGTCTACCTCCTTGCCTATGTCCATGTCTCTCTATGTGTGGGTATATATATATATATATATGTATGTATGTATGTATGCGTGGTGTGTGTATGCAGGCTTCTGTAGACATCATTTAAGCACTGATATGCTACTTTTTTGTTCATCAACTTGTAGAAATACATTCAAAATATAGCACATTACAAAATATAGCAAAACAAGGTTTTACCAGTTCTATTGGGCATAGACGATGATTTTTGCATGGTCCTTATTGCCGACAATGCAGTAGACAATAATTGACCTCCAACCGAAGGAGGAGTCCGCACTTCATCATGAGCTAAAGAATAGAATATTGTTAGCAAAGAAATTTGCAATGGATAAAGATCAAATGGGATACTAGCGAGAAACATCCACAAAAAAGAAGGTAAGTGATATAATTTTGATCAAAACAAACAAAGTGTTACTTACACGAAGGTACTGCGAAACAACCCTGACCATGTTTAGCATGTGATGTCGCAACTGGCACATATGTCTATACAAGAACACATAAAATTAGAGATCATGATCCATAAGATACTATCAAATATTAATATCTATTGAACTTCTATTACTGCTCTAGTCGAATTACTGCTTACCTTCAAAGATTGGATTCTACGATCCAATTCTATTCTCAGTGCCTCTTTCTCCTCACTTCTGTCACCCTTGATGATAATGTTAACAAGTTCATCAGTGTATCTTTGCGTAATTTTTTGGGTGATGAATACAGGGTCAGTACTAAGGCCAATGTCATGTAGATATGATGCCCATATTTCAGATTGCATTTGATCAGTGATCATTGTAGCTTTTTCCTATCATTTGTGACATCAAATATTTGTATACTTTCATCAAAATAACTCCAAATCCATAAAGAAAAGAAAATAACAATATGATATTTGTTTCTATATTAACATTAAAATTTATAATAATTAATGTTTACCTCTATTGAAGGTGTCTAAGATGGTGCATCCATATCGCCCTATGAAAAAAATTAGTTAGTCTTAGAAATCAGCAGTGACATTAAAGTAATAGACTTACCAAAAAAAATATTAATAATAAAGTAGATTGTATATGTAAATCATTTGTCTTAAGTGAAAAATTTAGCGTAACTAATGTTTATATCTAAAAAAATATTTGACATGTTCTACTTAATGTTTATATGTGTACATATGGTTTGGAAAGAAATATTTGGTCATACAAGACCCAATCATAGTTGACATGGATCCTACCTAGACATTTCATTGATCATCATGATCTTCATCCATGTCATCATCATCATCATCATCATCATCATCATCATCACCATCATCATCACCATCATCGTACTTGTCACTTTGATCATTTTTGTCACCACCACCATCTTCATCACCATCATCATCCTCTTGATCGCTATCATCATCATGACCATCATCACCATGATCATCACCATCTTTATAACCATGATCATGATCGTCATTAGCATCATCATCATCATCATCACCATTTTCATTAGCATTACCAAAATCATCAGCACCTTCTTCTTCTTCATCACTAGGTAATTGTCATTCCTGATAATCATTTACTTCCTCTTGTTCTTCTTCAATATCTTCTCCTTCGATCACCTTATACTTTACCAGCCTTCCTCTTGGGTCATGTCTAACAACAAATGACCAACCTAGTTTGTGTGGAACACCAAAGTAAAACACTTGCTCGCATTGGCTTGGAAGAACATAAGGCTTATCTCTGACTGGCTCAAATGACCTGGCATTAATCATAGTAAATCTACAATCATGTTCAATAATAGTCCTATCAGGATCATTTCAATTTAGTCATAACCTAAACCATTTGAAAAAAAATAGAACTATTTTGAATGAATTAAAGTTGCACTCAAGTATATCATCCAAAATGCCATAGTATCAATTTTCAGATTGTTGAGGATGTATGCCAATTCTAGATGAAATATTGGTGACCAAGAAGACAACACTTATCCCAAAATCACACATTTTCTTGGTTTCATCTAAAAATTTTGTGCAGAATTTATAGCCATGGTAATACATAGCTTTGTGGTGTTTGACCTGCAATTATTCAAACATGTCAAGAATCTTCTCATTGATCTATGAGTTGATATTAAACTTATGTCTCATTATTAGTAATCTTATGCATACCTTTGTATCTCTTAAGCCATATATTAGATCAAGTACCATTGGCATAACATTGGGATCTCCATTACGATGAGCTTCTTTAACCAATGATGCAACACCATCCTATGTTAATGAGCGACCATTTTCTTGACACTGTTCAATCCATACTGTCATCCAATCAAGATTGTTTGCAATATAAAAGTGTAGTGCATTCCACTCACGACCAACCATAAAGAAGACAATTATACCAGTTAGAAATAACTTATATATATATATTGATGATGGATAAGAATTGTTAAATTACAAAAAAAAACTTATAATTACCTCTCACCCTCCTCAATCTACCTTTTCCCGTCAGGTACTTCCCTTTACCACATGGGGCTCCCACTAGATCAAACCATCCTGGACTCTACTATTCTTTTATTCATGTTCAGTCTAAAAGACCAACCGAAGCTGAAGAGGAGTTCAGCTTCTCCCTTGTTACAACCTTTGTCAACATATCTGCTGGATTGTCATTGGTATGTATCTTCTCCAGCTTTAACTGTCCATCCTCCAAAACTGACCGAATGAAATGGTATCGCAACTGTATGTGTTTGGTCTTAGAATGCAGAGCTGAATTCTTAGCAAGATGAATGACACTCTGACTATCTGTGAACAAATAATTATCCTTCTAAGGATGTCCCAATTCTTCCAAGAAGAACTGAAGCCATATCATCTCTTTGGCTGCCTCTGTAGCAGCAACATACTCTGCCTCTGTAGTGGAGAGAGCATTAATCTTCTGTAACCTAGAAACCCAGCTCACGGCTGCCCACCAACAGTAAAGACATAACCTGTAGTACTCCGCTTGGTATCAATATCCCCAGCCAAATTTGAGTCAACATAGCCCTGTAAATCAGTAGTAGAGCCCCCAAAGTGTAAACACTTATTGGATGTTCCTCTCAAATATCTGAGAATCCACTTGACAGCATTCCAATGCTCAAATCCTGGATGACTCATATACCTGCTAACCACTCCCATTGCATGTGCAATATTTGGCCTAGTGCATACCATAGCATACATCAAACTTCCTACAGCTGAAGCATAGGGTACCTTGGACATCTTATCCTCCTCTTCTTGTGTCTTGGGACACATCTCCTTAGTCAATTTCAAATGACCAGGTAAAGGTGTGCTGACAGCTTTAGCATTCTCCATAGAGAAACGTTGCAACACCTTCTCAACATAATCAGCTTGAGATATCGTCAATGTTCTGTTCTTTCTATCTCTACAAATCTTCATACCAAGGATTTGTTTTGCTGCCCCCAAATCCTTCATAGCAAATGCATGTGCTAATTGGCGTTTCAACCCCTTATTATGATCCATGTTAGACCCAGCTACAAGCATATCATCAACATATAAACATAAAATAATGTAGCTATCATCATCCAACCTCTTAAAATAAACAAAATAATCTGAATGACACCTATTATATCCATACTCATGCATAAAACTGTCAAATTTCAGATACCATTGCCGAGGTGCTTGCTTCAAGCCATATAAACTTTTCTTCAATTTGCACACTAAGTTCTCCTTACCTTTGACCTCAAAACCCTGTGGCTAAGCCATATATATTTCTTCATCCAAATCACCATGAAGAAAGGCTATTTTAACATCCATTTGCTCTAAATGCAAATCTTCAGTAGCCACAAGACTTAAAACAGTACGAATAAAAGTCATTTTAACAACAGGAGAAAATATCTCATCAAAATCAATTCCCTTTTTCTATGAAAATCCTTTTACAACTAACCTGGCCTTAAATCTTTTCTTACCTCCTTCCTCTTCTTTCAACCTGTAAACCCATTTATTCTATAAAGCCTTTTTACCTACAGGCAACTTGCACAAATCCCATGTCTTATTTTTCAGCAAAGAGTCCATTTCATCTTTCATTGCAGACTCCCACTGAATCTTAGTATCCACCTGCACAGCTTCATCATAAATTTTAGGTTCACCAGCATCAGTAAGTAAAATAGACTACAAAGAGGGAGAAAACCTTTGTGGAGGTTTAATTTTCCTTGTTGACCATCTAACATTCACTGGTGTGTGTGGTATTTTTTGTTGCAGTTGTTGCACATCATGAGGAATGGCTGGAACATCAGCTTTTGGAGTATCATCCAGCACTACATAATCATCTTCTTTCTTCTCATGTTGCTGCAACAGATCTTTGTACAATACTTTCTCATTGAATATGACATCCTGACTTCTAATAATTTTAAGATTTTCAAAATCCCAAAGCCTATAACCAAATTCATTAATGCCATATCCAACAAAGACACATTTCTTTGATTTAGCTTCTAGCTTGGTTCTATTTTCAGAGTCTATATGAGCAAAAGCTTCACAACCGAAGGTCTTGAGAAAAGAATAACTCACCTTCTTACCAGTCCATGCTTCCTCTGGAATACCATAGCCCAAAGGAGTAGAGGGACCTCTATTAATCAAATATACTGTAGTATTGACAGCCTCTTCCCACATGTGTAAGTGCAACCCAACATGCAACCTCATGCTCCTTGTGCGCTCCATTATAGTCCTTTTCATGCGTTCAGCCACTCCATTTTCTTGTGGAGTCCTTGGAACAATTTTTTGTCTACGAATACCATTAGTGGAGCAATAATCTTCAAATTCATGACTGCAATATTCACCACCATTATCAGATCTAAGACATTTTAATTTCTTACCAGTCTCATTTTCAACCAAGCATTTCCATTTCTTAAAAGTTTGAAATACATCAGATTTCTATCTAAGGAAATAAACCCATACTTTTCTAGTTGCGTCATAAATAAATGTAACATAATAATGAGATCCTCTTGATTTCCCATGATTTCTAGAGTTACTTCCTCTTTCAGTCATTCTACCCCTGCTTTGTGCATTTAAAGTACTTCCTGATGTAGATCCACCTGAGGATTTTCTACGAGTTTCTTCACTTAAAATAACACCGATCACATTATCATATTTTAGGGTACTAGATCCAGGAACTAAATTACTCACCGCCATTACCAAGCCATTCTAGCTTTCAGGAAAAGAACACAAAATCAAGAGAGCCCTAATTTCTTCATCAAATTGATACCCACAGAAGATAATTGACTAGTAATAGTATTAAACTCATTTAAATGATCTGCAACAGATCCACCTTTTTCCATTTTCATATTAAATAAACGCTTCATGAGAAATACCTTATTTGAAGTGGAGGGCTTTTCATACAGTGTCGCTAGAGTTTTTATCAAATCTTCTGTCATCTTTGATTTTGTAATATTAAATGCCACTGATGGTGCCAAGCATAACCGAATGCTTCTGAGTGCCTTTCTGTCTAAAAGATCCCATTCAGCCTTTGACATAGTTACCTGATTCTTGGCTTTTCCTTCCAATGGCTTCCATAAATCCTTCTGATATAAATAGTCTTCCATTTGCATCTTACATAACTGGAAGTTCTGCCCATTAAACCTGTCAACCCTCAACTTACCCTCATCTTCCATCACTCCCACTCAACTGTGAGACTCCCACTTAGCCGTGAGACTTTCCTGCAGAGGATAACTAAAAGACAACTAGGCTCTGATACCACTTGTTAGGATAAACCACAGACAGAAATAAAAACTACATGCAAATATAACCAATAATAGAAAATAATAGAATACACAAAAATGAACACAAGGCACCAAGATTTAACGTGGTTCACCCAATCCCTGGGCTACGTCCACCAAACAACAAGTCCAATCTTATTACAATCCAGTGATTACAACCTGATTACAATCCGTAATCCCTTATAGCTCAATACCGCTGCAAGAACCAATTTCATATCACAACATAATGAAAAGTACTCCAACCCTAAGCCCTTTTATACAAGTATTAAACCACTTTAGGGTTATAACATGTCGGCCATATGTCGGCCATAATATGTTGGCTACCATGTCGGCTACTGCCCAAAATTTTTTTTTTCGCCGAACCCCACTATTTATGAAGTATGTACAGTACTTTCTTGATCAGTCACCACAATCTAACATGCTGTTGTCAAACTGTTGTGGAAGGGATAGAGGTAGGATGAGCTGCAATAATTAAAAAATAATTATTTCAATATATTATTAAATAATGCAATTGGTACTACATTCAATCTTACAAATATACTATAAATAGAAAACATGACTTACTTTTAGGAAGGTATGCCAATCATGTGTTTTCAACCTTGGCCTAAAATCACCTTTCTTTGATAGAAGAGTGCTTATATTTACAGCAAATCCTATTAGAATTTTTTTTTTTTTTATGACTTCTTTTAATGCATCACTTTGCTCCATTAATAACTAAGGAAGGGCACTTGTATTTATGCGGTCTCCATTCCTATTTGATTCAATGAAAAATTTTAGTGCGTGATTGGATTCATGAATGTCGGTACAAATTTTAGCAATTTGTTCTCTATCATGCCTTCCATCCAATATTTTCCATAGTGTCTCTGTTACATTCTTTCCAATATGCATAACATCAAACAAATGCGTGATTGGGAAATCCTTATAGTATGGTAACCTATTAAATTGAGTAGGATAACTTTTCATTCCTCTTAGAAGTTGGTCATTGATGCCTTGATGACCTTCATGAGCATCAATTACAACCTTAGTAAATATAAGACAATATCAAAATACAAATTGTAAACTTTGGATGACAAATTGGACATTACCTCGATGATTTAGTTGATTGTATTCCAACTTCCATAAATGAGGTGTCATTCTTCGTGGCCTTGATGATGTCTCTTCTTTCCCATTGAAAAGATGTTTCTTGGCAATTTTATACCTATTATTATTGTGGAGAAAGTGTCTAAACTCATCAAACACCTACTTTCCTAAACTTCTCGAATGACAACATTTCATCTTCGGACCAAAAACTAGACATGCAAATTTTCCCTTTGTTTGAAGACCTAAAACATCATGTATAATTGGATCATGTACAATTATCATGCACAACTTAAGCATTCGATAGTAATGTGTAAGCACTATAACATACCAAAAATATGTGATCTTAACAATATAACATACTGCAAAATGAGTTAGCCCAGGGGCATCATGTATTGTCCATACAAGCATTGCATGGTATTAAAATTGTCGATGTCCTATTAGTCTAGAGATGTCATACATAGTGATGTCATTCCATAACTTCAACAACTCATCAAGTAGGGGCTCAATATAAATGTTCATATCTTTAACTTGGTATTTACTTAGCAATTGAATGAACATAAACATTACATAATTATTATAATCATTTTCATGCACTATTTATAAATTAATTTAGATAACTATAAAATAAAAAAATACCTGGCACAATCATTGACAACATTATGTGCTCCCTCTTTATGGACATCCAAGGAGGAATTTTATTTTTAATAACAAAAATAGGCCATATTGAGTAAACAGATCTCATATTTCCATATGGATTGACATCGTCCGCCGCCAATGAAAGTTTTAGACTATGAGGTTCTTCTTTAAAGTGTGACCATGTTTCTTCTATCTCTTTAAATGTAGAACCATTGGTAGGCATTCACATAATGTCATCCTAACTTCTATTGTGTGCATGGTAATCCATAAATTGTGCCAAGCTAGCGCACCTAAATAATCGTTCAAGATGTGGAATAATGAGAATGTACCAAAGAACCTTGTGAGGCACTTTTTTTGTTATTTGATTTGATCAATATCTACTAACATGACAATTAGGGAATTTTGTTTCAAATTCATGTTGTTTATGATATAGAATGTGATCATTGGGACATGCATGTATTATCTGATACTCCATTCCAATCTAATCCATAATGTTAGATAATTCTCGATACGAATGAGGCAAAATATTTGATGGTGGTAAAAAAAACTCACTAATCAACCTACAACAACAAATATGCATTGTTAATATAATGAATAGTAATTGTATGCTAACATTGAAGATGAAAAAAATGACATACCTTAGCATATGTGACATTTCTACATTGGATATACTATTCATAACCATTAAGTTTACCAACAACACTATAGCCGACAATAGATTTGTTTGGGAGCCTTCGTATAAGGGCTCGTGTGCCTTCTCAAGTAAAGATATATCAAGACCATCTTCATCATTATTATCAGATTCGCTAGTACCATCATTGTGACCCTCTTCATCACTTGCCCCAATACCATCTTCTTCAATCATGTCCTTTGGCACATTATCATCTTCTTCCATGGGAGTGTTATCCTCAGCTTGGATATTCACACCTCCATGTTCCTCCAGTAGGAAATCTACATTCAAAAATGGACAAAAATCGTGGCCCCCTTCAACATGACCATATTGCCTACAATGACTCTGGGCTATTGTGATTAGAATTCTTTGATTCTTTAAGCCCTTACACTTTTTTCAAGGACAATAAAATTTATCAAGTTTTCTTCAAAACTGAGCCCACAATGTAGCCATTGTCTCATTATTTTGTTCTAGGTTCATATTGTCAGATGTGGTCTTTCTTCACAGGAAAATATACCTGCAAATAAATTGGACATGTTGTAGTTAATGTTTATATCTGTACATATGGAAATTGTTGATTAATGTTTTCAAATGTAACTAAAATGATCCTATAATTTCTAGAAGGCCTAGATGTTTGCAAAATGTGGATTTATAGACAATTATCTTAGTTATTTGCAAAATTCCTCAAAGAGATGTCACAAATTGAAAGTTACTTAGGTGCTAACAATAACATACCATGACTAATCCTGATAGCAATGAGTGATCTGAATTTATATTAATGCAATCTCAATTAAGAACATGTGAGCTCAAAAGATGGGTAAATCTCAAAAATTCATGAGCCTAAGATCAAAGTGCCATTGTTTGATAAATTGTTGCATTGAAATATGATCTAGAAAGGGCCTTTCCACATAGTATGTTGGCACTATTTGGAAATCATCGATCATGTGGTTATTGCAAAGAGGCTAAGGACCAAACATGGAATCATGGAGATAGTGCACAGATGTAGAAAGAAAATGAAAGAAACATCAAAGAGATTGTTAACCGTTCAATGGCCTTAGTAAAGACAAAGCTTGGCACTTGAAATGCATAGTGCAATGGGATTAGTAAGATATCAATTTTTTTTTCCTCATTGTTCCACACAAAAAAGGCCTCCTGCCCTCTGCAGTCACCAAGGACATGTTCCCACATTTCTTGCCATTCCAATATTAGAAGTACCATGGGATGTGGAGAAAAAAAAACTCATGAATAGAGGCTTGGAAGTAGTGGATAGACGCTTGAAAGCCTATTGAGGAATATAATCAGAAGATGAACAAAAAATGTGGACAAATCCCAGAATGATGATTAATAATTTTAAAACAATGCACCATTAATCAATTTAGATGACTCCATTCAAAGTGATTGTTGGTTACAATTCTCCTTAACTAGAAGATCTAACCATTGAGTTATAGAAATCTCCAATAGCTCAAAATATAATCTAGAAAATTGAAGATATCAATATGTTGAAAGATAACTGAGTTGTAGTCATAAATATAATGAAGGAATCGGTGTACCAGTGTCAAAGTAAAATGAGTTTTGAAGTTATAGTCATATTCCTTGCATGAATGCCAAAAACTTATATGCAGATAACATTAAAAATAAAAGTTGAAACCTGAACAAAAATTTCTAGATGATGAAATGTGAAACTTATCAACTCCCAATTAGACCTTGCTGATGCTCTGATGCCAGCTAATAGATTTATAGAAAGTCATGTGTGGTGGCACATGATAAAATAGAGACTAAAAATTATATTCCTACTAGTTTCTTGTGAGTGAGTTCTACTGCTGCTTTCACACTACCAAGACGATGAATATTTGAGGAAAATTATGTAGTAATAACTCTTCCTTTTGTAGAAGCAATCTTTCTCAATAATGCTTTGGCAAAATCTATTTCCCTGGTAGTTCTTCTAGGTGAAAGAATGTGGAGTTGCTCATCATCTGAAAATAGAACTAATTTCAGCAAGGAGCATAATCTTACAACTATCAAGTACACTTGATATTCCTAGCACTCTGATGGACCATCGAGAAGCTGATCAATTCCTGAGCATGGAAAATAAAATAGTAGTTTTATAATTCACTGACACAGATTAAATAATAATTATCTAAGAAGTACTCAATTATATTAGACACAAAACCTTGATTCTTGGGAAACAACCACCTATTCATTGATTTTCTGCTAAGGCACTGAGTCAAAGGTATTCTATTTCAATTTTTCATTTGACACCCTACTAACAAACAAATAGAAAATATTTTTAAAACTATATCCACAAAAATCCTCATCAAATGGGTATATGAAACTTCAATAGAACAAAATGTTATGTGAACTATAGTTAAATAATAGAGTTCTAGTTTTTGATTAAGATTTGCAACTATTATACCCCATTACAATTTTATTTTTAAGCTTCTTATGCAAAAGGATTTTTTGGAAAACGATCAGAGGTCATTTAGTGAACTAGAAATTGAAACCTTCCTGAAATCCAATCAAAAGATTGATGTTAGATATTTTCTAGGGCAATTGAGGGATACAAATCCCTGTAATCCTCTCAATCCACATATATGATGTGGCTTTGAAGTTTTGAATGGTTTGAAAAGATACATATTTAATAAATAAGCTTCTCAAATACAGAGTAAAGAATTATTTGGTCTAGCATCTCAAAATTCTCCCTTGATCCCCTAAAATCAACAACATTCTCATCTTCCAGGGAGCATATATGTTGGCAATCATATCAAGCCCTAAAACATAGAAGACAATAGCATAACATTGCTAAGATACAATTCGGTAAGGATAGATGGGAGAAGGGTGTGTAGAGATAGCCGAACCTTTTATTAGACTGAGATACAACACCCATCAAGAAAAATGCCACACTCTTAGAGTGGTGTAGGATATTTATGGAGTTTTCTGCTTGTATAAGATTCCCAAGCTTCACCATTCATGGATTTTGTTATCTTTTCATTGCTAAAACTTAGTTGTTTCTAAGATTTTAATGAATTCACCTTCAAGTACACAATCGAAGTTCTTCAAAGTTGTATCATAAGTTCAGTTGCTTTTGAGGGATTCCTTCTAAATTCTTATGCATGAAGATGTGTATGTGTGTAAAAAGATAAAGATATTGTTAACTAGTGGGAGGCATTGAGAAAGACTGGATGGATAAGAAATGCCTTCATTTTCCCAATCCAAGCATTGTTATAGAAACTGATCTGTATGAAAAGTGGCAAATTTGGAGACGACCCATTTTTGAAACTTCAAGAATCGATTCAACTCACCATAAAATACCCAATATCTACCATTAAATTTTGGGTTGCTCAATTCAAGCATGCTTATTGAAAGGCATTATATTATCGACATAGGGCTCTCAAATTGCCAAGTCTACAAAAATATTTAGGAGTTTGCAACATAAGAATTCATGCTCAAGATGTTAAATTTTGGATTACCCAATTCAAGCACGCTTATTAATAGGTGTTACATTATTGACATAGGGCTCTCAAGTTGCAAGTCTACAAAAAATTTAGGGGTCTGCAATATAAGAATTCATGCTCAAGATGTTAATGTTTATACTTCACTTTGGTAGCCTCTCTTGAGTTTTTATCAACATAAACTAAGGTAGCAAGAGTCTAAACCATGAACAATCCATGACAAATAAGAATTTTTCCAAGAGATATTGGGAAGTTTTGGATCTTTACAAGTTGTGTTTCATTGTCCCCGTCTCTTATTGCACGAAAAACCAATCTCCAGGGATGCATCATTGGCCTCTCATACGACCCAAGATCAAGCCTCAAAACAAAATTTTGTCTCATTGGAAATCCATGTGACAATTACAATGTAGTATATCTCAGATCATATTAAATCCTTTGGCTATCGATAGTTTGGCTTAAAATTAAGCATTGCCTAAATATGAAATGTTAGGTACTGATAAAACCTGATATTAATTGTTTAAATTAGCGTACAATAATTCTCATTGAAAATGTGGGTTTCATGGAGTAAAACTAATCTTCCTTACCTCCTTAACTATTTGGAAGTATTTGAAAGTAAGAGATATATCGATGAAGAGTTTGTTTGCTTTCATTGTTCTTTGATTAAGACCATTAATGTTTGGTAACTTATGCAGGAGAGAAATAGATTTAGGTCTTATTTTCTCTCTAATCTCTATCTACCGGATGAGGGAAAATTCAATATGATATAGATGGAGGAAAGAAAGATAATGTTGATGAAAGATCAAGTAATACTACCCTTAAGGCGAAACGGGGAAATATTGAAAATAGAATCTTGTAAGGCTCCATCTACACCTACATAATATAATGGGTAGAAAAATACCATAACAACTGAGTTACATATGCACAACTTAACTACCAATCAAGGCATCTTTGATCAATATCCTTGTTTTTGTATTCATTCTAAGTTACTCTTTGGTCCAAACTGGTTATAGGTGAGTAAATTGCTCCATTTGTAGGGTTACCAAAAATAATTATAAAAGTGAATTAAAGATGCATTTAGTGTCTCTGTCAAAAGGTATTGTGATGATTATGCAATAAAGATAACAACAGAGCCTCACAGCTGGTGAGCTAAGTTCCCATGAAGACACTGAAAAATCACACCCATGTGACTTAAATAATCAACTCCATAATCATGCATTGTGATCCTCGTGACTGACTTAACTACCATTTGCTACCCAATTTTTCTTATAAAATAAAATTAGGGGCAATAAATGTTCATCGTCAGTACAAATATACATCTAAACTTTTAGGGCTGGAACAAGGGACTGAGTAGTAGAAATGTATGTGACAGGACATAATTCAAGATTGTTACTAATACTGAGTTGGTTGCAATTTGAACTCTTACAAATTTTGAAAGGAATTCTCCCTCTTATATTGACAATAATTTGAGTTACAGACATGCGATGATATCAAGTACACACTACAAATTTTATTTATCTTTTACAAAACTGTTCTATTAACTATTACTTATGCACTGAACTACTACTTTATAGGGTATGAAATTCTGAATCCATTCCCTATATTGATTTCTATTTCTATAAATTGACACAATCAGAACAAAAATGTCCAGCTAACAATCTATGCATTGCAATGTCATAAAATATTTTGAATCTTTCAAAAGGCCTAGGTCAACATACCTATTTTAGCAAATAACCCTTCAATGTCTTTAACAGATCTCTCCAAATCAGAGAGAGGTGTGCAGGTCTGCTTGGTCAGAGTGTTTCTGCTCACCATACAACATCCCAAATGTAAGGCTCATCTAAGAATATCCTATAAACTACATCTACTAAATAACACTACATGCATACAACCCTGCTTTCTTATGGTTTGATATTATGTATTCTCTTTCTTTAATTACAAATTTTGCCTATTTGTAATCTTCCTTTAGAGCTAATATTGTTTTCCTGGATTGCTCAAGAATTTTATGTACACTTTCAGATGCAATTCAAAAATGGGGGCCTAATGTACTAGTGGCATCACAGTTCCTGCCAAGGAAAATTGCATTGGAAGATTGATATAGTAGAAATAATAGATTAGACTAGGAATTATAATTATATTAATCATGAGAGAAACCTAATATAGGCATTAGGATATGTGAGACTAGAAGGAATAATATGATTAATCATGATAGCCTTTTAAACAACACTAACTCAAATAACTTGTCGTGTAATATTATTTTGCACTTGGAAAATGCACACATATATCAATGTCTAATAGTGTATCAGTTATTTATAATTTTAAATTGTTGTTCAAAAATTGATATTTGATACAAAAGTTTCAAGTACAATGTTTCTTTAGCACTGTGGCCATCAAGTTTTCAAGGAAAAGGGGATTGGTAGATCATATTCCTTAACTAATGGTTGAAAAGGGGATCCAACATCAAGGAGCTTTCCTTTAATAATATTTTTAATATCTAAGATCTATAGCTTAGCTACATTTACCTCTAGTAAAATAGTGTAGACTAATCTAGAAAATATATGAAAAAATGAACAATGTTTGATCCATGCATAGTATGTTAGAAGAAAATCAAAACAAGATGGGTAGTAGAGGTGGACAATTACCAGGCCCAAATAAGTGATCACTTTGTCCACCTTATTCAATTCATCCCCTACAATCAATAATGGAAAATATTCTTTTGACTAATTAAAAAAAAATGTGAAGAGATATCCCAAAATTACAAAGAACTCAAAATTGACAACCACAGAAATTATGAAAATTCCTATGCATGAAAGACATTTTTTTTTCCTCTCCTCTTGTAGCATTTACACAATGCAAATTATTATTATCCTTTTTTGATGGAGCCATGAGAACATAGAATATGAAAACAACTGCAAGAGACGTGAAGAGATCACTAAACTCCATATTTTCTAAGCATTGGCCACATCTTCAAGGCATGCAAATTTTGAAAAAATAGCAAGGCATGTGGATTGTTAAAATATATCATCTGATGCTCAAAAGTCTATTATTTAATTGATGCACAATTTACTAACATAAACTAAGTTTTTATGTACATTCTTGCATTGGTATCTATGATACCTTTGTCTACCATCTATAATGCCAATTGAAACATATTACGGCCTCTGAAAAATGTAATATGCTTATAGACATATGGAAAAACCTTAGAATGGGGTCATTTATTAGACTAAAAAGATAAAGTCTAAAGAGAAAATAGAAATTTGGAAGAAGAAAGAATACTTTCTTGAATAGATCTTGAGACCATTGGTAGTATAAGAGTGGCTATGTACTATGAAACAATGAAATTCTTGAGGAGAAAAGAACTAATGTAATAGTTCTATTCAAAATCAATGGCAACAAAATTGAGGATTTGCAAAGCCTAGGACACAGTAGATGAAGCATTTTTCTATCCCACTGTGCCTGCTAGTTTGGATTGTTATTGATGGAAAAACTACTATGTATGTTAGTTTGGATTGAGATTGATTGAAAAAATACAACTATTGTGTTAAGGATATATAATTCTGCAAAAGAACAAATAGAATTACCAAAAAGCCATTAAAATTGTTTTGCCTATAAATAGTATGAGCCACATTAAAGTACAAGATTGCAATAGTAATCATATATGCAAAAATCTCCTAAAGAAAAGTTCATGCCATTGATTTTTTTTTAATAGAGGCCCAAGGACTGAGATAGGCAAGTGGGAAAAATGTAAATCCCAATGTTTCAACTGCAAATTAAAAATAACATAATTTTTTTAATTTAAAAAACTAAAAATCTTAAATTTAATTCAATAAATTGATTTCTTTTGCATAAACTATCAAACTTACAGAATCATAACAACCAATATGAATCTACTCAAAATGATTTTCATCAATGCAATCATTCCATTCTATATTTAGTAGAATCAAATGAAATCCCTCCAAGACCAATAAATTATAATCTACTATATTATCTATAGCATTGATTCTAAGCATTGTCATTACTGTAATTTTGTTTAACTAAAGAGTTACTCTAGAGAAATCTAGTTCAAGAATAAAGATCTATTAGTAATTAATATTATTTATATAGTATAATTTTATCTATAAAAGAAAAAAATAATGAAAGGAAAGAGAAAACACCAATTTTGCATTGACATGGATACAGTCCTACAGGTACAATGTTAGATATTGACACAACCATTTTAAAGACCTCTAATATGGATATAGAGGTGTGTAGATGGAAGGTATGGACATAGACCAAAATAACTGATAGAAATTTTTTTTCCCAATAACTGTGGTTGTGCTTGCCCTCACAGATTTTCATCCAAATGTGGATGTATCGACAATGAATTTTAACAATCTCTTAGAAAGCATCAAAATTTTTTGGTCTCTTAGAATAAGGTTGTGTTGAATATGAGTTTTTTGCAAAATTTTAGAGACTTACGATTCACAATCCCCCTTCCAAGCCAAAATTTTTGAAAGCTAAGCCGCTCTTTATTGCTACGAGGTAGACTTGAAAATGAAGAATAATATGAAGACATTAAGGAAAATCCTTGCACAAAATTTGTCTAGTTTTATCCAGTTCCTTGTCTCACAATAGTCAAAAACTCTTAGCTCCAAATGCTCAATCTACAGCAGTTGAGACCTAAATTTCTTAAATTTCTTATACACTTCATACTACTATGGATAGTTGTTTCTGTTATACATTCCCACATGCTCTTCACTAGAAAAACACCTATCTTTAAATATTCTAAATTAGAGAATGTAGAGATCAGCTCAATATAGCCTTGTCCAGCCTGTAGTCTACCATCTACTTTACTTTTTAAATTTTTTCCCATTCTGCACCATAGCTCCTGCTAAATATTGACAAGTATTTTAAGAAGGAATAACTTAAACATCACATACTAAGCTTAATTCATAGACCAAAAGTGTTAAATAGTCAAAGTTACTTTTTTTTGACAAACTTAATTCTTCCCTTAGTGTGTGATGTTTAAGGGTAGCCCCTCAAGAAACATACCTTCTCTTGCATTGGTATTTTGAAAACACATCTACCAACCCTCTGCAACACTAATCAAAGAGGGAAAAAATAAATTTGTCCATGGTTGAGGTAAGAAATATGCAAGTTTTCCATAATGAACACAACAAACAAAATTTATCCATGAAAAAAGAACAATTCTATTGGCTAAAAGAAAAAAGATTAGTAACTGTTTAACCATATAGCATTGGTAATAGTTCTCAGGAACTAATAAATAGTAATTAACTGAATTTCTTACTTCTTTGACCGATGTCTCTCTGGCAATGTTGTGACTCCCCTACCTCTATATAAGCTTTACACTTTGACCTTTGATGATTTGGTAAGAAATTAAATCATATCCACCATTCAAACAATATAGAACTTTCCTGCAATACTGAACCGTGTATCTTCCACACTATTGAAAATGTTGTCAACACGGTAAAACTAGCAACCTTGCAGCTCCTAGTTTTCAATACCAGAAGGTGACATGCAAACAAGGTAAAACAAAACAATACTAGTGGTTGAATACTATGAAGCACAATAAGACTTTTGAGTATTTGGGTCATCCCAACTATCATATCCTCCATGTTAGATAGTGTAAATTAATCATCTGATACTGACAAAATGGTTAGTAAATAGTCGCTCAACACCCAATTTAGTCAACTACACAACCATTCACTTTACCATCCACCATGAATGCTGCATCAAACTTTGACCAATAGTACACTTCACATTTATTATGTATTTCTATATATTGGATGAATTAGTAATGCAATCTCAGAGCTCTTTTACAGAGTTTCTCCTTTGTGCCTTATTTTCTAGCATGGTATCAGAGCCGATGGTTTTGGTGATATTGGTGGATGTCACTTTATCTAAAATTGCTTATAGTTGTGGATACTTTGTTAAGGATGGTGCCAAAAGGAGGTAGTCATCAAGCAATCTAAAAGTTGATTAGTCAAAGGAAACCATTGCTTCAAGTCAGTGCTGAAGCTGTTGATTATATATCTTGCTGTATGTGCAGATCACCACATTCTAAAATAAGGAGAAATAAGAAATTAGAAATAGTTACCAAAGTTTAAATCTATTGACATGCTGAATGGTGCTGCCACTAGTTGAGCATTATAAGCTATTATAAATCATTGGCTTGTTGATCACTTTAATTTCATAAACATTTGGGGTGTTCCAATCAAAAGGCTCTAGAAGAATACTTCCCATTTTCTTTTTATTGAAGTGTGAATCTAAGATCAGTGTGTCATCGATGTATTTCTTTGAGAAAGTCCTAAACCTAAACAACTTCATGTTTTCTATTCTAATTTGGCAATGCCTCCATAAGAATGCATCAAAGTCATCTTGACAATCTGCTTATAAATCCTCAAGGCAAGGGAGGTGACCACTATAGCTAGTGGTAAATGTCTTGTTTAACTTACCTCTTGGTGTCAAAATTGGACCTCAACAAGTAGAACTTTCTCAGTTTAAGGATTTCCAATTTGGCACTTGCATCTTTAGTAATTGCCAAAGTGCACTTGTATCCTCTACATGATAATGAGAACCCCAAAACTTTTACCTTTTATATGTTAAATACATTATGTACATCCAGGATTTACTTGTAGAACTCGAGCATGATGATTTGATCACTATAATGTTGAGGTAGTAGATAGGGATTTCATTAGAACCCATACACATGGATATAGGTGTGTCACCAACTCTTTATGAACCACATCCCCCATGGCTTGATAAAGGTTTTCTCCTTCTTGGACAATTAAAATATGGGGTCCCCTTGTAGGCATATTATTGTGTTGTATAGGAATGTACCATTAGCCTTGCAAAATATTGCAAAACATATTTCAAAATGGAGCCCCCATGTGGTCTTTAGTCTCCAAAACTTCATATTTTCAACACAAATCTATCATCCAAACTACTTAAGATGTCATATAAAAATTGTGAGTCTACTACAACTCTTTTACTTGTCAACCAATATTTTCAAAGATCATTTGTGCCTAGTCAAAAAAGGTAGTAAATTCAATAATGTTCAGATTAGATAATACATCCTTGGGGAATATTCTTTCACATTTAATTCCATAAATATGCAACATAAAATAATGATGATCCCTTGGATGGGTAATATGACTTTTTTCCTAGAGATAGTGGGTGAGGAGGATTATCCACTATGTGTTCACTTATCACTTGCATTTTTGCTCCATGGATTGATACTCCCTAAGGATAAAGACCTTATTGTTCAAAGTCATGTACTTTCTTCTAGGAGTTTGAAAGACTATGGTTGTGTTGATAGAATCAAAGGCAACAATGATAGTATTGTCTGGTAGGGAACAAAATCATGTAGCTGGTGAGTAATTATTGTCTAAGGTGTTGCTGATTTTTGGATAGTGAATGGATGTAGGAAAGAAGCATTTCTAAACTATCCTAGACTAAGAATGTTGGTATAGTATTCCTATTGAGAAACATTTCCTTTGCTTTGATTTCCTCTTAAGTTGCATTCTTTGATGTCTATGTCCATTAGAAACCAAACAAAGTTCTCTATCTTCAACACTTGGAGCACATCATCCTTCATATATTTCATTGTTAGCACTACCTTTTCAAACTCTTTGATCAACTTTTCTCTTCTTTCCCATGGGTTTGATGATACTTGTGTTGATTTTCCACTGGTGTGGATGATGAGGAAGCTATTCTCTCGACTCTATCTTTTCCTACAAGATAATATCTTATTAGTATACAAAGGCAACACAATCTCAGTAAAACCCAAATTGAATTATTACTTGTGTCCAAGCCTCGGGGTTTCTAATTACTCATTCACAAGTTACTTAATGAGGATTAAGGAAACTTGAAGCTTTGATATTGAAATCCATAATATGTTCTTAGGTAATTGATGTTGGAGTAGGATTAAAGAGGAAAATATTCCCCCAAAAGATAATCACTTGATGAACATTATAACAAGGGCTTGGGTATGCAAAAATCATTTCTTTAATACCAACTGTGAGAAAAAGAGTAAGTGGTAGAATGAGATCCTAGAACCTAATGATCTAATATCTAGTTTTGAATAAAGGGTGTCAAACCAAAACTAACAAGGGTACTTCTGATGTGCGACTTGTTATTGGGCCAATGTTAAAGAGGGTTTCAAGGGAAACCCTCTTTTCAACTACAATTTTGGACAATGCACTTAAGGGGGGGAGTACTTCAAACACCAAGGAAAGGATCATGAAAGGCCAAATTAGGGCATCAAAAGATAAGATCCGAGGGAACTTCCTTCTACACATTTCTAACACAAAAATTGCTAACCTTTCAAAACCCCTTTCAAAGATATGCCCCAAAGGTGTCTTAGATCCAAGAGGAAGAAGCCCAAAAAAAAGACCAAATTTAGGCAAGGTAGAACACTGAATAACCTATGACTAGGATACACACCAAAGGAAAATTTCCTATGAGTGAGGAAATGGGAGGACATTTTTGCCTTGTAAAAAAGGTGTTCTGTTCAATGTAGTTCTGCAAGCATTGGACATCTGTAGAGCAATCCTCAGGGGGTTTGTGTGTTGAAAGCAAAATGTGAAGTGTCTCCTTCAACTGGCCCTCTATAAATGGGTAGTATGGTGTAATATTGACAAGAGTAGGGGACACAAATGGCATTTTGTGATAGTAAAATGTGCAACATAATTTAGTCTAATGACATTACACCAATGGCATTACCGATGGAAGGCTTTAGGTTTTCAATAAACCTCATGAAAGAAGAGAATGCCATATTTAGTGTAAGCACCTAAGCATGAGACAACTGAAACCATTGGAAGAAATGAAATAATCAACCAAACTTATGAAAATGTAAAAAATGTATGAGGTAAATACCAGTTTAAGTGCAGAAAGTGCTGGATTTAGAGTCAGATATGAGAGATGGAATCTAGTGTTCTAGATGAGGAGCCAATGGCGGGAAAGCAAGTAGCACTAGCATGGGTTGACCCTACTTCGTGTGCTCAATGCCAATGAAATTGAAAACAAATTTGCATGTTAAAATTAAGCTTGTGTTGGTCAAAATTTTGACCAACACGGGCTTAGATTTTTAAAAATTGAAAATTTTCCTTCTACAACCAGACCAATCAAAACCTTATTAATTGATGGTCAAAATTTTTGGTCGAAAAATGACCTCAAATGCACTAGTGGATCAGACTGTCAAAAATTGGGTCAACACCAGTCAAAATAGTTAAGATAGTCAATTTTCCCCCCCAAAAGCTAGTTTTGAGCACTAGTGCACCTTGGAAGGTGCACTAGGTGCAATACATATTTTCTTTGGAGATGGTAAAGTGTGCAATTGCACATTAGTGCACATGTGCATGTGCACAAATGTGCACTTACGCATCATGGCATTGTGCAAGTGCGGGGGGGATAGGAGTGCAAACCTATGTAGGTGCACACTGTAATCACCTAAAAATGGTCATCTAGACTATTAGCCCCCTTCTCAGCATTTTGGCTAAATTAATTTAATCACTTACCTAAGCCAAATTGCTAATAATCAATTTATTTGATTATAACCTATAGTTTGACTATGCTATCCTAAGTTCATTATTTGATTAAAAGAACATGTCCCCTTTTAATTAAATAAAAGACCCCATTCTTCTAACCCACTTAAAGTGCACACATAAAGTCTTTTTTCTATTTTGCAATTAAAAGAAAAGGCTTTGTGACTTTTGTCTTATATGACAAGTCAACTTATATTCTATTGGTTGATTTGTGTGTGCACATGGATCACTCCTATTTTCAAATTCCACCATTGATCATCCACCATCTTCATCTTGATCTCTACCGTCCATACATCTTTAAAAGGGAGAGAGCTTTCCCCCTCAATCCACCCATGATTATGCTATCGTTATGCTGCAGGTTTGAAGACAAATTTTTGAAGGAGTTTGAATACAAAAGCTTTTTGTGGAGAACTTCTATTTTCTTGTCTTTTTCTCTCTTGCACCCATCATGGGCTTTTAGCTTAGATCTTGCATTCATAGATTAGATCTTATTTTCATAGCTTATATTTTTCATTGATAGATTAGATCTTGTTTTCATGCATATTTGAAGATCATGGAGACTAGCATTCTTGCTTTTCCTCTCTGAATCTCTCATCTCATGGTGTACTTGCATGGGCACAAAAATAGGTCAAACTGAGGGCCTCCATTGCAAACCCTTGCACTCTATGAGTAGAGAGCTATGGATCGATTTGTGAGGGCTCATTCTTGAGTTTTCTTACATGTAATGATTCATAGAAGTGTGACAACATTTTGGCACACACACACCTTGTGAATGTGCACACCTCCAAGGGTGCACACATGCACATGTACGCATCCCCAAAGAAGGGGTAAAGTGTGCATGTGCACACTTGGCACACCTGTGTATGTGGGCATGTGTGCAAGTGCACATTTGCACACTTTAACTGCATGAGGTCTTAAACTTGCCGATCCTTCCCAATCAGAGGTGAAGGTTTGACCTAGACCTAGGGGAGGGTCCAAAATGACCAAGGCTTTGTACTAGATGCCTCATAGGGAATTTTAAACTAGGAGGTCCCCATTTTGTGACTCAAAATGGGGCGTGCATTATGAAATCACAACAAATAGCCCCAACAAAAGGGAAGAAATGATAAGGGCATTTCTTCATGAAAAAGCATTCTTCCAACATGTTTCAAATGACAACTAAATTCTAAACACTTCAAGTAGCTTTCAAGTTCCTTGATAGTAGGAACATTAGAATCTCAAATCTTCAAGCCCAATGTGTGCTCAATGTATTCATTTCCTTTGACTTCTTGAGGTGTAGTTTATCATGAGTATCTAACAACTTGGAGAAAATATGATGCTCCACTAGTATATTAATTAGGAATCCTCATAGAACTTGTTTATCAATCACTTATTTGATCAAATGAGAGAATCCTTTCAAAGGGCTCTTAATAAGTTATCCTTTTTTTGCATTTTAGGTCCTAACTAATCTTTGAATTCTACTTCATGGAGCTCACATGTTTCCATTTTATTCTTCCATGAAGCAATTTTGGAGGGCATATCTCTATTTTTAGATTACCTTTCTCGAACCTTTTGGAATCTTCCATTCTTAACACCATCTTTTTGTTTATTCTCTTTCTGTACCTTGACCACACTTAAACTATGTAGCCAAGGCATTGGTGTTGTTTATCAGATTCTTTATTTATTTTAATAACCTATACATTCCTCTTTTGATGAACTTTTAGGAAAATCTTGCACCAAATAATAATCTTAGTAGTTCTATGAAGAGACCCTTTGTTTGAATCAGTAAGTTTTGAATTATCCCTCGCCACTGTCAACCTAGATTCAAAAAACACCTAGGTAATCAAAATTTTAATTTCTAAAGTGTTGAGAGCTATCAATCTATGATTCTAATTTTAAGACAAGAAGTCCTCTACAACTACAAGCAACACCTATTTTCAATTGGTACAAGACACAAAATAATATGAATGCTTTGACAAAGAAATACCTCTCCCTAAAAGTCAAAATCATAAGGAGTGGTTTATGAAATGTATCAAGAATGAGTCTTGATTGCACCTAACCCCCAGATTGACACACTAATTTTTTTTTTTTTAATATATAAAATGAAACAAAACCCAAACCAAAAGACTCTAATAAAAGAAAACTAATACCTAACTAGAAAGACTAAAAAGAATAAGAAGAAAAAAAACAAAAAAAAAAACTTATATAAAAAAAACCTTGAGTAATAAGAATGTGGGGTGGTACTTAGAAAAATAAAATTTGGACAAGCTTGGTTCAAATTATAGGCACAAATCACACAAAATCAGAAGTTGTGGTAACTCTCCATGACCATGACTAATCCACAAATAGTTTCTCTTACCTTTAACATCATATTCAAATTGAAAATCATCAAACTGAGAGGGATAATGGGAAGATATCACCTGATCTAGTGAGTCCTCCACCATAGGGGTACACTCACACATTGTAATTTCTCCTTTTGGTGGTCTTATCTCATGGTACACAACTCCACACACACATGGAAACACTAGCATCAATGATGTTATATAGCTATTAGAACAAGACCCAAATGATAGAACATTATTTTTATGGTCCTTATTATCACCATCATTAGCCTTAAACCTTGAATTGTCATCTTTAGGCTCCTTGAAACTAGAAAACTCAATCATAAGCCTTTCTTTCAAGTTATAGGATTCATTAATGTCTTTAATCAAGGTGTTTCCTCCCTCATGTCCTAAAGAAGCAAGTTCAAAATCATACTTACCCTCCATTGTGATATCCCAAGCTAACAAGAAATCATGACAACTTACTTCTAGATGGAACTCAAATGGATGGGTTCTATATGAATCAGTTATTGCATGGTCTGATATATGCATAGTATACCCAAAAATAGCCATTTCCTTAGTCAAGATTGAGACCAAATTAAGAACTCTATCTGTCTCTTCTAATGATATATCTTATTTTGAGGAAGGTTTCTTATCATTATTCAATGGGGAATCAATATCACAATAGGAAGCATTGGTATCTTCTTCTTTATAACTTCTTGATTCAAAAATCTAACCAACCTTGGGATCTTCTATATTTCCATCACTTTTTGTAACTTTGAGATTTTTGGAACTCCATGGAGTTTTGGAACTTCAAAATTTTCTACATCCACAAAATTTCTTGGCATATCCACACTTATTGCAACATCAACACTTGGAATATTTTCTTCATTGAATGGAAACATAAACTCATTTTGATCATCTTCATCATTTTGTCCTCATGTAGATTCATCACATGATTCAACCACCATTACACTAAACTAAAAAGGTTTTTCCTCCATGATCTAGGTTGGCTGATCCAAAACATCATTGTGCCCATATCTATTTTCACTTAGTCTCTTACCTTTAATACCATTATTCTCATTACTAATGTTACTATAGAGGCCAAAATTTCTGCTCTAATTTTGAGAATAATATCTCTAGGCAACAAGTTGTCTTAGATGATTGCCTTGGTTTCTTGAGGAATTCAACTTTATTTTGATGAGTTCATTTGATAAAAGAGACATCATCTCCTTCATGGCTTTAACCTCTCTAGCCATATTATTCTTGAGTTTAGCAGGTGGAGAAGTCTTTTTCTTAAAGAATAAAGTCTTTTGAGACTCATACCCTGAATATGTAATTGTTGGCATTGGAGTAGCTAAAACCTGCTTCGTGAATGTAACAACCTTTTTGAATTATTCAAGATATGATAGGTTACTAAGAGGGGAGGGGTGAATTAGTAACTTTAAAACTTTTCTTTCCATCTATGCTACTGCATACATTAGTTCTGAAACATAAAACATTCATTACACAAAAGAACACAATATTTTGGTGACCCAGAAACCTTCCAAATAGAAAGTAAAAATGGGGTGGGGATGATACCCACACAACTTCAATATTGTAGCATAAAGTTGGCCTGTTAAGGCTTACATTGACCACTTGTGGTGATCTTCCTTGTTAGGAGCACAAAGGACTAGTAGGTCTAGCTTGTTAGAGGATTTACAAACATACAATGAAGTATTTACTCAGGAGATTTACACAAAGACTATTAAGTCTACCTTGTTAGAGGATTTAGAAAATTGATACAACTGTTAAGATGAAGCAGTGGATCTACTTACAACTAATTGTTGAGAAGATCCTCTATGCACTGATCACCTTATGTGATGAATATGACTTTTCTGGCTCTGTATTGACCTTGCTATATTCCTTGAACTACTATTGAAAATCCTTCACAGATACTTTTCAAAATTACTTCACATTACTTTGCCATTCCTTCATATATTTGATATCTTACAATACATCTTACATATATACCTTTCAAATTTAAAAAATTGCAAGGTCGGCTTCAATTCAAGTGAACAAATACATTGCAAAGTTGGCCCACTAGTAAATAACTCAGGTTCACTGAACTGACTTGGTGACCTTCTAATACATGGTGTCCACTACATTACTCGCATTGTCATGCACTCAGTTGAAGTGAAGGATCAGTCCATACTAATCACTTGATGTAGTTCTAAACTTGATAACCATTGGTGACTCGGTAGATGTAGTGTCACTCAGTAGATACTACACATTGAGTTTACCTTGCTTCACTCAGTAAACACTGCTTCTTCCAACACTTGGTTTACACTAAATCTCCATGACACAAACTTACTACTCGGTAGACATTGTGAAGCATGGTAGACACTGAGAAACTCGGTAGACACTGCTGGTCTTCACATTACCTATATTTACTCGGTAGCTTCAGGAATGCTTGGTGTAAATTGCATAACTACTAAGCTTACAAGGTAACCACTAGATGCTTAGTAAGCATCCAAAATTGAGTAAATGTTGTCACTAATGACAAAAATAATCATAATGCCAACACATGGAGTTTTGGAACTTCAAAATTTCTTGCGTCCTCAAAATTTCTTGTTATATCCACACTTATTGCAACATCAACACTTGGAAGAATTTCTTCATTGAATGGAAACATAAACTCCTCTTGATCATCTTCATCATTTTGTCCTCATGTAGATTTATCACATGATTCAACCACCATTACACTAAACTACAAAAGTTTTTCCTCCATGATCTGGTGTGGCTGATCCAAAACATCATTGTGGCCATATCTATTTTCACTTAGTCTCTTACCTTTAATACCATTATTCTCATTACTAATGTTACTATAGAGGCAAAAAATTTTGCTTTGATTTTGAGAATAATTTCTCTAGGCAACAAGTTGTCTTGGATGATTGCCTTGGTTTCTTGAGGAATTCAACTTTATTTTGATGAGTTCATTGGATAAAAGAGACACCATCTCCTTCATGACCTTAACCTCTCTAGCCATATTGTTCTTGAGTTTAACAGGTGGAGAAGTCTTTTGCTTAAAGAATAAAGTCTTTTGAGACTCATACCCTGAATATGTAATTGTTGGCATTGGAGTAGCTAAAACCTACTTTGTGAATGTAACAACCTCTTTGAAGACATTTTCAATGGTATCCATGTCTCTGGGTGGGAGCCTTCTTAGAAAAATAGAAGTTAATGAATCCATTATTCAAAAATAGATTTGGATAGTAGCATCTTGTAGTACAATGTATGGAAATGATACATCCTATAGAAGCGATGATTAAATTGTGAAATAGTATCAGAGGGATCCTTCTTAATTGAGATGAACTAATGATGTAGGATAGCTAGATCAATATAGATCTTGAATTTTTCCAAAAGCCTTCTCTCAAATGAATGCCATTTCCCCCAGAGTGTAAGGAAAAAGGTGGCATGCCATGTCCATATGCTAAATCTAGTTTCGATTATAAATCTCCTTGAAAATTTTAATATTATCTTTTGCTGTTCGTGATTCTCCATAGGTGAACTATGGGAATTTTTTTTTAGAATTTTTGGGAAAATCATGTAATAGACAAGTTAGATTCAAAGGTGAAGTTTGGGCATGGAGGAAAGACATGGTGCATAATGATGGGAATATTTGAAGTAGAATGTAGAGAAAACAATGATGATGTAATTTATAATGTGAAAGTGACTGAGTTCTAGGAACTTGTGTTTATTCTAGAAAAGTGCACCTCAAAAAAGCACACCTTCAAAAAGAGCACCTCTGCACCAATGCACCTGCACACTAGTGCACCTACACACCTTCTAATAGCTCACAGACTTGGAACTTTTTTTTTAAAACTTTCAAAAATTGTAGAATTTTCAAACAACAACTTGGGTTTTTGAGAAAAATGGTTTTCAGGCCCTCCTTATAGTGCCACTTCTATTGAGTTTTCATTTTGTATGATGCTTAATGACATGAATCCTTTCAAACTCCTCTCTTGACAAGCTAATCTAGGATGAAATCCAAGGTTTTGGGTGATCTTGTGACCTATTGGAATCTACTTGGTTGAAGATAAATGTGTTTGTTCACAAATAGGCCTTTTCTAGTTTAAACCAATTTTGGATAAGATGATCAATCTGCTTGCTATTTCAAAATTAACCACAAAAAGAGATATATTTTTGGTATTTTTTTTTAATTAAATGAATGCAATCTAACAATACAACTATATGAATTCCCAATTTAACCAAGGGTTAGCAAATAAAAGAATGAAGATAATGTAACGAGAATGAAAATAAATAGCATGAAAAAGAAATTCATAATGGACATATACCATGGTAACAACATGTCTACAAGTTAAATTGTTGAAAAGATTAGATAGGAAACCAATGAAAGTAGGAGCAACACTTCCTCAAATCCATTGATGCAATCATTTCTATAAATTTAGTAAAACTAAAAGATATTTCACTTCTTATCAAATTGCAAGGCCATGGAAAGTGCACTCATGTGACATAAGAAGCTATGTAGGAACAATAGGGTGATCTCTTGTCCAGCTTTGTACATTAGCAACATTTGTCAACATGTGGCAAACACCAGAACTACAATATCACACAATCAAATCAACACAAAAAAACTATTGGCTCCATTATTATCATGAAGAAGAATCCACAAAAAATAACACTCTGACAAGAATAACTACACTTAGAATGAGAGCACCAATGGCATATATTATTGCATCAATATAATATCCTAACATGTTACATTCCTAAATTTATAATAAATCATCTCCTCAAGTTGTGTTGAGAGTGAGAGATCTCTTCATGAAAATATATGCTTCTAACTAATAAAACAAATCTAATTATATACAAAATGACTCTCTAAATGGTGCATGTAGGACTCCACCCTTCTTTATATCAATTAATGGGTGCATGAGTCTTTACATGTCTTAAAAAAAAGAAATAAATAGTAGATAAGAAGGAAGCTATACGATGATCTAGGAGTTGTTGGAAGCTCTAAAAATGGAAGCTTTACCTTCTCTGAATGTTTCTAGGAGTTAAACTACCATCAAAATGCATTTCTAGTGCATGGAAGGCTCTAAATTTGGAACTGGCAGTTAATTATCAATGCAGCTCTCACTTCTTCAAAATTTATGATGCACCTTTGAAGTAGTGCACCTTGTGCACTTGCACAACAATGGATCTACACACCTACATGAAATTTGTCTAAGGTGCTCAATTCACCAAATAATCAAAGTTCTTAGTTTTGAAAATGGTTTATGGGTTTTCCTTAGACAAGGTCTGGGAGTACTGTAGTGCACTTATATTGCTCTTTTTTGATGATCTATACCCTCTTTATAGCCAATTTTTTATATATATTTGAACTCCTACTTCTTCTATTTGAAATCTCAAGGCACCTGTGTTGAATCTTGTCATTAATAATTTCATAAGATGAGGAACTTGTTCTAGTTCATGTGTCCAACCTCTATATCTTTGATCTTTAGTGTAAATTCATGAATCAAAACTTATGTGTGACTCCTTTGAAGGTGAAGGTTACCAACTTAGGTGAGATCTCTATTGCTACCCATAACGAAGATACTATGATGATCTATGCACATGCATGTTATGCACTACACCTTCATGTTATGCACACTATAAAGTCCATTCCTTGAATTTTTTCTTCTCTCTAACTAGCTAATCCTTCCTAGTTAGAGACTAGGTGATCCAGATCATCCAAAATGATCAAATATTTGAAACTTTTTCATATTTTTTAACAAGATTTTTTGGCCATTTTTAACTGGCTTTTTTGGAGGTCTTTTGCTCAAAATTTTAAATTGAAACTTTAATTGGTCCCTAATATTGGATAGCCAAAGGGTCCCTATTTTAGATACTAAAATTATATTTTTAGTTCTTTCCAACAGTGTAAACAATTTTGAATTTCAAGCTCTAGGTCAAAATTTATGACCTTGACAAGTTAAGGATGCCTTTTCTATCTGCACAAAGAAGAAAAAATTAGTCATCCCATGTTGGAAGAGCCAAAAGAGGACTCCACGAGACTCAAACTATCAAAAAATTGGGTCAACAACACCAACAAAAAAAAATAAGATAGGTGATTTTTCCCCCAAAAGCCAATTTTACACACTAGCATACCTTGGAAGGTACGTTAGGTGCACAAATTTTCCTTGGAGATGGAAAAGTGTGTAGCTATGCACTAGAAAACATGTACACCTTGACAAGGTGCACATGGTGTGCATGTGCATAATTGCATACTTGTGCATTGTGGTATTGTGCAAGTGTGGTGGGGGGACTAGAGTGCGCACCTCCATAGGTGCACACCTCTGAGGGTGTGCACATGTGCATGTACTCACCCCCAGAGCATGGGTGAAGTGTGCATGTGTGCACTTGCCACACCTACACATGTGTGCAAGTGCAGATGTGCACACTTTAATTGCATGAAGTCTTAAACTTGATATTTTTTCTCTATTTGATTGCTCAACCCTTCTTGATTAGAGGTTGGGGTTTGACGTAGACCCAGGGGAGGGTCCAAAATGATCAAGGCTTTAGACTAGATACCTTATAGGGAATTAAACTAGGGGGTACACATTTTTTAACTCAAAATGGGGCGTTCATTGTGAAACCACAATAGATCCCAGTTTAATCAAGCAACATCTAAATTAGATTCTATCAAGATAGAACATACTCAATTAGAAAAATACAAAATTATTGTGAGAGGAGAGTTGACACAAGCCAAACAAAAATTAGAAATACTCTATACAAGTAGTGAGAAAATTGAAGAGCAAATATTTTTTTAGAGACCCTCTTATGACAAAACAAGTCTTGGATATCTTATTGGAGAAAAGTCAGCCAAGAAAGTTGAAATTAGGAAAGAATAGATCTAGTTGTAGAAACCTCTAAAGAAACTAATTAGAATAATATTGACTCATCTAAAGGAACTGAACTAGTTGATTTGTCTGACAAATCTGATGAACCTAAGATAATAGAGAAATTTGTTCAACCTAATCAAGTTGAATCATCTAGGGAAGTTAGACATGAATTCAAAGGTAAATGTTTCATATGCAATGGAGTTGGTCATATGAAAAGAGATTTCATAGGTGGTAAGTCTTTCAAACCTATTACTAATATCTATTTTTATAATTGTCATAGTTATGGACATAAAATAGTAGATTGTAAGAAACCTAAGTTTGATAGTAATAATGCAAATAGTAGAGTGTTTAGGAATACTAACCCTACAAGGAATGAAAGAGGAAGCTGACATAGTAGATCAAATGATGGTGAATGATCTAATGGTGAAAGAAAGTAGATTGTATGCTACAAATGTAATAATCTTGGACACATTGCAAGGAATTGTAGAGCACCTGATAATCAGAATGGAACCAATCAAAGAAGGAATGCACCTATATGTTAGTTATGCAATAACTTTGGACACAGAACAAGATTTTTTAGAATGGACAGAAGGAACTTCAACAAGAATCATAATCATAGAAGGAACAATAATAAGAATCACAAAAGAAGTTATAATGATAGTGACAATAGTTAGAAGGAAGTAATCAAGAAACATGTTGATGAATTCAAAGAAGAATTTGTAAAATCCTATAATCTAGAGAGTTCTTATACAATGTTGGATGAACAATATTTTGATGCACCTGAAGAGAAATTGAACTCAGAAGTTGTTTGTGACTTATCCTATCTGAATTAAGCAGTTATAGTAGACATAACATTAGTTAATCATAACTAATGTTAAAGACAAAATTGGAAGTTGTGTAGTTAAAAATAGGTAAAATACATATAGAGGTAGTTATGGTTGATTGTCCAAGCTTAGATATGATAACAGGAAGTCATAAGACATAAAAAAAGTTTATTGGCAATCAATGATAGTTTTTAAATTTTATTTGTGCATTTAATGTAGAGTCTAATTTGAAGTAATTTAAAGATTGTGAACAATATTGTGAGAACCATTTGATCATGCAAAGAGTTTAGAGGGATTTGATAGTGATTTCAAGTGCAAAGAAAGGTGTTTGAAGTGTGAAGTTATAGAAGCCCTAAATGCAATATTTCAAGTTATTTTACAAATCTTGGATTAAAATTCTAGTGTATACAGTTAAGAATTATGGAAAGTTAGAAAATATATGATGTAAGTGATAGGCCGAGGTATAAGTTCAAGAAACACCCATTTCTTTCTTTAGTGGATGATTGGCTAGGAGCATTTTCACAAATATCGTCAAATGTACTTCATGTAGAATATGGTAAAAGTTACATTCATTAAAAGTTTGAAAGCATTGGATATGAAGACATACATAAGGATTTAGGAATCATGTGTAATAGTGACCTAACCCTTAAATATAAGTATGCATACCTAAGTGAGCTTAATTTGACCAAGCATATGTTCTACACAGAGTCTAACAATCATGAGTGGACCAGAATCATTCTGAGTAGAGTTCATGATGAGATGTTTTGGATAAGTGATGTACCAATCAAAATTGTTAGTGACCTAATTCAAAAGATCATAGGACTAAGAAATGAAGGATACAAACTAGTAAATGATAGAAATGTGAGAAAGATAGTTTAGACAAACTTGTACACTAGATTCAATGGAAGAAAAATGAAAGTTGACATGATTCAAGATAAAGAAGTTAAAGTATTGAGAAAAAATCATGGATATGAATTGAATCACATTTCTAGAGTGAACTCAATACCATCAAGATTTATGCATGTAATATATGTGATTTCTATGGAGAAAAGAAAGGTAAACATGTGCGAAATTGTTATAACATAGTTGCTAGACAACATTGCAAAGATAAAGAAGAACAAGAATGCAATCTTTAGATTTGAGTCTTTGTTGACACATATATTCTTCTATGAAACCAAGAAATTCTATGGAATGAAAAATTGGGATAATGATGAGTGTATTATGAAGATGGTAACACAATGTTGCAAGGCGAGATTGGAAAATGTCAGAGATAGTGACATTGACATAATAATGAAGAAATTTCAGCCAAAGATAAAACAAAGATTTAGAATCCCTCCCTCCATGGTGGAAAAGTATAAAGATGAGATATGGTTCATTGTGAAGACTGATAATATTTGTATGGAATTAGTAGAACCAAGGGTAAAATTCATTGAACCTATGGGATATAAGATGAGTGAAGAACTTGTAGAAGGGTATGCATAGATCATACTATAGTTAGAGAAGGACATTGAATGCCCTAGATGGGGTACTTATGAGGAGAAGGTAAGGGAAGTTCATTATGAATTTCATAGAAAAGAAATTAAGAAGAAAGTGGAGAAGAAGATAGATTTCATCCTCAAGGAATCTAGTATGACTTAAGAGGATTTTAATGAGATCAAAGGTATTGCACTAGAAATGAAGACTAGTGGATAGACTAAGGTGATAGAAACAACATCGATTGCTATTGTAACACCATCTAAAGGGGTAACAATTGTAAAACCTAGTGCACAAACACCTACACCATATGTAGCAATTACGCAAGTGCAACCAATCATAGTTCAACATGATCAACCAAGAAGGAAATCAAAGAATAACACACCTATTGCGTAGAGGAAATCTAAGATATTGGTGAAGAAAAAGAAAGAATCTACACCATCCTTCAAGAAAAGTTCAAGAAAACCACAAGTGGACCTAGGAAAATAAGAAAGACACTACAAATCAATGATTCTAAGGAATGTGACGATGAAATTGAGGAGAAACCAGTAGAGCAAACAACATAAGAAGGAAGAACACCAACAGGAAAGAAGGCATGGGAACCAAAGGTAGAAAATTTGAACATGCAAATTATTAACGATGATAATTTTGTACAATTGAATAAGTATTATAGCTTATATAATAATATGGATAGAGGCAATTATAGAGTGCCATAGTAAGGAACATCATCTTGAGAAAAAAAAGATTTGATAGTATACAAGGAAAGATCCTAAAAGATCTCTATAATAGGTTACTTAATAGAAAAAGGGGAGTATTAGAAGAAGACACGAAGCTAAGATAGAGCATGGTTAACAAATTGTGTGAAATAAACACCAAGGAAAACTTGGATAGAATCTTGAAAGGCATTGAACCCCTACTAAGGAATAAAAAAGAAGTTATTCTTCTTAGGGGAGGAAACTATGAGGAAGTAAGGAAAGAAACAGAGGAAGCCATTGTGAAATTCATGAATTTAGTACCTCTAGTCATGAAGGAGAGTGTGTAGCCAAAATTAGATAGTCACATCTATGTGAAATCTAGTACTCTCACTAATGGTTAAGAAGATGCTAAAGAGACACAACAAGCACCTCCATCTTCTCACATAGTTATGGGTACTAAATCCATGCAAGTGGATAGTGCACATATAATAGTAGATGCAAACAAAAACCCTTTTGTAGGTTATGGAACAACAATTGTGGGCAATATTATTGCCTATACCAGTTTAGATGAAGAAGATGAAGAAGAAGAAAGAAAGAGGAATATAAAGAGAAAAATATTAGAAGAACCAAAAAGAAAGAAAATTATAGAGAAGAAAATATTGGAAGAAGAAGAAAGGAAGAAGCATGTAGAATAAGAGAAGAGGAAAGAAGAGGAAAGGAGAAAAGAAGAGAAGAGGAACGAAGAGGAAAAGAAGAAACAAGAAGAAAAAGAAAAGAGAAAAGAAGAAGAAAAAGAAACCAGAAGAAGAATCAAAGAAAGTAGAAGAGGAGAAATAAAAAGAAGCTGAGAAAGAAAGAATAGAAGAAGAGAGGAAGAAGGTTGATGAATAGAAGAAGAGTACATAACTGAAAGTAGTTACACTCATTCCTATAGTAGCTCTAGTAGCAATAACAACAACAATATTATCTAATGATGATGATTACTAGAAAGGTCTAATGTGTTCTTTAAGAAAATTGCTCCAAAAAAATTTAAATTAGTCAAGTCTTCGGAGAAGAAATTATTAGAAGTCTTGGAGAGAATGTAGAAGAAAGTTCACACAACTACCACAAATCCAGACTTGTAGACTAAGGCTAAAGAATTGGTGAAGTCTTTTGATGAAGAATTGACAACCTTCTCTAAAATTTCTTCAACACAAGCATAGGTCAAGCATGATGCACCACTATTTGATAGTGTATGTACAAATGTGAGAAATGACATAAAGTAATTAGATGTATGCATCAAGGGATTTAAAAATAACATTGATGAAGGTAAGAAGTTGCATGGACAATGCACACTGTCATACAACTACTTGTTAGATTTTGAGAATTGGAGCAACAATCAAATGAGTGAGCTTCATACACTCACTGCCAGGTTGCAATTTCCAAAGGCAACATTAAATATTTTGGAACTAAAGTAGAGAAGACTCAAAATGCAATCAAAGGAATAGAGACTGATAAGGAAAAGGTAATAAAAAGGTTCTCTACTCTTCTAGAGAATTTTTGTCACCAGAGATCAACATTTTTTAGAGGCAATTGGAGGAGATTCTTACAGCTAAGGCCTCCTATGAAATTTTTTATCATACTAAATTTAGTGCAATATAAGTGGCATCCTATGCACTTTGTGCACTCATAAACATCTCTAAAAAAATTAAGGAAAACCATAAGAAATAAGTTGAGAGACTAAAACTTGTTTATGAAAACTATTTTTTCTAGAATATCAAGGTGATCAACAAAAGGCCACACAATTTTTGTATATAGTTTTGATACCTTTTTCATTGATGTCAAAGGGGGAGAAGTATATATAAGGAAATTTATATTTGTTTATGATGTTTATGTTGAAAATAATTTATTAATTGTGTATTGTCTTTGATGTTACATAAAATGTCATATCATTGCCAATCAGTGTATGTTGAGCTCACTCAAGCATTGGAGATAGTTTCTCGTATCTTCTAAGAATTCTAGAGTTTTCTAAGCTCAAAAAATAGTATCTACCAAGTTCAATTGGGTGACAAAGAGAAATTCAAAAAAGTTGAGTTTTAACTAAGCCCACTTGATTAATGAAAGAAAAGATGGATGGAACCAGTATTAATCAAGCTCACTCAGTTACCAAAGGAACTTGTTGGTGTAAATAAGTATTTAATATTTACACTTTACTTAAGTTTACTTAGGTTAATGCATTATCTTATTATATTGCAATATTTTATTATTTATTTAGGTGAGACACTTAGGATTTGCATACTCTCATGAGTTTTCATAGTGACAACATTAGAGTAAGCAACTCTAATTCAGCACATGGTGTCTACAACACTAGAGTTTGCATCATTAGCTAAGTTGTCATCTAGAAAAAATAGTTATTAGCACTCCTAATTTAGCACATGGTGTCTACAATATTATTTTTCATGCTACACCTTTGTAGGCTTATCCTCTCATCATTACACTTACTCTCATGCTTAATGGAGGATAATCCATATTTGGTGGACATGTGCCTGGTTGTATGACTTATCATGTTGCTAACTTCTATGAATTCTAGAAGCATTATAGAGGCCTTTATATACAGTCATTCCTAGTGTACTTTCAACCAATACTGAATGAATATATCAGCATTCTGATCATACTCTCTTTGGTCTACTATTGTGCTTTTGTTTGAGTTGCTTGGTCTTGGGTGAATTTTTCCCTAAGGAAAATTCTTACATGGTATCAGAGTGAGGGGAAATTCTCTATAGATAGACATTTGAGACCATTGTTGCTTCAACACCTCAACTTGAATATAGAGAATCTATAGATATTAGGAGCATTTAGAGCCAAATCAAACCTTGTCATTATGTCTAGAATGTCGATTCGATGAAAATCAACTATAAATTTGACTATGTTGGGCTAAAGTTGATTGCGAGGCAATTTTTTTTGTAAACTAGCACCTGAAGGCCCTAATTTGCAATTTGGGTATGGTCATTTATTCAATTTGTGCATTTATTTTCATATCTAAATTTTAATTTATTCTCTGTTATTTTTCAAAGAACCTTTTTTTGTAGAAGTAGGTAGTGACACCCCGGCCTTGTAGAGAATATTTTGTTGCTAATTTGGAATATTCTTTATTTATTAATTGGTAGAAAGTTTACTAAATCTAGTGGGATACCCTACAAATCTAGGTGCATCCACAACATACTGACCACACACATTCTGATAGGATGATCACTATCGGTGGGCACCTTACCTCACCCGACAACCTCACTATTTTATTTCCCTCTCCCAACTCAACTCTATTAAATCCCTTAAGAGTTTGAAATTGGGGCAATGTGGGACTTTTAATTCCAAAACTTGATGCCTTTTATAATCTTTTTGGCCCCTTCCAATAGCCTTTCTGGCATTTGTAGAATTTCATCTTGCACAGTTAATTCCAACACCGATATCTCTCACCTCTTATGAATGATGCCATCCTTTAGCCTGAAAACATTTTTTGGTGAACATTGTGGTAGGCTAGACTATGTAGAGACAACTCTTGACACATGAAACATGTGACCAAACTCCTTCAACCATGTGATAGTTGTAGAAGAAGCCATGTGTCCTTCGCAGGGCCTAGCCAAGACAGATAGCTACCTCATTGATATGTGGACATTATGCCACCTTGACTGCCACATAGGCTGACCTATCAATAAACCATGCAAGTAGCCATGTTAGAATCATCTGTATGATTTGGAAAATGCCATAAAGTGCTGACATCAACATTATGTTAGCATGACATCACCAAGGGGTAGATTTTTGCTTGCATCAACAATCCACTACATTAAAATTGACAACTATCTAACTATCATTTAGGGGCAAAATTGAACTGCTAGAATGACTATATGACTATCAAATTTAACCTCACTTTTTTCTGATCCAACCCCTCTCCAAATTGATTTTCAATTTGACAATCCAACTTTGGGAGGCCATATCTCAGTCATCTAGACTCCAAATTAGGCTTGTTTTTTTAAATTTTGGGTAGAATTTCCTAGATTTTTTAGTGGTGTAGATCTTTTTTAGTTTTGGTGCATGGATTTGTCAAAAATTGCATCTTTTGGTGACTGTACCTATCTAATCTTACATTTTGCAACTTCAAATGCTCCATACGAACTCGTCTGGACATGAAAATAGGTTTTATTTTTTTTGAAAGTGCATTATTTTTCATCTACTTTCTAGATCTATAATCAAATTATAGGGTTGTGTGGACAAAAGTGTCACTTTCAAAATTAGATTATTTTCTGCATTCTAATACTTTGATATATCTTTAGAATTGTTGTATATCTAAGATACATTGTAATGTTCTAGTTTTAAACTCCATAAGGATGTTGTAAAAGAAAAAATAGAAGTCCACTAAGGCCAAAATTGGCAAGTGGCCATTGTAAATGCACTACATATAAAGTGCCAAAAGAATCTTTTTTTGGGGGGGTTTCTTGATTTAGTGAAAAGGGGTGTGTTCTTAGTGTTGTGCTCCTCTTTTTCTACAGTTTTTTTTTTCATTTTTTGCATCGTGGGAAATTTTAAGTTTCCAAAATTAACTCCACATAACTATGCTACATGGTCCATTAAAATTTGTTGTCATTTAATGCATAAAGGAGTTTCTCAATATGTAGATGTAACCTTCCTAAACCAATAGGTGATCAAGTATCTGCCAATGAAATCATTGATTGGCAAACAATGGATAGGAAAGCCCTAGGTGATATTTTTTTGGGGGTTGAAGACAGGATCATATATTAGATTTAGAATTCCCATACATCCAAGGAAGCTTGGGATAATCTCCAAGACCTATATGGTAAAGTGTTTGAGGAAGATGTTTTCAAAATTGAAGATGAGCTTGTCTCCTTAGATCTTAAGGCATTTGATTCCATACAAGATTTTATCATAAAGGTGAATGAATTAAGAATGAAACTAGATGATTGTGGGATTCATATTAAAGATGACAGGTTAATCTATCTCATTCATAATAAGCTTCCATCTGAGTACTCCACATTTGTTTCTACTTATAACACCTCAAAGACTACATTAGAGTCTGCCTATTAGAAAGTCTCTTTTGATCACTATGCTGAACTATTGGATAAAGAAGAAAAGAATTTGAAGTCAATGGGGATTCTCAATTCACCTAAGTCAAAGGAATTGGTGGCCAATAATGAGGGTTCTCAAAATTTAGTTGGTCAATCTTCAAATAAATGAAAGGGCTAGAATAAGAAATGGAAGACTAAAAAATTAGAGGATGCAAAAAAGATAACACCATGATCAAATCAATAAGGCAGGTCTTCCTCAAATTCAAATAAGAAGGGAGAGAATAATAAGGACAAGAAAAAGTGTGCTTATTGCAAGAAATTGGGTCATGAAGAACATGAGTGTTATCATAAAAAGATTGATGAGTTGACAACTATCATGAAGAAACATAATGTTCCACTACCTAATGCTTATAAGGAGAAAGGACCTTCTTCAGATTCAAAGAGAAAAGGGCAAGAACTCATGAAAAACTCAAGCTCTTCAATGGAATGGATTCTTGACTCAAGTACCTCATATCATATGGGTTCTTTAAAAGGATATTTTTATTCATTGAAGCAGTCAAAGGTACCACACATCTTTGTAGGGGATGCTACACAAATGGAAGTTGAAGGGAAAGAAAATGTGGAGATGGAAAATGGAGAGTTCAAAGATGTTCTCTATGTTCTAATCCTAACTTCTAATCTCCTCTCAATTTACCAAATCACTCACCTTGGAGATGGTCACAAAGTTGAGTTCCTTTTTGACTTAGTAAAGGTACATAATCTAAAAGATGGCTCGTTGGTTGTAGTGGGGAAGTTAATCATGAAAAAAAGTTGTATTATTTCTCCCACTTTATGCCCAAGTCTCTTTCATAAGCCCCGTTGACTCAATCCAATTCACACATCCAATTATGGCATGAGTGGTTTGGTAATCTTGCCTTCCACTATCTCCAACAACTTTTCTCAAAGAAAATGGTCAATGGTCTGCCTACAATCAACTTTTTCATAGGTGGCTACTTAATGAGTTCAATGGATATTCATCTAGAGGAGAAGTTACATAAAGGGAAGTCTTTAAGACCACAAGTTGTTGTTCAGTTGGTTCACATGGTACTAGTAGGTCCTTTTACAATGACATCAGTCAGCTAGGGTCACTACATACTTACTTTCATTGATGACTTCTCATAGTATACTTGGTTCTAATTTCTTCTTCATAAGAATGAAGTGTTGGACAAGTTTCTAGCCTTCAAGACTCATGTTGAACAAAAATCAAGGAAAGCCATCAAGGTTCTAAGGATGGATAATGAAAGAATATATGTGAACAAAAGAATTAAAGACTTTTGCAAACTTGAGGGAATTGATCTTCAAAATTCACCGAAATTCAGTCTGCACAAGACAAATGTTGCAGCACTCAGGATATAAACTCTTAAGTCCATGGCAAGTTGCATGATACAAGCTAAGTCTCTAGATCCATCACTTGAAGTCAAAGAAATCACCAGTGCTAATCACATACTTAATAGGTCTCCTCATCCCACCTTACATGGAAAGACTCCTTTTGAGGTATGGTGCAGTATAAAACTAGTAGTGACACACTTTAGGGTCTTTAGTTGTCTAGCATGGGCAAACATATCTTCCAAGGGATGCAAGGCACTGCCACCTAGGCCTTGTACTTTCATCAAATATGAAGACAATGTGAAGGCATACTAACTTATTGATCCTAAGACACATAAGATCATTCTGGAGAATGATGTACACTTTGAGGAAAGTTCACCCAGCCTATCCTTCATTCCTCTATCCTTCATTCCTCTCCGCACATCATACACTGTGGAAACTGATAGTGACACTAGCAATAGTGCTTCAACAGATTCAGAGACGTGGGGTTCTATCAATAGTTATAGAGAGAGGTCACAAAATCATAATACTCCACATGCATATACTACCATAGTGATAGGTCTAGCATAATAGGGTACACCTAGTCTTCCAACTCTAGCAACAAAGAATGACTACATAATAGATATTTCAGGTTTGTTTGTGGAATCATACATAGCAGATTTGGGGGACATCATTGATGATATAAATATTCTCTTTGGTGGAGAAGATCCTTCTTTAGTTGTGGTAAGGGCTCACTCTAACCCTCATGTCCATTCTCTACATGATCAATCTTCAGAGGTTGACATGAATGTGGATACTTATGTACAGCAATTGCAGGAGGTCTCTCTATCATTTGAGGAGATAATAGATTCTTGGGGATAGGTTCTACATTCATCCTTGATAGGGATAGTTGAATAGTTTTTAGAGGCATCAATGATCATAGGAATTCTTTCCACACATAGCGAAAGCATCTCACTTGTATCTATGGTATTGTTTCTTCCAAAGGGAAGAAACACTATTCAATAGTCTTGGATCAACTTCTACATTAGAGAAGCTATCATTGATCAACACTCTTCATTTGGGGGGGAGACTACCTTGTCTCTCTTCTTCTTCTCTCTTATGGGGGGGGCAGGGGCATTTCCTCTTTTGGGATAGTTTTCTTCTCACATTTCTCTATTGTATATACTTGATGTATGTTGTAATGGGGGGGTCTTGATTACTCCATCCATCCATGATCTAGTTTTTTCATCTCTCTTTTTGGGGGAGGGTTTTTCCCATGAGGTTTTACCTCTTTCTCCACTTTATGAGAGATTGCATTTCATTATGTACATGGGTACCTAATATGGCCTAGTAGCTGAGACCCATCATGTATTTCATTTTAATTTTTGTAAGCTTAAGGGTGTTCCCCTAAGTTCCACTTAAGGGGGGGTGTTGGTGTAAATAAGTATTTACTATTTACACTTTACTTAATTTTACTTAGGTTAATGCATTATTTTATTATTTATTTAGGTGAGACACTTAGGAGTTTGTGTACTCTCATGAGTTGTCATGTTGACAAAACTAGAGTAAGAATATCTAATTCAACACATGATGTCTACAACACTGGAGTTTTCATCATTAACTGAGTTGTCATGTAAACAAAATAGTTATTTGCACTCCTAATTTAGCACTTGGTGTCTACAACATTATTTTGCATGCTACACCTTTGTAGGCTTATCCCCTCATCATCACACTTACTCCCATGCTTAATGGAGGATAACCCGTATTTGGTGGACATGTGCCTGGTTGTATGACTTACCATGTTGCTGACTTCTATGCATTCTAGAAGCATTCCAAAGACCTTTATATATAGGAACTCCTAGTGTACTTTATATTGGATATAATTGTTCAATTGTGTGTTGTCTTTGATGTTACACAAATGTCATATTAGTTATTAGATAGAGTCTACTGAGCTCAGTTGGTCAACAAAGAAAAAGATAGAGTCTACCAAGTTTAGAAGGTCAAAAAAGTGAGTTACAAAGTCTACTAAGCATTCCTAAATACTACACTATGAAGATAGTTTCTACTAAGCTCACTCGTGCATCCAAGGATTCTATGACAGAAGTTACTGTTAATTGAGCTTCCATGGTTAACAAAGGAAAATCAGTTTCTATCAAGCTCACAAGGTCAATGAAGGAAAATCAATTCTTATCCAATTTACTCGATCTCTAAAGGATTTTGCAGAGTTCACAATGTTTACCGAGCTTCACTTGGTTAATAGTGGAAATCAAATTTAGAGCAGTGTTTACTAAGCAGGGTTAGCCAGCGAAGGATTTCATTTTTTTGGGAAATAAAGTTTAATTTCTTCATGTAATGATTGTAACCAATTGATGCATTTTTTATTGGTAAATGTAACTTGTAAATGAGATGACTTGACAATTTTTAATGTATAAATAAAAGGTCAAGTTGTGAATTCTAAAGGATGTATGAATGGATGTATGAATGAGAAAGTATACAAATTGTGTAAAGAAGAAGGTGTGAGAAAATTTTGAAGAAGGATTAGATATCCTTGAGGAGTAGCAGAGTTGTATTTGATCAGTAAAGATATATAGAAGTAGAACAGAGATCTATAACAACAAAGTTTAGTTGCATCTCATTCAGGTCACTCATTGTTACTTTCTCACAATTATAGAAATGAATTCTAAATCTCTTAACAAAGTTAGTTTAGCAATCATTTTGTAAATCCTCTAACAAGGTGGATAGTTCTACTAAATTATTTTGAAGTCCTCTAGCAAGGCCGCTCCTAGTAGGGTGTTTAAATCCTCTAACAAGGTCACACCTAATAGTGTGTTCTATAACCTTTAACAAGGTTGGTTCCCAACAGGGCTCACTTCAGAAGAGTAAAAATTGGTAGCTAGTTACTTGGTGGTATTTCCCATATTGGGTTTCAACATTAAATTTGGTGTCTCTTTTGTTCATGTTATTTCTTTTTGCATGCATGTTAATAATTGTGAATGCTTAAAGATCAATAATAAGTTAATAACAATTCATCTATCAAGTTACAACATTTTTGTGTTTGGCTACTGAGTGATACCATTAACTAGTTTTTTAAGACATCTAAGGGATCTATGGATTTATTTTTGTGGTAACTGATTCATCCCCTCTCTCAGTTACTCCATCTATATTTCCAACACTTTCAACCAATATTGAATGAATATATCATCATTCTGATCATACTATCTTTGGTCTACTGTTGTGCTTGTGTTTGAGTTCCTTAGTCATGGGTGAATTCTACCCTAAGGAAAATTCTTATAGAAATTTATGATTATTTCGTGTTAATCAAGTTCACTTATTTAACACAGGAAAATCATTTTTGAGTTAGTGTCTATCAAGCAAGGTCAACTAATGAAGGATTTTCTTGTTTTGGCATATTGAGTTCAATTGATTTGTCTGTTAGCTCTAGCCAATTGAGGAGATGAATATTAAGTATTCTAAGTTGTATTCAAGATGACTTGATAATGTGTAAGATATAAATATAAAGTCAAGTTGAGGATTGAATGTGTGGAACATAAAATAATATTTGAAGATGCTTAGAGGAAGTAAATTAGAAGGATAAACAAAATATCCTTGTTGAGCTACAAAGATACATTCAATTAGGAAGGATTAAGTATAAAAGCTAGAATCGAGATCTAAATCAGAAATTTAGTTGCATTAGAAATAAGATCATCTCATTGTTAGTCTTTAACCAATGTAGTAGTGATCTAAATATCTTAATAGAGTTGGCTTAATAGCTATTTTTAAATCCTTTAATAAGGTGGCATTTGCAGATTGAAGTGTCTAAATACCTCTAACAAAGCCACTCCTAACATGTTAATTAAATCCTCTAACAAGATTACACCTAACTGTGTGTTTGTAACTTTTAATAGGGTTGGCTCCTAACATGACTCACTTCAGAAGAGTGAATATCAATAACTAGTTGCAATTGGTGGTTTTTTCCAAATTGGGTTTCCACATTAAATCTTGGTGTCACTTGTGTTCATGCTATTTATTTCATGTGTATGAAACTTTGTTAAATAAGGATAATCGCAAAAGCTATCTTAATACTTGCATTTGCCTAATTATGATGCCAAAGTTGAATAGAGATAACTTCTAGGCATGTCAACAACTCATGAGGTTGCACTTGGAAACCATTGAAGATTTAGGGATAAGGTATCTAGACACCAAATACATGACACCTACTAGAACTAGAACTATTTAAAAAATTGTAGAGAAGAAGAGTTATAACATCATGATAATTGATATTGCTTCATCTCTCAACTATGCTGAATTTGATGAGGTTAAAGACTATGGAACTACTTATGAAATGTGGATCAAGATGAAAGCCATCTATGGAGGAGATGATAATGTAAGATAGGAAAAATTTGAAAGTCCCAGAAGATGAGACAAGATGAGAACATTGGAAAATACAGTGAAAAAATCAAAGCTAGTGTTTGTGCTATCAAAGCTTCAGGAGGAAAAATTAAAGATGAAAAAATGGTAAGTAAATTTCTCATAAAACTTCTTCCAATATATGCAATCAAAGTATCAACAATTCAATAAATGAGATGCAATCCAAAGAATGACATAACATTGGATGTAATAGTTGGAAGATTGACAACATTTGAGCCTAATAACTATGATAATTATGTTCCTAGTCCTAGTGATCTTGTGTCTACTTTTGAAGCCAAGTTGTCACTCAAGAAGAAAGCCAAAAAGTCAAAATCCAAACAATCTTAAAGTGAAGAGGAAGATAGTTTTGATAGTGATCTTGAAACTATTGAGGCATTACTTGGAAGAAGATATCCCAAAGGAAAAGGAAAGTTCAAAGGAAAGATTCTTTTAATCTATTTCTCTTGTGAATAAGTTGGACACATTGCTACAAGATGTCCACATAGAGAAGACATAGATAAAACAAAGCGCAACAAGTACAGAGGCAGGGAGGATTTCAATAATTACAAAGACCACAAGGACAAAGGTAAGAAATCTTGTTTTATTGCTAAAGATTCAAATAATAGTGAAGATGATGAAATGGTATATATTGTTGTAAAAGATGAATCTAATGATGAAGGAGATAAAATGACATTTATATCTCATGTTTGAAAAAATGATACATGGATTATTAATAGTGGCTGCTCACATCATATGCCTAGTGCCAGAACAAAGTTCGAATATATGAAACATTATGATGGTGGAAGTGTGAGGTTTGGAAATAATGAACCATGTTGCATAAAGAGAAAAGGTTATATCTCACTAACAAATGAACTTAGATGTGATAATGCTTATTGGGTTGAAGAACTAAAGCATAATCTACTGAGTGTGGCATAGTTGAATAACATTGGATTTAAGGTAGAATTCATGAATGGGAAGATCAAACTACTAGATAGAAAAAGAAATATAGTTGGGTCTAACAAACAAATAAAAGGTAACCTATTCTACCTAGATCTTAGTGAAAGTTCATGTTTTATTGCTCAAGTAAAAAAAAGCTAATTATGGCACAAAATGCTATGTCATGTGAACTTTGAAAATCTAATCAAGATAAGAAAGAAGAAAAGAGTAAGAGGTGTTCCTAGCCTAAGGAAACCTGATATGGGCCCATGCAAAATTGTCAAATTGGTATGATGTGAAAGACAAGTTTCAAAAGAAAGGATTATCATTTTGAAGAAGTCTTGGATCTAGTTCATATAGACTTATGTGGACCTATTGAAATCAAGAGTTACGATGGAGATAAGTACTTTATTCTTTTTTATTGATAATTATTCTAGAATGATGACTGCAATGTATTTGAAAGAAAAGTCTGAAGCATTTCAAAAATTTAAGTGGCATTTGGTAAGAGTAGAGAAAGAAAGTAGAAAGAAGCTAAAGTGCTTGAGATGAAACAGCAGTGGTGAATTCATTTCAAATGAGTTCAATGAATTCTACATTGAAAGAGGAATTAAGAGACAAATATCAGCCCTTGGTACACCACAATAGAATGATATAGCTTAAAGAAGGAATAGATCCATCATGGATTGTGCAAGAACTTTAATGATAGAAAAGAGTGTTGCAATCAAATACTGGAAGGAAGCAATCAATACTACAATGCATACATTGAACATAGTATAGTTGAAGAAAGACTCAAATCAAACTCCTCATGAACTATGGTATGGCTATAAACCTAATGCAAGTTACTTGAAAGTATTTTGTAGCAAATTATATATCTTGAAAGAATCTAGGAAAGGTAAATTTGATGTCAAAGGTGATGAAGGCATATTCTTAGGATACTCCTGTAGAAGTAAAGAATACAAATGTTTTAATTTGTCAACTCATAAGATCATAGAAAGTGCACATGTGAGAACTGATGAGTTTGCAGAAAAGAGTGAAGAAGAAAGCAACAAAGAACCTAAGGATTATAGAAGGTTTGTCTATTATGAGCCTGATATAGTGCCAAATAAAATTAGAAGTCAGCATAATTCACCTCCCAAGTCTCCAAAATCTCTAAAAGCTACTGAGTTACAACCAATGCAACCTAAGTAATAGCCTATAGGACCCAAGTCATAGCCAGAAGCTACCAAGCTATTGCAAGAGAAAATCATGTCTGATGGACCTGAATCATAGACAGTGGGACCCAAGCTTGATCCATAAAATCATGGTGAGGTTAGTGGAATCTTTTTTGAATCCAAAGTACCTATGCTAGCAAGATATGTCAAAAGGTACCATGCACCTGATCAGATCATTAGAGACAAGTAAGATGGAACAATGACAAGAAACAAGCTAAAATGTACATGTCTTCTTGCTGAATTTGATCCTAGATTAGTGAAAGATGCTTTGGATAATGAAAGTTGGATTAAAGTTGTGAATGGAGAAATAGAATAGATAAAGAGTAATCAGACTTGGAATCTTATTCTTAGACCCAAGAATAAAAATGTAATTGACACAAAATGGGTTTTTAGAAGTAAGTTGAATGAAGATGGAGAAGTCTCCAGAAACAAAGCGGGGTTAGTATGCAAAGGTTATTCTCAAGAAGAACATATTGACTATGGGGAAATTTTTTCTCCTATTGCTAGATTAGAAGGTGTTAGAACTTTATTTTCTTATGCTACATACAAAAGATTTAAAGTTTATCAAATGAATGTAAAATCTGCATTCTTGAATGGAATTTTTGAAGAGGGAGTTTACATAGAACAACCTGAAGGTTTTATGGATCATATAAAAAAGGATATGGTGTATAAATTACATAAAGAATTGTATGGTCTCAAGAAAGCCCCTAGAGCTTGGTATGAAAGACTTCATAACTACTTCATAAAGACTGGTTTTCAAAGAACAAATGATAACAATAGCCTATACATCAAAGAAGGACTAGACAAAAAAATTGTGTTGGTTGAAATCTTTGTGGATGAAACTTTATTTATAGGAAATGATGATTTATGCAAGGCATTTTCAGAAGAGTAGAGTAAAGAATTTGAGATGACTATGTTTGGAGAGATAAAATTCTTTGTTGTATTGTAGATCCAATAAAAGAAAGATGGTATCTACATTACTCAATCCAAATACATCAAGGAGACACTAAAGAAGTTTGGAATGAAAGATTCAAAACTAGTTAGAACACCTATCTATTGGACATAAGCTTTCCAAAAATGATGATTCCAAAGAGGTAGATCATAACACATACAAATCAATGATTAGAAAATTGCAATATTAGTGCACACAAGGCCTGATATTACATTAACAGTTGGTATGGTGGAAAGATTCTCAGCAAATCCTAAAGAAAATCACATGATGACAATAAAAAGAATTATGAAGTATTTTAAGTGTACTGAAGACTATAGATTATGGTACAAAAAGGAGGAAATTTGGATTTAAAATCATTCATAGATGTTGATTGGGCAAGAAGTGTTGATAATAAAAAGAGCGCCAATGTTGGAGTGTTCTTTCTTGGTAAAAGATTAGTGTCTTGGACAAGCAAGAAGAGAAATTGTATTTGTTAGTCCACAAAAAAGAAAAAATATGTGGCAACAATAGTAAATTATTCCAATGTTGTTTGGTTCAAGCAACTATTGTTAAGTATGAAGATAGAAATCAAGGATCCAAAGGTTATATTCTATGATAACACTAGTATAATCAATATATCAAAGAATCCTATGATGCATACCAAAACCAAACACATTTCTATAAAATATCATTTTTTGAGAGAATTGGTACACGATAAATAGGTAAGATTGGAATATGTGAATACTAAAAAAAAAATTGTAGACATATTCAGTAAGCCATTACCTAAGGATGCATTTTTGTATCTAAGAGGTAAGTTAGGGGTCATTCTCCTATTTGAAGCTTACTAAATGAAGTTTAGTGATGCATCAACCAGCTCATGTTGAAGATCAATCAATTGATGCAGTGTTGAAAAGGGCATATTGCATATGAATTAGTACATAAGGTACATTGATATTATCTAAATATTGTCTTTGGCATGAGATGTCAAAGAGAGAGAGTTTTTTGTCATATTAAAAAAACTTTTATAAAGAGGGAGAGTACATATTTCGTAGAAATTTTATTACTTCTAGAGATGTCAAAAAGGGAGAACTTGCTCTGATATCAAAGAAGGAATTTTTGCTATCAAAAATGTTGGAAATATACGAGGAGTAACTAAGAGGGGAGGGGTGAATGAATTACTACTAAATTAAATCCTAGATCCCTTAGATGTCAGTACAAAAATACAATCTAAATACTGTTGATGCTCAGTAAACACACACAAAATGCTATAACTCGGTAAGTACTGAAGGTAAATGCTTAACATGAAAACTTTAGATGTTATCTATGATTACCATTACTTTAACTTAGTTTAAAACACATAAAAGAAAATAGCATGAAAACATTTAACACTAGGATTTAATTTGGAAACCCAATTTGAGAAAAACTATCAATTGCAACTAGTTACTATTTTCACTCTTCTAAAGTGAGCCCTCTTAGGAGCCAACCCTATTTACAAAACACACTATTAGGTGTGACCCTGTTAAAGGATTTAATCACCCTATTAGGAGTGGCCTTGTTAGAGGTCTTGAGATAATTCAATAGAACTGCCACCTTGTTAGAGGATTTACAAATAGCTATTAAGCCAACTCTGTTAGGAGATTTAGATCACTGCTACAATGGCTAGAGTAACAATGAGATGACTTCATTTGAATGCAACTAAATTGCTAATCATAGATCTTTGTTCTAGCTTGTACTTGATCCATCATGATTGAATATAGCTTTTTTGTTCCACAAGGATATTCTACTTATCCTTTAAATTTTCTTTCTCTCTTCATCTTTAATACATTCATAATATCTTCATACTTGCACACTTTTAAATTCTCAAGTTTACCTTGTACTTATATCTTTCGTATTATCAAGTTGGCTAATATACAACTTAGAATAATTAATATTCATCACCTTAGGCAGCTAGAACCAATAGATAAATCAATCAAGATTAATATGCCAAAATAAGAAAATCCTTCATTAGTCGACCCATATCAATAGACACTAACTCAGAAACAATTTCCTATGTTGACCAATAGAAGCTTGGTTAACATTGCAAACTTGCAAAGTTCCTTTGGAAATCGAGTGAGCTTGGTTAGCATTGGTTCCATCCAACATTCTTTCATTAATAGAGTGAGCTTGGTTAACACTCATCTTTTGCATTCTTTCCTTTGACGCTCGAGTGAACTTGGTAGACATTGCCTTTTAAAATAGGTAACCATAGGAATACTTGGTAGACACTGAAAACTATCTTCACTGCCCAAGTGAGCTTGGCATATACTGACTAATAATGATATGACATTTGCGTAACATCAAAGACAATACACAATTAATCAATTGTATCCAAAAATCTCCCTCTTTAGTACTGATGGCAACACAACATATCATAGCACAATAAAATTTTGGATTTATTCTTTAGAACTCCCTTTGTTAGTATGAACTCTTCCTTTCATTGGATTCTTCCTCTGTCTGCAACAACTTTTGCCAAGTTTATTAATAGAACTTTCTTGATCTTATAGAAAACTTCTCCTTCTTGGGAATGATTTTTTTTTTCTATAAGATATGACAATAAACTTGTAAACTTCTCCCTCTTTGACAACACATGCCAAAGACAATAAATTTGTTAATATCAATGTACCTTAAGTACTGATTCATTTGCAATATGCCCTTGTCAATTTGGCACCAATTGATTAATCTTCAACTTATCTCTTGTTAATGCTTCACTAAGCTTTATTTAGTGAGCTTTAGATAGGGGAATGACCCCTAGCTCACCTCTTAGATACAAAAATGCATCCTTAGGTAATGGCTTGGTGAATATGTTTGCAATCTATTCTTTTGAATTAACATATTACAATATAACTTCTTTATCCTATGTCAACTCTCCTAAGAAGTGATATTTTATAGCAATGTGCTTTGTTTTGGTATGATCACTAGATTCTTTGATATATTGATTGCACTAGTGTTATCACCATATATGACTATAGGATCCTTGATCTCTATTTTCATTCCTTCCAACATTAATTATTTGAACCAAACAATGTTAGAACTATTAACTACTATTGCCACATATTCTACCTTTGTTGTGGATTGAGAGATGCAATTTTGTTTCTTGCTTGTCCAAGACACTAGTATTTTACCAAGAAAGAATGCTCCACCACTAGTGTTTTTTCTGTCATAAAAACTTCCTACCCAATCAACATCAATAAATAATTTCAAGTCTAAATTGCCTCCAAGTTTATACCATAAGCCATAGTCTTTAGTACCTTTCAGATATCTCATGATTCTCTTGATTGCCATCATGTGATTTTCTTTAAGATTAACTGAGAATCTTGCCACCATTCCAACTGCTAGAGCAATATCAGGCCTTAATTTTCTAATCATTGATCTATATGTGGTCTAATCTACTTCTTTGGAATCATCATTTTTGGAGAGATTATGTCTAGTAGACATAGGGGTTTCAACTCATCTTGAATCTTCCATTCCAAACTTCTTTAGTATCTCCATGATATACTTAGATTGAGTGATGTAGATACCATTTATGTTCTGTTGTATCTACAACCCAACAAAGAATTTTATCTCACGAAAGATGGACATCTCAAATTCTTTACTCATTGCTTCTAAAAATGCTTTGCACAAGTTATCATTTCTTGTAAATAGAGTATCATCAACAAATATTTTTGCCAATGCAATCTTCTTGTTTTGTCCTTCTTTGATATACAAACTACTATTATCATTTATTCTTTGAAATACAATATGTACCAAGTAATTATGAAGTCTCTCATACCAAGCTCTAAGAGGTTGCTTGAGACCATATAATACTTTGTGTAACTTGCAAACCATGTCTCTTTTTCTAGGATCTACAAAACCTTTTGGTTGTTCCAAGTAGACTTCCTCATCAAGAATTTCATTCAAGAATATAGATTTAACATCCATTTGATACACTTTAAATCCTTTATCTGCTACATATGCTATTAAAGTTCTAACACCTTCTAGTCTTGCTACAAGAGCAGAAGTCTCACCATAATCAATACCTTCTTCTTGAGAATAGCCTTTGCACACCAATCTTTCTTTACTTCTTGAAACTTTTCCATCTTCATTTAGCTTATTTCTGAATACCCACTTTGTACCAATTATATTTTTATCTTTAGGTCTAGGAATAAGGGTCCAATTTTTTTTCTTTTCTATCTATTCTATCTCTTCATTCATTTCTTTAATCCAACTTTCATTATCCAGAACATCTTTAACATTTTTAGGTTCAAATTTAGCATGTAAACATGTACCTTTTAATTTATTTCTTCTTGTTGTTCCATCAAATTTTTCTCCAATGATCTAAATAGGTACATGATGCCTTCTAACACATCTTCATATTTATAGCATGGGCTCTTTGGGTTTTGAATGAGTTCCATTGTCTTCATTATGAACTTTAGTCTCAAGCTTACGTCCTTTTGTCTATGACTTGGGTCCATCAGACTCAGTTTGAACTAGCTCGATAGCTTCTAATTGTGACTCAAGTCCTTCAAACTGTGACTCAAGTTGCACTGTCTACAACTCAATAACTATTGGAGATTTTGGGGACACGGGAAATGAATCCTCCTTTCTTTCAAATAGGTTTGGTAGGGTATCGGGTTCATAGTAAACAAATATTTTGTAATCCTCTAGCTCCTTGATGCTTTCTTCTTCACTCTTTTTTGCAAACTCATCAATTATAACATGTGCACTTTCTATTATTTTATGAGTAGACAAATTCAAACATTTGTATGCTTTACTTCTGCAAAAGTATCCTAGAAATATGCATTCATCACCTTTTACATCAAATTTTTATTTTCTAGACTCTTTCAAGATATAACATTTGCTGCCAAATACTTTCAAGTAACTTACATTAGGTTTGTAGCCATACCATAGTTGATAAGGATTTTTGTTTGAATATTTCTTTAACCATACTCTATTTAAGGTATGAAATGCAGTGTTGATAGGTTTCTTCCAATATTTGAGAGCAACATTCTTTTCAATCATCAAGGTTCTTGCACAATCCATGACAAATTTGTTTCTTCTTTTAGCTATACCATTTTTCTATGGTGTACCAGGGTTTGATACTTGTCTTTTAATTCCTCTTTCAATGTAGAAATTATTGAATTCATTGGAGATGAATTCACCACCTCTATCTGATCTTAAACATTTCAACCTCTTTCCAGTTTCTTTTTCTACTCTTGCCAGATACCACTTAAATTTTTGAAAAGCTTCTAATTTTTCTTTTAGATATATTATAGTCATCACAAAAAAGAATGAAAAATTTTCTCTACTGTAATTCTCTATTCCAATAGGTCTACATAAGTTTATACAAACAATTTCTAAGACTTCTTCTAACTGATATATTTTTCTTTTGAAACTAGTCTTTCCTATTTTACCAATTTGCCAATTCTTGCATAAACCCATATTAGGCTTCTTCAAACTAGGAATGCATCTTAATCTTCTATGTTTCCTTATCTTAACTAGATTATCAAGGTTTACATGAAATAGCCTTTTGTGCCATAATAAGCTTTCTTCTACTTGAGCAATAAAACATGAACAATCACTGAGATCAAGATAAAATAGATTACCTTTTGTTTGCTTACTAGATCCAACTAGATTTCCTTTTCCATCTAGTAGTTTGGCATGTCCATTCATGAATTCTACCTTGGATCCAATGTTATTCAACTATGCCACACATAGTAGATTATTCTTTAGTCCTTTAACCCAATAAGCATTGTCACATATAAGTTCTTTAGTTAATGAAATACATCCTTTTCCTTTTATGTTACAAGGTTCATTGTTTCCAAATCTTAGACTACCTCCATCATAATATTCCATGTGCTCAAATTTTGTTTTGTATTTAGTCATATGATGTAAACAACCACTATCAATAATCCATATATCATTTTTGATAACATGAGAGATAAGTGCCATCTTGTCTCCTTCATCATCAGATTCATCTTTTATAGCAATATATACCATTTCATCTTCACTGTTATTAGAATCTTTAGCTATAAAATAAGATTTCTTACCTTTTTCCTTGTAGTTCTTCTAGTTTTTGGAATTCTTCTTGCCTTTGTGTTTATTTATTTTCTTTTCATCTTTTGTTTTTTTATTTGGACACCTTTTAGCAATGTGACCAACTTCTTCATAGGAAAAGTAGATCAGAGGAACTTTACCTTTATACTTTCCTATGTCATTGGAATACTTTCTTGCAAGTAGGGCTTTAAAAACTTCAAGGTCACTATCTAAAATTTCTTCTAATTCTTCTTCATCACTTCTTGATTGGTTGGACTTTGATTTCTTTTCTTTTTCTTGGAGTGACAGTTTAGTCAAAAAAGAAGATTCAATAACTTTTGAACTAGGAACATTGTTATCAAAGTTATCTAACTCAAAAGCTATTAATCTTCCAACTAGAGCATCTAAATATATTTTATTATTTGGATCACATCTCATCTCTTGAATAGTAGACATTATAATTGCATAAATAGGAAGAAGAGTTCTAAGTACCTTGTTTACAAATGTTTTCTCTTCAATGTCTCCTCCACATGCTTGGATTGCACTTAGACTTGCTTTGATCCTTTCCACATATTTTGCAATGTTCTCATCTTCTCTCATTTTCATCTGATCAAAATGACCTCTAAGACTTTCATCTTTAGCTCTTCTTACATTGTCATCTCCTCCATATATGTCTTTTAGTTTGATCCACATCTCATGAGTTGTCTTGCAGTCTTTGACTTCATCAAATTCAGCATTACTAAGTGCAAATGCAATATCAATCATCATGATGTTATGATTTTAATTTTTAACAATGTCTTCAACTGATAATGTTCTAGTGGGAGTCTTGTATTAAGTATCAAGATATTTACATATTGAATCATTGATAGTAGCCAAATGTAACCTCATAAGTCCTTGCCATGCTGCAAATTGTCTCTGTTTAGCTTGAGAATCTCTCTTCTATAAGATAGCTTGTTCTTCAACTTAGGTTCTTGAAACCTTCTCTGCAAGCATCGAAAGTTGTGAGACCAATTGTTAGAAATATAAGAGGAGTAACTAAGAGGTGAGGGGTAAATCAATTACTACTAAAATAATTTATAGGTCCCTTAGATGTCAGTACAAAAATACAATCTGAATACTAATGATGCTTAGTAAACACACATAAAATCTTGTAACTTGGTAAGTATTGAAGGTAAATTTTTAACATGAAAATTTTAGATGTTTTTAGTGCTTACCATTACTTTAACTTAGTTGAAAACACATAAAAGAAAATAACATGAATACATTTGACACCAAGATTTAATGTGGTAACCCAATTTGGAAAAAACCACCAATTGCAACTACTTACTATTTTTACTCTTCTAAATTGAGCCCTATTAGGAGCCAACCCTACTAAAGGTTAAAAAAAACACTGTAATCACCCTATTAGGAATGGTCTTGTTAGAGGTCTTGAGACAATTCAATAGAATTTCCACTTTGTTAGAGGATTTACAAATAGTTGTTAGGCCAACTCTGTTACAAGATTTAGATCACTACTACAATGGTTAGAGAGTAACAATGAGATGACCTAATTTGAATAAAATTAAATTGCTAATTATAGATCTTTGTTTTGGATTGTACTTGATCCTTCCTGAATATAGCTTTTCTATTCCACAAGGATATTCTTCTTATCCTTCAAATTTTCTTCCTCTTTTCATCTTTAATACATTCATAACATCTTCATACTTGCACACTTTCAAATTCTCAACTTGACCTTGTACTTATACCTTTCATATTATCAATTTGGCTAATATGAAATATAAATAATTAATATTCATCACCTCAGTCAGCCAGAACCAATAGATAAATGATTTAAGCATAATATGCCAAAATAAGAAAATCCTTCGTTAGCCAACCCAACTCAATAGACACTAACCCATAAACAATTTCCTATGTTAATCAACATAATCTTGATCAACATTGAAAACTTTTAATGATCCTTTGGCAATTGAGTGAGCTTAGTTGGCACTAGTTCCATCCAACTTTCCTTCATTGAATGAGTGAGCTCAATTAACACTTATGTTCTGCATTCTTTCCTTTGATACCCAAGTGAACTTGGTAGACACTTCCTTTTGAACTAGGCAACCATAGGAATGCTCGATATACATGGAAAACTATCTTTACTGCCTGAGTGAGATCGACATATAGTGACTAATAATGATATGACATTTGTGTAATATCAAAGACAATACACAATTAATTAATTGTATCCAACAAGAAGAAGATGTTGAATGCAAAGTTTGCAAATAGAGAGAGAAACTAAAGGTAGAGGTAGTTCTCATGGATGAGAATCAAAATAAAACTAATGATAAGTTCCTTACTTTATTCTTGCTCTAAAATTTCATTGTACTATGACATGTTGTGTTGCCGTCAATGCTAAAGAGAGATATTTTTGAAAATAATTGATTAATTGTGTATTATCTTTGATGTTACTCAAAATGTCATATCATTGCTAGTTAGTGTATGCCGAGCTCACTTGGGCATTAAAATTTTTTTTCTGTGTCTCCCAAGCATTCCAAATTTTTCCAAGCTCAAAAGATAGTATCTACTAAGTTCACTTGGGAAATAAAAAGAAGTGCACATAAGTTGAGTGTTAATTGAGCTCACTTAGTTAATGAAAGAAAAGATGGATGGAACCAGTGTTAATTGAGCTCATTTGATTACCAAAGCAACCTTTTGAATATGTACTATTAACAAAGTTCCCTTGATTAAGACAAAAAAATCATTTATGAGTTAGTATCTACCAAGCAGGGTTGGCTAATGAAGGATTTTCTTATTTTTGCATATTGAGTTCAATTGATTTATTCATTGGTTCTAGCAGACTGAGGAGTTGAATATTAAGTATTCTAAGTTGTATTCAAGCCAACTTGACAATGTATAAGATATAAGTATAAGATAAAGTTAATAATTAAATATGTGGAACATAAAATAAGATTTAAAGATGCTTAGAGGAAGCGAATTAGAAGGATAAGCAAAATATCCTTGTTAAGGTGTAAAGATACATTTGATTAGGAATGATCAAGTATACAAGCCAGAATCAAGATCTATAATTAGCAATTCAGTTGCATCAAAAATAAAGTCATGTCATTGTTACTTTCTAACCATTGTAGTAGTACTCTAAATCTCTTAATAGAGTTGGCTTGATAGCTATTTGCAAATCCTCTAACAAGGTGACATTTCTAGATTGAAGTGTCTAAAGACCTCTAACAACACTACTCCTAACAAGATGATTAAATAATCTAATAGGGTCACACCTAATAGTGTGTTTTGTAACCTTTAATAGGGTTGGCTCCTAATAGGGCTCACTTCAGAAGAGTGAAAATTAGTAACTAGTCGCACTTGGTGGTTTTTCCCAAATTGGGTTTCCAAATTAAATCTTGGTGTCACTTGTGTTCATGCTATTTATTCTATGTGTATTCAACTAAGTTAGATAAGGTTAATCATAGAAACTATCTTAAGACTTGCATTTTCTGAGTTACTACAGTTATTTTTGTGTTTACCAAGTTACAACATTTACTAGTGTAAATTGAGTGTCTATGTATTAATTGAGCATAAATATTTTTAGTTGATTTTATTATTTACATTGACACCTAAGGGGTCTAGGATTTATTCTAGTGGTAACCAATTCACCCCTCCCCTCTTAGTTACTCCTCTTATATTTCCAATAGTTTAAGGGAGAAGTATATGTAAGGAAATTGTATATGTATATGTAAGGGGGAGTACACTGTTAGGATAAACCACTGACAGAAATAAAAACTACATGCAAATATAACCAATAATAGAAAATAATAGAACACACAAAAATGAACACAAGGCACCAAGATTTAATGTGGTTCACCCAATCCCTGGGCTACGTCCACCAAACAGCAAGTCTGATCTTATTACAATCCAGTGATTACAACCTGATTACAAACCGTAATCCCTTACAGCTCAATACTGCCGCAAGAACCAATTTCATATCACAACATTATGAAAAATACCCAACCCTAAGCCCTTTTTATACAAGTATTAAACCGCTTTAGGGTTATAACATGTCAGCCATATGTAGGCCATAATATGTCGGCTACCATGTCAGCTACTTCCCAAATTTATGAAGTATGTACAGTACTTTCCTGATCAGTCACCACAATCTAACATACACCTATATACCATTGTAAGGAGTGATAAGGAATGTAATGAACCATCAAAAAATGAATAAAATATTTTCCATTTTGAAGGCAATTTTCGTAGTTACTTTTTGTATTTACTTATATTTTTTATGAGATCATTTTGGAACTTAGCCAATTTTCCCAAATGTTGCCATCAACTCCAAAGGGGGATATTGTTGGCAATATGGTCAGTTAGATTTCTAGAGTGTTTTTATTTATGGAAATATGCATTTAGTATTTCATTTATGTATTTAGAGTTAGAAAATTGTCTAAGTGTTAGACAATTTGTAGTTGTACAAAGACAAATGCGATATGTACAGATGACACACTTTGAGTTAGCTCATGTGTAGTTGAGGATTGGTTTATGAAAAAATCATGATGATGTAGGTTAGTGTATAGATGTTTACACATAATACAATGTAAGTTATAGTTGATTTACCAATTTAGGTATTTAACAAGACATAAGAAAGCATATCATAAATATGAGTTGTATGACTTAATGCATTATTTTGGTGACAAAATAATTACTAAGTCATGATGGGTTGACATTATAGATATTAATTCCTAAGTGATTTTATATCATGTAAAGTCTGTGAAGATATGAAAGCCAATTGAGAAAAGATTTATTAATTTATGAGATGTAAGTAAAGAACTTATCTTGCACAAATAATGTGTAAGATGTGTGATATGAGAACTATTGTTAAGATAGATTGAAAGATATACAATCCTTATATGATACAAAATATTATGTATGATTAGATCAAGTGCAAGTTCCAGTACTGAGAAAGTATTGTACATATACCTATACTTGTGAAAAACTTTATTGCTTATTTCATGTTAGGGCAGTGGGCTCTTCTTATACATGTTGTATTTGATCTACCAACTCCTAACAAGGTTGAAGAAACTCCTAACATGGTTGAGGCTTTTAATAGGACACAGTCCTCTAACAAGGACTCAAGACACTATATCTACTTCATAGACTCCTAACAGGGTCAATATCCTTAACATGATTCTATTGTTTAGTGAATCATCTAGTGGGTATCATCTCCACCAGGGTTTTCCCTTGGCTAGGGTTTCCCTAGTTTACAAATAATGGTGTTATGAGTTCTCTTTGTGTATGGTTATATTTACTCTTCAACATCATTGGTTTACTTTCATATGTGATTTATAAAGTAATTAACAATACTCAGTTGTGGGAAAATCTTTGTAGAATACTAATTCACCCCCCCTCTTAGTATTATCTATTTCTAACACATATCTCCCCAATTATGACTGACCTTCAAACCTTTAGCATGATCTTTAGGTTCTAATCATCTCCAAAAAAGGTTTATAAATTCATGGGTTGTCTTGAATCAATAGCACCTTAATATTTGATGCAAAGTATTGAACAACTAGAACAAAGCTAGCATCACTACCTTCCTAGGTCATATCAAGACTCCAAAATTGGACTGGAAACTTTTATCCCATCTCTCTCTCTCTCTCTCTCTCTCTCTCACACACACACACACACACACACACACACACACACACACACACACATTCCAATTTCATGTCTTTTGCAAGGATAGAGACACATTTTAACAAACACGTGTACATGGGGAAAGAGTATGAGTTGAAGGGTTTTTCTACTTTACCCTTGTTGATGCCAATCAAACCATTATGTATCTCCTCAGCTAAATGGGAAGAAAAATCAAATATGGAAATCATTCCATATTGCAATATTTGGGCCATCATGTAAACTGGGGGTGTCAGAATATGTTCTTTCTCATCCATGCCAAAACTTTTACAGAGGGAAATACATCGAGCCTATGCCCTAGGGTTGAAAAACTTCTTCAAAAGTGGCTCTAGAGTAGAAGGTGTCACTAGTGTTAGATTCCCTATCTTTATAAAATGATCTTAGAGTGGGTCCCCTTAAAGATATACCCTTTTTACATCATACTTGGCCTAGAAATCATCGAAATCAATCTTCTCATGTAGAGAAATGTTTGGGGTATAACATAAAAACCTCTTTGATTCCTTCAGCTATAACCTTAAACAAGTTATCCCCAAAGTGGTTCTTCATTGTACTTAATATGGGGTCATATTTCTTGGCCATTGTGGTCAATAGGTCAACATCCATGAAAATGCCTGGTATAACTAGCTTCCCAACATCAAACTCTCATATATTGCTAAGTGGTTTATCATGGTTCCTTTGTGAAAACATTTTTTGAACAATTCTAACCCACTAGTAGATGTCTCTACATCTCTTAACTAGTTTCCTCTATTGTAGAAACCTTCCTCAATTTCAATCTAGGGTCTTTCAGAACTAATTCCTTACCCTTTGTAGTCTTGTTTTTTGAAGCAGACAATTTCTCTAGGAAGTCATCATGGGCATTCCTATGTTGCTAATCTATTTTCCTAGAAAAGTCCATTCAAGAAGGCATATTTACTACTTTAAAATCTTAATCAGAAAAAATTTCTACAATAATGTTCAAGTACTTACTCATAATATTTGTACAACTTATGAATATAACAAATACCACCTTAGTCACAACAATTCACAATCTAAAAACTTAGAAGCTCAAGCTCTACCTACTTTGTCTCAATCTATCTTGAATTGTACCAAATGAGGAACAACCTACACCTTTTATTCCAAATTCATTCACACAAGGAATGTCTTAATTCACCATTAATGCCTTCAATAGTGAATTTTTGCATGTAATGCAAAAGAGTTTAAAAAATAGTTGCTTATCTAAAATAAATCCAATAGTTATGATTCAAAACTGATATTGATTCATATTTTCACTAATGGGACATGTGGCATCCTCTTTTATTCTCACAAAACTTAAAACCTATGCACCTTAAATCAACAATATAGCAACAACCATTGATCACCAAATGATTGGACACTCAAGGACAACTATGGTCATTTTAGAATTTCTTCAAAGAGTGGGCCCACTAAGGAAACATGAAACAACATCATGTGGTTTATATGACTAAAATCCTTCCAACTTCAAATAGAAACATAACAAGCACCATAGATTTACATTTGATCTGATGACTCAAAAAGAACAAAAACTCATACTATGATGCAACAACATCCTGGGTTGCACTGTTATCCTGCATGTTTTTAGTTTTTTCTAGTTTTTTCGAGTTTTCATGTCTTGAATTTCCAAGATTTCATTAGTTTCTAAGCATTGGAGACACACTAGGGAACCTTTTCCTATGTGTGCAAAGAGATTGGAGTTATCGTGTTAAGGTTTGCGCTAGTTTTACCTTGTTGTTGGAGTTGTGTTTTTTTGGTTTCTAGATGCCTATTGCAGGCTGTGTAACTAATCTTTAATAATGAGTTAGATGCTGAAAATTTTAGCTATTGAAGAGAACCTAGATTAATACATTTTTTCAAAGATATAAGTTATAATTCATTATAAGTTGGGAGATATGGCAATTCTCCTAGAGTATTGATTTTTGGCAGTTTGTGTGATAGGTTTATGTGCTTGACTTCAGGTTTCTACACTTAACTTTTGGGATGCATGCACATATATCCTTAATGAATCAGCATTTATGCCCTTAAGGGCTTGTAGAGGAAATAAATTAATACCTTTAATTCAAAGCTCAATTTTTAATTCAATTAGGGCTAGGAGATATCATGATTTTTCTTATGTATCAATTTTTGGACATTTAATTTTTGTTGGAGGTCGACTTGTGGCTCTTCAAGTATTTAATGTTAGGTTTATTTAGTTTTTAGCATTCTAGGCCAACTTGTGTCTTAGATTAGTGTAATTAGGGGTTGTGGTGAAGTCTTTAGAAATCATTATCCATCTTGGAGAATATAGATGATAGAAGGAGGATAGGAAATGAAAAGCATATGTGTCTAGAAATCCAAACTTGAAGCTAGATCTTAGATTTGAATGTATTTTATATTTGGCTATAACCCAAAAAGCCTTATAGCTAGCCATGTATGATGATATTTTCATGAATCAATAAAGAATATTGTTCTCTCTCTCTCTCTCTCTCTCTCTCTCTCTCTCTATGGTGTTATTCATTTTTTGTGTTCGCTTCCATTGTATCAACTCTTGCATGGTGGTTTGGGTAGCTGAGTGTGCCAATTGGCCTTTGTTACTCACACCTCCCTATGTTAGGTGATATCAAAGCTTGGTTGTTCCTGAGTGTGCAAGTAGATCATTGAAGTGTGAGGTAGTTCATAGTTGGACTTTGGATCATATAGAACCCTGATTCAAATTTGGTTGTGGGGTTGAAGATCTATGGCTTTGACCTATAACTTGCAGAGGGTTATGATCTTGTAGGAACCTAATTTATAAAGATGGTTTATGGTAGAGGAAATTATGATAATGCAATATTAGATACATTGAGACAAATTGTAACTAGATTAAATGCTATGGAGATAGCCCATAGAAGAGGAGTACATCTTGATGATGTAAGTGATGATGAAGTAGTAACACCTAACCTTAATCTAGAACCAAATGATGGTCAAGATGAAGCAAGGTTCTTGATAGTTTTGTCTAGGGAAAATTCAAAGCCTATTGTAGAGGTAGTTCCTTATGATGGAAAATTGGATACCAATGCTCTGTTATATTAGATCTTAGATATGGAGAAATTATTTGAGTATGAAAAAACTCCTAATAAAAAGAAGGTGAAGATTGTAGTTACTAGGTTGAAAGGTCATTCTCACTATGGTGAGAGCATTTGCAAATTAATAGACAAAGGAGAGGAAAGGAGAAGATCAGAACTTGGCTAAAGATGGTGAATAGGGTAAAGAACAAATTCCTTCCTACTGATTACCAAGTTAGCTTATTGAGAAAGATACAAAATTTGAGACAAAAGGACATGACTAAAAAATTATACTGAGGAATTCTATAAATTGGACATTAGATTTGGACATGTGGATGATGATGTTGAGAAAATTGCAAGGTACATAAATGGATTGAGATTTTGAATTCAATATGAAATTAGTTTTGTGAAGTTGGAAAGTGTGGAAGAAGCATATCAATATGCCTTGAATGCTGAGGTTATCTTGACAAAGAAGCATGAACAAAGACAAAGAGGCAGAGGTGGTAGATTCTAGAGAGGCAGAGGAAGATCTTATGGTGAAGGTGAAAAATCTGATAGTTGTGTGCATGATAGAGAAAAATCTAAATGGAAAAATGATGACAAAGATAAGACCAAATGGAAAGGTGGTAGTTCTTATTGAGGAGCTATTGGTTCTTACCAAGGAAGATGTAATTCATATTCTAGAGGTAGTTTTCATGGTAATTGTTTCATATGTGTAAAGAAGGGCATAGATCTTTTGAATGTAGATCTTTTAAAAGTGGGTAGAATAATAGAAATGTTATGATTCAAGGAGACATTGAGAGTTCACCAAGTGGACCTAAGGTTGGAGAAAATCTAATGGTAAGAAGAACCTTATGTAATAAGGAAAGTGATGATGAACCTATTTTGGGAAGAAGTCTTTTCAAGCCCAGATGTAAGATAGCTAGAAAATACTACAAAGTGATCATTGATAGTGAAAGTTCAACAAATTTGGCATCAGAAGAGCTGGTTGCAAAGTTATAGTTATAAAGGCTAAAACATCCCAAACCTTATCATGTTTCATGGATCAAAGATGAGCATAAGATATTGGTAAGTGAGTAGTGTATTGTAAAGTTCAAGATTGGACATTACTTTGATGAAGTATTATGTGATATTATGCCTATGGATTATTATCATATTTTTTTGGGTAGACCTTGGCAATATGATAGATATGTTGTACATGATGGAAGATTGAATTAATATACTCTTTTGGTAAATGGGAAGAAGGAAATATTATTGCCTTTGATTGAAAGTTTAGATCAAGTTAGTTGCACTGTACTAAAATTTTGCATGGTTAATGGAAAGCAATTTGAAAAGGAAGTAAAGAAGAATCAAGTTTGTTTTTCTATAGTTCCTAGAGGATTGAGTGTTGGTAGTAATGACTAAGCAGTAGAAGCTGGTAATAATTGAGTGATAGTAGATAGTGGTAGCTAAGTACTAGAAGAAATTGTAGAGTTACTGAATGAGTATAAAGAGATTATTGTAGAGGATATACCTGATGGTTTACCTCCAATGAAAAGTATAAGTCATTATATGGATCTAATTCCTAGAGCTAGTTTTCCAAACAAAGAACCATATAGATTGACACCTATAGAGAATGAGGAGTTTAATAGACAAGTGCATGAGTTTTTTCAAAAAAATTTGATCAAAGAAAGTTTGATTATATGTGTTGTACCTACTATATTAGCACCTAAAAAGAATGGAGAATGTAGAATGTGTATTGATTCTAGAGCCATTAATAAGATCATAGTGAAATATAAGTTTTATATGCTAAGGATGGATGTCATTATGGATTGTTTGAGTGGAGCAAAGTATTTTACCAAGATTGACTTAAAGAGTGGCTATCATCAGATCAAAATAAGAGAAGGTGATGAATGGAAAACTGCTTTCAAGATAAAAGATGGTTTGTATGAATGGTTGGTTATGCCTTTGGTTTGAGTAATGGACCTAGTTCCTTCATGAGGTTCAATTTGATCAAGGAAAAACATAGTGGTGGATTGGCTGGACATTTTGAAATGGATAAGACATTGAGTTTGTTGAAGAATAAGTATTATTGGCTAGAAATATATAAGGATGTTAGGAATTTTGTAAAGAGTTGTGGAGTTTGTCAAGTTACAGAATGAATAAATCAAAATATTGGTTTGTATACACCTATTACTATTCTAGAGAAACCTTGGAGTGACATTAGTATGGATTTTGCTCTTGGATTACCTAAGATAGTGAAGGGGTGTGATTCCATATTTGTTGTAGTGGATAGATTTTTAAGATGGCTCATTTCATACCATGTAATAAGACATCAGATGCTAAGCATGTTGCTAAACTTCTCTTTCAAGAGATTGTGAGATTGCATGGACTACCAAGAAGTATTATTTCTAATAGAGATAGTAAGCTTGCTGGTTATTTTTGGAAGACTTTTTGGAAGAAAATGGGTACTGAGTTGAAGTTTACTTCCACATTCCATCCATAGACAGATGGACAGATAGAGGCTATGAATAGAAGCTTGGTTAATTTGTTCAGATGTTTAGTTGGGAATAAGTCAAGCAATTGGGAGATGGTATTGGTATAAGTTGAATTTGCATATAATAATTTTGTGAATAGGAGTACATGGAAGACACCTTTTGAGATTGTTACTAAAATGTAGCATAGAGGTATTGCTAGAATGCAGTGTAGAGGTATATCAGATTTGAGAGATGTTGCTGGTGAAGAAAAGAGAAGTGTTACAGTAGAAGAATTTGCTAATGTTATAGAATATTTACATAAGAAAGTAAAGTTAAGTATAGAAAAAAGTTATCAAAAGTATAAGGAGAACATTGATTAGTTTATGAGACATCATGATTTTCAAGTTGGTGATGAGGTGATGGTTCATTTGAAGAAAGGAATATTTCTTGTTGGAACATACAGTAAGCTAAAGATGAACAAGTTTGGACCTTGTAAGATCTTGAAGAAGTTTGATAGTGGAAACACTTATGAAATTGAGTTATCTGATGACATGGATATATCCCCTATATATAATGTTTCTTATTTATACAAGTATCATGAGTTAGATGATGAAGTTATTGTATTAGAGGATTATTCTAAGAAGTAGATTGAAGAAGCTGAAGAGATATTAGATCAAAGAGTTGGTAAGAGCACAAGGGGAAAATATTATTATGAATATTTGGTAAAGTGGAAGAATAGACCTATGGAAGATGCTTCATGGATCTCTCTATTCAAGTTGGATTCATCTTAGGTTGTGACATCTCAATGATTTAGGAGAATCATTTCTTCCAACCCTAGTTGTCTGATGTAGGACCATCTTGGGTTGCATTGTTATCTTGTATATTTTCAAATTTTCCTAGTTTTTCCAAGTTGTCATGTCATGCATTGCCAAGCTTTCAGTAGATTTTGAGCATTGGAGACACACTAGGGAACCTTTTCCTATGTGTGCAAAGAGATTGGAGTTATCATGTTAAGGTTTGAGCCATTTTTACCTTGCTATTAGAGCTATGTTTTTATGGTTCCTAGGTGCCTATTGTGGGTTGTGTAACTAATTATGTGAAATGATTTAGAGGCTGAAAATTTTAGGTATTGAAGAGGACCTAGAGTAGTCCCTTTTTTCTAAGGTTTAAGTCCTAATTATTTACAACTTGGGAGATATGGAAATTATCCTAGGGTATCAATTTCTAGCAGTTTGTGCGATGGGTTTTTGTACTTGATGTTCAAGATGGATGCACAGATATCCTTAATGAATCAGCCTTTGTGCCCTTAAGGGGTTATAGAGGACATAAAGTAACACCTTCTATTTTAAGTGAAAATTCTAATTCAATCAAGGCTAGGAGATATCACAATTTTTCTAAGGTATCAATTTTTGGATATTTAATTTCTGTTGGAGGCTGACTTATGGCTCTTCAAGTATTTAATATTAGGCTTATTTGGTTTTTAGCTTTTTGGGCTAACTTGTGGGTTATATTGGTATAAGTAGGAGTTGTGTTGAATTATTTAGTAGTGATTATTCATCTTGGATAATATAGATGATATAAGGATGATAGGAAACAAAAAGCATATGTGTCTGGAAATCTGAACTTGAAACTAGATCTTAGATTTGAATGTATTTTGTATTTGGTTGTAACCCAGAAGGGCTTATAGCTGGGCATGTATGATGATATTTTAATGAATCAATAAAGAATATTATTCTCTCTCATGGTGTTGTTCTTTTTTTATGTTTTCTAATCTGACAACTTGAAAATAACAAAAATTCATACTAGCTTTGTATAGCCCCCATGGATACATGGCTTCATCTCCCTATGATGCATACCTTAAAACATGCACATCTTCTCATTTCAAAAAAAATACATCCATTCATCTATCCTTGATTTGATAGTCTAAAAACATTTTACATCTCTTTCTTTGCCATGACCCAGTAGGACACATGTCACCATGTCACATGGTTGCTTTGGTTAATGGCCTTGCTACTCCTTATGGCAACAAACTGAGGATCATTGATCTATCCTTGATAAATGGTTAGGAATAATACCTTAATAATTCTTGAGAAAACCATAACATGACATCTATTGCTTTCTGATTATGTCATTTATTTTGGAATTTGTGAGCCACTTGGTCCTACCTCTACTTGTCTTTATGTCATTTTATTACTTTCATTAAAAATCAAGCACCTTTCTTTAGCAACTTAGTGGTCACCATAGATCTAGTCTATATCTAACAAATGATATTCCATACTAATATCACTCCACCCATGTGGACCCACTATACACATGTCAAATAGTTGTTTCGTCACATTATTTTAATAGTATACAACTTGAAATTGAGATCAAATGACCATGGTTGATCTTCTTTAGGATGAACAACTAAAATTTTTTGCATATTTCAATATCTCTTTGGGACCCATATGAACATATTACAACTTCTCACATGCTTGCATTTCTTAAAACCTGGGTACTTTTCCATGGTGAGAACATGACATTTGTGGATATTCATCTTGATCAACAGTCAACAAGACATCTAAAAACTGCTTAGCTTGATTGATGAACTAACCATATCTTGACAACTATCCTATAGTGGCATAGTTTCCTTCAAAAGTTTAGGGGCCTAGCATATCTACATGTCATATGCTCTCCATGTCACAATTGTTAAAGCAAACATGAGTTTTAATAATGAAAAAGAGACAAGTGTCGATCCTTTTATCATCTAAGGGTTGAGATTGATCAGTAGGACTATGACATTCCTTTGGTCCCACTTAACAGGTGTCACAAGCTTTCTTTGTCACAAAAAAATAAAGAAATTGCAACTTTGCATACCAATGAAGTGATGAATCCAAAGGTTGTAAGACAACTCATCCCTTGGGTTTAGAAAACACAATTTAACAAATATGAAAACCAATCATGACATAAACATGGGTAAGGTAAAACCAAAGAAATAAAAGGAATTAAACCCACCCTTCAAAAAATAAAACCTAGCAAAGGAAATTTTTTTTAAAAGGATTAAAATAATATGAGGATTTTCAAAACATTTACATCACACCTAGGGTTTATTTTAATCTTCCTACCCTAGATAAATAAAGATAAGACCATTTGGTACTCAAAATTCAAAAACCATGCAAAAAAAAAGGAACTTAGAGAGGAAATAACAATGGCTCTATTTGGGGATGATGAATAATCTCTATTGATACAAGGGCTTAGAATCTTTGGATGAAGTAAACCATAGACTTGACAATAGTACTAGTAAAAACCACACCTATATAAATAGAAAAAAACATTCACAATACCTAACTACTATTCATGGAAAAAGGAGGACCTTTATGGAGAAATACATTTTCAAGAACTGTCCATGAATTAGCAGTTCCAAGATATCCCTACTAAGCTTTTTCAAGATTTATGAATCCCCTCCCTATATAAAGTCTATTAAATAAGGGACAAGCCATATGGGGTCAAAAAAAATTTTCTTCCCCTTATCCTCTAGTCTTGCATTCCACATTAGCACCTAGTCTTTAGGCTAGATTCTCTCAACTTCCCTTTTATCAAACAAGTTTTTCATTTGCAACTATAATTTAGCATTTTTGGTAGAATCTTCTCCTTTGTGCCCATTTAATCCAACTAGGTCATCCATCCTTTCCTGTAGATCATCTATGACATCCTCATCATACTTCTGGACAAACTTGTATAAGCCAATCAAGTTGTTTTGAGGCATTATTTCCTAAATCCCATATACAAGATCAAAATATGACACTCATATATCTTTCTTGATTGCTATTCTATTTGCCCAGACTACTAGGGGTAGCCTAGAGTCCCATATATTTTTGTTTTCATCCAAAGTCTTTTTAATGATTTCCTACAAGCTTTGGTTTGTGGATTTAGCCTACCCATTTCCTTATGGATGATATGGAGACAACATTGATCTATTGATACCATACTTGTCACAAAATTTTATAAATTCATTTGATCTGAAGCACATGGCATTATCAGTTACAATTCTTTCTAGGCATCTAAATATAGTAATTATGTTATTCAATGAAAAATTCTTTACAACCTTACTAGTTTCTTTTCTCATGGGGATGGCTTCAACCCACTTTGTAAAGTGGTCAGTTGCTACAAGGATAAATTAATAGACAGTGCTAGATTTATTTTATATCTCCCCTATGAAGTCCATTCCCCACTATTGAAAAGGCGCCTGAACTTCTACTAGTTTTAATGGGGTATTCCCTGAAAATTTAACTTCCCAACAAACCTTTGATAAGGGCCACATTTTCTAACTAAGCGATGAGAATCGTTAAATAAACTAAGCCACCAAAAATTGGTCTCATCACCTTGTATGCCATTGTATTGGCCATGCAATGACCTCCATAGACTCCTGAATGCATCTCAACAAGTGTCATAATTGACTCTTCATGATTAACACATTTCAATAATACTCATTCAATATTTCTCCACCAAAGTTTTCTCTTAATAATGATATATCTAATTGTATGTAACTTTACAGATTTTATTTCATTTTATATCAAACTAGGTGGAGCTTCCATGTGTTGCTGATAATAAATGACATTAGTATACCACTCACAACAATCTATATCACAAGTATTGGGTCGATGGTCCTCATCAACAAGATTTATCTGTTTGGCATCGAAGTTGGATTGAACCACCACATTTTCTATCCCTTGGCCTATTACTAATTTTTTAATTTGGACATCCATGTCGAACTCTTGAATCTAGTTTATCCACCTGCATCTTCTACCATATACTTCTTGTTGGGAAAAGATGTCTTTTACAATAGCACTGGTAAAAAAGGCTATGACAATAGAACCAACTAGATAGCATCTAAAAGCTTTGACTTCTTTTACTAAAGAATAGGCCTACTTTTCATTTATGTCAAATTTTAACTCTACAACCTACAATGATTTTCTAAAAAGTGCAATAGGTTGTTCAAAATTGTCTTCATTCTTCTGAGAAAGACTACTGCAATGGTTTGGAAAGATGAAAATGAAAAAATATGCATTGGTTTGGTGTGATCTGGTGTCCTAAGTACAAGGGCATTCTTTATTGCATCTTTTATTTCTTGAAAAGAAATTGATGTCTCCCCTTCCAATTTGATTGTTGCCCCTTTCTTAAGCATCTTAGATATTGGCTTGCTAATCTTTACAAAATTTGTTACAAATCTCCTCAATAAATTTACTTGGCCAAAGAATGATTGAATAACTTTAACATTGTTGGGTTTGGGGATCTTGTCAATATATTTAACTCTTTCTGGAGCAATATTTACTCCATCCTTAGAAACTATGTAGGCCAACAACTTCCCCTATGTAACTCCAAAAGAAAATTTCCTTAGAATTAGGGAAACTCCACATTCCAAGGCTTTCAAGAAAACCTTCTTCAAGTGTTTGCAATTATCCTTTACTCTCTTAAAATATTTTGTTAGACCATCCTAATAAACAACCATGAATTTGTTGATGCACTTTACAAAGGAAACATCGACAACTCTTTGGAAAGTGGACACTAAATTAATTAAACCAAATGACATTCTAACATAAACATATGTTCCACATGGTGTGGTAAAAGTAGTTTTGAATTGTTCTGCTTCATTAACTAGTACTTGGTTGTAACTAGAAAGTCCATCCATCATAGACATTAAATCTAAACTAGTAACTTGTTGCAACATAGCTTCCATGTTGGGTAAACCATAATTATCCTTTAGGGAGGTGATATTAAGATTTCTAAAATCCACACACAATCTGATATCAACATTTTTCTTTTTGACTGGCACTAGATTGGATACCCAAATAGAATGTCTTATAGGCATAATAATTCCTCCATTCCTAAGCTTTATTAAGTCTTATTTAATTTTTTGGGCTAATTTGGGATTAATGAGTCTTTTTTTTTGCCTAAATGGTTTGACATCCTCTTTTAATGGAATAACATGTTTGAAAAAATCTTCTTTATAAGCCTTTATGTCATCATAAGACCACGAAAATGCATATCTAAATTTCCTCAATAAATAAAGTAAGGATTTTCTTATAGTAGGGGAAAGAGTCTTACCTATGTACACCATTTTAGGGGATTCATTTATTCAAAGATTATTTTCTTCCATCTCTTTTGGTTTCTTGTCTTTGACTTCTAGCTAGACCCCATCTTGATTGTCAAACATACTTTCCAATACTACTAAACCCTTAGGAACTTTATTTGTTTTTAACTACAAGATTTCCTGACTGAAAATGGTGTCCCTCCCATCCATTTTTTCAACAAAGGTGTTGCAATCTTATTCCTGACCATGGTATCTATCTTCATTTAAAAGAAAATTGAGAACATCTCTATCATCTTCAAATAACTTCCATTTTTCTATGTTATTAGGAATTTAAGGCCTATTCTTTAGTTCAATCTTTGAGACCTTAGCAAAGGATATATCATCAGGTTTGATAGCCACATTAGTGAGAAAATTAGCCATTTTATTGTTTTTCCTATGCATCAAAGTTATCCCAAAAGCATCAAATGCTTCAATCTCATCCCGTATAACATTTCTACATTGTTTCAATCTCTTATTCTTGGATGCATAAGATTGTCTAATTTGAGACACCACTAACTCAAAGTCACCAATAACATGCAATTTTTTAATATCATGACAAGTAGCTACTTTTAATCCAAGTAAAAGTGCTTCATATTCTGCTATATTGTTGGTGCAGGTAAAATTCAAGGTAAAGGGGTACCAAAATGTGCTTTTTTATGGTGAAATAAAAACTACTCCAGCCCTTGACCCTTCTTGAGAACTACTATGATCAAAAGATATTCTCCAAACCTTCTATAAATATATACATCTTGTTGCTTCTTGTGAAATCAATGGGACTATATTTTAAGATTATAGAATAGTAATCTTAGCCCTAAAAGAATTCACCTTTGTGTCTAAGAAACATGTAGCATCACTATCAATGTTATCCTCAATCATATGAATAACTCTAGGATCTCTATTGACCTCGATAGCTTTGTCATTTATGTGAAAAGTAGAAAAAGACATGTCACATTGTAGGCTCCCTCCCACTACAACACTCCATTTTCTTGAGAGTAATATTCCATACTAAGGAGGAATATCAACTACTAAGACACTCATGGGTAAATCAACATCATGATAAACAACTAGCCTATATGGAAATGCATTGATGGTACCTATAATAGGGACTTCCCTTACATCCATGGCCCGACATCTACTCTATTTAGTATCTACTTTCAAACCAAGGGATTCCATTATTTTAAAAGGTATGACAGTATTAGCTGCTTAAGAATAAATCATACAATTCTTTAAGGTTTTCCATTCATGGTTAGGCTAGTATAGAAAGGGTCAATATTCTCTATATATGCTATTGGTGAACTATCCAAATACATTTGGGGCATCTGAGATATTACTCATTTATCTTCCTTTTCTTTCAACATGACTTGTACCTCCTATCCTAATGATAGCTCTTCCTTAATGATAGTACTATTCCCAATTCCCCCTAACCATGAGAGGGCTATGCTTTTATGTTCTTCTATCCTAAAAATTTCAAAAAAGGGAACCTTAATAGTGATTTGTGACAACATAAATATCATATCAACAGGGTCATAAATAAGGGGTTTCCATGAATTACCTTTAGTTTCTTGCACCTCAATAGTAAGATCCTCAATTTGTCTAACATCATTAGGTCTTATCTTTCTTTCTTCAACATCTATCTTGACTCCATCCACATTTTGAGTTAGCACCTTCTTCTTAGGTTCCCATTTCTTAATCTTTCTATCTTTGATCTTGACAACTAATGGGTCCTTTTCTTTGCTATCATTATTCATCTTATGGGTTATATCTTTAATGAAAATACCCAAAAATTTTCCAAAATTTTTGCTTACACTCTTGTTTCTTAGGCTATAAGTACCATGAACTTGAGAAACCATCTCAACAATTATCTTGTCAATTTCCTCCTTGGAAGGTTTTCTCAAATTCATGTGTTTGACCCTTGAAATCATGTTGCATGTCTTTTCATCAACTCCATTTTCATCATATGAGAAAATCTATTGATGATATACCTAATGCATATTTTTTTGACTTCTCATGTGCATTTCATTCTCTTCATCATCAAAATATTCACAATAATCATAGGAATTAATCATTTTGCAAGCCACATCATCATGATTCTTTTCTTCCTCCCCTTCTTCGAGCTATGTCTATTGAGGTGTAAAGAATGATTGAGAAACCACACAATAATAAGGAGAATGAGGAGATTGATAAATAATACACCAAGGCATTTCCTCTATCATATTTATAGAGCTTCTCTATAGTGGATCTAGTGTATTTTTGTCATTTGTGCCTTGTACAAGTTATTAGTGGGTTTTTTATCTTTCCATTATGTATTGTATGGGTATTTCTACAATTTGGTTTGCCTGTTATAATTGTTGTTAAATTGTGGCTTCTCACCAGTATTAGGCTTGTTTTCAATGTTAAATAGAGGTTTCAAATTCCTAAGAAATTTTAACACTTGATCCATTTTATCTTCCTCAAGATTTTTGGTCATGATAGGATTATTTCCTTCTTTCTTGTTTTCTCTAGGATTAAGCAACTTGGGATCATCTCTCCTTCCAAGCTTTCTAGATGCTCTCCTATTATTCTATATGTTGATAGCTATCTTGAAAGCACCCCTCAATATCTTGGGATCTTTTTCTCTAAAAATATAAGATACTTTATAGTCAAAAGCCTTGAAATAGGTAGTCAGGCATACATTCTCATCTAATCTCATGACTTGGAATAACTTATACATTCCTTTTTGGAGCCTCACATTAAAATCAAATGGAGATTCATTTTGAATTTTCTTGATATTGTTAAAATCATTCAACATAAAACTTGCATTAGTGTTATCACCATATTGTTCGTTGAAACACTTCTCCAGATCATCCCATGAACCAATGAAATCATCAAGAAGTCTCCTAAACTAGTCTCTAGAATCTTCTATGAGTGAATGCACAAATAACTTCATGATAACATCTTCATGTTCTACCTCATAATCATTCAACATATCAATAAATTTTCTTAGATGTTCTTCACACTAATGGCATTATTTCTAGAGAATTTCATTATCCTATCTCTCAACTCATTGGGGATAGGATGAGGAAAACTAGAGATACCTATAAAAGACATGTATTTATATCTTTCCATATAGATGGGCCTTTTCTAATATCTTAAGACATTTGAAGGACTAGGTCCAACCCCTTGGGTTTGAATATTCCCAATCAATGAGTTTGGGATGGGTGAGGTGGAGGTCTATGAGGTTGATGGATAGTTCATAGAGCATAGATTCTTCTAGGGAGATGTTAGTATCATGGATATTGTCATCAAATATATTTTGTACTTCCTTAGGGATGTCTTTGACCTCTATGAGTTCACCTTGGATGTTTAAGAAGGCATGACCATCTTTGCTAGTGCTCCTAGTTGTTAGGCATGCAAATCAAGCCTTTCTTCTTCTCTTCTTTATATGCTTCTATAGGTTTCCTAATGCATGAATCCTCTTTGCATAGGCCACCTCCTTGATAATCTTATGATTCGGTAGCAAGTTGATGTGAGTAGGGATATTTTTGTTTGAAGTAGTCAAGAAGATTTTTTTCATTTGGAGGTAGATCCTTGTATAACCATGTGCTGATGTTAGGAACCATTTTTTTTCCATTGAGGATCCCATTTCCAAAAAATGTGTTGGGACCAAATTATTTGAACTAAGGAGTTGTGTCTTTCTTTGGTCCTTGATAGGTTGGGAACCCCTAAGAGTGTGAGTCAAGAGGTAAGGTGCCAACAAAAAATGCATATGAGAGACTATATTTACCACAACCCTCGTAGTTGATCTTAACAGTGGAGGGTATGGAGGCTAAGATGGTGTAGGGGTCATTGTGGGTACCAAAAGAGCTGGCGATGGTGGTGCCAATCTCAATACCTAGGAAATAATTATCACATGATGTTTCTACCATATTGCAATATGCAAAGGGTTTTGGATCAACATGGATGGTTATCTTAGTGCCATAATGCAAAAATTTGATGCACTGATGATAAGTGGATGGAATAGATTTCATGGCATGAATTCATGGTCAATTGAGGAGGATGTTGAAGGCTAGGTTAATATCAAATACATGGAACACTATTTCTTGAGTAGCAGGTCTAACACTAATGGGCAACAAGATAGTTCCCCATGTAGTTCTTTACAATTTTTCATACGTCTTTTATAGCGATGACCTCATTGATAAAGTCTACCTCAGTGCATCCTTCTTGTTTAATGAACCTCAAAGTACATGTTGGTGTTTGACAATGCTAGAGGGTTTTCAATTATCCCAATGAGAACATAACAAATCTAGGGGAAGCTAACTCCCATTTTCAACATGTCATTTCATACACCAGGCCAACTATAAGGCATGACCCTTCTTCTACTTCAAGCTCTGCTAAATCGAGGCAAGTAGACGTCAGATTCAAATGATACTGTACCAGTACAAAAAAATATCCCTAAATCTATTAAGAAAATTTTACCCTTATTTCTCCTAATGACTCATGAAATGACACAGATCTATAGTAGCTAAATGCAAAGCTATAAATCTCATAAGCTGAGTGAGGGTTAAACATTTAGGTCCTTTAATATGAAAGGGAAAGAACATTTGATTAATAATGTTGAATTTAGCAAAACCCCTAATATGCAACAACAAGAACCAAGTGACCCTGTAGCTGATTAGTGCCTTAACCAGTGGGAAAATCCATGAATAAAATGCATACATATGGATATTTGATAGTTATTTATATATTTAGATATCTGATCTATCCATTTAACTTGTAAATAGACATCTGTGCTCAATCCAAACCTCATTCTTACATGATATCCTTCTCAATAAACTTGCAACCCTGTTGATTCACTAAAGCATTTACATAACCCCTTGAGTTACAAGCAACAATAAGATAACATACAGCCTTAAGGGACTGCAATTACAATCTAGGCTCTTTGTTCAAAGATTTTCAAAGATTGAAGCTCACAGAGATAGGAGACAAGGTTCAAGATGAAACTCAACCTACTATTCTTTGTATCAATTTCTTTGAAACAATACAACCATATGCATGAAATGAAAAACATGGAAAAAACCTAACAGATTTGAACTATATGTATTAACCTTCTTAATTTCATTCATACAAGAGAGAATAGTGCTAAAAGAATATGGTTTCACAGTAAAACATTGGAACCCTGCTAGTATTACCAGAGAAAATTGCCAACCCCCCACAATGGAAGAAAGAAAGCAAAATATAGTAAGAAGATGAATTCCCAAAACTAATCTTAGAATGACATGTGTACACTTGAAATTCCCTCCTTTGCAATCAAAAGAATCTCTCTACTCTCTCTCCCCTTTGATTTGATTTGGTTTTCATCATTGCTTTGTAATTGATTTGCAAAATATCTCTTTTTAAAATGATGTAAACCTTTTGATTCACCAAAATATCTGATCTGCCTCATGAAATGCTGGTGAAAATCCCCATTCAACTGACTTAGAAATGACCCCAACTTCATTTTTACTGTCGATTACTGATCTTGTAACTACATTTTTAGTTTCAACTCATTCCACTAAGAAGCCCCCAAATTTCACATTTTTGGTTATAACTTGAACCCATGAATCCCTGTGCAAAAATGAACTCCATAATTGGAAAGTACATCTTCTCATGATTCTGACGATATATAACATTGCATTTTTAGCCTATTGAAAATCCCTTGAAAGCTAATTTGAAAATGTCCCCCTCTGTTATGAGACTCAGGTTTGCATCATTGATTTTAAAATTTCAAAAATTTAAAATTGTCCAAAGTTGAAACTTTAGAAAAAGACCTTTTAAATTTAAAATGTCTGATGTGAACCCTTTCTTGAGAAAATATATTAAAATTTTGATCTTTTCAAACATTTTATATTTTTTCCTTTGCCTTCAATTTTGGGGTCAACCTTCATTTAACTAGGTTCCACATGGCACTTCATGATTGGTTGACCCCCTACCATTGAGTGCCACATATCATCTCTTGATTTGCCTACCCGTTGCATTCTACCACCTCATCACCATGTCATTAATGGGCGGGCCCGCTACCACATGGCAGTCACTCACATCTTGCATTTTTATCCAGTGAGCATCTCTGTAATGCGGGCATGCGTTGGCCATCAATCTGGACACGTGGCAGCATCTTTTGTGTCACATCTGCACCTACTCTTGTGGTGCCAGCTCACCATCAGCTGGGACCTATTGGCACATGGCGCACGCCTACAATCTTGCAAATTTTAACTAGTGCCCACTTCTATTTTGTGAGCTTGTGCCCACCACATGATCTGGCCACGTGTTGACATCAGGTACATCTTGCCACATCAGTGTGCAGGTACATTTGTCTAAAATTTCTTCTTGGGCAACCCACTACCTGTCTTCATGTTTAGACTAGCCCCATACACAGCTTCCAAAAGCCTTTGTCTTAAAGACATTATACTTAGTGTGTGCTTTCATATTTAAAGTTTATAAAATCACAAACTGGGGCGATGTGGGATAAAAAATTTTAATAGTATTTTTCTTGGTTCTATGCCTTAGAACCTCCACAGCTTCTTCTAGACACCCCTTTAGCTTTTCTTCATTAGAATACCTTCATTTGATGAATCGTAGACTGAAATAAAACAAAGGCAAGCTTCATCTGCAACTTTGGTTAATCTGCAGAGATTCTTATTCATGGTCTTTCCCCTTTTCACAGTATTGATAGAAAATGAATCATTTGCAGTTTCCTCCATAGCTTTTGGAAAACAATTGTTTCCAAATTTTTAGGAAATCTATACCATATGACTAAGTATAGATGCAATTCTTAATCATTGGCTGCCTCCTGCTCATTGTGATCGAAACTTGAACTTAGGCTGATTGAATAAATTTAATTATTTCTTGCTTGATAACTGTAATTGTTCTTTTTTTCCTCATATCATGAACGTTCCATCCTACTCTCCTTGGCATGGACATTTTTCTTAGATTGTTGGCTTCCATGGCATTGTCTGCTCCCCTGCCTGGCTATGAGCTTCCCTCTTAACATGGTGGCTCCCTCCAATTAAAAAATGATGTTTGCACTACTTAAAACTCATGCACCATTTGCACACTGGGTAATGGGTGCCTTCCCCTACTGTGGGCTTTCTCCACTGTGGCATCTCCATTTGCTTTTGTCTTTAATTGCACCTTCCTGCCATGACATGTCTTCCTACTACTTGGATCCGTGGAGTTTTTAATACTACCAACTCCCTATTTCATGTTGTGCCTTCGTGCACATGTGTCAATCTGCATTTTCATTTAAGCATTGGATGACTTTGACCATACTTCTGTGCATTGGCTACTCTTGGCTTTGTGACTATGTTTTTTAGTATGCTGCATGAGTCTTTGTTGGGTGGCTTTTTAACATTCAAGTCTCTTTGCCACTTACATGCAGATCCATCTGCCATTTTATGGCATTGATAATCTACTATTAGACATGCATGTTCCTCTTTTATTAAAACTTTCCTCTTTAACTTTGTTATAAATGACCCTTTCTTTAGGAGAGAAACCAATCATCTAGCTGATAAGAATCAGATACAAACATTAACATTCAATGAAACACAATTAGTTTGATCTCTCAAAATATGCACAATCCCCCATATCTATCAGCCTGATGCAGTCAGTCAAACCCCATAGTGGGTCCGGCTAAAAAAAAATTTGTTTTCAAACACTTGAACCATCAAATTAATCCATTGGTCACCTCGTACTGATTCAAAACACATTTGACCTTTTTGAACAATCATTCAAAATTGACTAGAATCAAAATCGAGCATTGAATTATTCTTAAAACCTCATTTTTACCCTTTTTTGCAACCTATCACTTTTGCGCTAGGAGGTCCGTTGACTGGCCCTAAAAACTGATCCAAACACCTAATCAGGCTTTGGAAGTCGGCACACTGATTCTTTGTTTCACATATTTTTACCTTGCTAGATATTTTCTCATGAAAAATTTTCAGTCAAAAGATATTGATTGTTAAAGTTGACCTCTTAGAACTGTCTATAAGAAAACATGTCAGAAAATAATAAATTGGGTTCAGAATCAGCTTTGAAAATTGGGCAAATGGACACTTGGGAAGATGAAAACTTGGTTTTTTTGTTCTCTATCATGAGGACATTATGGATCTACAATTTGGTCTCATGAAAAATAATAGGGCACAAATAGCGAGCATTCAAAGTGGGCTACCTGGATTTGCTGACTGGAAACATTAATAAGATAATGATTTTAGGAAATGGAATTGACTTGGAAAAGTGTGCAAACAGATTCATTAAGATGTAAAAACTGACACACTTAAAGTAATTTTAGAGGAAAACATAGTGGTACAATCCATTTGACCTCACCTATCATGGATTAGGAGATATGATGTCCCAAACATGGGTCCTGACAAATCTGCAAATGCTGACACTAGTAAAAAGATAGAAATTGTGTTTGGAATCGCATTTGAAAACTGAACAAATGAATTCGTAATGAGTTGAAACTTTAAACATAACAAGTCTCTAACATCTACAATGCAACACAAAAATAATTTTAGCATTTCAATCAACTGGGTCAAAATTACAACTCGTCAAACAGGGCTTCTCAGAAATGTGAACAACTATACAAAAGCATGAAACAATAAACTACCAACTTTGAGGGATTCAAAATCTAAAACATAGGTTCTTGAGTATGGACACTAGATGGTCCCAAAGTGGTGAGTCACAAAATATTTCTGGGTGTGAGATATTCAGATGCAAACATAGCCTCCTATCGTTGTTTGACACTAAGGGTAAAATGCAGATTTGACAATTGCTTAAAACAAGACTTTACTTAATGACTCAAAATGGAAATTCAACTTCATGGAATAGGTAGATGCACTGAATGGAAGGTGTTAGAAACATTAAAGTCCTCATGGGGCTCAAAGGTACAGTCGGGTACATAGCATCAAAAACATTTATACGGCTCAATTTCTCAATAGTGCTCAAAATTTGGGCAACAATTTTGAGTGCCAATAGTACATAGGTTCAAGGTAGAATCATTATATATCATGACCCTTTTCACAGTGAAGTTAGAGATCGTAGTAACTATGCAGAGTGGAAGGATGTGATCTAGCTTAATTTATGGGGCATTATAGGGTTGACAGATAATGCACATGAGGCAAAGAGGTATCCCACTAGGTTTCTAAAATCTATGGCATTGATATAAGTGGGGACACAAAATTTGTAAGTATTTCTCTATAAAGTGGGCTTGTCTAGAGTAAATCTAGGATGGATATTTACGCTGGCATGTTTCCAAGATGCTCAAAAATATTGTATTGTATAGTTGAAAGAGAAAGTGTAGGAATAGGTGGCCCTGCAATATTGAGCCAATGGTGTAAAGGCACCTAAATTTCAAGATAACAAGTAGGTTTAGATTCCTTAAGTCATATGTTGAATTAATGTGATCCATTTATGATATATTTGAGTCTTTTGAGTCAAGATGTAAAGGCTAGAGAAGCCATTTGTAATAAGTTGTCAAAATTGTAAAAGGAGGTCTTAATATGATCAATAATTTCAAAATATTTATTTAATAGGTGAATGGATCTATTTGTATCCATCTAAATTCATTTGAGTCATAATTCTGTTCTAGGTTGGGTTTATATGAAATTTGTAATCCAAAAGTGCATAAAATGTTGTCAAAAATGCAAAAGGGTTAAAAGAATGTAATGGGTTGGTTTAAAAGGTGGTTGGGAAGTTTTAAACCACCAAAAAAATGATAAAAGTATTGTATTGGTCATTACAAATAGAGACTAATGAATGAGAAGAAGAAGAGATCATTTTGAATCAATTAGTTTCATAAGAATTTTCCATTTTGATTGGTGTTAACTATTTTTGTGTTGGTTTCAGGTCTTGTACATCCATTTATTAGAATATTAGGATGAATAAAATAACTTCTCTATTTTTTTTGGAGAAATTTTGTTAAGTTTTGAAGAAGTTATGTGAGCTTTTGTAAAAGTCATTATTTTCAAATTTGAGGATGCCCAACTATAGTTGGATCAAAATGTTTAGTACAAACACATGTGATTGAAAAATGAAATCTATTTATATTCATTGGAAATATATGTGAACTAGATTTCATTTCCAATTTTTTTGAGTTGTTTTCATTTGGATTTGTTTAAGTTATGTGTAATTAAGAAAAGACTGGTTTTTAAGGATCTCCATTGAAGTTGTAGACAACGAACTATGCTTTTAGAAAGATTTATGAATTGGATAAATCAATAAATTACATATTTGGAAACTAGAATCATATATTTTAATTTTAAATTTTTTTTTTTTCATTTGGATTCATTTTCAGAAAGATATGGGGTACCCTAGGCAGGGTTACTAGTTTTACTTCTAATTTATGACAAATAATATGGGTATAAGTGAAGAGACTATAACTTGTAATGGATTTTGTTGGATTTTGAATTAGTATGTTTTTAATACCCTAGTGGAAGAATATTTACACTTAAGGGTAGCTAACTCCCATCCTCAATGCACCTATTTAGACACTAGGGCCAACTATAAGGCTATTTAACTCTCCTTCTTCTTCTTTATACTCTGCAAGACCTAGGTGGATGCACCTCAGTATTGGAAATATAAGAGGACTAACTAAGAGGGGAGGGGTGAATTATTTACTACTAAAATAAATCCCAGATCCCTTAGATGTTAGTACAAAACAAAGTCTAAAAATTGAATATTGTTGATGCTCGGTAAACACACATAAAATATTGTAACTCGATAAGTAAAGATTATGAAAAACTTTAGATGTCATCTATGATTACATTTAGTTTAACTTAGTTTCAAACACATAAAAGAAAATAGCATGAACACATTTAACACTAGGATTTAACGTGGAAACTCAATTTGGGAAAAACCACCAATTGCAACCAGTTACTATTTTCACTCTTCTGAAGTGAGCCTTGTTAGGAGCCAACCCTGTTAAAGGTTTAAAAACACACTATTAGGTGTGACCCTATCAAAGGATTTAATCACCCTATTAGGAGTACCCTTGTTAGAGGTCTTAAGATAATTCATTAGAACTGCCACCCTATTAGAGGATTTACAAATAGCTATTAACTCAGCTTTGTTAAGAGATTTAGATCATTGCTACAATGGTTAGAGAGTAACAATGAGATGACCTGATTTGAATGCAACTAATTTACTGATTATAGATCTCTATTTTGGCTTGTACTTGATCCTTCTTGATTGAATATAGCTTTTCTACTCCACAAGGATATTCTACATATCCTTCAAATTTTCTTCCTCTCTTCATCATTAAGTCTTTAATACTTTCATCACATCTTTTTACTTTCACACACTTCTTGAATCCACAACTTGACCTTATACTTATATCTTTCATATTGTCAAGTCTACTCATATGCAACTTAGAATAAATAATATTCATTATCATAGTCGGCTAGAACCAATAGATAAATTAATTAAGTTTAATATGCCAAAACAAGAAAATCCTTTGTTAGCTAACCCAGCTCGATAGACACTAACTTAGAAATGATTTCCTATGTTAACCAATAGAAGCTTAGTTAACACGGAAAACTTGCAAAGATACTTTGGCAACTGAGTGAGCTTGATAAACATTGATTCCATCCAACTTTTCTTTTTTAACCAAGTGAGCTCAATTAACACTCAACCTCTATAGACTTTCCTTCGACACCTAAGTGAACTTGGTAGCCACTACCTTCTGAACTAGGCAAACACAATAATGCTTAGTAGACACATAAAACTATTTTCACTGCATGAGTGAGCTCGACATACACTGAATGATAATGATATGACATTTGTGTAACATCAAAGACAATACACAATTAATCAATTGTATCCAAAGATCTCCCTCTTTGGCATTGATGGAAACACAACATGTCATAACACAATGAAATTTTGAAACAAGAATAAAGTAAGAACAAGAATAAAGCTCTTATAACAATTGTTGGAAATATAAGAGGAGTAACTTAAAGGGGAGGGGTGAATCAATTACTACTAAAATAAATCTTAAATTCCTTAGATGTTAGTACACAATAAAGTCTAAAAACTAAATACTATTGATGCTCGATAAACACACATAAAATGTTTTAACTTAGTAAGTATAGATAATGAAAATATTTAGATATTATCTGTGATTACCCTTACTTTAACTTAGTTTCAAACACATAAAAGAAAATAGCATGAACACATTTGACACTAGGATTTAACGTGGAAACCCAATTTGGGAAAAACCACCAATTGCAACTAGTTACTATTTTCACTCTTTCGAAGTGAGCCTTATTAGGAGCCAACCCTATTAAAGGTTAGAAAGAACACTATTATGTGTGACCCTATTAGAAATGGCCTTGTTAAAAGGCTTAAGAAAATTCAATAGAACTACCACCTTGTTAGAGGATTTACAAATAACTATTAAGCCAACTTTTTTAAGAGATTTAGATCACTACTACAATGGCTAGAGAGTAACAATGAGATGACATGATTTGACTACAATTGATTTGTTGATTACATATCTCTATTCTAACTTGTACTTGATCCTTTCTGATCAAATATAGATTTTTCTACCCCACAAGGATATTCTTCTTTTCCTTCAAATTCACTTCCTCTCTTTATCATTAAGTCTGCAATGCATTCATCACATCTTCTCACTTTCAGACACTTCTTGAATCCACAACTTGACCTTATACTTATATCTTTCATATTTTCAAGTTTTCCCATATGTAACTTAGAATAACTAATATTCATCATCACAGTCAGCTAGAACTAATAGATAAATCAATTAAGCTTAATATGCCAAAATAAGGAAATCCTTTGTTAGATGACCCAACTCAATAGACACTAACTCAAAAATGATTTCCTGTGTTAACCAATGGAAGCTTGGTTAACATTACAAACTTGCAAAGCTCCTTTGGTAACTGAGAGATCTTGGTTAACACTGGTTCCATCCAACTTTTCTTCATTAACTGGGTGAGCTCAGTTAACACTCAACTTCTGTAGACTTTCCTTCGATGCCTGAGTGAACTTAGTAGGCACTACCTTCTGAACTAGGAAAACACAAGAATTCTTAGTAGACATAGAAAACTATCTTCATTTCTTGAGTGAGCTTGGCATACACTAACTGATAATGCTATGAAATTTGTGTAACATCAAAAAAAATACACAATAAATCAATCGTATCCAACACTCAGATTCTTTATATGGTACCTATGTAAAGGCATATAATTAAATGTAGATAATAGATAAAACCCCTTAATCTTCTATGTTTATGCAAGCTTTCATGGACATGAAATAACTAATAATAGAGCTCATGAACTTGATAAAAAAAGTGAGGGAAACTCTTTCAATTCTTAAACATAAAGGGAAAAAATATTAGATTAATGATTGAATCATCAACATAACCCAACTATACAAAAACAAGAGCATGTAACCTCCAAGCTGATCAATCCCTTATCTATTGGACATCAACTAAATCTTAACATATACATGGATACCTCAAATATACTTGTATACTCAGACCTCTGATCTATCTATTTAACTTGCAAATAGACATCAATCTTCAAATGAAATTCATACTTATGAAATCCTCTTATGATCCATATAGTTCTATTAGTGACATATCAAGTAAATTACTAAGGTCCTTGACCAACAAAAAGACATACAATCACATACAAGTTCAACACAAGCTACTAATGGATAATATGCACTTTGGGCATATATCATAGAAAACTACAAAACTCATAAAAAAGGAGATGAACTTTATAATACAATTTCAATTAAAACTTTGTATTCATTCCTTGAAATTAATACATCATGCATATGCAAAAACTTAGAGGATACACAAAAGGATGAATGTATAACTTTAAAAATGCTTCAAAAGAAGTACAACTGATGCTATTCATAATAGAGGAAAATATGCTAAGAGATGTGGAATCACAACTCTAGAATTGGAGACAACCTTGTGGTCTCACAATCATAAAAATTAGAACTCGTACAATAAATAGAGAAGAAGAATTTATAGAGGAGAAGAAGTTTTTGGATCTGCAATATGATTCTGAGATGTGTCCTGCTGAAACTATCTTCATCATGATGTTTTTGAAACTGATCTTCTTCATCTATCAGCAATCAAAACCATAAATATTGTTACAAAAATATCTGATATATCCCCTTAAAGTAATCAGAAAAACTCCTTCTAAAGAAAAATTAGATACATGTCATAATATGTGCTAGACTTTCAAATCTGATCTTGGTTTGTCATGTTCTAGTTTTGTTGTGAAACTCAACTATACTATTGGCAAAAAATTGTCACTTACAAATACTTGCTTTAAAACATTCAATTCATCATTAAAGCGATCACTAAAATCTAATATTATGAAAATCTAATCATATATGATTTCATCTCAAGTTGAAAATATCAAATCTACACTTTAAACTAAGGATTCCCTAAAATTACAAATCCTATTATAGCTTCTTCTAGTGAATACCTATGTGAAAAAAAACTATAGAAATGGATAGTACATCCTCTCCCAGTTCTGGCAGTATATCACACTATATGTTTTAGATAAAAATCATGCCTCTAAGGTTGATTTAAAATTTTAGGCCCTAGGCCATGAAAAAAACATTAAATTTGAAAATTTTAAAATACTATATAGTATAGACTATATAATAAATAAATTCAATTCAAAATTTTCAAACTCCATCTCTAGAAGTGTGTTCAAATTATTTTAACATCTTAGAAACTCCTTTATATTCCTCACCTTATCTCTCTAGTCCATATGTGCCAAGTGTTAGATTCTGATTGGCTATCACCATCTGGGCAAGCCCCACATAATTTCATACATATTGAAACACTTGAATTTGAAATCTTATGATAATACCATCATAGCATCTTACCTCTTATAGTTTTAACCTCCAACCTTACAACCACTGTAACATCACACCTCCAATTTTTGATTTACAATCTCATGCCAACTTCGTAACACCAAAGCTCCATTAACTTCTTACTACGATCTTACAATGAGATGACATGAGACTCCAAGAATGCACCATGTGACATCTCCTTCTTTATGTTGAAGGTCAAAGCTTCTTCTCTGTCCTCCGCTAGTTGTCCCCACACTAGGCCCCTTCATGGTCGAGCAACACTTGTCTTTTGAAAAGATGTGTCTTTGAAGATACAATAACATTGAGTGTACATGCTTTTAAAAAATGGAAAAAACCATCCTCAGGTGCGTATGGGATAAAATATCAAACTAACATCTAGATAATAATCACCAAGTGAAGCAAGATTGATGGATTGGTCTAATGTGACCCTTCTCTCTAGGCATCATCCATTAAAATATCTGCAATTTATCCTACTCTTCCACTCCACTCCATCCACTAAAATTGGTGGCTTCCATTAAAATGATATCATTGTGGATTTTTGAAAACTATTTTTTGTGTGCTCAAAAACATAAAGGGGAGAAAAATGTGGAAGATCACCACTGGTTTCAAGTGGATACCACATGCCCTATCCATCAATGATCATAATTTTTCAATTTTAGAAGAATGCTAGGCATTCCAAGCACTTGCTGCCAACAATTTGGGTATCACTATATGATCCAAATGTTATAAAAGACAAAAAATTGACAACAACATTCATCACAACCTACATCTCCCTTGTTTTGATGTGGACTGCCTTGGCATTGATGTTGTGGGAGATCTTCTTCTTACATGGGGGCTCTATAGTTTTTGCCACCAAGGATGCTATTCCTTGCTATGGAGCTCTACTCCTCTTCACATGTACCATGGAAACCTTTCATGCTACTATGGATTCACTTTCAGGTGTCTCCAGATGTAGTTCTAGTTCATACAAAATGAATAGAAAGATGCAAAACTCAACTCTTGATGGGATTTCTATCATTCTTCATTTATTATCTATGTCTAGAAATATATAAAAACCTACATTGATTTGGAGCATCCCTATGAGAGTACATGCATCCTTTGTTACTTAAAATTTATCACATGTTGAAAGGAGTGACACATGAGCATTATGTTACTACAAGGAAGACACAAACTAAGAAATTCACTAATCCCTCCTTATTGAGTTTGTCAAAATGTGTATTGAACCCCCACTGATCTATTTTTATCATGATAAGGTCTAGTAGTTCATTTCTCAATTTAAAATGTCACACTTCCCGCTCAAGACCTTCTACCTTCCTTCAAAGCTCATGGAATATCACTACCTTTATCTTCCTACACATATTGACTAAAAAATTTCCATGCTTTGATCATCTACAAAAGATGTCCTACGGTGGTTATGATTGAAATACACTTTTCTCATTTAAAAAAATGATATATTAGGATATTGGATAGCTCCTTCATGAGTTCATCAATACTTTCATGCTTTTGATCCTTTCATCTCACATACACCTACCATGGCATTTGGTTAGGAAATCTTCATGTATCTTGTGTATTTCTATACTCAACATACATATTAGATCTTAATCAAGCATAAGAGTCCCCAAGCAAGGTGTCTACATTTTATTACTTGGGAGCTAACATCGATTTGTTGGGTGCTTCTTTTGAAAATGCAAGTTCTTGTAACATCCTTGACCTCTAATTTAAGTTAGAGTGGGATCCATTCATATTTAATTTGTTTTTTGTTAAAACATTGTATAGTCAAAGAAAATGGCCCCTTGCACTTATTTGACTCTTTTATCATTCAAAAAGTGTCTAATCCTACACATTTATTGAACTCAAATGATGATAATGCATGTGGTGAAACATTGTAACAATTAAAAACATTACAATTTCCCCCAACAAATCCTCGATTTGCACATATTTTAGTTAGTCTGGTGGAATTAGTTGGGCCCCAAAGTGGGTCTGACTAATTTTTATTATTATTTTCAAAAAACTAATTCTTGGAATTGATCCATTGAGATCTTCTCAAAAAAAATGAAATCAAATTTGAGCACTAAATCATCATTTAAAACTCATTTTATCATTTATCTACAAACTATAATTCGCTGATAGGAAGGCCTATAAGCTAGCCTTAAAAATTAACCCAAATAGATAACTAGGCTTTGAAAACTAAAATTCTAACACTTTGTTCCACATTCTTATACCTTATCAGGTTTTTTTTCATGGTGATCATTCAATCAAAAGATATTGATCATTGAAGATGCATAGTTAAAATTGTCTACAACTAAACATGTTAGAAAATAGGAAAGTGCATTTAGATTTGGCTTCAAAAATGTGGCAAATAGATACTTGAGGGTACAAAAATTAGGAAAGTAGTTCATTTCCATGAGGGAAATATAGATCTATGATTTGTGCTCATGACTAATAATAGGGAAAGTTTGGCAAGCATGTGAAGTTAGGTACTCAGAATTGTAGAACAATGAACTTCAACAGAAATGTAGTTTTCACAAATGGAATGGACCTCGAAAAGTGTGCAGACGGATTGGTCAAGACATAAAAATTGGCATACTTATATTTGAAGTAGAATGTAGTGGTACAATCTATTTGATCCCATCTATCACAGATTCAAAGATATGACATCTCGAACATGGGTACCAATCAATCTGCATTTTATGACACTAGTAAAAGTTATAAATTGCATTCAAAATCACATTTGAAAACTGATCAAACAGATTCTTCATAGACTCAAATCTGATATATAGTAAGTGTGTGATGTATAGAATGCAATAAAAAAGGAGGTCAAATTTACAATTGGTCAAATAGGACCTTCCAAAATTTAGGGCATTTTACATCAACATGACAGAGATAAGTAACCAACTTTGAGAGATTCAAAAATTAGTCAAAACATATCAAACTAATTCAAAAATTGAAATATAGGTTCTTTGATATGCATTCTAAATCCTCTTAAATCAACAAGTCATGAAACATAGCTGGGTACAAAATATTCTAATTGAAACTAGGCCTTTTGTCACTTTTTGACACTTAGGCAAAAAATGTATAATTGAACACTACTCAAAAAAAACTTCACAGAATGATTCAGAATGCCATTTTATCATTATAGGATGTAGACATGTTGAATGCAAGGTGTTAGAAGCATTAAACACTTCTTAACCTTAAAATGACAGATGGGTACATAAGCATGAAAGTGCACTTATAAGGCTCAAAATGACTCAAAATTATGGAATGGTACTCAAAATGGGAATGCAATTTTGAGTCCCATTAGATTTATTTATTTTCTCTCAGCTTTGGATATGTTTTATTATTTCTAATTTGGAAAAAATTCACCATAGGGATTGTCAGGAAAAGTTAAGGATTAAAAGTAATGAATAATGTAATCAGACATAGACACTAGATTGTGTGAATGAAGATGTTGTCTTTATTGGTGTATAATGTCAGGGTTCTTTGTTGAAGCCTCCAAGTTTATCCTAATTCCTTGATGGAGTACCATAATTTTTTTAATCCCTTGAGTTTAATTAGCATTCCTTAAAGGTTTACCAAAGCGATCTACATCATATTAGTATTAGAGGTTGAAGATCTTAAGTGTGTGGGTAGAGCACTGAAGGAGGCCAATCCACACTAGGACCTTGAAGATTTGGTTTTGATTTGTTGATAGAGTTTTTGGTTGCAATTTTGCAACTATCTTTCTACAATTTTTGTTTGTTTGTATTTTGTGTAGAAAGATATGGAAGTTCTATCAAGGGCCATGGGAGGGTCCAATGGATGCCAAGAGACTAAGGAGGTTTAGAGTCCTTAAGTCATATGTTGAATTAATGTGATCCATTTATGATATATTTGATTCTTTTGAGTCAAGATGTAAAGGATGGAGAAGCCATTTGTAATAAGTTGTCAAAATTGTAAAAGGAGGTCTTAATATGACCAATAAAGTCAAAATGTTTATTTAATTGGTGAATGGATCTATTTCTGTCCATCTAAAGTTAGTTGAGTAATAATTTTGGTCTAGGTTGGGTTAATTTGAAATTTGTAATGTAGAAGTGCATAAAATGTTGTCAAAAATGCAAAAGGGTAAAAAGAATGTAATGGGTTGGTTTAAAAGGTGGCTGGGAAGTTTCTAGGCCCTTGATATTTAGCACATTAATGGAAGGTTTATCTTGGGATATACATCCAATCAAATTAACATAGTAAAGGTATGCTGAAGTGTAGTCTTGTGATTTGACATAATCACCACCTTGCTTAGGTTGAGCATTGTTTATTCTATTATTGTTGTTGGTATTTTTTGTGCTATACATGTGCCTTGATCACATTTTTGTTATTGTGTGGTGTGAATACATTTTGATAGATCAATAGTACTACATTTGGAGAGGCTTTTTCTCCTAACATGGTTTCCTTATGATCAATTACGTTTTGCACATAATATTTGAGCTACATACATCTAATGGTGGGATGCCCTTTCACACAGTGAAATTTGCAAAACTCATTCTCTCTTTACCACAGTGCTTTGGGTGTGTTTCAGTCTAGTGGTTTTTTTTGTGGGTAGTGGATGAGATTGTGATGGACCAATTTTTCAAAAATGAGATTGAGTAGTTCCCTCAAGGGTATGTATACACGAGGTTGTTTTTAGATTCTTGATTTTTGTCCAACTATGATGATGATAGCATTGGTCAAATTTATCAATCCTTGATAGGTGGTTGCCAATTTGTTGTGTTGATATTGATGTTGTAGAATATTTTGATATGTTTTTTGATAGAATGTGTTTGGTTTATATGATGGTTGTTGTTGGAACGCTTGTTAATGAGGGGTGTTTGATGTGTTGGGTGTGACACCAACTGCATGGATGTATCAAGTATTAGTGGCATCATCTATTTCTGTGTTCTTCTTTTTCCAATACCATGGCTTATAGTTAGAGTATCCTTGCTATTGGTGATTTTATTTATAGATATTTATGATTCCATCATTAATAAGAACTCACTTGAGGACCATTCCTTTCTCCTTGATCTCTTTGTATGTTTGCAAGTAGTTCATGACCATTTTGTGAGAGAGTCTAGGATGAGTATTGTCAATGAATATTTTGACAAGGTGGCACTCTAGTATGTTGTAAGAGATTTTTGTTGTGAGAGTTTTCCATATTTGTGAGTAATTAGCAAGGCTTTCACCCTCTTTTTGTTTGTTGTGGACTAAATCAACCATAGATGACTCAATTTCAATGAGATGAGTGTATTGTGCCACAAAGGCCTTTAAAAGATAAAAAAAGGTGTTAACTATGCTTCAAGGTATTTGACAGAACCATTTGAGAGCAGGACCTCATAGACTTTTGTGAAAGAGGTGCATGAGGAATACATCATTGTAGGCCACTTCTTGGAAATGCATTTAAAATTATTTGATGTGCATGATTGCATCTCCTTTCCCTCTAAATGTATCAAATTTGGGGATCTCAAAGTGCTTGGAGAAGGGTATCATTACAATAACTCCCTTGAATGGGTATGGAAAAAACTCTCCAAATTTGAAGGTCTTATTTTTGGTTCCACCTTTGAGAACCTTTAGAGAATTCTTTGTTTCTTTCCATTTAGGGTTGATAGACGTTATTTCTGGTGCCCCCATTCCTAGTGCCCCGAGTGCAAGGTATGTATCAGATGGGGTAGGTGATTATGGATGGTTTTGATGGGTGTATTGTGGTATTGTGATTGTTGCTAGGGTAGATAGGCATAGGATTTTTGAGTAGATGAATGATTTAGTTGTACACTCGAAAGTGTCCCACTCTAAACCCTTCTATCCAAACGATTCCATGAGTTTGGAATGCTTGGATGCCGGCTTAGAGCTCCCTATCCACGGAGTGCAAGAGAGTATATTTCAAGAATAAGAAGGCTCTCAGATGAGCCTTAGAGATACTCTTCTTGCTAGTAAACCATGCAATGGGAGGTTCCAAAGACAAGATGCAAGAATGCAAATGTCCCAAGGAGTTCCTCAAGGATGCAATGCAAATGAAGATTAAGCTAAGATGAGAATGCAAAATGCAGCTATGCTAAAACATGTATGAGAGTGTTACAATCCAAATATTAAGCTATGTGAGAGATTATTGCAAAATAGAAGCTAAACTAACATGCAACATGAATCTAGGCTAAAATGCCATGGATGAGAGAATGTAGACAAGGAAGAGAAGTTCTCCATAAAGCTCCAAAGAAACTTGTTAGAAAACCTACAGCATAACAATATTCAAAATGAGGATTGATTGAGGGGGAAAGCTCTCTCCCTTTTAAAGATGTATGGACGGTAGAGATCAAGATGAAGATGGTGGATGATCAACGGTGGAATTTGAAAATAGGAGTGATCCATGTGCACACACAAGTCAACCAATAGAATTTAAGTTGACTTGTCACATAAGACAAAAGTCACAAAGCCTTTTCTTTTAATTGCAAAATAGAAAAAGGACTTTATGTGTGCACTTTAAGTGGGTTAGAAGAATGGGGTCTTTTATTTAATTAAAAGGGGACATGTTATTTTAATCAAATAATGAACTTAGGATAGCATAGTCAAACTATAGGTTATAATCAAATAAATTGATTATTAGCAATTTGGTCTAGATAAATGATTAAATTAATTTAGCCAAAATGTTGAAAAAGGGGGCTAATAGTCTAGATGACCATTTTTAGGTGATTACATTAGTATGGGTATTTTCACATATTATTGTTGTAGTGGTTACTACTAGAGGGATGGTGGTGGATATGTTAGGGCTATGCTTTGGGGTTGCACATTTTTCCCAATGTAGGTTGGTTGCACTCCTTCTTGAGAAGGAAATTAAATTTTGAGGGGTGTTAAATAGTTGATGTAGGGAACTATTCCCATTTTTGGTTTTTGTTGTTGTGGTATCATTTGGCTACTCCCTAAGGGTGGCATGATAAAGTAATTGGTGATGGGTTGTAGCATAATGGTTGGTGCTAGTGGTGGTTATTAAAATTGGAAGGTTGGCATGAATGAGGTACTAATTGGGAGGTTTGTGGCTTGCTCTTGTGATTGTCCAAAATTCTAAGGACCAAGTGGGAATGAAGTGGTGGTATTGGGTATAGATGTAAATGGACTAGGGGTGATGAGACGTTGGTTGGTAGGGACTATTGGCAACATCTCTATAGTGAATTGCAATGTGGATTGAGTTCTCTACTAGAATGTGTTGGGTGCACTACTAAGAGGTAGGTATGAGGTGGAAGCAATAGTTTGGGAGGTGGAAGTTCCTACAATGTTAAATGGAATGGATGTGACTTGTGAAGTGGAAGTAGCTATATTGATGGAAGTGGTTGCAGATGTGGGTCATATGATGGTAGGTTACTAAGGTGTCACATGCACCAATGATTGTACAATGATGGGTTAGTTACTTGGTGGGATGGGAGCACCAAGTTGGGTGGAGTGTATATTTGAGTCCATAATTTTTGGTATCACTATTTGATGTACTCTTCCATGTATGAAAAAGGGGTCATTGGGATTAGAGGGACCAATGGGTGGTGGAAGTTTTGCAAACAAAAGATGTGCATGATCTGATATGTCCAAAGGTGGTGACCTTCCAAAGCCAAAGGCAACAATATTATCTCTTTAAAAATTGGTCATGGTGATTTCTCTATTTTTGTCTATTATATTAGTAATGAGGGTTTCATGTCTAGGTTGAGTCCTAAAGACATCTATGTCTGATAGTGAGGGACCCAAATCTTTTGGATTCTGTGTAGGTGGGTCATGTGTGATCATAGATAATATTGGGTTTTATTGTGTACTAGCCATGCTACCACTAATACTATAGTCCATGTCCTTATTCTTCCTTTTGTTCTTGCCTAAACATGTAGTAGGTGGCATGAAATGATAATGCTCGTAATGAAAGAGATGCAAGATGGTATGACAATGGGTGAAAAAAACAAAAGAGATGATTTCTAATCTTTCTAAGGATGTAACAACTATGATGCAAGGGTTTTATAGGATGAAGAGATGTATGATAGATGAAAAGAAGGATAATGAAGGGTCTTACTTATAAAGATATGATAACTAGGGCACCTAAAGGATTAACAATGGTGATGCCAAAGTAAAAAGAGGCTATGTGTAGGATCAAGATATTATGGTAATGTCAAATATAGGATAGACTTGTGACCCTTCAGAAGACAAGTAATGATCAAATGTGGAGCCTAACCTTTAGCTCAAGGTGATGAGGGACACAAGTGATAAAGATAGACTAGCCTCAAAAATGCTTAGTCAAAGGGATAATCATAATAGTATGATGGATGTAGGATAGAAAATTGTAACAAAGTGAAACCAAATTCTTAAGGATGATGAGGATGATGGGAGATTTTGATCTATGATATGATTTGGATAGGGATGGTTTTCTAAAGCATGATCAAAGGATGATGGATCTAAAAATACCTAAGGAGGATAATGACCTATATGATAACCCCAAGGGAAAAATCTATGATATAATAAGTGAAAAGTTTAGGAGTTGATGAAATCCAACTCCATAGTTGCCAAGATCACTTGCAGTGCAAATAGCTTGCTAAAGAGAAACCTAAGGAGCAAGAGCTTGAGGGAAACACAGCAAGAGAAAATATTTCACAATAGGAAAAATAAAATTTCTATGTGAATGGATGAATTTAAAATGAGAGAGAGACCACTTATAAAGGCCTCAAGGAAGCTTGTAGAACAAGCTGGAAGGAGGTAGAAGACAAGGTTGACAACTAAGCACTCTTCCACAAAAAGGTGGAATATGCTAGAAGAGAACAAACTCTCGTGTTGTCAACAACTCATTAGTACAACTATTAACTACTAAATATTAAATAAATGCATTAACCTAAGTAAGCTTAAGTAAATAGAATAAATAATTAATAAATAATTAATTATTTACTCTAACACCCCCCTTAAGTGCAACTTATGGGAATGCCTTAAGCTCACAAAAGACTAAGAAAATGTAGAATGGGTCCTGACAACAAGGCCATGTTAGGTACCCATGTACAATGGAAAGAAATGCAACCTCTAAAAATGTGGAAAGATGGAAGAAGCTCATGGGAAAAACCCTCCCCCAAAAAGAGGTATAAGACATGCTGAAAAAAATGAAGTGAAGGAAGGAAGGAAGGCCTCAACAACACCCCCCAAAGACAACTTCCACCATAAATGTTTCAAGAGACTCTCTCAAAACCATAAGTACAACTAGCCCTCCATGAGAATAGTCACCAAAGCCCCCCCAGAATGATGGAGCTCCTGTATAAATGATCGAACCAATGAAACTCCAATGCAGAAGGAACAAGGGCACATAACAAGGGAACCCTTGAATGAGAGGGGAAATTGAAAGGCCTAGTTGATGCCCAAAGGAGAAAGTATGAGGATCCTAAAAGAGAATCCCCAAGGCAGGTGTGATGATATTATCATGAATGTCCTTTATAGTATTCACAATAGGTGCACCTAGAGGCTCAATGAATGGAGCTAGAGGATTAGGTAGAGTAGAAGAAAAATCCTACATAAGAGAAAAGCCCTCAACTGGATGTGGTGTGGTAGTCAAAATAGGGATCTTAGGAACAATACAAAGGTTCAAGTATCCTAATTGCACCACATGATGCTCCTGTGAAAGAGAAGAAGTGTGCTCCAATAATGGAGATGGTGGACCAAAGTGCGAGAAGGTGTAGAGATGAGTGGAAGGATCAATTACCCCTATAGCAATAAGACTTCCTATTACACAATCTCAAATGAAGACTGAATCAGCAGTGAACTCAATTGTCTTCCCTAATCCACTGCATGTAATCTAAGAAATTGAGAGAAGGTTGATAGACAATGATGGAACATATGATAAATCATTGAATATAATATCCTAGATGTGAACTAAACCTTTTTTGCTGACTGGAAGTGCAGTGTTATTCCCCATGAGAATATGAGGAATAGAAGAGACCTCAAGAATAGAGAAGACACCTTGAGAAGATGTCATATGGTGAGAAGCACCTAAATCCAGTATCCAAGGAACCTATGAAGGAGATGTAATGGTAGGTTGTAATGCATGACCCTTTCCAAGAACTGGTGTAGATGGAAAAGATGTGGAAGAAGACTGAAAGGTAGACCCTTATGAGGTAAAAGAGGATGGAGAAGAAACAATGTTCTTTTGAAGAAGAGCTTGTAAATTTGTAATTTGTTTCTCATAGTCATCAAATCTCTTCTGAAAACAATGTCCCTCATCCTGAGATCATTTTCGACAATAGGAAAGGGTAGGAGTCTTAGTCTTCTTTTTCTCCTTCTTCTTAGAAGATGATGAACCAATAGAAGAGGGATATGATATCTGCTTTGACTTCTGCTACTGTGTATCCTTGACAAGTAATGCCTATGACTATGAACTTGAAACTGAATCCATTTGATTGATCTTTGACTATTCATGAGTTAACCGATCACAAAATATCTCAAATGAAGGCATCCATAGTGGAGTAGAAAGTAGAAGAGAAGATTTGATACTGTCCCCTCAACTTTGAGAGTATAAAAAAGATACACTTATCATCTGTCTTGGTTTTCCCACATCCCTAAAAAAGTATACACAAAGATTTGAATTTCATTGAGAAGTTCTCAATGGTGGGAAAACTATTAGGTGTCAAAGAAGTCAACTCTGCATCAAGTTGCAATGCCTAGAATTCATTCACTATTCCAAACAAAGTCTAAAATTTTAGCTAATAAGCCCCAGGAGTGGTCAAACCATCCAAGTGAAATAGCAGACTGTCTGAAATGTTTAGTGCAATCAATCCCATGGCCTCATCCATTTTGTTCCTGTTCTGAAGAACCTCAAAAGGGCATGTGAGAACAGGTTGATTCTCATTGACATGAGAAGCCTTATCATTAGTGCCTTTCAGGTGTGATAGTTGTGTGGCGTGAGATGGGTCATAGATGGATCCATGATTAAGAGAGAAGAAGATGGAAGTAGAAGGGTTTTATTTTGAATTAAATTGTAGAAAAGAAAATGCTCCCCCCCACAATGTATAAATTGGGCACTCTTTACTTAGTACAATTACAATAGCCAATTTAGGACCTATTTCTAAAAGTAGTATTTTTTTCTACAAACTTCTAATCTAATTTTAGATCTGGAAAGTAGAAAAAAAATATACACCTTCAAAAAAAGTAGAACCTAATTATGTGTCTAGATGAGCCCGTACTAAGCATTTAAAGTGGCGAAAAATAGGAATTGTGTGTTGCGAAAAAATTCAAGAATAGAGATCTTAAACCACCTACACTAATGTGTAGATCATGAAATCCTACCCCAAAACAAAAAAAATTTCTTGAAAAAATGAATTTGTATGAGGGAGATATCACTATTTGAAAATCACCTCTGTAGTTATTTTTCTGAATCGTAGTCATCACACCTCCAAAAAATATCAGATCTGTTATGCCAAACCCTCTTTCTCCTTTTTCTCCAAATACTGAAAAAATGCTCTTCCTCTCAATTGAAGAAAAAATCATAAACAAATTAGGTTTTGTGTCTCCAAATTGCGGCTTCAAAAAAATCCTTCAAACAAGAAGCAGCAGGGAGGCTCGGATACCATGTAAGAGTTGATGAAATCCAAATCCAAAGTTGCCAAGATCACTTGCAGTGCAAATAGCTTGCCAAAGAGAAACCTAAGGAGCAAGAGCTTGAAGGAAACAAAGCAAGAGAAAATATTTCACAATAGGAAAAATAAAATTGCTATATGAATGGATGAATTTACAATGAGAGAGAGACTACTTATAAAGGCCTCAAGGAAGCTTGTACAACAAGCTGGAAGGAGGTAGAAGATAAGGTTGACAACTAAGCACTCTTCCACAAAAAGGTGAAACGTGCTAGAAGAGAACAAACTCCTATGTTGTCAACAACTCATCACTATAACTATTAACTACTAAATATTAAATAAATGCATTAACCTAAGTAAGCTTAAGTAAATAGAATAAATAATTAATAAATAAATAATTATTTACTCTAACAAAAAGTATGCATGGAAGAAGAGGGACCTAATCAAAGTGGGTGTAGTTAGTGTAGTTGATGAGGTTTTGATTGACTTTGCATCTTAAGGTCATTTTTTGAATTTTTTGATCCCACTCAAATTGTAGGTCAACCTTGATACCTTATTTCTCAATTTTATTTAATTTGGAAAGTCTTGGATTGGGTGTGTATTTCTTGCATTTGACTTTGATTGCTTTATAGATTGCTAGTCCTTAAGTTTAACCTTTTTAAACTTGGCTTTTTCTTGGTTTGACATGAGGTTTCCACTAATTGGCTCTAGGTTAAACTCAACTTTGGCTGAAGGCAATAAATACACTAAATATGCCTTTTACTTAGGTTGGAAAACATGAATCTTTGGTTATAAAATGAGCCTAAGCGGGCAAAAAATTATTTACCAATGGATGATACAAGAGATAAAGTGGAGCAAACTAGACTTGGGGTTGTTGTGAATGGAATTGATAAAAAACATTTTGAAACAATAAGGATAAGACCCTTTTGATAATAGATATGGTGTATTGTTAGAAAACAATCTCTCAAAGGAAAATTCAACTTTGAGAAAGATAGAAAAGTGATCTCTTTAGAAAAAGGATTTGATAGTAACCAATGTGAATTTTTTACAAATTTTTTTCATAAGGTCAATTCACAAATAAGATAATTCAAGCACACTTTATCCCTATGGTCATTTTGGCTTCAATATATTATTCTACGACCCACAACTTGATGTCTCCTAATTCTAGTGCAATATGTCCCTCTAATCAAAGAGGTGAGTTGATACAAGAGTCGACTGACAAATGATACACATCAAATAGTCTTCAAGGCATGGAAAATAGAAGTCCCCCTTCTATAGGGACATCGACTCTTGGGGATGAAGTCCAAGTAGCCTTATGTCTCTACCAAGGTAGCATGATGGTGAGTAATCTTGGGGGATTCTATTTCCCTTGCACCACAAATAATATACCAAGGATAAAAGGGTGGCTACTAGATTGGTTCATAATTAGATCTATAGAGTCAGGTCAAATGGTTGTTATGTGTGTGATTCACTTAAAAATATAATCTGACCATGCTGAAATCATGGGAAAGTTTTCCCACCTCAAACACATTTCCTAAACTTGTCTAGATGGAGAAAAAAGTTTATCTCTCTTCTCATTTATTTATCGACCAAAGGGGTTTACCAGTTTGATCTTCTATGCAAATGGGAGATGCTTTCTAGAGGAAGATGAACTCACTAGAAGAACTCCTAGGTTTTTGCAAATGATCTTGCTAATAACTTTTGGTACATGTGTCATGTAATTAAATGATTCTACTTTGCAAACATAAAAGATAGCTCAAATATGTGTTAAAAAACACATCTTAGAACACGCAAAGAACTTTGTTCATTCAAAATTTGAAGCTTTTAGATTTTCTTGCTATGATTGAAGACACTTGTGATTAGCATAAGATGTTCATTCCAACTTGACAATGATGGTCAACAAAGTGAATTGAGTCAACAAAATAAGTTGTACATGCAAGCTTTGAAAATGATGGGAATAAGAGCATTTTACCTTTAAAACCATTCAAGATTTTGTGAGTTCTTTTTGAGCCTTAAATTGAAGTGTGTTGATTTGCAATATTCTTTGATTCTTAAGCATTTGAGATTGTGTGAAAGTATTTTATGCCCAAATTGAAGTGCAATTCATAGAAAATGGTTCTTTGATCCTTAGCATTCAACATTGTGTTTCCTATCTAGTCATTCATTCTATTGAAAATTGTGTTTGTTTGATTTTCCTAGTAGCAAAGATTGAATTTGATCAAGTACTATACCCAAATTGAAATGTGAGAGCTTTAGACCATGGTTGAGCATAAAAGTCAATTTTTTGAAAAAAAACTCAATAAAAAAAATCAACCAAAAACTTGCAAGCACAATGCTAGTGAAAATGCTCCTCAACATATGTGTGAAATTAATGAACAGATGTGTGAGATTATGGAATGGATGTATGATAGTGAGGAATGGATGCACAGAAAGGATAAACCAATGCATAGAAAGACATAGAACAAAGATGGTTTGAGACAGAATGATGAAAGGTGATAAAAGATAAAATAAAAGTGCTGACAAAGTGAACAAATGTGCAGTAGTAAGTGGTAAATGCGAAAAAAGAGAGGGAAAACCTATTAAAATAGTCTAGAATGTATTTTCCCAAGCTATTGGGAGGTGGTTAAGGATGTTTTAATGTTTTAGCTTGATATGTCTTCTTCCCAAATGCTTCTTTTAACCTGCACAGACAACCAAATCACCTTGAAATGCATTAATACAACAAAACACATTACTTATTTAGTAAGCAAGAAAAATAGATGGAAAAGATGAGAGGATGACCTATTGTGGGGTCCCACCAAGCGTGCCAAAATGTATGCTCTTGGATTTGTGTGTAAAGAACATCAGGCATTAGGCTAACATTCACAAATTAACACAATAACAATATATAGATTAGACTAAAAGAAAGCATGTAAAAGGGAATGCAAACCATATGATTGCCATTCCAAGCCTCCCTTGATGAGTTGATATGTCGAAGATGATTATATGTGTGCTAAAATGTACCTCAAATCTTCAAAGATGCTAGATGGAAGTGTGGGATGGGTGTAAATTTTCCATTACAATGGTATTATGGTAGTTTTTAAAATAACATTATAAATTTAGCATAAAGAGTGGATGATTTATGTGAGGAGAGGGGTTGAATTTATAGGCCAAGGGAGGTGAGTATGGAGGGCCAAGATTCAAGGATGAGGAATGGTTAGGATGTAAGGAGAGGGAAGCACATGGATTGTGCTTTCTCAAATCCACCACCTTGTGACAAGTGTCACAAGGAGAGAGGATATGAGAGGATGGTACAAAATAGAGGGAATGTGGGGGGAAAAAGGAGTTAGGAGGGGGATGATGTGTGTAAGAGGAATGTAGGAGATGTGTATGAAGCCATTAAGTCTCTCTAAGAACATTTAATGTAGGTGGGTGGGAGTATAAGAGGGGATTTGACTTTAGTTTGGCTTAGAAATCCTTAAACTAGGATTAAAGTTGTGCACATGATTAGGGCGAGGATTAGACTTGGATCAGGAGGGGATTAGAATGCAGGTGGCATTTTAGAGGGATGCAAGTGGATGTCATTAATGAGAGGGGTTAATTAGCTGGCTAAGCAAGGTTAGCATGGGTGAATGGGTTATATTTAGCTAATGATAGGGATTTAGGAATAGTTAGAGGTTAGGGATTGATTTATTAAATGAATTATTTAATAAAAGGGAATGTGGAATTAAATTAAATAGTTATAGTGAAATTATTCAATTTAATAGGAGAATAGGAATTTAATTGATAATTTAGACTTTTGGTTGTCATTTAATTTTATCAATTGGACTACAGATAATTAAATGAATTAACTAATTAGGGGACGACATTAAATTTATTGAATATTAAATATTGAATCAATGATGCCATAGGAGATGACTAAATAGGATTACTTAAATGATGTAATTAGATTTAGGTATCTACAAAGTGTAGATCAAGAATAAGCAAAATAACTACTGCAGCTAGATTTGAGGGATATTGATACAATTGTCAAGAGTTTGGACATAGAGAATATGAATGTAGATCATAAACAAAATCTAACTTGACAAATAGAAGGTAGATCAACGCATACAAGAAAGTTTATTCTGATTGTCACAAGATTGGACATGTGAATAAGAATTATAGGACTCAAGCACCAACCAAATAATGAACACAACAAAGGTAAAGGAAAAGTGGATGTTGAATAAACAAAGAAGGAGATTAATAAAACCTAGAAGAAAAAGGTGGAAGTCGAAGGTAGTAGAAAAAATGAAGTTAAGATCACCCAATCCAATAGAGAAGGTGAAATAACTACCTCAAACTAATCAAGGAAGATATGTATGGAACTATATACTTAATAATTTATATTACATTAGTTACTAACATACAATGTGCAAAAGTTCATCTCTACAAGAAAAAAATGCATTATAATAGATCTATGAAAAAAATAGTGCAAAAGAATCATTTACATGATGAGTGTTAGACACCAGTAAAATTGTCTAAATTGGTAGAGCATTGCAATAAGGACCGAGTACCCCAAATGTTAAACTAAAGTATAGGCTAAGTTAGATGGAATTGAGTGAGTTGTATAATGGAGACCGAGTTCAAAAGTTTAGTAACAACTGAGATAGATGGATTCCACCTAATAGAGAATACAACATTGATGGAGACCCTAACTTGAATGAATGGAGGTATATATCAAGAATTTGAAGGTATTCTACACATCTTGTATTTAGATTTTGAGAGCACATAGTGATTTTAGCAATTAGTGAAGTGATTAAAAAGGTGATGGAAAGAGAACTAGCAATGAAAGAGTGATCAAGTATTGATTCTCAATTGTGGTGAGTTGTTCAGAAAGAAAAGAGTTCCATAACTGTAACATGAGAATATGATATCTTCATCATCTACAACAAAGAATCAAGGAGAAGAGGTAAGAAATACTCTATTGGTGATGAGTGACACTTTTCCTCTACCTAAGTTTCATGCTATACCTAAGATTGCAAGGAGATTCAATGGGTGTGTTATCCTTGATACCATCTAAAGTCATTATGATTCATGATGTGAGGAGTTGTTACATGTGTTAAAATGGAAAATTTGGTGATTATGAGATTCATGTGGTGTATGAGAAATTGTGTGATGAAGGAGTACTGAAGGATGAGTTTAAAATTATTTAGAGGAAAGGCTTAACTCATTCCCTATATTTTTGAGGAATTTCAAAATAAAATGGATTAATTTAGTTCTGAGAAAAATTCATGACATGGAATTATGGTTAGAGAATGGACTAGTAAAGATTATAAAGAAGGTAATCCATGATGTTACTAATTACTCTACATTTGATAAAAGGACAATTCAGTGCTAAACCAAGGAAGCAATTGAGAAAAATACCAAATCTAAGTGGAATGGACATGAGCTATCTATTTCTATCATAACTAATTCATTGATCAAAGTTTCAATGAGAGTAATCTCTCATAAGTTATATCAGTTGAGCCGACTAAGTAATGTGTCATGTATGGAAATTGATTAAGCATGGAAGATCATGATGATGGATCATGGATATGATCTTTCTAAGTTACAATAGCTGCAATTAGTAGAGAACCTAACATTAGTTAGGAAGGTGAAGAATTTAATATGTAAGTTCAAATAATTGATTATGTGTATTTTATTTTACACTCATAAATATTTTCTTACTATTGAGAATATTGTATGGGAACAAGACAAACCTATTAAAAGGTAGATTAGTGAGTATATAACATGGTTGCAAGAAAATTTTGAAGATATTCTAGATAGATATTTTGAAGATTTCAAACTAAAGATAAGAAAGAGAATGAGGATCCCAACATCATTAGTGATGAATCACTATTATGATATATGTTTTTTAGTTGATATAGACAACACATTTTTATAGGAAGTTAAGCTCTAGCTTAAGCCCTTTGGTTGTGAAATTCAAGTTGATGATGTGAGTGAAAATATTGATGCACTACTAAAGGACAAAATTGATGTAGAGGCTGAACCCTTTGGAAAGTTTGAAGAAGTAAAGGCCAAAATAATTATTGATATCAAGAATGCTTCTACAAATAAGAAGAGAAAGAAGATGATTGAAGACGTCAAAGGAAAACTAGGAAAATAGACAAAAGGAAAATAACCTCTGATATTGATTCAAGGTCGTGGAGAAAATGAAGAAAATGACAGTAGTGATGAGGAAGTGGAAAAAGTATAGAGAAAAAGGTGAAGAAGGTTGCAAAGAAAAAAACACCCAAGCCCCTCTCTCCTCATGCACCACAAAGACCAAGGACTAGGGAAACAAAAATAGTAAGTGTTAAGTAGTAGTGATGAAAGGAGTGGCCATATTCACCAAACCTAGTGGGACAAGTGAAAAAAAAGAGGAAAATTCCAGCCACCATGAGCTAGACAAAGAGAAAAAGGCTATTAAAATAGAAATATATTAAAGAGGAAGATGTAGAGAGGACCAAGGCTAACAAACCTAGACATCACTGAGTCATTGTACCTAAAAAGCCAAGAAATATTGATGAGGTATGTGCCAATATAAAGAGCTCTGTAGGTCTATCAAGTTTTAGAGATGTGAGAAATGATAGGTTGAGAAATGATGACAAATATAAGGTAGAGGAAGCCATGATAAATATGATGGCTAAGAATAAACTTGCTGCTACTGAATTGGAAAAGAAAATTCCAAATGATTTGTACAAGAGACTAGATAGAAAATGGAAACATGCAACATAAGTAGAGAAAAAAATTAGAGAAGACACATTGGCCAAGATTATGCTTGAATTGTCAAATAAGCATAATAATTTTTTTTGGAGAATTATAGGAACCAATTTGTTCCTAAATTTAAAACATTTTTGATTCTACAAAATAAGATTGGTGTTGTTGTAAAGAAAAATGAATTGTTATGGAAGATTATTTTTGGATTAACCAAAAAAGGAGTTGAATAGGAGAAAAAAATGGATTAAATAACAATTGAAGATGAAAAAAGTGATGAAGAAAGCTAAGGTGTACTGAGCCCATTGGGAAATGTATCACCTATTCATGATACTACACCTAACACTCCTCTATTACAAAAAATAAGGGACTATTCCAAGGAAGGAGATGTAAAAGTACAAAATGTTGATGACAATTAAAAGAATACCTTAGAAGCCAAGGAACAAGAAAGGGAGAAGCAAGAGAAAGAGGAAATAGTAAAGGAAACAAATGTAGAAGTTTCTACTATAGGTCAAGAAGGATCACATGTCTCAAGACCTCAGGATGAGGGAGACAAGGAGACTAGACAAGGAGAAGAGGGAAAAAATAATGTAGTGTCAAGTACTACCATTTCTAATCCAAACACTGAAGTTCAAGAAAGACTGAGTGGTGACACCCCATCACCTACTCTTACTCTAGTAGTGTTGAACAACAACACTCCAAAGAAAAGTAAAGGATAGAAGATAAAGGATAGTTCTCTAGATAATACTATTTCTCTAGATGAAGTAATTGATTTACCAAAATGTGATCTAGCAAATCTCACTTTTGAGAAAAATTTCATCTTATAGGACATATTAGCAAGGAAGAAAAAGAAAGAAGAAATGAGGTGAGAAAAAAAATGAAAACAAGTGTTACATTATATAAAATACATATTTGTTGGTGCTTTTGATATTTAGACAATTGATGAGCAGACCCCCATTATATCTCAGTTGGTACAAATTGTTGAAAAGGTCAATAGTAATGATATTGAGGCAAATTAAAAATTAATGGCCTAGTTTGAGAAGAAATTTGAGAAGAGAGTATTGGAAAAAGTTTCTACTATCATTGTAGTTAGAAAAGTTGAGTTGTGGGCACTTGTACAAAACATGGAAGAACTTGTCAAGAAGATACAATATCTATACAAGATTCTTTGTGGCATGCCAAGGTTTACAAATGAATTTTAGGAAAACATATAGAGGATTACACTGATATGAATTAATTAGGTAGTTCTATCTCTTAGTCACATGAATCAATCTTAATGCATTATAATAGATTTTTGTTTGAACAATAGAGGTTGGCCAAGCTAAAAAAGACAATAGAATGAGGTCCAAAATAATATCTATATGGTCAAGTTTGATACCTCATGTGGAGGTCATGTAATGAGAGCTAATTTTAACAAAGGATCGAGGGCAAAGAGATTGCAATCTTTTGATTGCTAACAACTTAATTGACTTAGCAACAAATTTGGAGTTGAAGATTCATGTTTTGGAATCAAGAAGAACCACATAGGATCATGAAATTACAATGATCAATCAAATCCATAAACTATTCATTGCAAATATGGTTTGATTCCAACCTCACAATCCCAAAAACAAAAGCAACATACATAAGTGTCAAAAATAAGGGGAAAATAAATGATTGATATAGAAAAGGGGAAATGAAGTGAAATGATCAAGGAGGAATGATTGAGATGATTGACATATACAAGGTGGAATGAAGATTTAGAGTTCAGAGAGAGATAACGTATGACCAAGTTACAATTAGAATAATAATAATTTGAGTCATGTAAAGTATGTATTGTATATTTTATTATAAAGAAAAATGAAGTTCTACAAGAATTGAGTCATAGGATTGGGTGGAGTACTCTTATTATTTTATTGTAAAGGTGTAATCATGATAAAGTATTTTTTCCACTAAAAAAAAAGAGAGATTTTTGGTATCTCCAAGTCTTGTTGTCTATTAGTGTCAAATAATTAGTCATATATAAGGTAGAATCAGTCAGTCATCACCGCAATCAAGCTACTCTATATAGGCCAAGGCATGTAAAAACTTGTAAATGATCATGTATATGTCGAGCTTTATAGGAGCCAAGAAAGTCTTTGGTCACTGAGTATTTTCAGTATAAGCTGAGGCTAGTGAATTCTAAGAAGACAGAGGACAAAGATGCTAAGTTATATAGAAGGAGCTGAGTAAGTTAAGGTCTATCAATAGTAGAGCAAAGAATAGTTATGAATTAGCATAAAAAATATTGTGTGTTGAGTAAGACAAGAGAGAACATAAAAGTCTAGAATGATACAAAATTTGAGGTAAACTATTTTGAGTTGACATGGACATGAATTTTAATGATCATACAGTTTTGTATAGAGGTTGTTACATATTTTGACATAGATCATCAATCCCTATGAGGAAAGAACAACTAATTAGATGAATAGGAAAAAAGGGAAGTGTCTAGAAGACTATACATATGTCTTTAAATATGAAGACCCAAACCTTATTTTTTAATAAATGGAATGATCTATCATAAAAGAGACATATAAGAAGCCATTAAGTCTCTTTAAGAAAATTTAATGCATGTGGGTGGTGGTGTAAGAGGATATTTGACTTTGGTTTGACTTAGGAATTCTTAATCTAGGATTAAAGTTGCGCACATGATTAAGGTGAGGACTAGGCTTTGATTAGGAGGGGAACGAAATGCAAGTGACATCTTAGAGGGATGCAAGTGGATGTTATTAATGAGTGGGGTTAATTAGATGGCTAAGCAAGCTTAGCATGGCTGAATGGGTTAGATTTAGCTAATGATAGGGATTTAGGAATAGTTAGAGGTTAGGGATTAATTTATTAAATAATTTATTTAATAAAAGGGAATGTGGAATTAAATTAAATAGGCACAATGAAACTATTCAATTTAATAGGAGAATAGGGATTTAATTAATAATTTAGAATTTTGATTGTCATTTAATTTTATCAATTGGACTATAGACAATTAAATGAGTTAATTAACTATGGGATGGAATTTAATTTATTAAATATTAAATATTTAATTAGTGATGCCATAGGAGATGACCAAATAGGATTACTTAAATGATGCAATCAGATTTAGGTGTCTACGAAGTGTAGATTGAGAATGAACAAAATACCTACTATACCTAGATTTGAGGGATATTGTTACAATTGTCAAAGTTTTAGACATAGAGAATATGGATGAAAATCATACAAAAAATGTAACTAGAAAAACAAAAAGGTAGAGAAATGCACCTAAGAAAGTTTATTCTAATTGTCAAAAGATTGGAAATGTGAATAAGAATTGCAGGACCTGAGCACTAATACCAAATAATTTACACAACAAGGGTAAAGGCAAAGTCAATGTTGAATAAACAAAGAAGGAGATGAATCAAACCTAGAGGAAAAAGGTGGAAGCTATAGGAAGTGGAATAGATGAAGATAAGATCACCCAATCCAATGGAGAAAGTGATCACACCACCTGAAGTTGATCAAGGAAGGTATGTATGGAACTGTATACTTAATGATTTATCTTACATAAGTTCCTAACATAAAATGTGAAAAAGTTCATATTTGCATGAAAAAAAGATGCATTAGAAAATATCTATGAAAATAATAGTGCAAAAGAGTCATTTACATGATGAATGTTAAACATTAGTAAAATTGTCTATATCGACCAAAAATTGCAATATGGACCGAGTACCCCAAATGTCAAACTAAAGTATACATTGAGTTAGATGGAATTGAATGAGATGTATAATGGAGACTAAGTTCAAAAGTTTAGTAATGACCAAGATAGCTAGATTCCACCTATTAGAGGATACAACATTTATGGAGACCCTAACTTGAATGAATGGAGGTATATATTGAGAATTTGTAGGTATCCTAAACACGTTGTATTAAAATTTTGAGAGCACATGGAGATTTTAGCAATTAATGAATAAATTTCAAAGGTGATTGAAAGAAAACTAGCAATGAAAGAATGATTGAGTATTGATCCTCAATTATGCTAAGTTGTTTAGAAAGAAAAGTGTTTCAGAACCCTAACATGAGAATATGGCATCTTCATATGAAGAAAATCAGATAGTCTTAGTTAGCTAAATCAATCTTAATGCATTATAATAGATTATTATTTGCACAATGGAGATTTTTTGAGCTAAAAACAACAAACACTAGAATGAGGGCCAAACTAATCTCTATAGAGTCAATGTTGATACCTCATTTGGAGGTTATCCAATGAGAGTTGATTTCAAAAAAGGATCTAGTGCAAAGAGATCATAATCTTTCAATTGATGACAACTTAATTGAATTAGAAATGGATTTGGATGAAGATTCATGTTTTGGAATCAACAAGAACCACATGGGGTCATGCACATTATATGATTAATCAAGTTCATAAACTATTCATTGATAAATATGGTTTGATTCCACCCTCACAACCCCAACAAAAAAAGCAACAAACGTAAGTGTCAAAAAAAAGAGGGAAATAAATTATTGATATAGAAAAGGGAAAATGAAGTGAAATGATCAAGGGGGAATGATTGAGATGATTGAAATATACAAGGGGAATGAAGATTCAGAATTTAGAGAGAGACAAGATGTGACAAAATTACAATCATATTGATTTGAGTCATGTAAAGTATGTATTATATATTGTGTTATAAAGAAAAATGAAGTTCTACAAGAACTAAGTCATAGGATTTGGGGGAGTACTCTTTTTTTTTTTTTTGTAAAGGTGTAATCATGACAAAGTGTTTTTTCCACTAATATAAAAGGGGGAGATTGTTAGTATCTCCAAGTCTTGTTGTCTATTAGTGTCAAATAATTAATCATATATAAGGAAGAGTTAGTTAGTAATCATTGTGACTGAGCTATTCTATATAGGCCAAGTCATGTAAAAACTTGTAAATAATCATGTATATGCCAAGCTCTATAGAAGTTGAGAAAGTCTTTTGTCACTAAGTATTTTTAGTACAAGCTAAGCCAAGTGAATTCTGAGAAGATACAACACATAGATGCCAAGTTATACAGAAAGAGCTGAGTAAGTTAAGGCCAAGTAATAGCAAAACAAAGAATAGTTATGAATGAGCATCAACAAAAGCTTTCTGCTAAGTAAGACAAACAAAACATAAAAGTCTGGGATGATACAAACTTTGAGGTAAATTATTTTGAGTTGACATGAACACGACTTTTAGTGATCATAGTGTTTGTTATAGAGCTTGTTACATATTTTGACATGGATCATTGATCCCTATGAGGAAAGAATGACCAATGAGATGAAGAGGAAAACAAAGAAGTTTCTAGAAGAGTCTATAGACATCTTTAAATATGTAGGTCCAAACCTTATTTTTTAGTAAGTGGAGTGAGCTATCATAGAAGAGATTGCAAAGTGTGTGAAGGAAGTGAAGTATTGTGTGAAGGAGTTAAGTTTTGGATGTTGGATGTGAAAGTTGTGAAGAAAAGAGTTTAGCAACCTAATGAAATAGTGGAGGACTGAGAAAAGATATATCAAATTGGAGATTAGACCAAAGATTGGAAGGAGGAGATCTATAATCAACAATTATAAGTGTAGTGAAAATTTGTGGGTGTAATCCCCATCTTGGTTCTACCTTCAACTTGAAGTGTTTCTGGGTTACCAAATATTTTGTGTTATGTGTTTAAATTTCATGGATGCAATGCACAATTAGATCTATTTATTATGACATTTTATTTTACAAGTTATGTTATGCATAAACTAGATATGAGATAGTTAATATGGTGAATGTAGTAAACTTGTTTTAAAGGATAAAAGTTTTATAGATCCTAATTCATCCCCCTGTCAGTATCTTGGTTTCCCAATTAAACTTCCAACAAGAGAAAGCATCAAGTATCCAATCCATATAATGAAAAAAATTAGCTATGCCCACTGGACTAATTCAATCTCTACATCAACTACTAAAAAGTAGGTTGGGGCATAATCCCAAACATACCTCTCAAGTACTCAAATATATCCTTCAGGAAAGGTTCTATAAATATATCTACTATTTTCTCCTTTGTATTCAGATACTCCAATCTGGTCTCTTTCTCTATAATTTTCTGTATCAAAAAGTGATACTTAATAGATATATGCTTTGTCTTTGAATTTAAAATAAGGCTTTTTAACATACTCAATATACTTGTGTTATCACAATGTTTGATAATAGGCTCTGTAAACTCAATTCCAATGTCCTTCAACATTTATTTCATCCAAATGATCTGATTGCAACTATTTGCTATTGCTATATACTTTACTTCTTGCGTGCTCTATGAAATATAATCCTATTTCTTTCTTAGCCAAGAAACTAATCTTCCTCCTAGGAAAAATGCTCCACTGCTTGTATTTTTTCTAGCATCAATATTTCCTACACAATCTATATTATGTTCATTTATTCTATCATACCATAATCCAAAATCAGGTGCACCCTTCAAATATCTAAAAATTATTTTCAATGTTGCATAATGTGACTCTTTAGGATCAACTTAAACTGTTTCCATGATACCAACTACATTAGCTATATTAGGTCTAGTGTGTGTCAAGTATTTTAGTCCTCCAATTATTGACCTATACTTTATTCTATTGAATAATAGGAGTTTCATCTTTTCTAGATAACTTGTGACCATTTACCATATGTGTTCCAATAGGTTTACACCTTTTCAAACTAAATATTTTCAACAAATATTTCAAATACTTAATTTGTGATATAAAAATACCATTATTGTTCTACAAAATTTGCAACCCTGAGAAATATTTCATCTTACCAATCATGCTCATCTCAAATTCCTTCTTCATTTCTGCTACAAATGCTTCACTTTCTTCATCATCACCTCCAAATATCATGCCATCTACAAACACTTCAACAATTAGTAAGCCATTTTCAATCTCCTTCAAATATAAACTATAATCTACAATACCTTTAGAAAATCCCAATTTCTCCCAATATTTATCCAAACTTCCATACCATGTTGTAGGTGCTTGTTTCAATCCATACAATAATTTCTTCAACTTAGAAACCATATCTTCTTCTTTAGTCAAAGGAAAACATTTAGGCTTCTCAATTTAAACTCTTCTTCAAGTTCTCTATTCAGAAATGTTGATTTGACATCCATCTGATATACCTTGAATTTTTTGTTAGCTGCATATGCCAAAAACATTCTAACTACTATTCTAGCTATAGATTCAATTTTATTCATCATAATCAATACCTTCTTGCTATGAATATACTTTACATACAAATCTTTATTTTTTTCTTACAACCTCACCTTGTTCATTCCTCTTATTCCTAATAGCCCACTTAGTTTAGATAAAATTCTTCTTCTTAGGTCTAGGAACCAATTCCCATGTGTTATTATTTTCAATCTAATCTTGTTCTTCTCTCATAGTTTTAATCCAAAAGTTATCTTTACTCTTTTCATTGGCACTTTTAGGCTCAACTTGAGAAATCAAACATAATTCTCCATGTACCTTATTATTTATTATAAATCCTTTGTATTTTCTTCCAAAAATCTAATTAGTAGGGTGATTATTTATCAAATTCTTGTTAGGTGTCACTAGTTCAACTCTAATTTCAGTTCTAGGTTCAATCCTTAATTCTTCTCTCTATTCTACAACTTGTATCTTATTCTACAAATTAGTGTTAGTCTCATTAAATAACTCAACATTGTCTTGGTTAGTCTCTAGATTAGTTTCTTCATTAGAATTGTAATTAAATATTATTTCTTGAATTCTAAACTTCTCATCCACTCTAACATTTTTTTCTCTTAACAACAGTTTTAGTTCTCTAATTAAAACACCCATAGGCTTCTTTTTAATAAATAACCAAGAAACATACCTTCATCTTTCTTGAATCAAAATTTCCAATATTACTATCCCTTTTAATGTAACACTTACTTGCAAAGATTCTAAAATAATTAACTATTGGTGCATGTCCAAACCAAAGTTCATAGGAGATCTTACCAATACCTTGGTTGATTTGTAATTTATTCATAGTGTATACTATTGTATTAACTACTTCTCTCCACAATGTCTTCACCACATTATTCTCAAACATCATATCTCTTTCTACCTCTATTACAAATATAAATATCCTCTCTTCTACACCATTCTATTTAGATGTGCAAGGGGCTGAAATTTGTCTTTTAATGCTATTTACTTCACAAAATCTGATTAACTCATTTGAAATAAACTCGACCTCTATTAGATCTTAAACATTTAATCTTTTCTCTAAATTCAATTTCAACTCTATTCTTAAACAACTTAAACTTCTTAAATACTTCAAATTTTCTCTAAGAAATGATGCCCACATCATTCTAGGAAAATCATCAACAAGGCTCGTGAAATACCTTTCACCACAGAAAGCTCTTGTCTTTATAGGACCACTTAAATTTGTGTGTATAATCTCTAACTTAATAGATGTAGTAAAATTCTTGATTGGAAATGAACTTTTCTTCTGTGTCACCATAACACATTCCTTACATACTATGTTAGTAGGTTTCACAATTTTAGTAAATATCTAACAAATGTATTACTACTTTCACAATGTTATCAAACTTAATATGACAAAACCTCTTATTCCATAACCAATTGCATCCACCTTAGAAACTAAACATGTTATCTCAGTAGGATTCAACTGAGAATATTAATATTACCTCTTATCCTTTTACTAGTACCAATTAGCTTACCATCTTTATCTTTGGTAATGCATGTCTTCTCTATGAATTGAGAATGACATCCCTTGTCAACTAGCTTTAAGTTCTATCTACATAAGTAGGAAAAGTCCTTCCTCAATCTTCTTCTAATTTTCCTCAATTTCTACTAGCATAATATCCACTTGTACATGCACTTCTTGATATGTCTCTTTGTATGCAACAAAATGATTCTAAATCTAGAAATTCAATGTTTTGTTCTACACACAACTTAGATAACTCAAAAAGGGACTCCATTTCTATTCTATGGATAGCTCCATCAAAATTCAAAATTTCATTTCTAAGATGATTCACCATAGATCTCCTTAAGCTATTAAAAATTTCCTTCAAGGACCTAATGCTTTAATTCTAATTGTTAGAAAGTAAAATCCACCAAGATAATTGAGAGGAGGAGGTGAGGGGGGAAGTGAATCAGTTATCATATTAAAAAATCTCTCAATATCCATATTAAATCCAAATCATGTAAATAATAGATGCAACAACTATAGAAAGATAACCATACACAATAACACTGGATTTGTTAACTAGGGATACCCTTGATCAGAGGGAAAAACCTAGTGGAGATGTTACATAAAAAATGATGTACTGATATATAAGTTCCTTGTAAGAGAATGAACCATGTTAGGAGTCAATCAAATACATTCAATAAATTTTAGTACTATTATAATAATTAGGATAACTAGGGGGTGAATTAGTTAACCTCAAGCCGACATGTACCAATGCAACTTTTAACAACTTCAAACAACTTAATCCAATTCATAAACCCACTCAGTCAATATAGCATATCATTAACAGTTTAACATTTTGTTCATTAATTAACTCTCTATTCTAGTGTATGTGTTGACTAACAATAAAATAAACAACTATAAAAAAATTGCATGCATAACATAAGATTCACACAAGTAAATAACACCAAGAGTTAATGTGGAAACCCAATTTGGGAAAAATCACCTATAACATGCTATCACTTTTTCAGTCTTCTCAAGTGATCTTAGTTAAGAGGAAACATTATTAAAGGTTACAAAACACACTATTAGGTGTGACCATGTTAAATAATTTAATCACTCTATTAGGAGTGGCCTAATTAGAGGAATTTGGGTCATTCCATTAGAATGTCACCTTGATTAAAGGAATTACAAAATAAATTTTAGGTCAACCTTGATTAAAATATTTTGACTACCATAATGGTCATAACATAACAATAGGTTTGTGTAATGTCCCACTAGTGAGGACAATAATTCCTATAAAACAATTGTTAGAATCATTATAATAACAAATGTAAAAATACTATTCTACCCCAATCTTAAGGATTTCTCCAGATTGAGATTCCTAGATCATAACTACCACACCATCTTCTCGGCAGTGCACCCCTTAAGATTCTTCTTGGATAGGCATCCTCTATCCAAGGCTACTCACATATGCATATGTTGACAACATCAAAATATTCTGGTACGTCGATTATCAGCCATGGTGGACAATGCAGATCTTAAATATCTCACATGCTCCATGCTTTGATATCGACTCTCAACCATGGTGGACAATGGATATCTTAAATATAACACATGCTCCATTTTTTGAGTTTCATTATTATCCATGGTGTTAACCCCAGAGGTTAACACAATGTTATCCACAAGTATGATTTATTAATATGAATAAATTTATATATATAATTAAAAAATAATAATCCATAAATGTACCTTTCTTACCTTCTTCTTTTCTTGGTCCATATGGCTCTATCCTTAGTCGGCCCTTCAATGAATTATTCCTTCTAGATTATCTCATGTCTATATTTACTTTCCAATATTCTTTATTTTTTAATTATAAGGAAATGACAAAATATAATTTTTTGTTTCTTCTTTTCCAAGAGTCACAACCTTTCATAATACAAATCCTTTGAAAAGTTGGAACACTTCACTTCATAACTAAAATCCTTTGGAAAAGTCCTGATACTTTATGATCAAAATATTTTTGGAGAGTCACAACTATTCATAATTATGACACTTTGAAAGGTTTGCATCCTTTCAATATCATTGATACCTTTTCAGAAAGTCACTTCCTTATTTTCTTCATATTACTTTCCTCTTCCATTTTCCCTTCTTAAACTCATCTCTTCTTCTCTTCCTTTTTCTCCTCTCTAAAATAAACTCTCCTCCCTTTTATATCTTAATTTTAAGGAGTCATGTCTATTTGTTAAATCTCTCTTGAATTTTCATTAGATTTAGTTATTTTATATTATTCTATGTTATATTATTTATTTACTTACTTATTTGTGTTTATTAGTATTTATTATGAAATTTTATTTAGAAAGTTAACATACTTTCTACAATATTGTCTCTTGTATTTAGTTTAGTGTCTTTAGTTACTTATTGAAAATTTATTATTTTTTAATTATTTAAAATATCATAGTAAATATTATTTCATTAATAATATAGATTAAATAATTATTAATTTGTAGTTTTATAAATATAACTTTATTATCATTATTTATTTAATAACATTTTCTAATTATTATTAAAATTCTATCTTAAAATGGGATATGATAGTTTGATTTGTAAAATACAACTAAATTTACAAATTTAGATCTCCATTCATTCATTTTTTGGTTCATTAACTTACCTCTATTATTATCTCCATATAATACCCTATTCCATCACATAACCAAAAGAGATAACCATAAGACAACAATCCATACATATTTATAAGATTAAAACCCCGAATATTTTTTTTTACAAATTTCCAATACATTTTAATCTTTACAAATCTAGTACAGTAAAGTACTCATAACAACAATGTATCACTTCAAAAGATTACATCAGAGAATATAACATATCTATACTCTTTTATTAAAAGCACAACAACTTAAATACATTTAATTTAACACTGGTTCTAAATGTAAACAGTCATTTCTTCTAGATCCATAACCAAACCTATCTCGAACTTGAAATACAAAAAATAGCACAACCACAACACACCAAACAGGGCTTAGTAACAGTAATTAAATCAATAAGATCTCCAGTAAACCTGCATGTTAGATTTAATGACAAAACTATATTCATTTAATCCAAATAACAGATATGCTAAAAATACAATTACCTTTTCATAATCACTTATAAAGCAAGTACATAATTTCTCACACACAGATATGCAAAAATAAACTCGCATAGAATATGACAAGATAATGATCTAGTAGTCCATGGGCGTCAACATAAGAATCTACGTTCAGCCACTCATAGAACTCAATATGTCAAGTGAAACCATAATGTTCTTATCTTATTATATGATTTCCAACCCATAAAATTTTAAATATTACCTCTTGATTAACTAATTGTCATAAACTTTCCCATAAGGATCTAGACTAGTGTCGGTGGGCATTCGGCGACATAATTCTATCACCACAAGATACTCGCTTTATGACAGCCACCCAATCTAAAGGATCACACTTGCATAATCTAACAAACACATTATAATTAGTTATACTAATTGAAAAGAAAAATAAATTAAATTTTCCAATTCCAACTAATACACTTATTTCATTTGCTTCAATATATACAATTGCATCAGCAAAGCAGAAATAATATATGAAACCAACCTTCAATCTTTTAAAGTAACCTTCTTTAAAAATTCCAACTAAAATCATATTTGTAACCTTATGATTGTTAATATAAATCTAAATTTTAACAATTTATTCACATGGGAATACATATATGTTGATACATATAAATAAAACCTTATGAATTTTAAAGTAAAAATTAAAATAGATAAATAAACTTTTCTACTTGAAAATCATATAACTTGCTGTTACCAAATAACTACCATTTTAATTCAAAACAAAACATTTTTGTGGAAATTCATGACTCACACACAGTACCCCTAATACTAATGTTAGCCACCTACAAGAACTGATAAACAAATTGCCCTTTTTTCAGTCCTAGATCTCCTAAAATCTATACAGCCTACAAAACATACATATTTTCTTTTTTGATGTTTTAAGAATATATGTAAGTTAACAACTGTAATGAAGTTAATTAAGCTATGGTTTAACACATTCAGCCATTACCATCATGAATAATAGGTAATAACTCACTTGATGCTTTACACAACAAACTTGAATTCATATAACTAACTAATACAATTGACAAGATCCAAAAATTGATAGCAAACTGTCATACTTGAAACCCAAGTTCAAACTCAAATACCCTATTCGAATTATTAACTACAAAATAGTATAAACATATATCCCATAGAATTTTGAAACCCACGATAGCAGCCAAAAGAAATAATTATGAGCCAATATCCACAGACCCTAATATATAATAATATGTTTTTTGTTTTGTTTTAAGATTTGTTCAGCAAAATGTTTGATACAATGCCTATGTCTCAATTTTTAATTTTAATTCAAAATAACTACTATTCAAACATAAAATGACTGTTTAATACATCGTCAAAAACCCTCAACTGTAATCTAGAGCAATACCAAACCAACCACAGTCATACTATTCAGTATTATATCTATGATACAAAGTCATGCATGTCATTAGACAAAATAACCAACCCCAATTCATGTCTATGCCCTTGATTCATAACTGTGAGTTCATAGACTATGAACTCATAATCATGGTCTAATAACACTACGAGCTTGTAACTATGGCCAAGTTACATGTAGTTAATACAAAATAATGAACACAAAAACATGATGTACTTAGAGCTCAGGTCTAAAGAAACCGAAACCATATGCTTGATACTCAAATTCATAAACAAATACATAATATATAGCAAGACCCAAATTCAACAATATTTACAAAGTAAAATCCCCATACCCACACTCGATTTTGGGTTTAACCACATAACAAATTTTGATATTCAAAAATTCACCAATCTAATGAAACATAACAATAACTATAGGATAGAGTCAAAGAAAAGCCCCTTGCCTGTGCAAGTGCGGAATGATACACAATAGAAGCTGCCTGAAGAGCCCTTTTCTCAAACTCGTAACCCCAAGCTTCCAAATTTACAGCCCAAGCCTTCAAACCCACAAAATCTCTATAAGGCAAGTAAGGGACAATAACCTCCATTACGACCATTGATTTCCCCATGAAAATGTAGAGAAACTTTCTCAATAGAGCAACCATAACCCCAACTAAAAAACCAACAATGACGGTCCAAACTCCAACAATGTGAAAAATCAATGCTCATAACAATGAGCATAATCCTTAACCCACTTTTTTAGCCTTCTCCAACACATGGCAATAGAAGTACCATATACGACCTGCAAGCATTAAAATTGCATTTGCATTGCCACCTCACACCAAAACCCAAAACCCCTTGCCAAGTCCTTGATAATGCCAGGTGTAGTTAGGCATTGATAACTTAGGCTATGCTCAAGTTTAGGTTTTATGACTTAGTTAAATTCCATATGATAGGTTAGTCTAGGTACTAACTCTTACTAACATAGTATTAGGTACTAATATTCATATTAATATTCATATCAATATTAATATTAATATTAATCCTAATTAACATTAATATCATTGCTAATCAATAAGTATACATATATGTATACGTATAATTACAACTTGTATTAATATAAATACAAGCACATAAATATACCAAAATTACATATACATATACATATACATATACATATATACATATATACATATATACATATATATATATATATATATGTATATATAATTATTTTATACTAATGCACTCATATTTATATATATAATATATATAGTTATACAACGTTATATATATATATATATATATATATATATATATATATACTTAAAAATTGGCAACAACAGATTTAAGGTACTGATAATATTTTCAAGCCACCTTATACATCAAACTGAAAGTATGAATCGGACAAATAAAATAAAACTGAAACCATACTAACATTGATTTATAAAATTTGATTCCTTAATCTAGATTGATTCAGATAATAAGATTTTGAATATAACACAATATTGAAAATATTAAAATATTTGTTCTAAGAATCAAATTTTGAGTAATCTCCAACTTCTCAAAAAGTTTAACATAATAATACCAGAATTAAAGTAACTTAACAACTATCAAACCATCCAGAAAAGCTAACTAATCTCAGATTCCAAGATGAAAGATATAAAACTGTCTAGGCCATGATAGTTTGATTTGTAAAATACAACTAAATTTACAAATTTAGATCTTCATTCATTCATTTTTTGGTTCATTAACTTACCTCTATTATTATATCCATCATTGATCTTGATGGGGACACAACCCAAGAACAGAATGGACACAATAGAAAAGGGAAATTGTATTAATTGAAAAATAACCTAGTACATTTAGTACAGAGAAAATAACTTCAAAAGATGCCCTAAGGGCTTACAATAGCATAAATGTGGAGATAATTTCTCCCTTCAGTACCTCCTCTCAAACTCCACTCCAAACTGCCTTCTACAATGCCAGGAATCTCCTTAAATAGACCCCGGAGGGTTAAGGACTAGGAATATATTCTAGAAAGTGCTAGTAGGCATCCACCGACCAAATAGAAGGCTCCAAAAGCTGCGATAGAAGTTGGCACAAATCTAGAAGAATCCAGAAATGGCAATCGAACTTTCGAGAGGCATAACTTTTGAACCGTAGCTCTGATTGACGAACCGTTTACATTTTCGAAAAGCTCTTGAAGTGCTCTATAGCCTTATGGACCAGATTTTCTCATCCCCCATTTTTTGGCCCTTTTAGAGGTCATTTAATGCCCCTAACTTGACTTTGAAGCATTCTTAGGAGGTCTCCAAAACCCAAAAAACTGCAATAACTTTCAAACCATGGGGCCTTTTGACCTGATTCTTTTTCTGGAATGCTCTAAATCACAATTACATTCATCTGGCCAATTCAAACCTTCTAGTTTACCAAAATGATGGCCCAATTACATGCTCCTATTTTTTCAAGATTTTCTAGCACACTGATAGTGGAACTGTGAGAGTTGGAACTTTTATTTGACCCAAATGGGTGTCCAAAAATGAAAACACATGAAACAGAAACTAAGTCTAAGTACATTTTTTTGGGTGACACAGGATTGCCCTTATACCTCTGGATGCTCCTACATCAGATCTTCTTGGCATCCTTTCAAGAAATCACAATTAACCAATCTTCTCACTTCTCCTCTACTACCTTGCTCTGTACAGGTTCTCCTTAAGATCACCAATAAATAATGAACTAGCCTTAGAAAATATATCTTACACCTCCTTAAATATTAGGTAGCTTTGATCTTTTGTCACTTAAATATCACCATAGATCTTAGGGTTAGGTTAGATCAATTGAATCTATCCATCATTTTGTTCTTCCTCTCCTTTCTTGATACTTCTAGAAAATTCTCATTAAATCTTTTCCTTTTATCACATACCATGCATTAAATATGTCATCTCATAAATTCTTATCATCCATGCATTTTCACTAATCCAAAAATTCAACTATGTCAGCCTCAAACTTGATTTTTCCACAAACTATAACTTTTGCTGACACTTAGTCAACACTCTATAGCTTGGTCACCACTATTCCATCTCACTCATCTTCTACTAGTTTGCTCAATCATTAGTACATTCACTCACTACTACAACTTTCTTGACCATAACTATCACTCATCTAATACAATTTTCTTGGCTAACCTTTAAGTTCCTTAATCTTCTACTTTAGCTCCTTCATTATCTAACCACTATCAACTAGGATTTTATTGTATTAAACTCAACACATCCATACTTTATATGATGATTTACCTAAACATCATCTTGTCAAAGACTAATTGATTCAATGCCCATTCTAATTCTATCAAAATTTCTCCTCATTGCTCAACAACTTCACTAGTTCACCTAGTTATCTCTCTTTTCAAATCCTCTTCATCAATCAATAGATATGACACTCAACATAGGTAGTAAATGTCTTACCAATAAGGTTTGACATCAATGACAACACAAAAATTGTTCCAATTGTAGTTTCCAACAATCTCCCTCTTTAGCATTGATGACAACACCTCTAGTTACCATGCAAATGTAAAAAGAATTCTCATTATATATCATTAACAACTCTATAACAAATTCCTCTGTGATTTGATATAGATCTTCATTAATATTCTTAGTTTCACTTTGATTCTCATCCATCCACTCACTTAAAATTCTCCCTCTATGATATCAATTACAAATTATTCAATATCAATTGTATTATCAACTGCACTGGCAACACCTCTATTAGATATCTTCTTGTAATTTAGTGTCTCCCTCTGATCACTAGATGAAAAGACCTCTAGTTCTATTCACCCTCTAATATGATAACTGCATAACTTCTCCCTAATGAGTTGGCCTTATGATTTGAATGGTAATTATTGATACCTTATTCTCCCTCTTTGACAACAATACTAAAGACATCAACCATTCACATGTATAACTTTTTTGATCTATCATTTCCTAACTAATATGTCAATATAACCATCTCCTTACCTTGACTCATTACAGTCACATATGCTCATGCTTTAGTTCATCCTTTCACAATATTTAGAGCAACTCCTAAAGTGTGACTTCTTGAATCAATGTGTAAGATATTCTAATCACAATATTTGATGCAATGTAGCATCTCTTATCAAGTTTCTATAGATAGGGTAATTAACTCTAACTTACCTCTTAGATACTCAAAAACATTTATAGGCAATGCCTTTTTGAATATTTCAACTATTTGTTATTTTGTGTTCATGTATTCTAATCTTATTTCTTTGTCTTGTACCATCTCTCTCAAGTAATGATACTTGATAGCAATGTGTTTTGTCTTTGTGTGCATCGCAAGATTCTTAGATATGTTTATAACACTTGTGTTATCACAAAATATCACTACATATTTAGTGATATCTTCCTTTATACATTTCAATAGTTACTTGATTGATAAAATATTAAAAGAATTGACTACCATGATAATGTATTCAACCTTTGATGTGGAATGAGAAATACAATTATGCTTCTTACTTGTCCATAAAATCAATCTCCTTCCTAGAAAGAAATCACCTCCACTTGTACTCTTTTTATCATCAATATTGACTACCCAATCAACATTTGTAAAAACCTTCACCTCAAACTTGTCACTTTTCTTGTAGCATAATCCATAGTCTTCTATTCCTTTTAGATATCTCAGTATCCTTTTTACTACCATCATATGATTTTCTCTAGGATTAGCAAAAAATCTAGCAACAATACCAAGTGCTATTGTAATGTCAAGTCTATTGTGTACAACGTATTACAATTTTCTAATCATTCACCTCTATAATGTATGATTCACCTCAGCTGAATCATCATTCTTTGATAATTTATGTCTAGTTACCATAGGTGTTCTATCTAGTCTTGAGTCTTCCATTCCAAAAGTTTTCAATATCTCCTTGATATACTTTGATTGTGTAATATAAATACCCTTCTTCATCTAGTAGACTTGTAAACCAAAAAAGAACTTGATCTCTCCAAAAATTGAAATCTCAAATTCATTCTTCATTTCATTAGAAAATGACTTTCACAATAGATCTTTTCCTCCTTATCAGGAACAAATATTTTAGCTAGCAATGTCTTACTTTCAGATTCACTTTTTAGATACAAATTGTTATTGTCTTTAGTTCTTACAAAACCAATTTTCACCAGATAAGTGTTTAACCTTTCCTACCATGCTCTAGGGGATTTTTTCAAACCATATAATGTTTTGTGTAGCTTACATACAATATTCCTATTACTTGGATCAAAAAATTCTTTTGGTTGTTCAATGTAGACTTCTTCCTCCAAGATTCCATTCAAAAACATAGATTTTACATCCATTTGGCATACTTTAAATCTTCTATAAGAAGAATATTCCAACAAGGTTCTCACTCCTTTCAAATTTACAAAAAGGGAGAGTGTCTTACCATAGTAAACTCCTTCTTGTGCATATCCCTTGCAAAACAATCTTTCTTTGTTCCTTGTGACTTCACCTTTCTTATTTAGCTTGTTTCTAAAAACCCACTTGGTTCCAATCACATTTTTATCCTTTTTTTTGGTACCAATGTCCAAGTTCTATTTTTCTCAATTTGATCAATTTCCTCATTCATTTCCTTAGTCCAATCTTCATTCTCCAAAGCCTCTTTAACAAATTTAGGTTCAACCTCACATAAAAAGCATGCACAATTATTTAGTCTTCTTATTTTCATAACTCCTAGATATTTTTCTCCAATGATTTGATCTAGTGTATGATGTCTTCTTATATACTTTGCTAAGAAAATTTTAGGTCTTATTTCTTCTTCATGTATTTCATTTTTTTTTGTTTGCTCTTTAATTTTAGGTATCTCTAGTTGCAACTCGGCTTGGTTTTTCTAGTGTTGGATTCTCTATTTCTTCTATTTGACTTCTTCTTTCTATAAATTAGATCCTATAGCATAATTCTCAACAACCTACTGATGCTCAATAGAGCTCTTCTGTTGAATTTCAATAGTGCTTGGCCACTCTTTCTCAAAAACCTCTTTCTATGGTTTAGGTAAGGTGTTAGGTTCACCTTCATAGGTGTAGATAAAGTTTCTATAGTCTTTAGGCCCCTTTTTGTATTCCTCCTCATTCTTTTATGCAAATTCATCAACTCTAACATTTGCACTTTCCACAATTTTGTTAGTGTTAGAATTCAAACACTTATATGCATTAATTTTAGTGGAATATCCTAGAAATATACCTTCATCACTCTTTGCATCAAGTTTTCCTTTCCTTATATCTTTCAATATGTAACATGTATATCCAAAAAACTTAAAATAATTGATGCCAGGTGCATAGCCATACCAAAGTTCAAAAGGTTTTTTGTTTTTACCTTTCTTAACTTGAACTCAATTCAGAGTATAGATTGTAGTACATACATATTCTCTCTAGTACTATTGTGAAACATTATTCTCCATCATCAATATCCTTTCATAGTCCATGATTGATATATTCTTTCTTTCTTCTATTCCATTCTAAGGTAGAGTCCTTGGTGCACTCATTTGTCTCTTGATTCCTTTATTATTGTAGAATATGTTGAACTCATCTGATATGAATTCACCTCCTCTATCTAATCTTAAGAATTTAAATATTTTTCCTATTCCTTTATCAACTCTAGCCAAATATCATTTACCCATTTGAAATGTATTAGATTTTTATTTAAGAAACATCATTTTTATCATTCTAGAAAAGTCATCAACAAAGAGAATGAAATATTTGTCACCATAATAGCTTTGCACTCCAATAGGAGCACATAAATTAATATGAACCAAATCCAAAATATCAACAGAAGAATAGGTCTTTCTTTTGAAACTAAACTTTGTCATTTTACCCATTTGACATTGTTTGCACATCACTTTATTAGGTTTTCTCAAACTTGCTAACCCTCTATCTCTTTTCATATTACTAACTTACCAAAATATCAAAGTTTACATGACATAACCTCTTATTCCATAACCAAATATCTTTAAATTATGCAAATAGACAAGTGTCTTTAGATCAGTCCATGTAGAGAAAGTTACCTCTTTTTTGATCACCACTTTCATTTAGTTCACCAATAGCATCATAGATCTTTTCCTTTCTATTTTATAATTCAACTCAATAGCCTAAATTAATCAACTATACCACACTTAGAAAGTTATATTTAAAACCATTAACCAAATATGCATTGTCACATCTAATATTTTTAGTTAGTATAATTGATCCTTTACCTTTCACATAACACGATGCATCATTTCCAAACTTAACACTACTTCCATTATACTGTTCTAGCTTTTCAAACTTACTTGTATCACCAGTCATATGATGCAAACAACCACAATAAATTATCCATATATATATTTTATTCACATATCAAATCAATGTAGTTTTCTCATCTTCATCAAATTCATATTTTATTGCTGCATATAAAAATTATTCATCATTTTCACCAATATCACTTTTAGAACCATCTTCTTTAGCAATGTAATAGGATTTCTTACTTTTATCTTTTTAGTCTTTGTTACTTCATCTGTCTTTGTCATCTCTTCTTCCTTGGTATTTTTAATATTTCCTTTCCTCCTTGTCATCTCTATTAGGACATATTTTAGAAATATGACTAAATTTGTTACATGTAAAATAGATAATGAGGAGTTTACCTTTGTATTTGTATTTTCTTTTTGGTAGCCTTCTTGCCAATAATGCTTTAGGATCATCATCTGATTCACTATCAATGTCCACATGTATTCTCTTCTTCTTTCTCCTAGGTCCATCAAGGGTTAGTTGAGACTTGAAAGTACATTCAATACTAGAAGGTGAATAATTATCAAAAATTGACAACTCAAATCTAGTAATTCTACTAATTAGATTATTCAAGGTCATATCATTACCATATGTACATCTTATTTCTTGAATTGAAGATACTCCAATTGCATAGATAGGTAGTAAAGTCCTCAATACCTTTCCTATCATAGTCTCATTAAATATGATTCCTCCATCTCCCTTAATAGAATTCACAACCTCCTTGATTCAACCACAATATTGTGCAACAAGTTCCCCTTCTTTCATTTCATATCATCAAATTTGCCTCTCATGATTTCAACTTTAGCTCTCAACACATTTTTGTATCCTTCATAGATTTGTGTCAACTTTTCCCAAATTTACTTTGTAGAAGTGCAATCCTTCACATCACCAAATTCAACACAACCTAATGTAGATGCTAGATCTATCATCATTTGGTTATATTCCCTCTTCTTCATTTTCTCAACAGTCATGGGTCTAGGTACCTCAATGTATTCATTTTCTAGGTAGTATGTTATAGAGTCTCCAACTTTAGATAGATGCAATTTCATCAGTCATTGCCATGCTGGTAAATTCTCCTTGTTCAACTTGGATAACTCTCTCTTGTACATCTTGATCTTTGACTTGAATCCCTTTAAAATTTTCTTTCAATAGCTTTAAAGAACTTAATCCTATTCATAAACCCACTAGGCTAATATATCATATCATCAATAATTTAAAATTCTATTCATTACTTAACTCTTAGGTCCAACATATGTATGGACTAACATTAAAATAAACAATTGTAAAAATAACATGCATAACATAACATTCACACAAGTAAAAAATACCAAGATTTAGCATGGGAACTCAATTTGGGAAAAACTGCCAGTAACATACTATCACTTTTTCACTCTTCTAAAGTGACCTCTTTTAAGAACCAATCCTATTAAAGGTTACAAAACACACTATTAGGTGTGACCATGTCAAAGGAGTTAATCAACCTATTAGGAGTGGCTTGGTTAGAAGATTTTGGATCATTCTATTAGAATGCCATTCTGGTTAAAGATTAACAAAATTATTGCTAGGTCAACCTCGATTAAAGGATTTTTACTACCAAAAGGGTTAAAAAGTAATAATAGGTTTGATGTGTAAAACACAACTCACTTTACAAATTTAGATCTTTATTTTCTCATTTTATGATTCATTGACTATCCTCCATTATCATCTCATCACTAATCTTCTTGGAATCCCTTCAAGAAATCACATTTAACTGTCATCTCACTTCCCCTCTAATACTCTACTCTTCACAAGTTCTCCCTAAGATCAAAAATAAAAAATAAACAAACCAATCTTAGAAAAAATATCTTATGCCTCCTTAAATAGGTAGCTTTGAACTTTTTTTTCTTAAAAACATCATTGTAGATCTTAGGGTTAGGTTAGATCCATTGAATCTATCCATCATTTTGTTTGTCCTCTCCATTCTTGATACTTCTAGAAACTTCTCATTAAATTCTTTCCTTTGATCACATAAAAAAATCTCTTCATGCGTTAAATACACCAGGTCATCAATCCTTATCATCCATGCATTTTGACTAATTTAAAAATTAAACTATGTCAACCTTAAACTTGATTCTTTAACAAACTGTAACTTTTGCTAACACTTGGTCAACATTATATAGCTTGTTTACTACTGTTTTTTGTCTCACTCAACTTTTATTAGCTTGCTTGGTCATCACTATGCTCAGTCACTACTACAGCTTGCTTGACCATAACTATCACTCAAATAATACTATTTTCTTGGCTAACCTTCAAGTCTATTAATCTTCTATTTCAAATCCTTCATTGACCGATCATTTATCACTAGGTTTTTCTTGTGTTAAACTCAACACATCTGTACTTCATATGATAATTGAACAATACATCATCTTGTCAAAGACTAACCGATTAAGTACCCATTGTGATTCCATCAAAATTTCTCCTCATCACTCAAAAAATTCACTAGTTCATCTAGCTATCTCTCTTTTCAAATCCTCTTCATCAATCAATAGATATTACACTCAACATAGGTAGTAAATTTATAACCAATAAGGTTTGACATAAATGACAACACAACAATTGTCCCAATTGTAGTTTCCAACAAGTACCTTTTAGGAGTCAATAGAATACATTTAGTACATGCCAGAACCTATTAGGAGTCTTTAAATCCTTGTTAGGAGATTCTAATTTTGTTAGGAGTTGTGTCAACCCTATTAGGATTTGGACCAACCCTATTAGGAGTTTTGAAAGATAAAAAGACCCACTGTCTACACCTTCAAGGTCAAGACCATCAAATTTCCTATCCAAATGGACTTAGGTTATCCTTTTTAGAATAATACCAGTAAATAATTGTGCATAGAGATTTATTTTCCAAATATAGTCTCTTATTTTCTCATCATGCCACAACTATACCAAATCATTCTCTGATCAAAAGATATTCAATATCAAGTCACTCGATCTCACATATAAGTTTGCACACTCGTATTCCACATTAAATCATAACTTCATTCTACCACGAGGAAATAAAAATTCATTTATGGAATAAATTATTGATTTAGCCTAGGGGATTTCTTAATTTACAATAAAAATATAGGAGCATCTTAAGATTTTACATTTACATGTTACATTATAATATTACATCTTTTGACAATTACAATGAATCTATCAGCTCATAGTATTCATCAATCTTCACGCATGTAAGATCTAAACTTTGTCACATAAGTGCATCATATTTAGCATCTATTCTACCTTTTTTCAACCTCACTTAATCATATTATATCATTATTAGGAGATATAATCAAAACATCAACAACTGCTACATAGGAACTCTGTTTGAGTGTAATGTTAAATAAATCTTGAATAACTACCCACTGTATTCATATTTCAATACATACATTGCCACATCATCAAGAGACTCTGTAGAATATTTTATAAATTTTGCATAACGTCATCTTTAATCCTCAAACTACATGACCTCAATCTCTATATACTGCTCTACTAATCTCACTAAATAACCATTATGTTGACATCAGTGGAAAACACTACCATGAATGCAAAATATGATCACTACATCATCTCTCCAAAAATTCTAGGATACTCCCCCATATGAATATCATCAACATTCATTCTAATAGTACATTCTCATATGTTTCGGCTAGTTTTTCTAGGTTAATGTGGATTCGGGTTTGTGCTTCATACCCTAGGGTTAATAGAATAGAAAATTCACTATGTGTTATCAACATAATCAACTTATGTGCATTTTTATTGAAAATTGCCTTTCTATTTTCACAATAGTTTTTGGCACAAACCATTACAAATTTTGGACAAGGGAATACTAGAGGTAACCCCAAGTGGGTCATTCCCACAATCCACCTTGTAAATTTATTTATAAATGACCTTATCATGTTTTTCATTTTAACATATTTTTGACTCCTTTAATAGATCATTCTAGTTATTTTAAATTGTATATATAATTCCCTTCATACTCCTTCCATAGATAACAAGATAAAAAATATCATGGAATTGATCAGTGAAACCTATAGTTTTAACTAGTGTGTGTAAGTCTAAAATCAGTTTCATGGTCCCATGTATTTTATTTTGGGTTTCTTTTCTAGTAGGAGTGCCACTCCTCTTGTATGTTTTTGTCATTGTTGAAAAATTTAAAGAACTATACATAATCACAAATTACAATTTACATATGTAATTAAAATTAAACCCTAAATTATAATTCCATTATTTTACTTTGAAATTTAGGTAGCTACTGGAATTTAAATAATTTATATTTAGAATGCATGATTGATTCAAAATTAAACCCTAAATTCTACAATTGATACTACACTTATAGTACAAAAATATGGTAAGAAAATTGTGTTAAGGATTTAACTCGAAAAGCTAAAACTCAAATTGATAATTGTAGTTTGTGAGTTGTCTTAGAAGATTGAGATTGCATTACAACTTGTAAATCATAACCCCTTTCTAATCAATGATGCTCCAATGCTTTTATTAAATATTGGTAGTTAATCGAGAGATCTGAGCTTTAGCAATGAAAAAAAAAAGTATGGTCTTCATAAAAGAAAATTTTACAAATTGTAGATTTAGGAGACTCAAGATTGTGTTTGATATTAATTTTTATTAAATACATTGTACATCATAAATATGGTATTATAATTTATTATGAAACATGTGGCATTACAATATAATTTGGGATTAAATTTACTAATTAATACTAATTTTTGAAGAGTCAAAGTCTTCTTTTTTGGGGAAATTTTGAACAAAAGATGAGTGTTGTGAAAATAAGCCTGAAACACATCTCATTCCATTAATCTTTGATGATCTAACAGTGATTGACACATCAACTATAGCCTCTATAGATGTTGTATCACCACACTATATCATAATAAAATTATGAATAGTGATTTCACACTCGATATGTGTATGCTACATGTCTTCTTTCTAGGGGTATTTGGAAAAACAATTCAACTATTGCAAAAATCAGGTTGAAATACATTTGGAGCCATTGATATTTTTTGATCGAACAATGGTCAACATGTCCCCTTTATGATATAATGTAAATGTTTCTAATGCTATGTCACCACATGTCACTATGATATTTACCTGATTGAAATGAATAGTGATTAGTCATACATGATACATATATTCCACATGTTTTCTTTCTAGGGTCATTTGGGGAAACAAGTTGAGTGTTGCCGAAATAGGCCCAAAACACATCTTGAGCCATTGATCTTTGTTTATCCAACAATAGTTGATGTGTCCCCTTTCTAGAATAATATAAATGATGGTGAGGTCATTTCATGGTGTGTCACTATGAATATTTATAATGTCTAAATGAATAGTGATTAGTCACACATGATACATGTATGCCACATGTCTTCTTTTCAAAGCCATTTGGGAAAACAAGTCAAGTGCTACCAAAATTAGGTTGAAATACATCTTGAGCCATTGATCTTTGTCCATCTAAAGGTAGTTGGGTCATCCCCTCTATATATTAATAATTATGACATAATAATAATAATAATTATTATTATTATAATGAAATTATATTTCATAGAACTATAAATAATTGAAATTTAATTAGACTATTTCATTTATTAGGAGTTGGATACTAAGTTGTTGTTAATAATAATTAGATATATAAATAAACATCAATTGTTGTAGTTACTAAGTTATACGTAAAAACATAATTGGTAGTATTCATAAGATAAAATCACACACACACACATATATCAAATATTTAAGATATTTAATTATCATATTTTAAATCATATTAATTAAAAAAAAAAAAATCTTATAAATGTAAGCATTTAACTTTTTTAAGATTAAATGACAAGAAGATGTTACATCTTCTTAGTTATATATATATATATATATATATTTATATAATAAAATATAAAATAGTAATAAGAGAAAATCAAGAATTCATATGTGACACTTGTATGGTAGTAATTATATATTTTTATTTACTAATCTTATACTTGATAGTTCTCAAAAAAATAAATTACAAATTTAGATTAATTAAAAATATAATATTGTAATAGATTATAAAAGTAAATATCATTTTTTTTACACATATTCTATACTAGTATATTCTCTTGATATGGATTATATTGTTCTCTTAGTTTCTTAATAAATAGTTCAAAAATATATATTGCACACAACTTTTTGGATATACTTTTATATTATATAGTCGATTACAATACTAGTTATTAGACTTCACATGTGTCTTCTTTTTGGGTGACATTTATAAAAATAATCAAGCATTCCCCAAATTTTCCTAATAGTCATCTCGGGTTGCTAATCTAACTTGATCAAATGGTGCTCCTATTAGCATAAACTTAATTACAATATGAATTAAATAATTTATTACTTAAAATAAATATTAATTAAATGTTAAATGGTAAACCTCAATCTCTTAATTTTAATTATGCTAAATGTTATATTCTATTTGTTACAAACTTATGTGAAAATTTTGAAAATTCCAAAACATTGCAAAAGTGAACAAAATAATAAAACATAATTTTATATGAAACTGCAAATTTTGTTATTGATATTTCTTGAAAGTTACAATCTATAGGGAGACACATGTATAATGATTATAATTTGATAAAACAAAATAGAGAAAAAATATCAACATGGGATAACCCTAATACTACTATACTAGTTTGCGTAGAAAGCACGATACTCAACTAAGTTTGTGTATTATTTAAGCCACTAGTTGTCCACTTCCATTTCATCCAAATTATACCATTTTGAGAGAAAATTCCTTCCAATTCATGTCAATTTATTATGGTACTTCAACTTGTTATCATAAATGCTGATGATATTCCTATGGGGTAGTATCCTAGCATTGCTGGAGCATTGGAAAGATTGATAGCATGACTATGTGTTGCATTCATGACTATGTTTGTCATTGATATCAACATACTAGAAGATTAATAGAGTAGTAGAAATTGATTGAGAATGTATGGATCATTAATTGAAGATGAGGTCAAATGTAGTTGGGGAAATGTTCTATAGAGTGTCCTGATGCTATGGTTAAGAGAACATGCAAAGAGTCAAGTTTGGTGACAGTTATTCAAGATATACAAAAGATAATTTACACATAGAGTTCTTGATGTGAGTGCTAAAATTGGTTAGACACACACTTCAACATAGTCATTATTTTTGAGGTTTATCCAATAATTAACATGAGATTATTCATCCCAAACATCTGCACAATGTGACCTATTACCTCTTATCTAGATGGGGTTCTTCAATTTCTCTTAGAATCAAGAGTTCAGTAAACCATAGACCATTACTAGAATGAAGGATTCAAGAGAATGAATGCATCTATATATTTTTATTTTCAATCCAAGTAAGTATGAATTAATCTAGAATGATATGGAAAGAAACTATTAATCTAGGCAAGTTAATAGAATTCTAGTTTAGCATGAATGAAACTAAAAGCTAGAATGAAAAGATATTAACAATATAAGAAATCTAATGCACAATAATTAGCATGAACTTGGCATAATTTAATTACTCAAATTGTCCTCCTTTTTTGAATGAGAGGTAGAAAGCCTCATTTTATAGAAATCCAAATAAATAAATGGTCAAGATTGATTTGAATGAACGGTTGAGATTGATTCAAAGTTGAGTTCAAACAAAAAGTTCCTATCAAAGAGGGAGCTTTTGAGAGATTTTAGGAAACAAGATTCTGTTGCGAGTTAATTGACTAATTTATTTCTCTTTCTTTTTAAGTTAACTCAAAGTTTCCATTTTTTGAACTCAAGATGAGATCTTTGGAAGATATTTGAAGATTTAATTAAATATTACCTCAAATTTGATGATTTTATCAATTAATGAACTATTCAAATTCAATAATTGAAATTAGGAGATATTATTTAATTAAATGTATTTAATTCCTATTGTGTATTAGATAAAATGGGTGAATTTAATTTAATTAAAGTACTAGGACTTATAATTAAATTAATTCAATTAAAAGGTTAATTTAGCCAATTTAAGTTGATGTTTAGGAATTAAATAAGATTTGTGATTAATATAGATTAAGGGTTTTCTATATTTGACACTTAAGTCAATTAAAGATAAGTTGTCAGAAATGTTTAGCACAATAGGGCTTTATGATTAAGAGATTGATATTGATAATAATGCAACAAAATTGGTTTAGAATGGAAAGCTACCATTTTTGGGGTATTACATTTCCCCCTCTTTGAATTGATGTGTGAGTAGCACATTGATTCAAAGAATAATCAAAAGTGTGAACCACATAATGAAAACTAAGATTGTCTCAGAGGTTGATGATACAAAAATCAATTCATAATATTTTTAAGGTTATCTCCAGAATGAAGCTTAACCTTTAAGAGTCTAGATAGAACACCTAGATACCGGTCTAAAAGAACAAAGATTGTCATGATTCATATGATCATTCCCAGAAAAAGACTCAATCCTCAGGAGTTAGGGTTAGATTATCCCAATACCTTCCATTAAAAGATGACAATAAATACTTGTCATAAACTGTAGGAATATCCCTAGAACGAGGCTTAGTCCCCAAGATTCTAATTAGAATGCTTAGATACCTATCCATCATAGTATGAAAAGATCAATCACAATTCATAGGATTATCCTTGGAATGAGGTAGGAGTCAGTGTTAGATTGCCTTGATACTTGTCCATTAAATAGTGATTGAAAGAAAGCTTAGAATTATCTTCAGGATGAAGCTTAATCCTTTAGATTCCAAATAGGACACCTGAATACTAGTCCATAAAAAGATAATAAGACCTAATCATGAGTCATAGGATTATCCCCAGAATGTGATGAATGGTCTCCCCTTAATATCTGGCTTCTCCCCTTAATACCATAAACATATAATAGAAGCAAAGAAACAACAACAAATGGGAGAACAAAATATGGACTTCTTATTATCGCCACAAATGACATAAGACTACTAGCCCACATGGCTCATCTTGGTTTCAAGACTCAGTTGACCTATTGAATTTTTTGGTTTGTCGAGCCAACTATGAGGAAGAGATGTTTTCTTGCATGATCTAATCTTAATGATTGATTCTAACTACTCTCCAATGAATGCCATGCCTAGTCAATGAAGGAAAACATTCCACCACCTCTAGTTTTATCAATCTACTTGATCCGAGTGACTTAATGGTGTCATTCTATCTTCTCAAGGCTTTGTTTTGGAAAACTATTAGATTTCATTATATTTGAATCTGTTCCATGATAAAATTTTCTCCAGAATTGTATGATTATTCTCTAAGCATTTAAGATAGTAGTTGTGGAGTAACTCGATTAGAAATATCTTAGTTGTGCTTGAACTATAAAGGTAGATTTTGTAATCTTTATAAGTGTTGATCTTTCTTTGATTCTCTAGTGTTTCTTTCATGTGTACTACTATAATTTCTCATGCCTTTGAACCATTTTAATATTCTATTGAGTGTCTTTTATCATTAATACACTGTGCAGGGTTCTTTGTCTCTACTTAATATTTTTGTCTATGTTCTTCAATATGCATGATTGTATCTACTTTTGACATTTGAATGATATTAAGTGAAGTTTCTTCCTATAACATTCATTTTTTGTCTAATCTACATGTGGTTCTTGAATTAAGCAAGGTCTAAATATGTATTCTTTGAGGTTATAACTGGTTGACTATGCATTCATGGGTAGAGATAAGCTCAAACACTCTATTTTGGTGTATCACCCCCTTAGAGTAGGTAGACTTTCTTTCATGCATTCCTTCTCCCTTATTTTCTACAAGAGTAGTTAGGTGCATCCTAATAGCAAAGGAATTTGGCCATCTCTAGAGACTCAACCTCATAGTTCAAGTCCCATAGCTTGGAGGTTGTTTCCATGTTTCAAAAAGTTGTCCTTAAGTAAAAACTTTGGACAAGGGCGCAAACTTTTGTGACAATAGTTTTTGGCATACTAGCTGGGACAAGGTTCAAGAAGATTTCAATTTTATTGGTGTCAAAAGAGAATAATTTCAAGTTGATGCTAAGGAAAAAGTGTTGCTCTTAGTATTCTAGGCCTCCAAGAGGCTCATCTCCCCAAAGAACTTGACAACACTATACCCTTGATATCTTGTTCCATACCAAATTTTTTTTGATTCATGCCCAAAGCTAAAACAAGGGCATCTTATAGATGTAAATTTTAGTATCAAGAGCTCTCATTTTCAAATCCTAGAAGAAGAAAGACTAGATTGTCTCTATCAAAAGTTAGGATTACAAAAGAAATACATACCCTTGCAAGATCAATTTCCAATCCTTCTATTGTTAGGTCTCAACCCAGAAAGCCATCAACTCATATTAATAGACTACTTGCTTATATGGCTAGAGCTCATGCTTTTGCCACCTTTAATGGTGGAAGTCCTCTTTTATCAGCCCAAAGACATGATGTACCAATAGCTACACTTAAAAGTATACCTAAATTTACCACTGAAACTTCTATCTCTCCTCTAGAACATATTCAAGATGTTGCAAATGTCTACAATATCTATGGTATTACAGAAGGTGATGTGGTCATTAGACTCCTGACTTCATCTTTAAAAGAGAAAGCCCTACAATGTTATAGGGGTCTATCACATGCTTCTATAATAGATTGGGATGGGTTGGGAGTAGGACTATGTAAACACTTTGAAGACAAAAGTGATTATCTGTCACTTTTAGAACAACTAACTACCATAAAAAGAGCCCCCCCATGAATGCATGACCAATTTTAATTATAGATTTCAAAAAACATGGGGAAAAAATACCTACTATAGTGAAGCCTACCCCTGGTAATGCCTTCTTGCATTATCTCAAAACTTTTAATAGTGGCATTGCCACTACAATCCAAACCATGGGAGGAGATAATTTACCCAATGCTTATGAAATAGTGATAAGGGCAGAAAATATATTGATATAGGGAGGAAATTTATCTCAAAGGCCTCCTATGCCTTTCTTCCCTGATATCCCAAATCACTAACTAGCAATAGCCCCTATTCCCACAACTTCCACATCACGATCCCTTGCTCTATTCCCTCAAGCTTCCACATCTTCAAATGGAATAGATGAAATCAAGGAGATGATGTAGTCTATGATGTTAAACATAGATAAAAGATTGCAAGGCCAAGAGAACAAGCTAGAAGATAGCTTCTCTATGATGTAGAAAGTGGGCAACAAAGTGGTGACTTTGGAAAGGTAGCAAGCTCAAGGAAATAAGTCTCATCAACTACAATATAAAACTCCAAACAATAGTAAGCCTTCAAATCACAATTATGGGAAAATTATTTCGACTAGAGTAGGTAGAATAGTCATGCCTCTACCTCAAATGAAAATCAAAGTAGGGCCATAGTTCCTCAAAACAATATGGCTCAAGATCAAGATTTTTGCCCCTCTTGCAACTACTCTTATGCATATTGCATGTGTCAAAAGGCTGAATATTATTTGGCTTTGACCACTCAAGAGCCTGTAGTAGGATAGTTATATACTGAGAACTACTCTAAAGATGCCTCATATATGCAAAGATAGGGTGATTGCTCCTTCATGAATCATCACATAGAGGAATATTGTAATGTAAACTAGGATTCCATTACTCACAACACTAGGAGAAAAATAAGGTCTATTGAAGATGCTACCCCTCCTCCTCCTAATCAAGCTTCAACACCAAATGCAACACCTCATGCACAAGCAGCAAATGACCAACCCAATGTCCCCCAACAACAACATGTAGTTCCCAAGGCTTCTACCAAAACACCTAATGCTTCATTTAGTGTGGTAGAATAGATGAAGAAGACAAATGTGAATATTTCCATGTGGGATGTTGTTGCCACTATACCCATGCAAAAGAGGATGTTGCAGCAAGAATTGGAAAGCATTGAACCAAAGGATTAGCCACCTAGCATGGAAAGTGCCACAAGCCTAGTACAACCATTAAAGGAGGTAGAGATAGGTAAAAATTTTAGGTCTCCTCCATTTTATGTTTCTCTAATTATAGGGGATAAACTAGTCCAAAATTGCATGATTGATTTAGGGGCTAGTAGTTTAGTGATTCCTAGGTGTGTTGCTGATGCTTTAGAAATGAAATATGAACCCATTGTTAGGGATGTATTATAGTTGTATGGTAGTATTATCAAGACTATAGGGATCCTCAAGAATGTTGAGATGGCCTTACATGCATGTGCTGGTTATATTGTAACTCAATATATATCAGTTGTTGAGGTCAAGCCAAACTTGGCCATTTGTCTATCAAGAGATTTCACTTCACAAATAGGTGGTTACATATCTTATGATTGGTCATACATGAATTTTAGAATGATATATGGAACCATGGCTTCAATCAAAGAAGAGCCTTTAACCCTCCATCATATTGAACTTTACACCCCTAATCTCATCAATATGAATTGTACTATCCTAGAAATGGATGAGAATGGCATGGTGAATGAGCGTACCACTTCTCTAGCAGAGATACCTAATTTTCTCTTAGATGAATAGGCTAATGCATATCAATTTGATCCTATATTAGAAGCCCTTGATATAGTTCTTGGTATATACTATGTGTTAGAAAAGGATGCTCTCATCCCTAATCTTATGAAAACCAAAGAAGATATGAGTGGGATATGGAGTATGTATTTTGATTGATCAAGGAATAAGAATGGATCAAGGGTAGGTGTGATGAAAATTTCTCCTACACAAGTAAGGTACAAATTCTCCTTTAGGTTCTAGTTTAGTTTTACCAATAATGTGGCCAACTATGTGTCCTTGATTTAGGGTCTTCTACTAGCCCAAAAAAGAGGAATTAAAGCATGAAGTGTATATGGAGATAGAGTTAGTGGTCAATTAGGTAAGAAATAAAAATATCACTAATAATGTTCTATTCAAGTCTTACAAACATAGAGTATGGGATTTTCTTGAAAGTTTCAATGCATTCAATATTTAGAGAATCCTTAGAAAGGAGAATAGACATGCTAAGAGAATTGCAGTAGTTGGTGTATATCATGATTTGCTAGGGAATCTTGAGGAGGAGAAGAAGCAATAAATCAAAGTGGTAGTTAGACCTTCAATTCTTGACAACAACACCAATTGGCAAGTGTTTGAATCTGATGCACAAATTGTAAGTTTCTTGCAGAATGAAGTAGAATTCTCAAAGAAAACTAGTCTAGGTTACATGACCGATATGGAGATAAGATCATCAATCTCAATTTCAAAAAATTTCCTAAAGGTCTCATTACTTTAGAGAGTGTTTTCAACCCTGATGAGCAAGCAAGTGGTAGAGTCATGAGCCTAGAAACTAATAAAGATGATTATACATGGGTTGTGGTTGTTGATGGAAAGACCTTAAACATGGGGAAGGTATGCTTTGAAATTGAGCAAGAAATTTTCATCCATCTATGTCAAGAATTTAATGATATATTTTCTTGGACATATAATGATTTAAAGGGTTTTGACCCAAGTTTGTTTTAGCATACCATAGACTTAATTGATGGTGTAAAACTAGTAAGACAAAAATAGAGGCCAGTGTATTCTAAAAATTAAGCCATTAATGAGAAAAGAGCTATCCAAGTTAATTGAGGCTAATATAAATTTTCCTATCAAGAATTCATCATGAGTAGCACACCTTGTCCCTATTAGGAAGAAGAATGGAGAAATTATATTATGTGTGGATTATAGGGATCTTAACCAAGCTTATCTTAAGGATCACTATCCCCTCCCTTTTATAGAGTAGATTTCGTCCAAGGTCAATGGTTCAGAGAGGTTCTCATTTTTTGATGGATTATTTGGTTACAATAAAGTGATGGTCAAGGAGTCTGATAGATACAAGACTACATTCACCACCAAGAGGGGTACCTATGTTTATAGTAAGATGCCTTTTGGGCTAACAAATGTAGGTGCCACATTTCAAGAGACAATGGAGATGGCCTTCAAAAACATGATTGAAAGGTTTGCATTGGTTTACCTTGATGATATCACAGCATATTCAAAAAATACGGTAGATCATTTTGGTCATCTCAGCAAAGTATTAATAAGGTGTAGAGATTTTGGGGTACCCCTTAATCCAAGCAAGCATGTCATCACCACCAATCAAGGAAAATTATTAGGACATATTTTATCAAAGGGTGGTCTAACCATTGATCTAGAGAGAAAAAAGGTGATACTTTCTCTCTCCCTTCTATTGGTGTTTTAAAAAACTACTAAGTAACAAAATGCTTAATACCAAAATGACATCACTCATACAATCTAAGGACTAGCTAATTTCTATTAACAATTATATGTGCAAACCATTTGGAACCAACTTCAAAAAAACCAAGGATGGTTTTCTGCTCTTTAGGCTCTACAAAACTAGGGTGGGTATACCCAAGGATGATTCAAGACTGGGAAACACTGTATGAGAATTATTTTAGTTTCATTCTGATTCTCATCTCAAATCCTCGAATACATGCAAAATTCTTGACAATTTGATAAAAACATCCCATATAACAGATCTAGCCAAAATTCTTCTATAGATCTGCACGTGTTCTTAGCAATAGTGGTTAACTAAAGCTAAAACATTCCATGCAAAGAAGTACTGGCCAACTTTGAAGATCTATAGGAAATAAAGGTAAAATTGGATATAATTCTACATTTGAAAACCATTTATGACATATTTCTCTTCTAGTTGAATCGATTTGACCAGTGCCTAATCCATTAGGGCTCAGAGTCTACTACAAATCCTTATATCTAATTTTTTGCCTTACAACAAATATTATCAGCTATTCTTATCAGAATTCATCATTCAAAAATCCTTTCTACTACTGTAGCAACCTTATCAAATTCATCAAAGCTTTTACTTAATCCATTGAACTAATAGTAGAGATGAATAGATATATGACCTAACTAGATTGCATTCAATTGCACAAGCCTTTACTCATACAATATCAAGATAATTAAGTAATCAAAAGGAGGAAAAATTTAGAAAGAACTGATATGGGGACAGCTTATAATTTGTATTCATTTTCTTTGAAAATTGTATACATTTGCAATAAACTTAGAATGACCTTAAGAAAAAACACAGAGATCATTCTATATTCATATATTCTCAAGAACTAATAGAGAAAATACATCACAAACTTGCTCAAATATTGGACCGAGAACAAACTAAGTATATCACCTAGAAAAAATAGAAATTAAACCCTTTCTCTAGCCCTAGAATCTCACTTATATAGTCTAAGTTGCAACAAGCTTCAAGCTAAGAAAAATTGATAGGTGATCTTCAAAAAATTTTACATACACCCATCACAACAAGATAAAACTGTGAATAATAGAAAGATTGGTACATCGAACATTCCTTTGTGGGTCCACTTTTGTTATTCCCTTTGGAAAGACAAAAAATATTATGATTGAATTCATTTTAGAACTCTAGTTCCTTAGGATAGGTGGCCATCAAATGTGATAGTGATGAGTCATCTCCTGCTACCTAAGGATCCTCTTTGTCTTTATCATCGGTGGCAGAGGTGGCTTCTACTTTTGTACCCTCTTCTTTATCATCATCCTCCACCTCATCACCTCCTTCTATCTATTTTGTAGACATAAGATCTTCCTTCCACTTATTATAGGTAGTGTCCTCCAGCTAGTCAAAATTTAGGACTTCTCTTTGTACAGTTACCAGGGAATTTGCAATTGCCTCCATATCAACCAATTCTTTTATGATGGAGTTATAGAATATCTGCACTTTAACCAACTCCTCATTTTTCATAGCCCATAACAAGTGTCTAGTTTCATTTATAACTTTATTTATCCTTTCACAAAAAATCTCATCTAACTCCCTTTTCCATTTCTCCTTTTCCTTCACTTTATCAATAGTTTTTAATGCACAAGGGAATAAATCAAATTTTTCTACAATATACTTGGGAAAAAAAATAGTTAGTCTTTTTTGAAAAGAATTTTTCTTATCATCAAATCCTTGAAATTTATTCAACAAGTCAAATATTTTTTCTATTTGATGACAAGGTAGCTGGATGACAAATATACACATAGTAGTGACATCTTCATTTCTTTTTGTCCACTTTTTCACAAGGGGTTTGAATACAAGTTCATCTCTCTTCAGTTCATCCCTGATGGACGCAATCTTTGCCAATAAATCAAAACATGATGACCACTCAATTCTATCTACTAAATACATTATAACTTTCCTTATTTTCTCCTTGAACTGATCATTTAGTTCTACATGCAATGCATACAACTTATTCTTTTCTTCTTCAAAATCTTCTACAGTGTAGAATTGTAACCTTTTAGGGGTATCTGGTACCTCAATAATTGGAGTGGACTTGAAAGGTTCAATAGGTGGCCTAGGAGGGTATACAATCCTGGGTCTACTAGATTCTCCTACTTTTCTTTTCCCAAGGACCTTCTCCATTTGAGATACTTTGTTTTCCAATGACTGTATCTGCATACCCCTTTCCTCATATGCTTTCAAAACTTCTTCAAACCTAGCATTGAGTTGGGAAAATCTATCTTCTTCCTGTCCAAATACAACACTACCAAATTTTAACATTTCTAAGGCCATTCCTATTATCTTCTTACTGCCTACCTCACCAGCCCTGAAAAATGTCAATGCACTAGTATGCTCTATAGTGGAAATTTCCTACATTCTGGTCTTGTCTCTTTTTTCAATTGACCAAATAACAAGGGCTTGGTGGTCATCACTAAATTTGACTCCTCTATGAGCCCGTAATACCTCTTCTTCAGTTTTAAATTAGATGTCCTTTTGCTTCCTAATTGAATAAAAAACCATGGTGTTCACTATATCCCATTATCGAAAAATAAGGACTCCTAACTGTTTAATTACTTGCCTACTGGCCTCAGGGGTAAATTGAGAAAAATATTTCAAAAAATTAGACTTTACCTCCTCCTTGATAGTAGAATTCGATTTATCAAGTTTTATTTTTTCACAGGTCTTCTCAAAATTTCCTATAATTAGCCTCCACAAAAATTTTGCAAATGCTCTTGACTTCACAAAATTCTCATCATTAACAAACCTCTTAGAGGCTTGGGCAACTATAGAGTCAATTTCCTTACCTTGGTAATCAGCAATAGTTAAATCCAAGGAAGGTGTAGGTGGTTCTTGAGGCTCTCCAATCTCCAAATCTGTGGAGGTAACAATCACATCTCCCTCTCAACCAATTTGTCTAATCTATTCTCTCAGAGTTGTTTCATCATCAATTTTGATTGGAGACTGGCATGGGGAATATTGTTCCACTTGGGAAGAAGACCCTTACTCTAACTTTTGTCTTTTTGGAGCACTGGCTGTAGGTGGGCTTTTTGGCCTTGGTCTCTGCTACGGGGGATCTTGTTGCACATTCTAGATCATTACATATCCTGCCCTTTTTTGCAAAGTGTACTAGCTAGGAGACACCATATCTCTACTATTTATTCTCTTCTGCACCTCTATAGCCTTGTCTGGATGAGCCTTGACATATGCATCCTTCTTCTCTTTCATAGCTTGTATTATCACAAAAAAATTATTCATTAATGTCTACATCTTGGCTCCCCAATATTTCTTTTCTTTTAATGGATCATAATGGAGGTCAAAAGCATTAATGAATTCTAGGGTTTTACTATATACTATCCATTTCTCCTTTCTCAATTCCTATTCTTGCAGAGTAAAAACATTTCTAATCACATCCTTTGGATAGTATACTTGTTGCACCATGTGTGAAGCTTTTATTCTTTCTCTTCAAAGATCATAGTATCCTTCAGGGTCAATAAACTTGGCATGAGACTCTGCCATGTTATATCTATCTAAGAAAAAATTCAAATGCTTCCAGCCTTTCTTTACAAAAACAAAATCATGTGCCATAGTAACAATTGGAAAAAATGTTTCTTTCTTAGGCAATTCCCTCTCATCTATAGTGCCTATTTTCCATAACAACCTAGCTATTCCTATCTTCAAAGGCACATGAAAAGGCAACACATGAGGCTTTCCCAGGAAGCCATATACTCTTATAATTGTTGAAACATTATAGGGAATGATATCCCCCCAATTATGACTAACCAGTAGCCGTTTTACATGGTCCTTGGGTCTGACCAATTCGAATAGTGCTTGTGGAATTCTAGGGCTATCTCCTCTAAAAAGAAATCTAAAACCCTTGAGAAATTATGTGCCCTTGCTCTAGAAATCCTTTTTGCTCTAAGAAAATCTATGATTGTATGCTTCAATAATGTCAATTTTTCATATTATACCAGTGCATTGAGGTCGCATGAAGGAAACTTTGAGTCATATTAATTCTTGTAACTGTTAGTTTCGTGTTATATTTCAAATTTGAACCTAACCTATCAATCTCTCAAAGATCGGACGACTTTATTTCAAAATTAAAATGCCTTTTTAAAAATTCAAGCCCCCAGCCATGTGTCAAAAGGGCACATGCCCGCATTACTTAAAATTCTTGCAACTTCTTATTGTGAGCATGTGCTATCCGTCAATCTTTCCTAGATCGACGGTGGGCCAAAATCCTTTTCTCTAACGGTCCACTTGGATAACTTAACCAATCAAATATCATCCTTTTACAACGTGCACTAACAAATTTGACTGCGACATTTAAACTTTTAGTGCCCATGACATCTCTACTTTCAACTTGGCATACCTGTCGCATTCCACCAATGAGCACACTTTACTCCATTTGACCTTTCCAGCATGGCATGCTACAACATTCCTTTAAGTCTTGGTCCCACTATGCCCACTTTCCTACATTACTTAAAATTCTTGCGAGCGCTACTTGTTGATCAAGACAAGATCAATGATCAAATCAATTCACATTTAACAAAGTCTAGTCAACTACTCTGACCAATAGGAAACCTTCATATGAGTTTACACCTTCTGACATCATTCCACGCCAATGGGTCCCATATCTTCTTTTGAGCGAGTAGGTGCTTGACGTCATCTTTTCCACATGTCAAGCTAGCACATTCTCGCTTTTCTTATCTAATGAGAATCTTCAAATTGTGGGTTTGCACTAGTTGTCAATCTTTGAAAGATCAATGATGGTAACATTGGAAATCTATAAACCTTACAAGATGAGAAAAGTGATGTTACCCTGGACACGTGTCTGCATGGCACATTCTTCCTTTGTTTAAAATTCCCTCAAATTCTTTATGCAAGAAAGAATCCTTCGTTGATCAAGATAGGATCAATGGTGTAAAAAATTTCTACACTTTATGGTCAATCATCCACTTGGGCCAATGAAATGAGTGCTTTCAATCCACGTGCTCTAACTTACTTGACTATTGCATTGATTTTTGAAACTTTCCATGCCTACATCATAAGTGTTTCCAACTAAGCATAAGTGGTAGATCACATGGTGTGACTCAGCGTTGTTTCATAATTTGGCCCCACTTTGCCACACGTCAAAGAACTACTTGCCTGCATTATTTATCTTTCTTGCAACTTCAAAATGTGGGCATGTGCTAGCCTTTGATTTTTGATAGATCAATGGTTATAGAATCAGGCATTTTAAATACTATGTTGGCTGCAGTGATGAATAAAAATCTCCATCCATTCCAACTCATTTGACATTTTCCATGGAAGACATCTCATCATCATCTTTGAGAATGGCAGGTCAATCTTTTCAGACTGTGCCTCTTGTCCCATTTTTGCTTCCCCACATTATTTAACATTTGTGCATTTTATTATTGTGGGCATGCGCAAGCCTTTGATTCTTTGCAAGATCAATGATCAGAAGAATGGGCCAATGCTATTGCAGGGATTTCAAAACATGCACAAGGAACACTGACAGTTCTGCAAAAGGTCTGACTAACTCTGACAACCACAAAATTTTTCACTGCACTAAAGTTGAAATGTTAGCAGGAGCTACGTGTTGAAAAGGCACTTCCTTGCAATATTTAAAGACCTTGCATCTCTGAATTGTGAGAATGTGATGGTCATTGATCTGATCAATATCAATGGTCACACAAAGTTTTCTATTACATAGGACCTTTTCAAATAAAATAATGTAGTTTAGGAAAACTTTATAGGGTTTATCAAAAGATTAAAAGGTCACTCTTTTGTAAATAAACCTTTAGGATAAAAGTTGTCCTGTCAAAATTTATTTAAAATAATATTCTCTAAAGTTTTCAAAGGCTAGGGCCAAACAAGGCAAGGCACAAGGTTATTTGGTGAAACTTTTTGCCTAGGGTATTTTGACCAAATTTCAAATTACTTGGAGTGCACATTTAGGGTTTTTCACTGCTAAACACAACAAAACAAGGGTGGTGAAAAACTAGGCCAACACCTTCCTAGTCATAAGAAAGGTCTGCAAAGTTTTCTTGGTAGAATAAATTTTGTGAGGAGGTTTATCCCTAATTTAGCTACCATGGTGAAACCTCTTATAACCATGCTTAAGAAGAGTATGGTCTTTTCATGGACCAAGGAAGGGAAGAAAAGATTTGAAGAGATCAAAGTATCCATAGACTCAGCTCCTACTTTTATTAATCCAAATTTTGAGAAGGATTTTATCCTTTATGCCTTAGGTATTTAATCAAGTATTTTAGCTATCTTGACACAAACAAATGAAAAGAATGAGGAGCATCCAATTTTCTTCTTTAGTGAATGAATTAAAGAATATGAAGAAAAATATAGTTATATAGAGAAGCAAGCCCTTGTAGTCATCAGAGCTTTGAAGAAATTTGGACACCTTCTATCTCATAACAAGATCCATTTGTTAGTACCCCATGCTAGTGTGAAGGACTTTCTCTTGAGAAAAGATATTAGTGAGAAGAGAGTTGGTTAGATTAATAAATTAATGGAATATGATGTTGACATCCTAAGTTGGTAAAAGGAAAGGGATTGTGCAAATAGATGATCTCAATTTTAGGAGTTAGATGAGGAAGTTGCCATGATATTGACAAAACAATAGGAAGTAAGATACAATAATCCAAAAATTTGGATAGATGAAATGATGACCTTCTTGATAGGAAGTTGATACCCTCAAGGATTGGATAGAACTAAAAGGAGATAGTATAGGCTACAGTCAATTCCTTATGTCATAATTAATGGTATCATTTTTAGGAGAGATTTTAATGGAGCTCTATTAAGATGCATTGATACAGACCAAGCTGAAAGAATAATCAAAGAGCTTCATGATGGTCCTAATGGTGATTACTTTTCAACAAGGAAAATTGTAATGAAGATCATTAGGGTTGGTTACTAATGGCTATCCCTATTCCATGATTGTCATAAGTATGTAAGGAAGTGTGAAAAATGTTCTTTCTTCTCTGGTAAGCAAAGACTTGTAGCTCTTCCTCTTCATCCCATTCAAGTGGACCAGCCTTTTTCTCAATGAGGATTGGATTTCATAGGCCCTATCAATCCTCCTTCTAGATCTAGTCATAAATGGAAAAAATAAATAGCATTAAAGGATGCCACAAAATCTTCTATTGTTGAATTCTTTGATGGAATTGTGACCAGGTTTGGTGCCCCTTTGACCATTATTTTAGATAATGCAAAATCTTTTGTAGGAGCTTAGATTTATGCATGGGTGGTTGATCATAATATATACTTGAGCCCATCTTCAAACTACTACCCTTAGGGAAATGGATTGGTTGAGTCATCTAACAAAAACTTAATTAGGATTATGAAAAGCATTATAGAGAAAAACCAATCATGTTGGCATCAAAAGTTGAAACAACACTATGGGCGAATAGAATAACACCAAAGAGGGCCATGGGAAATTCACCCTCATGTTGGTATATGGTAGAGAAAAAGGCTTGTAATTTCATTAGAATTCTCATCCTTGGAACTAGCTCATCAGCTGGAGTTAATTGAAAATGATGCCATGATAGTAAGAATTGCAAAATTGATGGAACTGGAAGAGAAAAAGAAACAAGTCATGTAGACCCTAGAGACACATCAGTGACAGGTGAAAAAGAGCTTTGATAGGAAGGCCAAGGTTAGAATCTTTAGAGAAGGTGATCTAGTACTAAAATGGGATGTAGACAAGGCAAGACTAGGGAGACACTCAAAATTTTATACATTGTCAAATGGTCCCTATGTAGTCGTTAGTTGCAAACAAGCCAATACTTTTCAATAAAGCAAGCCTAATGGTGACATTCTATCTATTCTACTCAATGGAATATATCTTAAGTACTTCTTTTGAAAAAAGATGAGTACTTCATGTATATAATAATGTTAGTTTCCTTTCTAGATCTTATTTTCAAAGAAGTGCATGAGCACATGTTTTGCAGAGGTTCCAAATGATTTTGGTTCTTGGCTTCAGTTGCAGAGAGGTAGTTTTGAGGTTTCCTAGGTATGCTTTTTGTGATTTTAAGGTTTTTCTAAGTAGATTCTCACATTTTCTATGACTTTGTAGCCTAATGGATGCTTCAACCCACTAGTCTTATGCATAGCTGGCTTGCATTGCCTCTAAGTCACCAGAATTGTTGGCCAAAATTGTCTTCTAGCCAAAATCACCCTATTTGAATTTAAATGATAAACAATCACTTCCCATTCTTTTAAATATTCAAATACCTTTAAATAATTAAATAAGGGGCCTTTAATATTTCCATATCCTCTTAAGTTTTCTTTTGGGGCTCCCACATTTTTTTGTGCTATCAGATCTTGCACAGATCTATGATGGGCACTTTCTTGCTTCTTCAAAGTGAATGACCTTTACATAAAGCAGACAAGTGCCTTGCTTCCATGTGGTGTATGGATCCCATTTCTTATAGGTCACCTTTTTTACCATGATGATATGCCAGTATGAGTTGGAATACGACTAAGTTTCTATTGGTAGTCAATTTCCTATATTCTATCTTTTGTTAGACTTTTTGACAATGCAGGCAAGTGATGTTGTGACATATGGACTAGTGGGTCCATCCTTCCATGTGGGCTTCTAGGGTTAAAAGTGGTGCCATTTGCATGTTAGGTTGTGCTGAGATGGATGTTGAGTAGTCCATGGGCCCAAAAGTATTAATGGGGGAAGCACAATAATGACAAAAATTTTCATCGATCATAAATCTTTTGTAGATTGAAGATCAATGCTTTCCCGCATCATGAAATTGTGAGAACTTTAGACATTGTGGGGAAGTTCCTAAAGGACACATGTCTTTGTAGGCATGAGGAGATAACATTGTAGTTAACATTAACAATTTGATTGACATTTTTTCTTAACTATCACAATTAAGTTTAAAGGTGGTGTGGTTAGTTAAAAGTGATATGGTCAAATGTGTGGAGACTTTGTGGGGTGGTGAAAAAAAATAAAACTATTCGCCCATGTGGCTCATCTTGGTTGCAAGACTCAGTTGGCCTATTGACTTTGTTGGTTTGTCAAGCCAACTATAAGGAAGAGATGTTTTCTTGCACAATCTGATCTTCATGATTGATTTCAACCACTCTCCAATGAATGCCATGCCTAGTGAATGAAAGAAAACATTCCACCACCTCTAGTTTTATCCAACTACTTGGTCAGATCAAATTAATGGTGTTCTTCTATCTTTTCAAGGCTCTATTTTGGAAAAATATTGGATTTCATTGTATTTGAATCTATGTCAAGATCAGATTTTCTCCAGAATTATATGATTATTCTTTAAGCATTTAAGATAGTAGTTGTGGAGTAACTTGATAAGAAATATCTCAGTTATGCTTGAGCTATAAAGGCAAATTTTGTAATCTTTTTAACCGTTGATCTTTCTTTGATTCTCTTGTGTTGCTTTCATGCATACTACTATAATTCCTCATGCCTCTGAACCATTGTAATCTTTTGTTGAGTCACTTTTAGCCATTAACACACTATGCAAGGTTCTTTGCCTCTGGTTAATGTTTTTGTCTATGTTCTACAATATGCATGATTGTATCTACTTTTGATATTTGAATGATATTAAGTGAAGTTTTTTCCTATAGCATTCTTTGTTTTCTAATCTACATGTGGTTGTTGAATTAAGCAAGGTTTGAATCTATATTCTTCGAGGTTATAACTGGTTGACTATGCATTCATGGGAAGAGATAAGTTCAAACACTCTATTTTGGTTTATCACCCCCTTAGGCTAGAGTAGGTATATTTTTTTTCATGCATTCCTTCTCCCTTTTCCTCTACAAGAGTAGTTAGGTGCATCCTAATAGGAAAGGAAGCCAACCTTCTCCAGAGATTCAAATTCATAGTTCAAGTCCCATAGCTTGGATGTTGTTTCCATGTTTCATAGGGTTGTCCTTAGGTAAAAAATTTGTTCAAGGGTGCAAACTTTTGTGACAACAATATCTAATCCATTTACAAATGCCTCATTAAGTTCTTGAAGTTCATTTACTACATTTGTTTGATCTTCATTATCTTTCTTAGTTCTAGAGTTACTTACATGATTCCTTCTATCATTTTTGAAGTTTCTTCCATTATTTCTTTTGTTTGTAAAGTTTCTTCCATGATTCCTTTTGTTATTTCTAAAGTTCCTTCAATTATTGCTTATGTACATTCTGTAGTACTTTGTTGTATGTATAAATTTGTTTCATAACTGACATATTGGGGTTCTACTTCTAGGACTATGTTGATCAATAGGTGCTTGACAATTCCAAGCAATGTGTCCAAAGTTGTTACACTTATAACACACAATCTTCTTTCTTTCATCATAAGGTCTACTTTCTCTTGATTTCCTTTCATTAGAACTTCTTTTATCTATAGGGTTAGTGTTTCAAAACATTCTGTTATTTTTCCTATCATTATCATATTTAGGTTTCCTACAATCAATTGCATTATGATCAATACCATGAAATTTATGACAGTAAAATTTTGTAACATGATTAAATGGCTTATTCTTACAATCCCTTTTCATTTGACGTATTTCATTACATAAAAAGAACTTACCTTGAAATTCATACTTGGTTTCCTTAGGATATTCCACTTTCTTAGGTTCATCCAATTTCTCAGTTTCCTTCTCTTGTCCAACTTCTTTGGATTTATTAGAAGATTGACTTAATTCAATCTTGTCATCAGATTTATCTTTCTATTTCATATTTTTCTTTCTTTTAGGTTTCTTTGCAAACATATTAAATAAATAACCAAGATCGGTCTTATCATAGGTAGGTCTTTGTATTGACATTGATTCATCAAGATTTTCTCTACTAGTATAGATCTTTTCAAGATATTTCTTGCACTAAGTTAGTTCACCTTTCACAATAGTACTATACTTATGAAGTTCTTCATGATCTTCTTTTAATGTTTCAAATTTAGATGTCCTTTTCGCTAGACTGACTCTAAGATTTGAATTTTCAATCTTCAAATCAGATTCAACTTTGCTAGGATCATTCTTCAAACTCAACTTTAGATTGGTAATCTTCAATTCATGCTTCAAGATCTTGTACTTTGTTTTCAATTTTGAATATTCATCATTGCTAGTTTTAGATTTAGTAGATTTAGGCTTAGATTTGAGATGTTCAATCATGTCTTTAAATTGTCCAATATATATTTTGTAGTCTTCATATCTATGTTTTAGCTTAGCTATTTCTTTATTAAGGAGATAAATTTATTCAAGTGCCTCTTCAAGGTTCTTCATCAACTATTCCATATCCATAAGGATCTTACTCAAGATATTAAGCCTCTTTTGAGTAACTATGCTCTGATACCAATTGTTAGAAATAGGGAATACTGTGAAGAGGTGGTGAATTAGTATTCTACAAACTTTTGTCACCAACTAGATATTATTAATTACTTTGAACCATGTATGAGAAAGTAAACAAGTAATGTTGAATAGTAATAATAACCATGCATAAAGATAACTCATAACACCATATTTTGTTAACTAGGAAAACCCTAGCCAAGGGAAAACCCCGATGGGGATGTTATCCACTAGATGATATACTGATATATATGTTCCTTGTTAGAGGATGGACCTTTTAGGAGTCAATGAGAAAATTCAGTATATAGAGACCTTGTTAGGAGTTGTAGTACAATGTATGCAAGAAGAGCTCATTGCCCAAACATGCACATTCCATTACAAGAAAAGCTCACTACCAAACAAATAACTAAACCTTAAGTTCCTCAAATAAAGATGTATAGATGCTATAAATTCTTCTTGGCTGATCTCTAACCTTAGCTTGATCTAAGATCACAAAATTTGGTTCTCAAAAACTTTTCATATATCACTTCACAAAAAGTTCACATATCACTTTTCATATCATAAAAGAACACTTAATCTCACAAGATATCCTTTGCATAAATACCATTTTTTTTCACAATTGCTAGGTCGGCTAAGACCATAATATACTTTTCTAACTTAGAGTAAACATCTAGGATGTCGATCCTAATTGGTCAAATAATTATTTTGTAAATAAAATAATTTCTTAACCTTTAATTCTGCTATTTTGTTCACTAGTAAATCATGAATATCTCTTTTCTGTATTGTCCATATTGATGTCTAAGGTTATACACATCATCATCAACATGTATATTGTCTCCATCTATCTTTGCTAGTCATAATATGATGTAAGAAAAATTTTACACATAAGACAATGTATTGATGTAAACCAATTTCATACTTAGATAGTTTTCTGAGTACCAAAAGCTAAGTATCTTTATTTCCAAGGTTTGCTACAAGTATGTACATCATGTATTGCCAATAATGACAATAATTAAATCGCTACATATAGTCAATTGTTAAAAAAATATAGATCTAGAATTAGAAAATACTAAGAAAGAAAGAGAAGATGTAGCTAAGGATCTTGAGAAGGTAGAGAAAGAAGATCAAGCAACACAAACAAGGAAGAAAATTCAATTTTTGACATCCACCTCTAGTCTGAATACAAACCAAGGTTAGTCCTCATTAGGAATTTTTTATACTAAAGCCTATGGCCCCACATTGAGTAATGTCATTTCTTCTCAACCTAGCCCCTCTTCCTTTTCTACCATAGTAGCATAGCAAGCTAGTGTTTAGCTAGGAAAAACAAATATCCAAAATCAAGTCATTGGATCTAGTTCTACTAGTGCTTTAGGTTTCACAAAGAGGCCTATGTATTTGTAGAGATATAAAAAAATTAATTTCCTAGGTATTCCTAGTCATCCAAACCCTATTCCAAATGATATAAGAGATAAAGCTACAAAATTTTCTAAAAATAATGCCATCAGTGGTGAGGAGCACCTTAGAAAATTCAAAGATATGTTTAATGAGTATGAAGTTGAGTATGAAGATGTGGTCATGAAGCTATTTGTGCACTCCCTCATAGAGGATTCTAGGGATTGGTATTCGGATATTACCTGATAATAGTATTTTTTCTTGGGAAGATCTTGAAAAATGTTTTAACAAATAGTCTGGGGAATAATACTAATGCTAGCTTTATATTGAATGAATTCAACAATATAAATATAAATAAAAATGAGTTTACATTTGATTTCAATGTCAGATTTTAGAAGGGAATGTACAAATTGTTCCAAGAAATGAGGATGGAGGAAAATATTTTCCTTACAAATTATTAAAATGCTTTTGATAGTAACATGGCTTAGAGTTTGAGAGATAAAGATCCTAGAACATTAAGAAATTCCCTTAGAATAGTTGTGAACATTGAAAATAATAGGAAAGCTTTTGGGAAGCTAGGAAGAAGAGATGATCCAAAGCTTTTCAATCCTCAAAGAAGAAAAAAGGAAGTTGATAAGCCTATTGCAAACAAGAAGCCTAACGAGGATAACATGTTTCCTATGTTTAACTTATTAAAGAATATGAATCCTCCAATTGGAAGTGCTAATAAAGAAAATATTGGTGATAAACCATAATTCAACAATTTCAGCAGGCAAAACAACATGCAAAATTATCCTTAGACAACCCAGTGAAAGGATGGGAAGCCTATTGTTCCTCCTAACAAGAATGCTAATGAGAAGAAAACCCCTGATCCTCTCCAAAAAGATTCTATCAACATGACAAGTGAATCCCATGGTGTTTAGTATGTCAGTTGCCTTATTCACTAGAATATTGTGCTATTGTTATCTCTTTTTCTACTAGTAAGAATGAAGACAAGGAAAGCTCTACTTAGGAAGAGAATACTGATGATGTGGGATGCAATGTTGTTGAATATTATTATGATGATGTGTCTGACTATGATGACATTGAAAAATGATATATATGAGAAAGTATAGATGCAAAATGTTATACATTAGTAGATTTTCTTAGATGAAGATGAAACAAATTATGGCACTTGTAATATGATCTCATCAAAATATAATGAAATAGTTTTGAGAAGACATACCCAAGAGGAAATTGACTAGATTACTACTAATATGGTTACACAAGTGCATACCCATCGTATAATATATAAAGAGAATGTTGGTAAGGTGGCTAGTATTTTTGTTAAGGAGGTGGATCCTAAAGGATAAAATGTAAGTAAGCCTAAGCAAGGTCATAACATCAAGGTAAAAAGTGTGAGTAAGAAGTGGGAACCTAAGAAGGAAGAAGCTTCAAAAATCCCCAAATCTCAAAATAACGTTAAACAAAAGGGAGAAGAAAAGGCATCCCTTGTAATTGTTGAATGAAGTGAACAAAAAACTCATGATGTTGCTAGTACTATTGGAAAGAAAAAGGAGGTGAAAGGTATGAATTGTGAAAATTTTCCTAATTCTCCTATTGATATGCTATCCATGTTGTCACAAATTACTATCAAAGTCCCACTTTTTAAATTGTTAAGAATCCCAAAGCATAAGGATAAAGCTATGACATAGTTGGGAGTGTTAAGGAAGGTGCTACCCTTATTTGTAGCTCAAATGAGATCCTTGTTGAAAATAATGAACCATTAGAGATGGAAGGAGTAATATCTAAGAAATTAGAAACCTCCATCTTATGCTTCAACCTCAACTAAGATCTAGGTCTAGAAAACTGATCAGCCCTAGTTCCAAAAAGCCTCTCCACATGTTTAGTTATGTCCTCACCTCTGAATCCAACAACTTCAAATTATTCAACAACCTCTTCATAGCCATGTTCAGTACTTTCATGCCTAGGTACACCACCTAAAGCACTCAAAATTTCATAAATTTTGTCACTCTTCATCAATGCCATCTCAAATCTTAAACTGCCTTTAACCTCCTCCATTTCAAATTTAAAATATTTTTTAACCTTTTCTAAGATCCTTTCTTCCACAACATCACTAAGATCACCAATCACCCTAGGGTCCAATCTTCTTGGAGGAATCTTCCAAGATCCTTTACAAACCCAAGCTAATAAATGCAAAAATCTAGAAGATCAATCAGCTCCACAAGATCAACCTTGTCTTCTAGCCTTCACCCAAGTCTTGGTGTGAATTGCCTCAATTTTAGTGCTCGATCTACAAACCCAAGAACAATGGAGCTCTTATACCACCTGATGCAACAAGAATTCAAGGGTACCCCTACTAGAGGTAATCATGATCCCTACAAATAACCACATAGTGAAAATACAACACAAGATACACAATTTGATACCAAAAGAAACACTTGATTCATATAAAAAATCTTTACATGCAATATGCTCAACTATAAAGCCTTTTGAGTTAGGGCCAAATAAAAAAATCAATTACAAAAAAAACTACAAGATCCCTCAAGTTCCAATCACAATTATCACCCTAGCTGGTCCAAATTCACACTCTAGTAGAAACCTCCAAGGAAGATCTAAATTTGTGCTTGAAAACCCACCAAGCAATCTCCTTGTTTCCCAAGCTTTAGCTACTAGCCCTTCAAAATTCACTCCTATACTTCATCCTCTTCTCCAAGATGGATGGATCATCTCTAAGGACTCACTCCCTTGAAAAAAAAATTCTTAAAGACTCCATAAGACCCCTTACTTATCCTCAACTAAGCCACAAGTCAGCCTAGCCCATTACAAATTAAAATAAACCATTATATTAAATGTTTGCATAAGCCACAAGTTGACTGCAACACAGATTCAATACTCATACATAAATTAAATGCAAAAAAAATTCTTATAGACAACTCAGGCACCATAGGAACCAAGACCAAATTGAGTGTCAGTGAAAACCATGTCAAGTTTTAGCATTCCACTAGACATAACAAAGTTCCTTCATAAGTAACTGAGCCCCTCCATTGACCAAGCTAACTCAGGGAACAATACTATCAAGCTCTTAGTACAAACTAAACTCCTAGTATTTTCCAAGTTCCCCAAGCATCAACATATATATTCATTAATTGAGTCACTCAGTTAACACAACAACCAAACCAACTCAATATTGACCAAATCACACTTCATTCTTTGGCCGAGTCCTCCATTTTCAAGGTCAAACAACACCAACATGTAAGATTGCAAGCCAACCAAGGATGCTCCTGCATCAACTTTTCATATAGACTTTAATTCAACTACACTAACATTGTGGCTGAGTATAAAGCCTTGATTCAAGTTCTCCAACTTGCACAAAGAAGAGGTATAAAACTCTTGAAAGTATTTGGGGATAGCAAGTTGATTTTGAATCAAATAAGAAATCAAAATGTCACAAAGAAAAAACTTCATAAGTCATCAACATTTAATATTCAAATTCATCCTAGAAATAAAAAACAAACACCTTGATAGACTTGCAGTAATCAGTGCTCACTATGATATACCAAAACATGTTGCTGATGTAAAGGAACAACATATCAAACTAGTTGTAAGGCCTACCATCCCAGACAACTACACGAATTGGCAAGTCTTTTAGTCTAATTTACAAATTGTTAATTTTATACAAAATGAAGCAGAGTTCTTTGCTAAAAATTAGTCTAAGTTGCAAATTCAGTATGGAGATCAAATTGTAAATCTTAATTCCAACAAGTTGCCTTAAGATCTAGTCACTTTAGATGGAATATTTAATTATAATGATCAAGCAAGAAGAAAAGGCTCAAACTTGACTACAAGGAGGGATAACTACATACCTATAAGCATTGTTGATGGAAAGACTCTTAACTTAGGAAAGGTATGATCTAAGGCTAAACAAGAATTTTTCATTAATTTATGTCAAGAATTCAATGATTTTATTGCTTGGACATATGAAGACTTAAAGGGTTTTGACCTAGGCTTATTTCAGCACATCATAGATTTAAACCATGATGCAAATCTTGTTAGACAAAAGAGAAAACCATTCAATTCCAAGATTGAACTCTTAATGAGAAAAGAGTTGTCCAAACTTATAGAAGATAATATTATTTTTCCTATTAAGCCCTCTTCATGGGTATTGAATCTTGTTCCCGTTAGAAAGAAGAATGAAGAAATTGGATTATTTGTAGATTTTAGGGACCTTAATAATGCTTATCTTAAAGATCACCATCCCCTTCCTTCTATGAAATAAATTCTATCCAAGGTTAGTGGTTCAGAAATTTTTCTTTGTTAGATGGTTTTTTAGGCTATAACCAGATTTTAGTCTAGGAATCAAATAGATATAAGACAACCTTCACTACTAAATGGGGTACCTACTCCTATTGTAAAATGATATTTGGACTAACCAATGTAGGTGCTGCATTTCAAAAAGTAATGGAGATGGCTTTTAAGGGTGTGTTGGAAAATTTTGTACTAACATATCTTGATGATATAACTATCTATTCAAAGCATGCAACAAATCACTTTGATAATCTAAGGAAGGTGTTCATAAGATATAGAGAGTATGGTGTATCTCTAAATCCCAAAAAAATGTGTGTTCACCATTGATCAAGGAAATATCTTGGGATACATTGTGTCAAGAGATGGGCTAATGATAGATCCAAAAAGGGTGGGAGAAATTCTCTCTCTCCCACTTCCCAGCCACAAGAACGGATTGCAGAGTTTTCTTGGTAGGATCAACTTAGTGAGAAGGTTCATCCCTAATCTTGCTTCTATGGTGAAGCCTCTTATAGCCTTTTTGAAGAAGAACATTATGTTTACTTGGACCAAGGAAGGGAAGGCCATTTTGGATGAAATCAAGAGATCAATTATGTCATCTCCCACTCTGGTCAATCCCAACTTTGATAGGGATTAAATAAAGAGATTTTGGAGCAGCCCATTGCTTTCTTTAGTGAAGAACTTAAAGACTATGAGAGAAGATATAGCTATGTAGAGAAGAAAATTCTTGTTGTTGTAAGGGCTCTAAATTTTATAGACATATGCTATCCCATAACAAAGTCTAGTTCTTGGTTTCACATTCAAGTGTAAAGGAATTCCTTTTAAAATGGATATCAATGAAAAGAGAGTTGGATGGATCACTAGGGTCATGGAGTATGAGATTTAAATTAAGATCACTAGGCTTGTGAGAGGTGAAGAGTTGTGTGAGAATTTTGTCTCATCTTTTGACACAACTGGGAAAGCTACCCTCTTAATGCAAGATTAGAAACTAGAAGAGAATGAAGATTAGAATGACTGGTTGCATGACATGACTACCTTCTTGGTAGAAGAAAGATATCTACAAGGCCTAAATAGAGATAAGAGAAGATAGTTCAGATTGCAGTCTATTCCTTATGTCTTATTGGAACAAATATTATTTAGGAGTGATCCCAATGGGGTCCTATTGAGGTGTATCAATACATATCAGATCAACCAATTGTTAAAAGAATTCCATGATGGCCCTACTGATGGTCATTTTTTAGCTAGGGTTACAATAATGAAGATGTTGAGGGCTAGTTATTGTTGGCCAAACTTATTCAATGGTTCTTATAAATGGGTGAGGAAATGAGAGAAATGTGCCTTCTTCTCAAGAAAACAAAGATTGGTTTCCCTTCCTCTTCAAATTATTCAATTTGATCACCCTTTTTCTCAATGGGGGTTGGATTTCATTGGTCCCATAAACCCACCCTCTAGTTCTGGTCATAAATGGATCTTGGCAGCCACAGATTACTTCATGCAATGGACAGAGATAGTAGATTTGAGAGATGCACTAAAGGCTTCAGTGGTTTATTTCCTTGATGGAATAGTGACCAGATTTGGTGTTCCTTAAACTATCATATCAGATAATGCAAACTCTTTTGTTGGAACTTATATATGCTCTTGGGTTGTTAAACATGAAATATATTTGAGCACTTATTCAAATTAATATCCCCAAGGGAATGGCTTGGCTAATTCCTCCAACAAGAACCTCATTAGAATAATAAATAGGATAACTAAAGAAAACTAGAGGTGTTGGCATACCACGTAAGGACTACCCTTTGGGCTAATAGAATCACACCTAAGAGAGAAATTGGAAACTCACCCTTTATAATGGTATATGGATTAGAATAAAGAATTCCTATTTCACTTGAGTTCCCTTCTCTTTAATTAGCTAATCAATTAGAGCTAGTTAAAAATGATGCTATAATAGTTAGGCTAGCTAAAGTAATGGAATTAGAAGATAAAAGATAGCAAGCTATGCATACGCTTAAGGCACATTAGTAGCGAGTAAAAAGGAGCTTTGACAAGAAGGATATGGTTAGAATCTTCAAGGAAGAAGACCATATCCTAAAGTGGGATGTTGGTAGGGCTGAACTAGGTTGGCACTCCAAATTTGATGACATTTTGAGTGCCCAATATATTATCACCAACTACAAAGAGGCCAATGCTTTTCAAATATCTAGGCCTCATGGTGAAGATCTTCCAATCCCAATAATTGGGATTTACCTTAAACCTTTTTTTTAGAGGAATTTACAGGTTCTATGTACATATTAGAGTAGGTTTCTTTCTTTCCAAGAAGTGCACGTGCATAATCATTTTTGAGTTTCCTAGAGCTCCCTAGAGCTTTTTTGATTTTTTGTTGATTGTAGAATTTTGTGTTGTTGTAGGTAGGATGATGTGTCATTCTCTTTGGTGATTCCATGCCCAATGGATTCCTTAAGGCCATTGATCTATGCTTAGTAGGAAAGCATCCCCTCCTAGTCACCAACAATGTTGGCCTTTTTCCCCACCATTCAGCCCATCACCGATATTGGATCAAAGAGATCTTAAATGGGATATTTTATTTGTAGTGGACCATCATGCTAAGGTTAGTGGCTAAAATTTCGTGTTAGCACAGTTTTCTCTTTGTCAGGATAATTGGCTATAAGATCTAATGGATCTCCTATTTTTGTGAGCTATCTTCCCATCTTCATGAAAGTGCAAGATGTTGCCACATGTCTCCATTATGGAATTTTTTCATAGTGCAATGTTTCAACAAGACCTCAAAGTCTAGAATTATTCCATTTAGTAGAGGGTCTCATCTCTATCAATTTTTTTTAACACAACATGCATTGTGTAGATCAATAGTGGAGATTCAATGGAAGATTAAAAGATCATCATTCATTCTGTCAAATGGAAAGGCATGTGATGATACCACATGTTTCCATTCAAAAATTTCCTCATGTTGCCTTGTTCCTTCAATGCTTTGAAGCCAAAAATTGTATGACAACAACTAGATCTAGCTCATCTTGGAGTCTCTTTGTTGCATCTCAGTTGTCTACTACAAATATAGATGAGCTTCATCAATGACTACATTATAACCTCTTGTTGGGGAGATTACCATGGCATATCCATCATCATTCTTAAGGGCATGATGTTCATTGACTACCATCATTCAATTTTAAGAAAATCAGACACCCTCCCATAGTCAACTTTTCATGTTATCCTTCCCAACAGATTTGTTTGTCCATGACATGCCATCAAGGCTAGTTCTTCAATGCCCAACAACTTCTTGGGCCTTGTTTCCATGGTACCAATGTACTCCATGCCTCTTTAATGCATGAAATGATCAAATCTTTGGTAGTTGGATCTCTTTTATGGTTGGGTTCATTGATTTTGGTTTCTTTATGTCACTTCTAGGGAAGATTGCTCTTCATGATCAGATTCCATTCTGATTCTTAATTATTTCTCTCCTCTACAACTCAAATCCATCATAGTTGGGGTTTGAACATCAAGTTAGATCAGCTTTATGCTTGAACTCCTTAAAAGGTAGTTGTAAATATGTTTTTGGGGTTCTTCTCTATTAGTATTTTTTAGTAGCATTATGCTCTTTAATTTTTTCCTTCCATTAATGAAATATGTGTTCCTTACCTATCTTTCTATCCATTAACTTGTTCATGTTTATTTCCTTGTAGTGAGTGTTTCTTTTCTATTTTTCTCGATTCATATGTTGTGTTAAGTCTTCTAGCAGTTGTTGAATAGTGAAATATCTTTCCTTTCAGCACTTCAATTAGCTCCAAGCCTGCATGTGGTCACTTGGGAATTATAATAGAGTTAAGATTAGTGTATTTTGGGTTTTCATTGATGTTTTGTGCAATCATAGGAAGAGATTGTAACCAAAATTCTATCTCACTGCATCACCCCCCTTTTCCCTTCAGCATTTTAATTTCATCTTTCTCTCTACCTTTTCCTCTCGAGTGGTAGTTCAAGTGCACCTTGATAGTGAGGAAGCTAGCCTTCTCCAAATATTCAACCTCAGAGCACAAGTCCCACACTTGGAGGTTGTTTCCATGTTATACAATGTCACTTGAGGGTCATACCTCAAGCAAGGTGCACATTTTTGTGTCAATAGGAACCAACACCCTCAATCCAAAAAAGAAATGGAGACAATGATCTTCTAGCTTAACTAAGATTTATATTTGTGTGTAACTCATGTTTCCTAAGATCATTATAATTTTGAAAAGAAGAAACTTCTTTCAAACCTCTTTTTATTATGTGTTAGAGGCTTATGTGTACTACTTAAAATTAAGTCAATCATTCTCCAAGATCACAACAAGGACATGAGTGCCAATGTGATGCCTTAAGAATATGTATGAGAGAGCCAAAAGAAAATTGACTTCTACTACTTATTCTACCAATAGTTGAAGGGAAATCTTTAACTAAAATCCTTCCTGTAGACCATCTTATACTAAAAGATATTGTTTGATTTAATTTAAGTTCAATTTAGTGGTATCAAAACTACAACTTTGACAACCTATGAAGATTTTAAGAAAAGAAATGCCAACTCACCTAGTGATAAATGTGGCAAGAAGGTCAAATTAATTATAAAAATATTTGTTGTTGCCTTTGGTCCACTGAAGCAATTGAGGAATCATGCCAATCTTATGCCTTATGAATGAAAGTATCTTTTCGAATAGCACCAATTTGTTCATGAATGAGAGAGTGTAAATTTTTTGCTCTTTCATAAATACAGACTTCTTAAAGTGCCAATTTTTTTTAAAATTCATTTTTTTGTTATTTCTTCAACACTCTTCAATTATCTTTTACTAGCCCAATGTTACTATGAGGCCCTAGTGCAAAGCACTTCAACAAAGCCTCCTTCAATTGGTCATTTTATTTATTTTTATCAATTTATTTATTCATTTTTATATAGACACCAAACATATCTTGTAATTTTTTACTTTAATTATAAATTATTAATCTTTTATAAATTAATAATGTGATTTTATCTATTTATTTGATAGGTATCAAAAGTTGATCTTATATATTTTTACTTTGTTTCTATATTAAATTATTCTATTGTTATTCATTTTAAAAACTTATATCTTTTGACTTTAATTTAATACAAACTAAATTTTATTTTTCATTAGTTAATATAAGTTATAAATGTTAATTGTTTTTTTTTTCATTTTTAAGTTTAAGAAAATTTAAATAGTTTTAATTTTATTTTAAAAATAATTAATAAGTAGCAGTTGCATCTAGGTGTGCCATAGGTATATCAAAAATATGTGGAGGGTAAATTAGGGAAAAAATTTATCATCTTTTGTATACATTTATCTTGGTTCATGAGTTTTGTTTATTGTCTAGTTAGAAATCGATGTTATATTTTATAACAAATTATTTAATAAAGAAGTGATTGGCTCATTTTATTGCCAAGTTAGAAATTAATGTTGTGTTTTATAACAAATTTCTTAATAGAGAAGTGATTGGCTTGTATTATTCTTCCAATGAAAAGAGTGTGTATTAGATCTTAGGTGGTTTTAGATTTATTCTATGATAATTTTGTTTTAATATAATCATATAGTTATATTCGGTATACATTTTTGGCTAATTTGCATTTCATATATTTTTTCTTTTTTTCACTTTGTTACTCATACTTATTCTTACTCTTGTGATATATTGCCATATTTTATTAGCTTTGGTTTCCATATTTAATTTATAGCTTTACAAGTTTTTGTATAACTAATCACTATAGTACTATATTGAAAGAATGAAAGTGTGTTTATTCCTTTTAAATCTCCTTTGTCTAATGACTAACTGAAAATGCTTAAGAAAAGTAGGAAAATTTTGTGATCTTCCCTTGTCTTCATTAATCTTTGTGATCCCTGGTTGGAAATAGATTTTTTTAAATGGTTAATGAGAAATAATAGGATAGCTTATTGATTAGGAATGTGGGGTAATGTTTTGTATCAATTGTGAGCTATATTTGATTGTGAGGCATGGTTACAAATTTTAAGAATATAAGGTTTGTTATAATGTATCAATTTTGGAGTTCATTTTACCATATGAGTTATAGTTGAAAATATAATAGTTTGATGAAATTTGTATCGTATTGATAATGAATTATATTTGACCATATTCAATGTTAACAACTCTAAAATATGACAATTGAGTTTTTGTATATTGCCTATTATGATGTGCATTCAATGACTCCAATACAAAAAAACAAATTCACTTTCTTGAAGTGGATTGGTTTTCAATCTATCAACAACATGAAATACATTTAAAAAAATGTTATCTATGTTTTTATGCAAAGTAAGATAGATAGTAAATGTAAATTATTAAATAAATATATTTATTATTATTTAATTATATAAATTATATTATAAATATTATCTATTTATATATATTCATAAATTTAAAAAAATTGATAAAAATAATATTTATAATATATAGTTAGTTACATATTTTTACATATTAATTTAATATTTTAAATTTTTGATAATTTTTTTTTTTAAAAATATTTTGAGGAGTTTGATTCTAGATTGGGATAATTTTGATTTTATTTTGAGTTTAATATCATTTGAAAGGAAGTTTAAGATCATTCATTTAGTTATTTCTTTGGGTGACTAATTCATTTAGTTATTTCTTTGGGTGACTAATTCATTTATTTAGTCACTTATCTTTTCTCAACCTTTTAACTTTACTAGATAACCAAAGTAGTCATTTATTTTGTCACTTATACTCATAAATAGCAAAAAATTACTAGAGTTTGATCAATTTTAGTCATGTGACCAAAAAATTTAGTCTTGTGACTAAACATTTTGGTCACATGCTCATTTATTTGCAAAAATTATACTAGTATTATTTCTCTCTACACTTTGTCCTTTAGAGTCACATCTCTTTATCTATTGTTGCCTACTTGGCTTCTTCATTCTTTGACATAATGTGTTCCTAGATTGATCACACATTAGTCAAATCGGAAAAAATATAATCACACAAAAAATGGTCACCTAGACTATTAGCCCCCTTCTCAAAAATTTTCTAAATTATTAAATCATTTATGTAGATCAAATCTTCAAAAAACAATTTATTTGATTTTATCCTATAGTTTGACCACTATATCCTAAGTTCCCATTTAATTAAAAGGAACATGTACCCCCTTTAATTAAATAAAATACCCCTTTAACTTCTTATCCTAAGTTGCACACGTAAAGTCATTTTCCCATTTTGAAATTAAAAGAAATACTTTTTGTCTCACATGGAAATACAAAAGTCAGCTTTTTTATTATTGGTGGAAATGATCTTGCACATCGATCATGGAAAAGTCAACTTCCCACCCTTGATTATATCTTCTTGCCCCATGATCTCTATAATTCATACTTCTTTGAAATGGAGAGCTCTCTCCTCATCTAAGGATCAATCTTCTTTGCATTAGTGCTATGTTGTAGGTTTTTCTATTGGTAATCTTGGTGCTTTTGAAGATCTTGTGGCTATACTCTCATTTCTTGCATAGCATACTAGTTTAATCTCACATAGAATTAAATCATAGCTTCCTTTATGCATTAGAATAAGATATTTATCTTAATTAGGAGGCTTGTCACACTCTCATATTTTTATCTTAGTTCTCTTTCTTTGCATCTCATATAGTTTAGTTGTATTTTGCATAGCATTACATGGTAGTTCTTGGACACTAACACCCTTTCTCTTTTCTTAGAATCTCCCATTTCATTATGCACTTGTAAGGGGTTGCATTTCTTAGACTTAACTAAGAGTCATTTTATTTTTATTTGCATTCCTTTGTACTCCATGACTAGAGAGCTCTAAGTCAACATTTAAGGATCTCAATCCATGAGATCTCTTGAATATATTGACTTAGAGAAGTGCACATTTCTACACCAACATCCCTAGGGCACTCTTAGCTCAACTAGATGATAATGAAAAAGAGAGAGCTATATTCTACATAAGTCATACTCTTTTTGGCTATGAACTTAACTATTCCCCTATGGAAAAAACTTGTTTTCTAGTGGTCTTTATCACTTAGAAAATTTTCTACTACATTCTTAGCCATACAATAAAGATTTACTCCAAAATTGACCCATTAAAGTACATGTTCTCATGAATAGCTCTTATAGGGCATCTTGCAAAGTAGGTCATGCTTCTTAGTGAGTTTGACATCTAGTATGTGAATCAAAAATTAGTGAAAGGGAAAGTTATTAGAGATCAGTTGATAGATGCACCTTTAGAAGATGAACATCCTTTGATTATATAATTTCTTGATTAATATCTTAGTTTGATAGAAGAAAAACCTCCATGAACAATTTACTTTGATAGATCTTATACATCTACCAAATAAGAAGTAGGATTTATTTTGGTCACCCCTCAAGGTGATTACATTCCTAAATCCTTCAAAATAAGGATTCCATGCACAAACAACATAGTAGAATATGAGGATCTAATTGTAGGACTTAGAACAACCATTGAATGGAACATTATAGAATTACATGTGTTTGGTGATTCCAAACTCATCATCAAACAAGTCTTGGATGAGTATCAAAACAAAATATTATATTTTATTTCCTGATAAAGAGATGGTTGACAAGATAAAAGAACACTTTACCCAAATCTAGTTCACATAGATCCCATAGCTTTAGTACAAGACTACCAATGTTATTTCTATGATTATCTCACTCCTTAATATTCCACAAGAATATTCAGAGTACCAATTCTTAGTTAAACAATTACAAGATCTTGCTTATGAAAATGATGAATCAACAATGGTTTTTTTTTCTAGTTGGTCCCCAATCCCCTTGGTACCATGAAATTCACACTTACCTCAAAGATGGTATCATCTCCCCCCATCTTACAAACTACCAACACCTCAACCTCATTTGTAGATCTTCCAACTATACTATTGTGGAAAACACCTTATATTGCTGAGGTTATAATGATTCTATTTCTCAATGTCTATACTCAAATGAGGATGAATACACTTTAATGATAATACACACTATAATTTTTAGTGCCCACACAAGTGGAATGGTCATAGCTAAGAAAATCCTAAGGGATGGGTATTATTGGCCTACATTAGAAGATGATACTTGTGAGTTTGTTAAGAAGTGGCTATTGTGGCAAAAGAATGCTAATTTGATATATACACTAGGAGAAGATCTACAATCCATCACACCATCATGGCCCTTTGCATGCTGGGGGTTTGACCTTATTGGGGTAATCACACCCCCATCTTCTAATAGATATGAATGGATCATCACAACTATTGATTATTTCACCAAGTTGGTTGAAGAAGTCCTACTTATCAATGCCATAGGAATCCAATTTTCTAAATTTATCATCTACCACATTATTTTCCACTTTGGTATCCTAGCCACTATCCTTTTAGACCATAGGGGCAATTTTGAAAACCTTAATATGGAGGAACTGTGCTCCTATTTACATAGCCATCACCATTTTTCTAGCCCATACTTTCCACAAGGAAATGATCAAGTGGGGGAAACCAATAAGATGATTCAACTCATAATCCCGTGATTGGTATCTACAAATCAACCCTTCCCTTTGGGCATACCATACTCCACTTCATACATCCATTGGCATGACCCCATAAACCTTATTTTATGGAGCTAAAGAAGTCTTACCAATAGAGGATGAAATCCCATCCTTATGCATATCTTTGCAAGGAAAAATATCTGATGATGACTATAAAGTTTCTAGACTCACCCAGCTAGAACCCAGCTAGATCTACTTGATGAGAAAAGGTAGCAAGCCTATGATGACCTAGTGGTTTACCAAAATAGACTCAAGAGGGAAATCAATAAAAAGGTTCACCCTCATTAGTTTTAAGTGGGTGGCATGGTCCTAAAAGAGAAAATGAAGGTCTAATCAGATAGAGATAAGAAAGGAGATTTTGAGTCTTCTAGGCTAGGTCCATTTGTTGTCACAACATCTTGGCTTAGAAGCATATAAATTATCTATTAGAGAAGGTGATATTTTGAATGATCCCACCAATATCATTTACCTTAAGAAGTTATATGCCTAAGCCACTTAGAATACCCTTCTAGTCCTAAAAAATTACAAAAACATCATAAAAATCCCTAGAAAAAAAAGAGAGAAAAGAGAAAAACACAAAAATAAGCATCTAATAGTGAAAACTTGGCAATTAAAGTGCCTTAGATAGGCTACTTGATGAAAACCTAGCAATATCTTCCATGTTTACTTGGATCATTCTATTATCTATCAAATCACCATAGCATTCCTCAATTAAATTACCCATATCCCCAAGATGTTCCAAAATCACATGATCAAAACACTTGTACCAAATACTATACTTGAAAAAAATCCAAAAATATTGTACTCTATCATGATCTGTATGTATTATAGCTCCAATGTGTATGATATAATCCCAGATCTTCACATGTAATGTAACGTATCTTGTGTACTATATCAATAGCTCTATCACACTATTATTTTCCCTCAAAATATGTACTATACAAATGCATTCCATACAAATATCCCACCCTTATAAATAGATCTTGTACATTGTGATCCTTGTAAATATATCAATCATTTTCCTTATACACACTATCCCCCATATCAGTGACGTAGGGAACTCCCCTTAATGCCATAAACTTATAACATAAACATAGGAATAACATAAAATGTGAGAACAAAATATGGACTTCTTATTTGCACCACAAATGTAGAAATATAGAGTTCATAAGTACAATATGTTAACCCATATGGGCACCTTCATTACAACAATCTACAAGACAAGTTTCCAACTATCACCCAGAGCTATCCTAGACAATGTTTGGGCCTTTCTTAAATAGGAAATTTTATGCAACCCAAGAAAGTTCTAAACATTGAAACTTAATACCTAGGGCCAATAGGCCCTAACAATAGATATAGAGTTGGCCAAATACATCTTTGACAATTATTTTAGATATTTTAGGTGGCCCAACTTTGAAAGGCCATAACTCACGAACCATTGCTCTAATTGGCTATTATAATCACTTTTTGAAAATGCTAGCTCGTGATCTACAAGATCAAAACTGTGCTAGTGCCCTTTCGTTGAGTTTTTGGACCTCATCTAAGCACTCTAAGGCCTCCAATGGTGAGCTTGAAGATTTTTTTGTAAATTGTTCCACCAAAAATTTCAGCAACTTCTCTAATACTTAAGCTTGAGCAATAATATTTTTATGGTAGGTTTACAACTCTAAAATGAACCTTCCTATAGAAAATGAGAACATTCCAAGCTCATATAAAAAACTTACTAAAACTAGTAAGTTCCCATAAATAGTAACCACCTTGTCTACTAGTCCTTATTAAAATGGAAAAGGCTGAAAATAAAATATTTTTGGGTAATGCAAGATTGCCCTTGTACCCAAGATGCTCCTGCATTAGACACCCAAGGTAAATTGAGAAGTGACTTGTCATGTCTCAAGTGTTCAGAGGAAAACCAAGATGGTTAACCTCCTTCTTTACTAGCCATGATGAATCCTCAACTAGTCTCCTTTTCCATTTGACTAGAAATTCCTCATAAGTTCTATTTTTGGTACTTTTCCAACATGATTGTCTAGTATCTCCTCAATCTTCGTTGTAGCCGAACTAGCTATTAGAATGCTCAACTACACTTTTGCAACTTCATCTCCATCACCTCCTTCATAGTACCCTGTCAAATCTAAAATATTAAATACTGGTGAAATATTCAATTCAATAGACAACTCCACTTCATATGCATTTCTAGAATCATGCCTCTTCACTATCTTGCATGGTCCAAACTTCTTCATCTTCAACTTATTATATGTACCCATTGGAAAATGTTCTTTTCTCAAATGAATCATGACTTCATCTCCAATTTGAAATTCCTTATATCTCCTTTTCACATCTTCCTTAGCCTTGTACTATGTATTTATCTTTATGATGTGCTTCCTCACCTCCTCATGGATGTTCTTCAAATGTTCAACAAAATCTTTTGCTTCAACACTACTTATCTCTCCTTTATCCAATTGCCTCCAAAATCATTTCTCAGACTACTCCCACATACAATCTAGAATGGAAATTTACTAGTACTCCTATTGACATAATTATTATATGAAAATTATGCCTGTGGTAAAATCATATCCCATACTTTTGGTTTATCTCCAACCAAGCATCTAAGCAAGTTTCCCAAGCTACGATTCATAGCTTCTTTATATCCATCAATCTATGGATGATGTGATGAATTGAACTTCAAATCTATCTTCAACTTCTTCCACACTGTACACTAGAAATACCCAACAAATTTGGTATCTTGATCTAAAACTATACTCTTTAGTAGACCATGTAATCTCACCACTTCTCTAAAAAACAAATCTGCTATATGAATAGCATCACTAGTCTTCTTGCAAGGAATAAAATGTGCCATCTTTGAAAACCTATCAACCACCACAAAAATAGAATCATACCCATGTCATGTCCTCGGTAATCCAAGAACAAAATCCATGTTGACATCCTCCCATGACTTCTCGAGTATAGGTAATGGTTGATACAAACCTATATTTTGCTTCACTCCTTTTTCCATCTAATATACTCTGCAACTTTGTACAAAATTCATCACATCTTGATGCAACTATGGCTATTAGTAATCTTTAGCAACCAAAGCTATAGTTTTATCTCTACCAAAATGTCTAGCCAATCCTCCACTATGCTTCTCCTTGATGAGATTCTCTCTCATTAAACTTTTGGGAATGCATAACTTGCTTCCTTTGAACAACATATTATCTTGGATCATGAAATCTAACAACTTTGTCCTATCAAGTGTAATTGGTTTTGTACAAGTCTTCCATGTTTCACAAAAATCAAGATCATTTGGATAAAATGTGCTGAGTTCCTTGAACCCAACCACATCTATCTTCATTTCTGTCAGCAAAAGTTATCTTCTACTAAGAGAATCTACAACTTTTTTAGACTTCCCACTCCTGTGTTTCAAAAAAAATGTCTAACTTTGCAAAAAATCAACCCACTTTAAATGCCTTTGGTTCAATTTTCCTTAACTATTCAAATATTGCAAAGCTTGATGATCAGTATACAAAAAAAACTCGTTAGGAAGAAGATAGTGTCTCCACTTCTTTAATACTTGAACTATAGCATAAAATTCCTAATCATAAATAGAATATTTTCTTTTTGCATCATTCAACTTCTTACTAAAATAAGCAATAGGTCTACCTTCTTGACTCAAAATAGCTCCTATTGTAGTACCACTAGCATCACAGTCTACTTCAAACACCTTGTTAAAATTAGGAAGTGCTAAAATAGGTTGCTCAATAACTTTCTATTTCAACAAATTAAAACTCTTATCTGCTCCTACAATCCACTTAAACTCTTTCCTATCCCCTCTCATTATTTCAGTCAAGGTTCCACAAATACTACTAAAACTTCTTATGAACTTTCTATAAAATGTAGCCAGTCCATGAAAAGATCTTACCTCTATTGCACTCCTTGGAGTAGTCCATTCAAGGATAACCTTCACTTTCTCTAGGTCCATTTTTAGACCTTCTCTTAAGACTAAAAATCCCAAGTACACCAAATCCTTCTTTACAAAACTGCACTTCTTTAGGTTTATCAACAACTTTTCTTCCCTCTATTTTTCAAACACCTTGCAAATATGAATCAAATGCTCCTCCAATGTCTTACTAAAGATCAATATATTGTCTAGGTAAACAATGACAAACTTACATAGAAACTCCTCCAGTACCTCATTCATGAGCCTCATGAAAGTGCTTGGTGCATTGGTTAGCCCAAAAGACATGAATAACCACTCATATAGTCCTTCCCTTGTCTTCAAAGTAGTCTTCCACTCATCACCTTCTCTGATATGAATTTGATGGTACCCACTCTTCAGATCTATTTTTGTGAAATACTTAGCTCCACTCAAATAGTCCATAATATCATCCATCCTTGGCAATGAAAATGTATACTTTATTGTGATCTTGTTGATAGCACAAGAATCCATGCATGTCCTCCATTCTCCATTCTTCTTTGGTGCTAATACTATCAATACAACACATGGACTTAAACTCTCTTGAATCAACCTCATTTGCAACAACTCATGAAATTGCCTATTCAACTCTTCACTTTTTGCTAGTGTCATTCTATGCATTGCCTTGTTTGGAAAACTTGCTCCTAGAACCAAATGTACCTGGTGACTAATCTTCCTCACTAGGGGAAATCCTTCAGGCACATTATTTGATACTATATTAGAAAACTCTCTCAACATATCTATAACTTTTGCAGGTACCTCCTCTACTTCTTCTTTGCTATTTTTAGGAATTATATAAAAACACATATGCTCATGCTTCATACCTTTCAGAAACTCTTTTCTATCAAAAAAACATATTCTAGTAGCACTACATAGCTTTTCTTCTTTATCCTTCAATGACTTCAACTTATGTTTCACTCCATCCTTAGTTAGAGTGTAGATATTTGCTCACCCATCATGCACAACATGCCTGTCAAACTACCATAGCCTAACTAATAACATATGACATATGTCCATAGATATGATATCACATATTACCTCATCCTGGTAGTTTCCAATCTTGAACTTCACTGAGCACTGCTCATTGACCATGGCCTTATGGTCATCTTGCACCTAAGCGATATGGAATGGATGCGGGTGTTTCTACCTTTTTAGCTTCATGGCCATCTTGCACCCAAGAAATATGGAATGGATTCAAGTGTTTCTACCTTTTTAGCTTCAACTTGGTGACCATCATTTCTGACACTAGATTGTTAGTACTTCCACCATCAATGATCACATCACAACACTTATCTTTGCATCTACACCTTTTGTGAAACAAGCTCCTTCTTTGTTCAAGTTCATTCTCACCACTTAGCAAGACTCTTCAATTAACTAGGACTTCTCCTCTTTCAACATCTTTAAAATGTGAGGATCTGGCATATTCATCAACATGTGCAACTCTTACCTAAATTTCTATTCTTTAAACTATCCTTCCTTGGTGTTGTGTATATTCAAATGCTTTATGCCCTTCTTCTCTGTAGTGAAAACATTTTCCACGGAAGCCTCCTCTTCCAGATCCTTGCCCTCTACCACTTCCTCTTTGATCTCTATTTTTCTAATCATGGAAATGATTAAAATTGTTTCTCCTCTAGTTTTGACTACTACTTCAAGCCTCATCCTTGTTCTTTTGATCATCATTATGACCACCATAACATCGTCCACCAGATCTTCCACTATTCTTATTGTCAAACTTCTTACTTAGTTTCTCCTCAACTCTTAGGGCAAACTGGTATGCCTCCTCAATACTACTCATTTGAACTAGACTTAGCTCATCTTGAATGCTTGGCCTTAACCCATTAAGATAATAGGTGACTTTTTCCTTATCAACTTGTGCATGGCTAGTTCTAATGATAACTCAGTAGAACTCTTTAGTATACTCTTAAACATATTTTTCCACTTGCTTCAACCCTTGCATTTTCTTCAATAGATCAAGCTCATAATCCATAGGAATAAATTGTCACTTTAGTTTATCTTTCATCCAATCCCATCTCGTGATTTTGTCCTTTCCCTTTCTATTTCACTCCAACTAAACCTCTTGTCACTAGATCTTCACATGTCCCTTTAGTTTTTCCTTTGCAAACTTGACCCTATCAGGATCATAAATATCTTCATACTCAAAGTACTCCTCTAGTTCATTGATCCAATCGATCAGCTTCTCTAGGTTAAGATTTATTGAAAATGTGGGAACCTCAAACTTAGGTCTTTTTCCAATCTTAGAGATGGCCCTAAAAACCCTCTCTTCCTTTAGATTTAGAATTGCCTCTACTTCAGCATTTTCTTCTACTTAATCCTCATCCTCACTTTCATCTCTTATGGGAATATTTGTTCCTCTACACATTTGTTCTTCCAATACTTGCATTTGTCTTTGGAGGGCTTGAAAACCCTCAGGTGTAACACCTACAAATTGTCTGCTATGCTCTCTTTATGGAGGCATTTTCACACTTCCATTGAAACCCTAGTACAAACTACCTCAAAATTGATGATCTATCTACATGATCAGCCCAAACCACAGTCCTAGTGTGAACTACCTTATAGTCTATGATCTATCCACACACTCAAGAACTCTAGCTCTAATACCACTTGATGTAGGGAGCTCCCCTTAATACCATAAACTTATAATAGAAACATAGGAATAATAGAAAATGCGAGAACAAAATGTGGACTTCTTATTTGCACCACAAATGCAAAATTACAAAATTCATAAGTATAATATGCTAACCCACATGGGCACCTTCATTACAACAATCTGCAAGACAAGCTGCCAACTATCACCTAGAGTTGTCCTAGAAAATGTTTGAGCCTTTCTTAAATAAGAAATTTTATGCCACCTGGGAAGGTTCTAGACATTGAAACTTAATACCTAGGGCTCACAGGCCCTAATAATACATATAGAGTCAGCCAAATACATCTTTGACAATTATTTTAGATATTTCGGGTGGTCCAACTTTCAAAGGCCATAACTCATGAACCATTTCTCCAATTGGCTATTATAACCAATTTTCAAAAATACCAACTCGTGATATACAGACTCAGAACATCACTAGCACCATTTCGTCGAGTTTTTAAACCTCATCTAGGCACTATAAGGTCTCTGACAGTGAGCTTGAAGTTTATTCTGTAAATTGTTCCACCAAAAAATCTATAATAACTTGTCCAATACTTAAGCTTGAGAAATCAAATTTTTTTGGTAGGCTTACATCTCTAAAATTAACCTTCCTATAGAAAATGAGAACATTTTGAGCTCATATGACAAACTTAATAAAAATAATAAGCTCCCATAAATAGTAACCACCATGTCTACTAGTCCTTATTAAAATGGAAAAGACTAAAAATAAAATATTTTTGGGTGATGCAAGATTACCCTTGTACCCAAGATGCTCCTGCATCAATCAATCACCAATTATCAACTCATTAGTTTCTGGTCCTTAGTCATCCTCAATAGTCATTCCCATCATGCATAGCCCAATCTCATGTCATCTCACATTATATCAGTTCCTCTAGCTCTCATCACTCCAGACTTTAGAAAGGCCTTATGTGAGATCCTCTATCACTAAAGTTGTCCTTATAATTTTTCTTTTCTTTTGAGTCTAGCTATTAGGTTCTATCAATAAGTCCTTGTAGGATACATCTTCCCTCTTCTCAAACTTGGGTCAAAAGTATTGAGTCTTACTGATCTTTTTGTCACACGGTTATTTTTTGTCAATTCACTCTTTATTTTGATGTTGGATTTCATTTATTTTTCTTGATTATCTTTTCTAAGAAATTTTGTTATCCCCTCCTTAAGTTCACTATGACCATTTTATATCATGGTATGCTACAAATGGGGCAATCAACAAGCAAGGTCTTGATCCATCTTTTTTGTTTTTTTTAGTCTGTGAGTTATTCAAATGTAACCCTTTTATATGCAAACATATGATTATTTATGGTTACATGGTGTACTTTGGAAATATTATTTGATTGTGGGTTATTCAGTATCATTTCCACTCTTCTTCTCTCTAAGATTCATCTATGATGTTGGGTCAATCCTTGTGTGTTTGTTTTGACTCAATCTTATGTAATAATAGTGACAAGACCTTGATGTTCTCATGGAGAATCACATGCTCAAATATTCAATTAGATTTCTTTTTATTCTCCATTTCACAACAAGGAAACAACAAAAATAGCCATTTTTTTATCATTATCAAAATCATTCTATCAACATCTATTCTTCATCTTTATTCCATCTTGAAACCTATCAAAAAAATCATAGAAAAATCCTACAAAGTTTCCAAAATCCTACTCATTCAAGCACCACATCCTAAGGGTTCAATTTAAAAAGAAAAGCCCCCCATTTATCCCTCATGTCCTCCATCTTATCTCACAAATTTGTCTAATTTGTACAACTAATCTCCCCTTGTCTTGTACTCTCACAATGAGAGTATGAGCCACTTTAAAACCTATTTCATCCTTTGTGCATCTTTCATCTCGCCCCAATTTTCTTACTTTTCAAGATATTGTCTAGTCTCATTTTCTCTTTCTATCACCTTCTCGAGGGGGCATCACACAGTATGATCTTTTATCAAGACTGGGGAAATCTAGTTGATTTAAAACCTTATTTGTGTCATCTATTATTTAAAAACATCTTTGAGATGGTGTTATACCACCACTATATCAAAGAGGGGTAAAATGTAGATACCTAAATCTAATCACATAAATTTGTAATCAAATTTAGTCATCTTCTAAAGTATATTTTAATTAAATATTAAATATTTAATTATTTAATTATTTTAGTCTTATCCCCTAATTAATTAATTAATTAGAGTCCAACTAATAAATTAATAGATAACCAATTATCTTTAAATCCCCCTTTGTCTATCAAATTAAATAAATGTGAAACCCATTCAATTTAATCTCCAAAACTACTCTCTATTTAATTAATTAAATCTCTCCAATCACAAACTCATCCTTTGAACCAAAAGTTACCCAAACTCAACTCATGCACTAATTATTCCCCTTTTAACTAAATTATTTATTTATTTATTTAAATCTCATGCACCAAAAATTCATATTTTAATTAAATAATGCATCTATTTAATTAAACCTAATACACTAATGATTCCTCTTTTAATTAAATAATTCATTTATTTGATCAATCTCACCCACCAACATTTTTCTCTAACAAATGATCGCTTCCCAGGTAACTGATCCACCTCACCCATCTTAACTGAAACACATCACCTCATCTTTCATGTCCAAAGTCCCTGTCCATATCACTTTCATAAATTAAGGCATGGTTTACTCTTCCTAACTCAAGCCCAAGTCCACTCTCATGCCACATCTCCCTCATCCACCTCTAAACATAGAAGTCCATCTCCTCCACCTATCTTAGTCAACTCAAGTCTATCTCACATCTCACTCAGTTAACTATCCATCAGTAATTCTTATCTCCTCCTCACCTAATTGCCTATAAATTGAACACTTTTCATCTCACAAATCATCCACCTTCTAAGTAGAATTATTATACCATTTTGAGAAATAATTAATTTCAAAATTCTATTTGGAGATATTTTAATTTCCATGCACTCATTCATGATCATCCATTGTCAAAGTATCGAGCATACAATCGAGCACACATCCATAATCACAACCATATCTACACCTTAAAGAAGTTGCAAAGATACAAGGTTTTCATGTTCTATTATTTGGTTTTCTTTTTGGTCAATCTATTTTTTTTCTTTATTATTAGTCTATGAATTCTTAGTTTACTCTTTGCATTCTTAGCACACTGATTTTATTGCATATAGATTCAACTTCTAGAGTTTCCATTCTCATGGTTTCATCATTTTTTTTTGAGTCATAATGTCTAGTGACTTGACTCTATCTAAGATTCCTTCCTTCCTTGGGGTGTTAATAGCTTGTACATTATCATGTGTAATTAGTGAGGCATTATCCTTTTCTCAATGAGGATTGGGAATGTCTTTCTTATTTCCTATATTCCTTGTGCATGTCCCTAGTCTAGCACCTTGTTCTTCTAGTCCTCGTTTTTCTTTCTCTACTTCTTTTCTTTTTTATCCTAATAGTTATTTGATCCCACCTTGTTCTTGAAGATGTAATAATTTATTTCATATTCTTGTGGATGTTAAAATTGTTCCAATATACTTCTATACATGTTTCCTTATGAACCTCTTACATTTTAGACCTCATTTTGGTTAGTGAATAGTATATAATATTTCTAAAGTTATGTGTTCTAGTACACCATTTTTTGTATAGTATTTTCCTTAGTTCCTTTGGTACCAATTTTCTAATGTTTGATGGTCTATCATTGGTTTCTTCCATGCTTCTTATAACTTCTTTTATGGTTTTGTTTTTTTTTCTTTAGAAAACCTAGAAAATTTGTTCTTCAATATAGCATAATCATTTTTGTTGACAATTACATCCACAATCACATATATTGAGAGTGTGGTAGATTTCCTCTTACCTTTATTTTCTATACTCAGTACCTCAATATTCATCTAAGTCTCTGGTGACCCTTTCTCCTTTTTTATTAGGGGTGATCATTTTGCAAGTTGTGCTTCCATTTATTTGTCATCCATTACTTTAGCCTATGTATCCTTGAATGGATTTTTTGTTTGGTTTTGTATTACCCTATTTGGCATACTTTCTACTTCTTTATTATTTTCTTTAAGAAGTTTTCATCTTATCTCTATGTAAGTGCCAAACCTTAATAGTATTAGACTTCTTGCATAGCTAGTAGCTTCTCTATTTGTGGCTTTGTTGCTTCTTCATTTACTTCATATGGAAAAGGTGTCAACCAGTGGGTCCTTGGTTGCATATCATGAATGATAAACTTATCTATGCTTGTTAAGAGACATTTACCATTCTTATACTTCTCAATTAAACTTCTATAGATTTCGTCTTGTTAATGGATTTAATTTTGAAAGTTTTTTAAATACTTCCATAAAACAACATTACATCTTCATTTGAGTTTCCTATACAACTTGCCTATATGTGTTTTGATAGGTTGAACTTCCTTCCACCTAAAGGGTGGATATCCTAGGAACTCTCCTCTAAGATAGAAGAGTATACAAACCAATTTGGAACCAAACTTCATAATTTGAATTTTATGATCTTTTTGAGCATACCTATTTTCTCCATCATTTGACCATTAACATATCCACTTCAATCAATCATTGATTGGTTGTAAATACCTTGATGTGCTCCATAGATTTCACTACTAGGGATATGGTTTTTCCTACTTAAGTGATACAATTTGTATCCTATTGCCATCACCACAAACCTCACTTTAGGTTCTAGAATCTTCTTTACTATGTACACCTTTTCATTTTGGATCAAATGTATTTTTAAAATTCATATCACTTGTTTTACTAAAATTATACTCATGGATAAGTTAACTATTTTTGCACTGAATCTAGTTACCTTTTATATTGTAGACTTTTATCTAGCCACATGTATTGATCATGGACTCAGCTAAAGAAAACATTTACCCATTCTTTATGGAAGATATCATGTATATCCATTGCTTGTCTTAGGATAGACCTTTATAGTAGTCTATGTTCTTCTTTCAAAACCCATTTTGACAAGAATGATTCATACAAATCACAAATTTATTTATCACCCAATTCTCATATTTCAACATCTAGGTATGCACTTACATCTTCTATAAGTATAACATCATTAGCTAGGGATGATAATTCCCCTTCTTCTACATCCTTTCCTTTCAACAATGTGTCCTCATATCTAGGATCATTGATTTGTTTATTGTCAATCAAGATTACTTTGTTAACCTCCTCAACCATTCAATTCTTTACTTTTAACTTGTTTTTCTTTTCTCAATATATCTCTTTTTATTATTTCTTTTGTACTTCATTATTTTCTTAGTCAAAGTTCTTCATAGATTTCCTTAGAAAACTAGGGTTTTACAATCTTGAAAACATGAGAGATTTCAATATTGAAAATTGATAAATGAGTTGAAAGGAATCTATTTATGTCTAAGAATTATAAGATTAGGGTTACAAAAGTTGGAAAAAGCTTCACCTACCACTAGACATGAGTTATTAATGCTTTCAATCCATTAAGAAATGATCATTTTTCACCTGTTATCCTATTAGCTATAGGTGATGCACACTTAATAGTGATTTAGTCACTTAACATTATGAATCATCACAACACGACTTACCAATTTAGACTAAGGGACCAATCTAGAGCTCTTCTTTTCTAAACACTTTAAGTTATGGCATAACTTAATTGTCTGTGAGGTCTCATCAATGAATGGTAATCTTGTGACCTCATCAAGATTGACTTCCTTTACTTCTTGACTCTTCTTCATCCACACTTTGGTGAATTCCTTTTCATATTCCTCTTTGCTTATACTTTTGTTCTTCCCTTTCCTAAAAGGGGACTTTCTATTTAGTCTTCTACCACTTATAAAATCTATTACAAGATGAAAAATATTATGACATTGGTGACATGTCACTCTGGTACCTTTCCATGGTCTAGTATTGTTTCTTTGGTTCATCCTCAACTTGCAGTGAGTTATCTTATGACCATTATTCCCACAGGTTGTGCAGATTTGAGTGGGGAATTTATCCCTTTTAGTGAGATTCCTAACTTTGGAGATGACTGGTTATATCTTGATCTCAATATGTAGCCCTCAACTCTATGCTCATATTTATTACAATAGTAGTAGTTTCCATCTATTCTCTTCTCATTAAAATGTCATATGAATTATTGAATTGTGTAGCCATATATATGGCAATTATTGCAGTAACCATCAAAGGTACAATTCTTGATAGGTGTTATCTTCTTAAACCAACACATTCTTGATGTGTGTCACTTCTAACCATAATAATAATAGGTAGGTTTAGCAATTTTATTACCTTTTGGAGATGTGCTTCTTGACCTTTAGTGGTTTAGGTTATCTCCTCCTGAGGTCTGTCCTTCTTTAGTCGTGCTATCACTTATGCATTTATGATTGGTGGTACTCTTGTTTCTCCTCCAATCTTATAGTTGTTCATTGATCTTTTCTAAGATCTCATTGAACTTTCTTAGCTTCTTGTTCCTTTCATTTGTGATCCTTAACTCTTTAATCAGCTTGAACACCTATTTAGTTAGCTAAATGAAATGCTCTATATGAGGATGGAAATTATCCTTTCTCTTTTGAAATAATTATGCATATTTTCTTATTTTTGTTGCTTCAACTTTATTTCTAGATGAGATGGCACTATGTTCTTCTTCTTGAGATTTTCTTACTTCTCTTGCTAAATCTTCTTTATCTCTCCTCATAACACAATATTTTCATTCAAATTTTCATTTTCAAATATTTAATCATATATGCCTTAATTATAATTCTTAGATCTACTATGATCTTCTATTTTTTCTGACATCTTGGATTTCACTTAACTTCTTCATTATATTTTTTCTTGTTAGTTAATGACTTTCTCAAGTTGTCCATGAAACCTTCAATATTGTTTAGTGGTTCATTAAATTACTTCTATAATCTAAAGGTTTCCATTAGATCTCCCCTTAAGCTATGTCACTTATATATTTTGCACTCTTATACCAATTTTTGGTCTCAACTAGTACTAAGGGGGGCATGAATAGCATAAAATTTTCTACTAGTGAACTAAGATATCATAGAGTATATTCTTAACAACAATTATCTTAGTAGTGATGCAACAATAAAAGTATTTATGTAAAAGAAAACAAACTCACACACAAATTCATACATGAAGTGACACAATGATTTTATATGTGGGAACCCTTGATGAGAGGATGACAACCATGGTGAGATTAGTATACCTACTAGCCCATATAATGTATGTGAAGGGTTATCTAGTTAGGAGCTACAATTAATCCTAGAAATAAATTCTTCTAGGATAGCTTATAACCTATTTGGATTATAAAAGCATGTGAAAGATACCTAGTTAGAGGATTTACAAATCTCTTTTTGAGAGATACCTTTTTAGAGGATTTACAAATGATTTCTATTGAAGCTTTCCATATCAAGAACTTACAAATAGTAGAAATTGTGAGAAAGGAATCTAAGTTAATGATCTATAGATAAAATCATCTTTCCTTGTTGATAGATGTTGTGTTTCCTTGAAGATGCACTGATCATCTTCCTTACTCTTATTTCTTCATGTCTACTTCAGTATCACTTTTATCTTTTTGTTCAGAATATCTTATATTTAGTTACACTATTCTTTGTAGTTGTGTTTGTTACTATCTTTCACTTCAAAAAAAAATATCAATACTCTCTTGATAGTGGTAGCAACTAACAACAATAAAAATTTCACTAATGAATTCTATAGACTTCTAAAATGTCAAGGCATATTTACCCATAACAAAATCTTAGTCAATTTCAAATTTCAAATTTCAAATTCATGCTTGAGTTGTTCAAAGAAAACCTATGACACCTACTAGTAAGGTTTAGATTGGTATCCCTTCTAGTCCATCTATGAGCCTATATGTAGCCTTTGTCCCTATTGGTTAACAATTTGTTCTCTTATTAAATTTTATAATCTTGACTCTTTGATACCCAATGATTGGAGAAACAAAAGGATGTTTACCGGCGAATAGGTCAGTGTATGTAATCTATCACTGCCCTCTGAATTACTAAGTATAGCTCCCTATGATCCCTGCAACAATATGTAAAGAATATTTTTTTATATGATACAAAATTCTTGATATTATAAGCTCTTAACCTGAGAGCAATGAAGGATAACCAAATTGGTTCTAAGCATAAACAATTCAAGCAAGACATGTATGAATAACCTATCACACTCAATGGAATGATTACAATAGATTATCTTGATATTTTCTAACTTCTAATTCTATTCTAAATGCAAAAGTGGGAAATAAAGGATTATACATATGAAGGAAAGTGGAATTTCAAACTATTAGCCTTGACAAAAATGGAATTCAATAAGTATCCAATAGATTCACATACATTATTCTTCAATTTACAATGAATTATGTAACATGTATGAAACTATCAAGAGAAGATAAAATTATATATGAAACAACAATGGAATTATTGTACTACAAATATCAAAACAAAGTGGAATCCATCTAATTATTTACAGGATCATGCATAATTGTCTTTTAGCTCTAAGTTCAAAGCTATCTAATGTGTGGAACACAAAACATGAAAAGAAAATATTGTAAGTGGAATTATAGAACCACTCACTCCCAAGTTTTCCAACCTTTGTATTATTAGAAGAAAATAAATCTATAGTTTTCTATCATTTCTTAAATCTAGCAGAGCAACATTCACATTAAAATGAAAATAAAATATGAAATTATCCAATCTATATCATGATATGAGCACATCATATCCATTCTATTGATGATTCTAAAACTATGATATTCCTAAAAATACACCATGACTATTAATCTTCATGCAATCTTAGAAAATCCTATAAAAATAATTTATTCTTCATTTTTTGTCATTTCATACCAAATTCATATATTTCATATTCCAACGGCCACTTCAATTTTGAACTTCAATCATCGATCTCAAATCAAATGGCCAATAGCATGCATTCTTCCATTTATTTGACTTGTCAATTTTAGTTTTTGCCACCTTTGACTGTGTTGTTTGCCATTTTTGTGTTTTTGAGTGTTCATTTTGTATTCAAATCAACTGATTTTTTTTTGACTTGTGCTCATGATCTATATATTAATCTTTAGCATAAGTCTTTGATGCCCTCTACTACATTTTCTCTATATATGCTCATGATTTCTTTGTTCTACGTGCATTACACCTTTAATAGAAAACTTGAACATAGAATTAGGGTTTCTCAAAGATTTATAGGAATTCTTTCATGAGGGACTGCCTCTCAACATGAATCTGTTTCTTTAGAATCATTAGGAATAAGAAAATATGAATTAACAAAAAATATAGACCTTCTTCTCATTAGGATAACACATAAAAAACCCTCAAAACCCTAATTACCTAGCTTTGGACTAATGCATTTCTCACATGCTTTCCTACATTATGTTAGCTCAAAGGAATGATGAGAAGAAAAATCATCCTATAGGTAATCTAGATTCAAACTCAAGAAATTGACACTTGACTTGACTCAAAACCTAAAGCAAAAAGATATGACTAGAACTTGGACAACAACTTGCTTTGTCTGGGGATTTAAGCATGATAATGCTTGAAAGAATCCAAGAAATCTCTAGTTCCACACATAGGGGTGACAACATGGAAGCAAAAAGAATGGGCTAAACTAGGAAAACAACAACCACTAGCTAAGAAAGTAAGAAACTAAACTAAGAAAATTGCATGAAAAGGAAAACTAACCTAGCTATCTACTATATAGGGGTTACCTATTTTCAATTTTGCATTTGATACAACTTCAGATCTTGCCCATTATAAGAACATGGTAGGGCTTCTCTAGTAGGATATGCTAATTTAAAAGAATTATTCTAGTTCACCTGTATGATCTAAAAAGTTCCTTCCCACAAAGACTAGAACTTTGTATGCATACCCTTTTGCTCATGCCTCTTATCCCATAATAATACCAAATCACCTTCCATAAATTTTCTAGGCCTTTCTCTTCTATCAAATAGTTTATTTATCATTCCTTGATGTTCAACGATCTTATCCATCATCTCTTCTCTTTCTTCTTGCAGCTTGGTGAGATATAAGATCCTCTTCTCTAACCCATCTTGGAAAACATCATCTTTAATTGAAATTTTCAATTTACAAGCAACTAGTTCTAATGACAATGGCAAATTAGCTTCTACTCCATATACCAATTCAAAAGGTGATATCTCGATAGCCATTTAAGGTGTGATCCTATCAGCACATAAAGCATCATGAATTTTCTTATGCCAACCTTTCTAATTGTTTGAAACCAATTTCTTCAAAATATTAATCAGATTTTTATTATTGGATTCAACCTACCCATTTCCTTGAGGGAAATAATCAGAGGAATGTCCAAATTGAATACCATGATCATAGCAAAATTCAATTATCTTTGAAGAAGAAAAATAAGATGCATTATCCATTATTAACTTCATAGGAACTCCAAACCTAACCAAAATATGTTCTTTGATAAATTCACATACCACCTATGAGGGAGTCTTCTTCATTGGCTTTGCTTCTACCTATTTACTAAAATAGTAAGTGGTAGTGAATATGTATGAATGTCCTTGTATAGAGGGAGGATTAATTGGGACTACAAAATCTAAACCCCATTGATGAAATGGAGCTTCAATTATTACTAGCCTAAGAAGTAAGACAACAAGCTAAGGTCTACCAATAAAAATCTTGCATTTCTCATAATTATCCACCCATTTATATGCATCTTTAAACATACTAGGCCAATAATAACATTGTCTCAAGATTTTGAATGTATTAATAATGCTAGAAAGATGTCCTCCACAAGCTTCATCATGAAAAGATCTTAACAACTTCACCTATTGTTCCTTATCAACACATCTCATAAATGTTCCATCAATAAATCTCTCATACAAGACATCATCATGAATTACATATTTCAAGGATTTAGTTTTTAGATCTCTCCTTTTCTTAGTAGTAAATCTCTCAGGGCACTCACCATATGTCAAAAAATATGCAATGTTTGAGAACCAGGGATCTTGAAGACTTATAATAAGAACCTTTGGAATATCTTCTTCTTTACATTGTTGGTTCTCTGCCAAGGCTTTACAAAGTGCATTCCCTCTTAAAGGTTTGGTCGGCAATCTCTATATCATATTCTTGAATTTTGGCTGTCCACACTCCTCTGTTATTGAAACCAACATCTTGTTGTGTCAAAATACTTTTCACTGCAAGATCCAACACATATATTATTGAATGAGAATGCAAAACATAAAATCTAAAATTCCTGAGGGCTCTCAGGACTACAAATGCATGTTTTTCCATTTGAGAATATCCCAGTTCTTGATTTTTCATTGGTATACTCATGAAAGCTATTGGGGCTTGTATTTTCTCTTTATATTCTTGCATCAATATAGCTAACATGGCATGCTTTGAAGCATAAGAGTAGATGATGAACTCTTTGGTGTAGTCAAGATGAAGAAGCACAAGGGTTTTAGCAATAGTATCCTTGATATTCTCAAAGGCCTTTTCCCCAGCATCACTCCATTTGAAAGTTTTATTTCCTTTCATCATATCAACTATACATTTAACTATTTTAGAGAGATTGAGAAAAATCTTCTTAGCAATTGGCCAAAGAAGGACTTCACTCCAATTTTACTCAATGGTAGACTTAATTTTTGAATATCTTTAACCCTATTTGGATCAATCTTCACTCCTTATTGAGATACAATATGACCAAGCAACTTGTCTTCTGTAATACAAAATAGTAATTTCTTTTGGTTTAAAGAGATACCGTGCTCTTTGCATCTTTGTAAAACCTTTTCTAAATCCCTGATATGATCTTTTCTCTTCTTGGAAAAGACTATTAAATCATCAATATATATGACAATAATTCTATGTTTCAAACCTTCAAAAGCCAAATTCATTCCATGTTGAAAATTTGCTCCTACATTGATTAAGCCAAAATGCATTATATTGTATGAAAATGTACCCTGTGGTGTGGTTAATGTTGTCTTGAACTAATCTATTTCATTTACCTAAATTTGATTGTATCCTAAAATTCCATCCACCATGGACATCATCTCTGATCCTACAGTTGTCTATAAAAGATGGTCCATATTAGGGAGATAAAAATTATCCTTCAGTGAGGCTTGATTTAAGTTTCTAAAATTTACATAAATTCTTATTTTTCCATTTTTTTCCCTCACTAGTACAATATATCCACCCATGTGGATTGATGACTTGCAACATTTCAATAATATAATCTTGGCCTGCAACATTTTGTCAATTTCTTTGAAGATTTCCCCTTCAACTATAGGATTACAATTTCTCTACTTCTTATTGAATGGTGTTGCAAATGGTTTAAGAGGGATTTCATGTTTGAACTTCTTACCCATGAAATTATTTAGGTCTTCATAACTCCAAGCAAAAACATCCTAAAATTCAATAAGTAATTTCTTGATCTCTATCCTATCTTCTGGTGTGAAACATTTTCCTATGTTTATCATCTTGGGCCTAACTTCTATCCCTATGTTAATTCCATCATATTCACCATAGATATTTCCCTTCTTATCTCTTTCTCTCTTTATAAATGCATCATGCCTATCAAAACATTTCTCTAAAGAGATTAAATGAGGTGGAATCTTACTACCTTTCAACTAAATCACATCAGATCCTATCTTCTTTTCATCTCCTTCCACTGAATCATCACCTTTTGCATTAGTGCTTCCTTCAAAATAAAAAATTCAAAAGGATCTTCCCCTTTAATGAATTTTAGTATTTTTTTATCATCTTCAAATACCTACCACGAATCCTCATTATTAGGGACATTAGGCTTGAATAGAACTTCTACTTTATAGGTTTGATCTTGGAAATCAAAGTGTGGTAAGAGAAATGATGTAGAGACTACCAAAGAATCAGCTCTTGAATTGAATTTTCTAAGTATTGATGTAATTAAGAAGGCATCAAAACCATCAATTTCATCCCACACCCTACTATGATAGTTTCTTAATCTTGAATTCTTCACTACATATTGATTTATAACTTGTCTTACTATCAACTTTGCATCTCTTTGTGCTTTAAGAATCTTGAAAACCTTTTGGTTTTCTATCATTATACTGAGAAGGATATCTTCATTTTCTAAAGCATTATTAGTGTTTTTGAAATCCAATTTATAAGAAAAAAATTTATTTCTCCATCAGATGATATCAACACCACACTTGCACCTAAACCAACATTTCCACAACTACCATCAAATTCTAGGGTCCACATTTGATCACCTTTATTTTTTTCTAATTCTTCTAAGATCTTAGGGGTACCAGAGAACAACACATAATTTCCAAAGTACATTTCATGATACAATATTTGAGATCTAGGATCATCTAATTTCAAAATAGTAAATGTTGCTTTCTCCTTTGGTTCTAGCTTCACCTTTTTGTCTTCAACTTGTATATTAGCACTAGACCAATCTAATTTTATTCCTCCCCCCATGTCTTTTCAAAAAAATCTACTCAAGAGCATTCCATAGCTTGCACAGATGTCTGCTACTAGAATGGTAAGTTTTAATCTCTTAGAGGGGTAAGTAGTAAGGGAAACTTGAGCATCCTTAATCTATCCTAGCAATGGTACTTGTTTGGCTTCCATTGAGTAACATCTACCAAAAGTTTTAGTCAATGGGAGTCCTAACTCTTTTCCAATTGAAGTAGGCATCACATTATCAAAGGCTCCTAAATCTATGATGCAATTACTTAATCTATTTCTATTGATGAACAAAGAAATATAAAAAGGATCTGGCTTTTGATTTGGGTAGATGGGTAAAATAGTGGATTCTTCTTCTTGAAACAATCTATGAATTGCAAAATCTTCATTATCGAAAAAAGCTCCACTACTACTAGCCTTATTATGATGTTCAACATTGGCATTAATATTAGCATGATCTATATCTTTACTATTGTAATGCTCAACTAATCTTTTCAATTGATTAGGATTAGATTTTAAATAATCCAATGGAGATATCTAAATTCTTGTTTCTTTACAGTATTGTACTATGTCAAATGAATTAGTAGACCTACCTTTGTACTCCTTTTGTGAAGATGAAGTTACTATGCCACTATCTTTAACAAATTTATTTGATGGTACATTATTCTTGACAAGAACTAAGTTGTTGTTCTGATTTTTGTTCTTTTGAGCTCTGGTCATTACTGTTAATTGAGGTCCTTCTAGAGTAGAAAAAAATCACCTCCTATTTTTGAGTCTGATTCATACTCTAAGAAATAATTTCTAGAGTCACCACAAGGAGCATGATCATCCTCACTTTCAAGATATCCAATTTTTTGTTCTTTTTTATACACCATCTATTTATATCTTAATATATCTACATGTATCTTCATCATGATCTACTCTTAAGTGAAAAGAATACATATTTTGTCTTTTTTGCAGTAGGTTCAATTGCTAATCTCTATTATATAGGTGGTATTTGAAAATATTTACCTCCATTTGGATTTCTATAACCTTCCTAATGAGGTTGATAAGTAGGTCTATTTCTCATTAGACAATTTTTGAAGCATGGTTTCTATAGTATTGAAACTACTAGTTGTAGTGCTCATAGTTCTAGATTGAAACTCTCTTTTCTACTTACTAGAGGCTATCATTTTATTCTCCATCTCTATAGCTAGTGTTTGAGTAGCTCGCAAGTTGGCTAAATTTTCTCTTCTAATCTGGTATCCTAGACCAGGCACCATGGAGCTAATGTAGAATTTTTTCTTATTGTCATCAATAGGTGCACTTGCAACAAGAACTCTTTTGAGAAGTTTATTGAATTTTTCTTTTAAATCTCTCATAGAAACTAAGGTTTCTTTATTTATTTGTGCCAATTATAATAACAAGGTTTGTGCATCTTCTATGCTTTTGTATCTTTCTTCAAACCTTTGTTTCATGGTGTTCCAATTTGTGATGTACCTTGAGGTAGGTCTTGAAACCAATCATCAACATTGTCTACCAGTGTATCTACGAACACTCTGACAACTACATCCTTATGTTGTGGATTTACTACACCACAATTTTTATGAAAAGAACCTAAGTGTTGTTCTATAGAGGTGGTACCATCACCATTAAATCTTGGGAAGTTCTTCCTTGATGCTCTTGGAAAATCATTATTATTTGTAAGGGAAATAGGACCAATAGCATTCCCCTATGGTTGTGTCATGACTATTGGTGCAATATTTTGATTTTTCTAAAAAGTAATAGAAAGTGGAAGTGTTGCAACAATCAACAATAAAGCATGAAAGGTAGGAGGAATGCAATTCCTAGAAATAGGTGGAGAATATGATTGACTTCTCTATGTTCTATTTGGAGGAACAATTATAGACAATAGAGTATCTTGAAGTTGTTTGGTTATAGATTCCCTTGCATGTGTTCTTCCTATTCTATAAATTAGCCTTCTAGGATAGGAAAGTTAGCCGTCTTGAGCTCTTCATAGATTGAGTCAATCTTTCCTTTCTCCTTGGAACTCCTAGTATATTTGGCATCCAGAGTGCATCAAATGTTCAAGTAAATGGTATTCTTCAAATTTATCTTACTAGTCTTCAACTTTGGATTTACTTCTTTCTTCAGTAGGTTGAGGCTGTAAACTAGTTTCAAGTTCTTATGGAAAACTCCTAAATACCACAAGTCCTTTCTTGCAACTCAAATACATATTTAGAGTGTAACTAATTATGTAGGAAAATTATTTAGAACTTTCATTTGAATTCTCCATAGTAGAGTCACCAAAAACTATTGGTTAATAGTTTGTTCTCCTATTAGATTTTATAATTTTGACTCTTTGATATCCAATGTTTGGAGAAAAAAAAGGATGTATACCAACAAATGGGTCAATGCATGTAATCTATCACTTCCCTCTAAATTTTTAGGTACAACTCCCTATGATTCTTGCAATGATATGCAAAGAATATGTTTTTATGTGATTAGAAATTCTTGATATAATAAGCTCTTAACTTGAGAGCAGTAAAGGATAACCAAATTGTTTGTAAGCACAAACAATTTAGGCAAAATGTATATGAATAACCTATCATACTCAATGTAATTATTGCAGTAGATTATCTTGATATTTTTTGACTTCTAATTCTATTCAAAATGTAGAAGTGGGAAAGAAAGGACTATTAGCCTTGACGAAGATGGAATTCAACAAGTATCCAATAGATTCACATACATTATTCTTCAATGCCCAATGAATTATCTAACATGTATGAAACTATCAAAAGAAGAAACAAAATTATATATGAAATAACAAATGGAATTATTGTACTAAAAATATCAAAAGAAAGTGGAATCCATTTGATTATTTATAGGATCTTACATAATTTTCTTTTAGATCTAAGTGCAAAGCCATCTAATGTGTGGACCACTAAACATGAAAAGAAAATATTATAAGTGGAATTATAGAACTATTCACTCCCAAGTTTGTTGACCTTTGTATTATCAGAAGAAAATACATTTATAATTTTCTATCATTTCTCAACTTTGGTAGAGCAACAATCACATAAAAATGAGAATAAAATATGAAATTATCCCATCTCTATCATGATATGAGCATGTGGTATCCCTTCTATTGATGATTCTAAAACTATGATATTCCTAAAAATAGACCATTACTGATCATCTTCATGCAATCTCAAAAAATCCTGTAGAAACTTGTTTATTCTTTATTTTATGTCATTTTGCTCCAAATTCATTTATTTCAAATTTTAATGGCTACTTCAATCATCGATCTCAAATCAATGGTCAAGATTAAATCATTACAACCACCTTTGCATTTTCCTCCATGGTAATGATGTGATTATATTTAACCTTTTTGCTGGGTTCATCAAGTACACATGTAATAAATTCACTTTCCCGCATTCACTAAACTTTGATCATTTTTCAAAAGTGGGGAAGCACCAGGTGTTGATCTTCTAAAATCTAATAGTTGATAAAAAAGACTGTAACTTTATTTTTTAATTTATAACATGAGTCCCTCTTTCCAACTAGGCACATCGTGGCATACATGTGACAATAATTTATTACTTAGAAACTCTGACATTGGACCTCTTTTCTTAGTGGTACTTCATAGAATGTAATTGGCCCCTTAGGACATGTGTCAAATCATCACTTTCTTGCACTGTCTAAACCTTGTATATCTTCATAAAATAAGAAAGTGAGCACCGTAGATCAGACGAGATCAGACGATCCTACAAAACTCACCCACCTCTATCATTGTTAGAGAATCTAACCAATCATAACATGCCACCTTGGCCTTTATTCTAACAGTTCTCTTTTGTGGCTCACAAACTAAATCTAGCCCTATGGCTCCACATGTTGAACCATCACTTCCCTACAATATGTAAACTTCATGCACCTTTATAAAGCAAGAAAGAAACATTTGTTGATCTCGTAAGATCTAATGAATTAAATGCATTCTCTTTTAGTTTAACATTTAAATGGGACTTAATTTGACAAGTAAGCATTTAGAATTTTCAAATGGAAAATAGCATGCATTCTTCCATTTATTTGACTTGTCAATTTTAGTCTTTGCCACCTTTGATCATGTTCTTTGCCATTTCTACATTTTTGAGTGTTTACTCTAAATTCAAATCAATTGATCTTACTTTTGACTTGTTCTTGTGATCTATATATTAATCTTTAATCTTAGTCTTCGATGTCTTCTACTACATTTTCATTGTATATGCCCGTGATTTATTCATTCTACCTACATTATGCCTTTAATGGAACACTTGATCATAGAATTAGGGTTTCTCAAATATTTATAGGAATGCTTTCATGAGGGACTACATCTAAACATGAATCTTTGTCTTTAGCATCATTAGGAACAAGAAAATATGAATTAGCAAAAAATATAAACCTTCTTCTCATAAAGATAATGCATAATAAACCCTAATCACCTAGCTTTGGACTGATGCATTGCTCACATGCTTTCTTGCATTAGGTTAGCTCAAAGAAATGATGAGAAGAAAAATCATCATATAGGCAATCTAGACTAAGGCTCCAGACATTAACACTTGACTTGACTCAAAACCTAAAGAAAAAAGATATGACTGAAACTTGGGCAACAATCCTTGTGTCCTATTGCTTCAACTTGTATCCCTATCTTATTAATTCTAACTGACCTTGTGTCATTTCACATCCTTGGTGACTCATCTTTAGATTTGTGATTAACTAACCTTATTTATTCTTGTTGATTGTGTGATGAAGAGCATCATACAAATCAACCAATCATTAGGATACATGTTTATCCCTTCAAAATATATGAAATAATTTCATTATATAGAGGCATCTCATGAGGCAAAACGAAACATTTTCTAAAACAAAAACATCAATTCTTCTCCGCTCACATATCCTAATTTCTATATATGATTCCTTTATTCATAAATTTTAATCCTTAATTTTACTTTCCAAACCCTTTGGAGGAATTTTTCCAAATTATCCCTTTTAACTCATATCCAAATTTGATACCCATCTAATAAACCAATTACAAGTTATGGTCTTTTTATCAAGACCCATTTTCTCTGTTATAAACTAGAAACAAAACTATTAACCCTTCCTAGGGCATCAAATAACTTGCCCAAAATGACTCCAAATGAAACCAAACCAATTTCAAATTGATCCTATATAAATATAGTTTCATAATATATAAGCCATTAATTTTTCCAATACATAAATCATTTTAGAAGCAAAAATCTTTTCCCACAACACCATTGACAATATTTAAAAACTAGTTTTCACTCAATTTTTCATAACTTTCACAAATATAAATGAAAATGACTCAAACCAATTGGAAATGAAAGCTAGTTCACATATCTTTCCGATACACACACACACACACACACACACACACACACACACACACACACACACACACACACACACACACACACACACAATTTCATCCAAATGTTTATGTACCAAGCATTGCAATCTGACTATAGTTGGGCATCCTCAAATTGGCAATTTACAAGCTTTGCCAAAACTTGCATAACTTTTTCATTTCTACATTAAATAAATTAAAACCAAATCAAAAATAAATTTTATTCACCAATATATCTACATATACAAATTTTACATGGTTTCTAGGTTGCACATGGCCATACAAGATATGGAACCAATACTTAAACTGAAAAACCAATCAAAATAACAACTTAGAATATTAAAAAATTTGTTTCAAAATCTATCTCTTCCTTTCACTAATTCTCTAGATTGACCATACATCAATTTTTATAGCTTTTTTGGTCAATTTTTATAGCTTTTTTGGTTGGTTATAACTTCCAACCCACCTTTTAAACCAACCCATTACATTCTTTTAACCCTTTTGCATTTTTGACAACATTTTATGCATTTTTACATTACAACTTTCATACAAACCCAACCTAGACCAAAATTATGACTCAAATGACTTTAGATAGATACCAATAGATCCATTTACCTATTAAATAAATATTTTTACATTAATTATCATATTAGGACCTCCTTTTACAATTTTGACCACTTATTACCAATGGCTTCTCTACCCTTTACATCTTGACTTAATAGACTCAAATACATTATAAATGGCTCAAATAAATTTAAATATATCACATAAGATATATTGTCCTCCTTGTGTTATTATTTCATAGGTGCTCTTGCGCTATACTTCTAACCTTGAAAAGTTTCCAATTCCCTTGGTAACATGGAATCAATAATCTGCAAGAAACAAATTAGACCAAAAATCTTCATCTTTAACTTCATTTGCCTTTCCCTCTTCATGTCTTTATCACCATCATATTTTTTCTTAAGGACATAGGACAACCCTCAAAATCACCTTCTCAAATACTCCTATAAGTGGAGCATTAATGGCTGCAACTTCCATGGTGCCTTATCAATCAGAGATCCACCTTTACCATGCTTCTTCAAACTCATCAAAGGCAATTCTCCATGTACCTCACCTAGGAGTCCTCCTCTTTGCCTCTCTCCCTAGCCTCTTGGAATTCATTGGACCTTCTCATGGCCCTTGATAGAACTTCCATATCTATCAACACAATGTTGGGATTACAAATGGGAAATGTACACTTTTGAAAAAAGGGGTGGGGGGTGGGTGGGTGAGTGAATCAGAAGTACTGAACTCTAACCAATAAAACTTTTTTTAACTTTAAAACATTGCATTCTTAAACATATAGAAATGATATGTAAAGAAAATGCATCCACATAAATACTTGACACTAGATATGATTACCTAGAAAACCTCCAATGAGAAGGTAAAATTGGGTTGGGGATGACACCCAAAATTCTTCACTACTACAACAATAAAGTTCACTTGTTAAGGTTACATATTTTGACCATTCTCATGATCTTCCCTATGAAAGGCTTTCCCTATTAAAGGCTTACAAAGGATTGTTAGATCCTACCCTATTAAAGGTTTTTAACACCCTATCAAAGGTGTGCCTAGCTAAAGGACTTTAGAACACTCACTTGGAATGTCACCTTGTTAAAGGATTTCTACCTTGATACAAGGATTTAATCCTGTTGATACAATTGTTAGAAAGTATAGTAGAATGTTTGATTTAATACACTTACAATCTTGTATTGCTGATTTAAAATCCCAATTCAGTTCATCTCGATCCTCTCTCATCTGATATGAAATTTTTATAACCTTGATCCTTTGTTTTGCTAACTAATTTTGTTATTCACTCTTTCTTCTAAGTCACCTTGATTGTATGCTGATCAATTCACCCATTTCACTACTATCATCACCTTCTTGCATGCATTCTCTAATGTTCTCTCATACACACTTAATTATGGGGATTTGTCTCCCTTTAGAAAAAAATTGGTGGCTTAGGGTTAGGTATGAATCTACAATTGAGATTCATCCAACTTTTTGCTTAATTCCCTCCTTTTAAAAATTGGTTGCATGTAGATCACATAGCTAATCCAAATAGATTCGATCTTATCTCTAAGCTTCAAGATCTATCCATGAGTTGGCATGCAAATGGTTTACATAATTCTTTGTGCCTTTACAAACTCTTATGTCAATTTTGTGTTGCTCAACACTAACTGAAATTTTTTCTAGCTCGGCACCTAAACTTGCTCGACATCTATTATTCACTTAGCACTTTAAAATTTCTCAACATTGTCTATTTTCTTGGCACTTGAGTGACATAGAACTTACTATATTTTTGACTTGGCACCTATTGCGACTTGGCACTTGTATATATTATACTTGGTGTGTTGCATAAAAATGTACCTAAGGAAATAACACTAAGCAACTAATGCACATTCCTACATTATCATGCAAAACTTCAAAATATGAAAGAAGACATGTAAATGAACAACATGAAAAAAAAAAGAGTATAAACTATCAAAATATCACTATGCAAACCTCATGAAACCATCAAGTGTAGATGATTTCTTTGCTCATTAGATGTGGTTTCTCACTATTCCTGCAACATAACAATGAGGTAGAGAGTGCTTTTGAAAATGAGGAGAGGGCTCTCCATTTATAGGAAAATGGATGCAATGGATGGCTAAGATTGAATGCAAGATGGAGGGCTAGGATCTCTCAGGATTGATGAGGTGTCCCTTAGGTGGAGGCCAAGTAGACTCCACATGGATTAGGGTTTTGACCATTCAAAGGGGGCAATATGCTCACACATGTGTGAGTAACCTTTGATGGTGACATGATCAATGAGGTGTGAGAAGCATGGTTTCTCACACATGTGTGAGACAACTTAATTCTCATGCAAGAGGACAAGTGTGCAAGAGGTGTGAGAAGGATGGCTTCTCACACATGTGTGAGACAACTTGAGTCTCATGCAAGAGGAAAAGTGTGCAAGAGGTGTGAGAAGGATGGATTCTCACACATGTGTGAGACAAATTGACTCTCATGCAAGAGGACAAGTGTGCAAGAGACATGCAAGACATTAGGGGTGAGGAAAGTGTGAACATCTCTCACACGTGTGAGGATTCCTCACACATGTGTGAGCACACACTTAGGATTAAGAGGTGATTAGCTAGGATGATTATGCAAAGCAAGCATGATTAAGGAAGTGGGTAGGTTTAGCAAGATGGGTTAGGTAGGCTAGTGAGGTTAGGTGAGGGTTAAAAGTAGGAGCCATGTGCTCAAATAGGATTAAATGTAATATTTAATTCCTAGTGGGATCAGGAAAGGGATTTAATTAAGTAAATGAAGTACTTAATTAAAGGGAATGGGTTAGGATTTAAATAAACCTTAGCTTATTTAAATTAGGGTAAGGCAAATGTAATTAAATAAATTCAAATTTTATTTAATTAAGGTAGGGAAATTAAATAAATAATGAATATTTATTTAATTGGCTAGGAACGGGTTTTGGAAAAATTTAGGTGTCTACACTTGGCATATATTGTTAGCTTAGAATGAACTTAGCAAATAGCTTAAGTGTGTTGACACTCAATTGTCAAAACCATTCTAAGATCAACAATCTCCCCCTTTGACATGAGTGTCAAAAAAACTTAACTATACATGATGAGTCTATCTCCTTAAGTATAGTACAATTACAGTTTAGTATATACAAACCTTCAAAATTGTTCAAAATTTTGTGAAGGACTATATACCTCAAAATTTTGTGTCTCCCCTAGAGTTGATGTGCCTTTTTTTTTTGTAACCAAAATTTTACTCCTTTGAGTGGATTTTCCTTATGCTGATACTCTTTGTCCGATATTCTGTGTTTTCTAATTTTATGATGTTTACTTCCCCTTTGTTTTGTTTACTCTTCTCTTTCACATGTCTCCCCTTGCAGATTGTCTCCCCCTTTCTTTTATATCCCTTTTATTTATCTCCCCCTTTTTGACACTTATGTCAAAGGGTCTATACACTGTATTTAGCTAGAAAGTTCTTATTAACTTCCATGAAAATCTTTAGAGAATCATCCCAATTTTGTATAGCAACTTCTAGGGATTTAATTTGTGCTATTTTCTCTATTGCAAGGTGAACCAAGCCATCTAATGTTGAAAGATTAGGATCTTTCTTTAAAACTGTCTCAGCATAGACTAGTTCCTTCTACAGTATCTCCATGTGAGGGGTAAGGGTGGCTTGTATTTGTACTAGCTTGGCATTAGTATTATCCTCTTCTACTAAGTACAACTATTTCTACCTACTTGTGTAGCATGGTATTGAAGTGCTTTTCACTTTGAGCTAGATCTTATGACAATTGTGTTCCTAAAAGCTCAGTAAGCTCTAGCTGATCTCTTGTGTGAAGTTGGATGGGTCACACAATTTTGTGTATAGTGAGAATATATTCTCAATTACCTTCTTCACTTTTTCAATTTTATTTGCTAGCTCTACTTGAGATAGTGCTATCTCACTAGATATCATCTCATTGACCTTTTCTTGAAATTTCTTTTTTGACCATTCCATAAGTTTAACATTAGCATGTTGGTCCTCATTTGTCACTTGTTCAACAATATCTAACAATTTTTCAATTGTGTGTTGTCTTTGATGTCACACAAATGTCATCTCAGTCATCGAACAGTGTCTACCAAGCTTAGAAGGTCAGCAAGGCAAAGGATAGTGTCTACCAAGCTCAGAAGGTTAGCAAGGCAAAGGATAGTGTCTACCAAGCTCAGAAGGTCAGCAAATCAAAGGATAGTGTCTACCAAGCTTAGAAGGTTAGCTAGATAAAGGACAATGTTTATCGAGCTTTCAAGGTAATCAAAGAAATTTAGTTTTTACCAAGCTCACTCGGTAATTGAAGAAAATGTGAATAGTTCTTACCAAGTTCACTTGGTCATCAAAGGTAATTTGGAAGAAGCAGTTCTTACCGAGCTCACTTGGTCATCTAAGGTAATTTGGAAGAAGCAATTCTTACCGAAGGATTTAGTTCTTACCGAGCAAACTTGATAGCCAAAGGATTTTAAGGATATTGCAATGTTAACCAAGTCAAAGATGGTTAACTCAGGAAATTTTTAGAAGCAATATTTATCGAGCAAGGTCGGCCAGTAAAGGATTTCACTATTTTTTGGAATCATGTTTATTTGTTTAGAGTTATATATGTAGCCGATTGATGTATGATTTATTGGTAAATGTAACATGTAAATGAGCCAACTTGACAATCTGAATGGTATAAGTAAGAGCTCAAGTTGTGAATTCTAAAAGGGAGTATGCAAGAATGTGGAATTAATGTGATATGAATTATTGTTGTGGGAGCATATTTGAAGGATGATAAGAGATCATTGAGGAGTAGCAGAGCCATATTTGATCAAGGAGGATCTAATGATGCTGAACAAAGACCTGTAACCAGCAAATTTAGTTGCATCTTGTTCAGGTCAATTCATTGTTGCTTTCTAACCATTATAACAGTGATATCAAATCTCTTAACAAAGTTAATTTAACAGCCATTTTGTAAATCCTCTAACAAGGTGACAGTTTAGTTGAATTTTTCTAAAGACCTCTAGCAAGGCCACTCCTAATAGGGTGATTAAATCCTCTAATAGGGTCACACCTAACAATGTGTATTGTAACCTTTAACAGGGTTGGCTCTGAACAGGGCTCACTTCAGAAGAGTGAAAAATTCATGACTAGTTACTTGGTGGTTTTTCCCATATTGGGTTTCCACATTAAATTTGGTGTCTCTTGTGTTCACTTTATTTTCAGTTACATGCATGAATGCTTGAAAAGAAAGTAATAGTTTCATTTACCAAGTTACAACATTTTTTTACCAAATACAAGCAGTGACTAGATCTTTAAAGGATTTGTGGATTAATTTTTGTTAGTAATTGATTCACCCCCCCTCTCAGTTACTCTATCTTTAATTCCAACAATTCTTTGATTCATCAAGTGGCTATAGGCTGAAGGCATCTAAGAATATGTCCTTAATCTCATGTAATTCTTTCTTTTGTTTATACTCATTTCTAAGTATCTCCTACTTTATTTTACTTTCTAATGCCTCCTACATGATATGCATATTTTCAAGTGTAATTTTTTCATATTCATATTTTGGAATGACTATTTCCTCATCTAATGTAGGATCTCCATAATGAAGTACCCTTGAAACCCTTATGGAGCTCGAGCCTAGTTCAGAGATTTGTAGTGGCATAACATTAGTGCTCAGCTTTTCACACATTCTTGTAGGAGTCCTAGTAGTTGGTAGATTTAACAATGTTTGAATTGCTTCCTGCTCCTTTTCCTTTAGACTATCCTTGTCCTCTTTTGATTTGTCTTTATCAATAACAATTATTTTTGGTGGTGCACCTTGTACTTGTGTAATAGGTACAAAAATATCCATCTATTTTGTTTGTTCCTTTGTAGGCTCTCTTTCCTCTATAGTGTGATTTTGTTGTTCAATCATCATGACTTTGACTACATTATCAATATTGGCAGATGTATCTATTGATGTTTGAATTGTAGGTTGTCCACTTATAGCTATAGGGATTAAAGAAGGTGGTTCTTGTGTATTCACCTTGTCCCTTGTTAAATCAACTATAGCTTTCTGTAACTCATCTACACTAACCAATACAAGGTTATCACATAAATTTGCTTGTAACTTTGATTGGTCAAGGATCTTCTTTAGATCCTCTACAATGAGTAGGTTGATGTTTTTAACTGCGCTATCAGGAGCATCCTTTACTTTGATCATGTATATAGGTTTTTTTTTTTCATGTGGAGGACTAAGTAGTGGCAATTGTATGTTTGTCACACTTTGATCTGTTTGCTGCTCCTCAGCAGTTGCCATTTCATATTTTCTTTTTTTTGTCTCCTCCACTGTGTTATCACCTTTTTCTTTCTTAGTTTCCTCTTCTTTATCATTCTCCTCTTCTTCCTCATCATTCTTTCCCTCAAAGGGATCTATCTCTCCTAGTTTAATAGTGGTTAGGCCATATATTAGCTTCCACATTTGAGTGGACTTCTTGACAACATCTTCAATCTTATTTTGAAGTATGCTGAAGGCCCTATACTTAGGTGCAAATTTGCTACCATGTTTCTTATTAGATTTTTTTATTTTTCCTTTTGATAAATCTAGCATCACTTATGCCAATGTAGACTCTCTTATTTATTTCTCCATGTTTAGGCAATAATGCCATTTATTTTCAACAATGGAATATAAATCCTTAGGCATAGTAGTGTCAAATTCAAGAGATGTATTCTTGAATTTAGCCATCATGGCATACACTAATTCCTCAATCTTATTCTAATCCTCCCTATTCAATTTATTGATTTCAATAATTTTCAAACTAGTCAAGTCTACATTATCCCTAATATTTTCACAAATGTTATCAATATTGGACTTGGGTGCATGACTTACCACTCTAAATTGGTTGGTGTCATTAACTCGATCCTTTCTTCATCAAAGTTAGGTTGTGAAACATACTTTCTTCTTAATTTCATCTTTTCTAGACCTTGCTTCTTGGTAGCCTTCTTCTTTTCTTGCTCCCCAACCTTTTGATTTGTGGCTCTTGTGTTGGCTCTTGTAATTGGTGTAGTAGGCTTTGCAAGGCTTGGTTTCACAACTTTCTTACCCTTTGGTTGAGTAGTAGGTTGTATCTTTTCCTTTCTCTTCTTGGGATCTAGTTTAGTTGGTTCTTCCTTGGCTTCTTCTTCAACATCTTCTCCCATGCCTTGTGTCAAGGAAAGTGGCTCCTAGCCTTGTTGTTTTTGTTGTTGTTGTTGTTCTTCATCTTCTTCTTCCTTAGTAGTTCCCTCTCCAAATTTGGCCTTGAGTTTCTTGACCAACTTGTCTTTCTTTTTCAATGTTGATGTTGTTTTTAACTCAATTTCTACTTTTGATTTCACAACATCATAAGTACCAAAAGGTTTTTCTACTTTGTCAATTTCCTCTGCTAGACATGTCATGATTGTTTCTAATGCTTCATCAATGTTTATTTCATATCCTAGTGGCTTAGCCATCTAACTCTTGACACTATTTCTTGAATATAGGTGTAATCAATATCAACTAGAAAACAAATATCATTGATGTGTTGCTCTACTAGGGAAACTGAAATTCTCAATCTTTTCTTCATGGACTACTTATTGTCCTCAAAATAGTTAGTCATTATGGTTTCAAAATTGGCTCCCATATCTTTTGTGTACTCATTAATTTGTATAGCTATAGACCTATTGGTTTTCCATCCTATCTTTCCAAATAAGGGAAATTCATTATGAACATAGAAAAATGTACATATCAAAATTGGACCAAACTTACACTGAGCACTTTTGGATCTTCTTATTGCTCCCAAATTTTCCATAATTTTCTGCAATTGAAGCTCTGCTAGATCATATGTATGATCTTTCTTCACAATTTTGTACCCAACATCAACTACAATGCATGGCACACTATTTAGTAGGCTAGATTGATAGAATTTGTGAGATATGACACTCATAGAAAATTCTAGAAGTGGATCCTTGATGGTGTCAATAGTCATTCCCCTTTTGTTCCACTTTTCCATTGTATTCTTCTCAATGGCTTCTTTTGAGTCTCTCCTTAGGGTCTTTGGTCGATCTAGGGTTAGATATCCTATAACCCTATGCATGATTCTCTTTGAAAATTTAATATGCCCTCATTCCAACCATAAGCATCCATCATGAATCTTGCTTAAAACTATTCTAATCCACTCTGATTTGAAGACTGTAGGGAAATATAGGGCATGCATTAGTCCCTTTTTCTTAACAATGTTGAATTCCCTTTTCAACATTACATTTTCACATAGTTTGTCATGTGCCTGGTGAATTTCCATGTCACCAATCCCACCAACCTTACAATTGTAACATTTCCTAACATCTTGTACCATCACAACCTTTGGTGGAATAATAGATAAAGCTCCTACTAGATCATTCTTGTATGCAACCTCTAGGATGGCCCTAAAATTTGGTTGCTTAACTTTATTCCTAACTAGCTAAACCTCAAACAGTTCCTTATCCTTAGGTATTTTAGAACTAGAGGCCATTTTTTTAATCTAGGGTTTTAGAAACTTTGAAACTATGTAACTTGACACTTGAGAAATACCTTGAATCAATGAAATCGTGCTCGATTGTTGCTAAAATCTACTCAAATGCTTTGCTATTCACTTGAAATTCACTTCTTCACTCTACTTTCCCTTGATCTTTGTTTTTAATCATGAGAAATGAGTGAAAAATATGCCTTATACCCTTTCAATATGTTGCATTTAATGCTTGGTGTTTATCTAGTTGTAAACTCAACTCCTATGTAATTTCTATTTCACTCACCTTCCATTAGTTTTTCCATCACTTGACAACTATTAGAATTGCCTTTACTTGGCTCTAAAAAGAATTTTCTTTAGTCAGTAGCAACTAACATTAATTTTTCTTGGCAACAACTACTCACTCAGCTCCAACTAGTCTTGGCTGACAACTTGGCACTCATTATCATTCACTCAAAATCTAAAGGAAACTTTCCTTACTCGGCAACAATGTGAAAACTTAAAGATTTAACTTTGGATTTTTCTCATAACTTGCATCTTTATTCATGCTAATTTACCCTTTTTAGCACTAACTTACCTTGGAACTGATGTAAGATGAAGCAGTTTGAAAATCAATCCCACATACCTCCTTTTGCTTAGTTTGATGAATTATGACCATTTAACCCTTTAGGTGAAGTGATCCCTTCATTTTATGTGTTGCATCCATCTTTCTTCTTCCATGTCTTATTCGTCTCTCCTCTGATGTACTCAATGTCTACCTTGAATTTTCCTTTGTTCAATTTTGAATTAGGTGCCTTTGTCTCTGATGGGAAGTTCTTACTGATATGTCTAGTCTTCAAACAACTAAAGCATGTAGTTTGACTCAACCATCTATTGTAGCTTCTATTGAAATGTGTTTTGATGAAATTCTTAGGGATGTGTCCATACTCTTAAAAATAATGATAGATGTGCCTTGTGTTGTATTCCCAATTATAGGTATTTTCATGATTTCTTCCCTTGTTTTATGACCATGTGGTCTTAGATCTACATTCAAAGGCTTTTTGTCGAAACTTTTGAAAGTTGTGTAGCATCCTTCAAATCTTGGTGCATGTATGGTTCTTGTTCTGCATTCACATACCTAATGACCTTATTTGTTTCACTTGTTACGATGTGTCATGTTCTTTAGCTTAGTATTCTAACTAGCATTCTTGCTCCTACAAACATTAGTTATGTTCCCTTTCTTTCCACAATGATGACAAGTAGGTTTAGAGTTCTTACCTTTATCATTCCTTTCTTCATTAGTCCTGGATATCTCTCCTTCTTTAGTGCTTGTGTAGCCCAATCCTAATGTTTCTTTACTAGATCTAGGGGATTTTAATAGTTTCTCAAAGCACTTGATGGCTTCATTTTGCTTATTGAAACTTTTAGCAAACTCTTTCTCTCTTTTTAGGTCATTCTATAGTTGCTCATTCTATAACTTCAATGTAGTTATCTCAATGTCCTTGATATTCAACTCATGATGGGCATTCATCATTTGGCTTAGGGTGTCCAACTGCATGTTTAAGATCCTAGAAAACTCTGCTAAATTTTCTTCCAATTTATTTGACAAGATTCTTTTATCTTCTTCAATCATGGCCTCTTCTATAGCTTTCTTATTTTTCTCAGTCACCTCACATAGTAGTATAGCTTGTGATTCTTGCTCTAACTTAAGATTTTTGATCTCCTCAGCTTGTGCTCTATTCTATCCATTAGATCTACAATTGTTGCATCAAATTCACAAGAGTTTCCATCTACAAATAATTTTATGGTGTCAATCTCTTTGTATTGAGTGTCATTTTCAGCTATGGGAATGTATTTTCTTCTCTTTAGCAAACTTCTCAAGGCATCTCTAGCTTCATCTAGTTGTTGTAGTATGAGATGTATCTCAATCTCCTTATTCTCAATGGTCTTTCCCAACTTGTAAACCTCCATCTCAAAATCTTTTCTCCAAGATGTAAGGCTTCTCCTAATGATAACTTAGCTTTGATACAAATTTTTGGGATTACAAATTGGAAATGTATGCTTCTAAGAGGGGGGGTGAATTAGAAGTACTAAAATCTAACCAATAAAACTTTTTTTAACTTTAAAAAATTGCATGCATAAACATATAGTAATAACATGTAAAGAAAATGCATCCACATAAACATTTGACACTAGATATGAGTAACCAGAAACCCTCCAATGAGAAGGTAAAATTGGAGTGGGGATGACACCCACAATTCTTCAATACTACAACAATAAAATTCACCTATTAAGGTTACATATTTTGACCATTCTCATGATCTACCTTGTGAAAGGTCTATCCTATTAAAGGCTTACAAAGAATTGTTAGATCCTACCCTGTTAAAGGATTTTAACACCCTATCAAAGGTGTGTGTAGCTAAAGGACTTTAAAACACTCACTTGGAATGTCACCCTATTAAAGGATTTCTCAATGACTGTTAAATCAACCTTGATACAAGAATTTCATCCTATAGATACAATTTTTTAAAAGTACAATAGAATGTTTTATCTAATACACTTATAATCTTGTATCATTGATTTTAGATCCCAATTCAGTTTATCTTGATCCTCTCTGATCTGATATGAAATTGTTGTAACCTTGATCCTCTGTACTACTAACTGATTTTGCAGTTCAGTCATTCTTCTAAGTCACCTCGATTGTATACAGATCAATTCACCTCTTCCACTACTATCATCACCTTCTTGCATTCATTCTCTAATGTTCTCTCATACACACTTAATTATGTGGTTTTTTCTCCCTTTAAAAAGATTTTGGTGGCTTAAGGTTAGGTATGAATCTATGATTAAGATTCATCCAACTTTCTTGCTCAATTCCCTCCATTTTTCTAATTAGTTGCATGTAGATCACATAGGGAATCCAAATAGATTTCATCTTATCTCTAAGCTTTGAGATCTATCCATGAGTTGGTATGCAAATTGTTTACATAATTGTTTGGTCCTTCACAAAATCTTATGTCAATTTTGTGTTTCTTGACACTTGTTAAATACTAATGCTCAACACTAACTAAAATTATGTATGCACCTAAACTTGCTCAACATTTATTGTTCATTTGGCACTTGAGTGACTTGGCACTCACTATATTTTTGATTCGAGACCTATTGCAACTCAGCACTTGTATATATTATACTTGGCATATATTGCTAGCTTAGCATGAACTTAGCAAATAGCTTAAGTGTGTTGACACTCAATTGTCAAAACCATTCAAATATCAACACACAACAAAAAAACATCTTCCTTTATGTAAAAATATGGATGAGAACCTACAACCAAAAACTCATCAACAAATCAAAACCAAATCTTCAAGGTCTTGGTGTGGATTGCCTCCTTCAGCACTCTACCCACACACTCAAGATCTTCAAGCTTTGATACCAATCTGATGTAGAGAATCATACAAATAAACCAATTAGTGGAACACATGTTGATGCCTTCAAAATATATGAAATAATTTCACTATATAGAGGCATCTCATGAGGTAAAACAAAGCATTTTCCACACAAAAACATCAATTCTTCTCTACTCACATATTCTAATTTGTATATATGATTCCTTTATTCATAACTCTTAATCCTTAGTGGTTATTTCCAAACCCTTTGGAGGAATTTTTCCAAATTATCCATTGTAACTCATATCCAAATATAATACCAATCCAATAAATGAATTACAAGTTATTGTCTTTGTATCAAGACTCATTTTCTCTGTCATAAACCATAAACAAAACTAGTAACCCTTTCTAGGGCATCAAATAACTTGCTCAAAATGACTCCAAATGAAACCAAACCAATTTAAAATTGATCCTATATAAATTTAGTTTCATAATATATAATGAATTAACTTTTCTAGTACATAAATCATTGTAGAAGCAAAAATATTTGCCCAGAACACCATTGACAATATTTAAAAATAAGTTTTCACTCAAATCTTCATAAATTTCATAAATATAAATCAAAATGAATCAAACCAATTAGAAATTAAATCTAGTTCACATATATTTCCTATTTCATCCAAATGTGTTCCTACCAAGCATTACAATCTGGCTATAGTTGGGCATCCTCAAATCTGCAATTTACAAGCTTTGCCAAAACTTTCATAACTTCTTCATTTCAGCATGAAATAAATCCAAACCAAAGAAAAAAGAAATTTTATTCACTAATATATCCACATATACAAATTTTAAATGGTTTCTAGGCTTTACATGGGCATACAAGACCTGGAACCAACACTAAAACTAAAAAACCAATGAAAATAACAACTCAGAATATTACCAAATTTGTTTCAAAATGTATCTCTTCCTTCATTAATGCTTTGGTTTGAACATACATATATTGTTATAATTTTTTTGGTTGGTTATAACTTCCAAACCACCCTTTAAACCAACCCATTACATTCTTTTAACCCTTTGCATTTTTGACAACATTTTATGCATTTTTACATTACAACTTTCATACAAACCCAACCTAGACCAAAATTATGACTCAAATGACTTTAGATGGATACCAATAGATCCATTAACCTATTAAATAAACATTTTGACATTATTTATCATATTAGGATCTCCTTTTACAATTTTGACCATTTATTGCAAATGGCTTCTCTAGCCTTTACATCTTGACTTAATAGACTCAAATACATTATAAATGGCTCAAATGGATTTAAATATATCACATAAGATATATTATCCTCCTTGTGTTCTTATTTCTTAGGTTCTCTTGCACCATTGTGGCTTAGTCTATATTACTACATGTAATTCTATCCATGCACTCTTCTATTAGTAGTGTTACCTTGCAACATCTTATTTTTCCTTGATCAGTTGCTAATCAAAAATAATACATTGGTCAGATACATATTAGCTTCACGAATTTACACACTTCATGCAAATGAGACTTGTAAGTCTAACAAGATATACATTCAAAATTTATATTTATCCATTGATTTTCAAAACCAAATTCCTCTAGACTTTTAAAAATAAATTTCCAATCAACTTTAGTATATGCTTTACTTATATCTAATTTAATAAACAAAGTAGGGGTACTAATGTTGGGTTGAATGTATTAGTTTTTGGGTTTTAATGAACCCATCATAAATGGATCTATTTTGAAAAAATTGTGTTTAGCCTTCACTAATAATTATGGGTAGTAGTTTTAGTATTCTATTGGCTAAAGTTTTAGATAATAGTTTATAGATGATATTATAAATAGAAGTGGGATGAAGATTGATGAGGCTAATTATTGCCTCTATTTTATGATAGTTTTAAACCTATGGGTAGATAGTATGTCATATTTTTCCAATATTATATATATAATGCAGTATTTCATATAACCATCAGAATGTGTTTTCTAATATTTGAATTTAATTTTATAATGCTTATTTGCAAATATCTCTACATAATAACTAACCTGTTAACAAAGGAAGCTGAAGATGGTTGAAAGTATTCAAAAGGAAATGTTGAAGATAGCCAACAACATTCAAGGAGAAAAGATGTTAAGATTTAGCTAAAGTGGAAAGAGTCATAATGGTACCAAAGGACATGACTACTAATATGGAGGAGCTATGAAGAATTGTTATATTTTCTCTACATTCATTATTGGGTCAAAGAGATTGTCCAAACTTTATTATTCTTTCCGTAAGCTATTATCTTTCCTTCTTTTTCTCTGATAGATTTGTAGTTAGTTTTTTTTGCTTCTCTGTTTTAGAATAAGTGTTGATCTTCTATTTATAGGGATCAAACCAATAGTGTTAGAGGTTAGAATAAAGTTTATGACAAGAAATTTTTGACTCTTGCAATGAGTTTTTTTTACAGTTTTATGTATCGTTCTCATGTAAGGAATGTTTGGAACATAATGAAATAGCTCCTAGTTTACATTCTATGTTAGTAGATTAGCAAAAGCCAACCAAGAGGGCCCACTTGGGAGGTGGATTAGATTAGAGTAGTATATATTTGTTTTCAAGTATTTTTAGTATTGCAGTTAGAAGTTGTAAGTTCCTTCCTGTAGCATCATACTTTGTGAGTGTTCCTGCAGCATTTGTAAGAATAGTTATAGTAGATGAACTGAGTTAGAATATATATTAGTATTTAATTAAATTTTTAGTATTTGTTTCAGTAAAGAGTTAAGTGTGTTAGTTTCCTACAACACTAGTGTATGTTCTTTTCTAGCATTTTACTTCCTGCAGCATAAGCATAATGACTCATTAAGAAACCTAGTGCACATACTGTGCTAACCATTTTAATTATACATCCCTAGGTTAACAAAATTAAATACACCTCATGATGGAAAAAAATAGTCCTTAGATTAAATACACTATTCCTAAGAATGACCTTGGGAATGATTATTATACACCTATTATGAGGTGGACTATTTTTGGCACCATTGCCAGGGATGGTCTCAAGCTAGGAGCACTTTTGAGTCATAGTTCTTAGTTAAGTTTTTTAAAAATTTGTAGTGTTAAAACTTTCTTCACCAGTGTGAAGAATTCAATTGCATGCATCGAAGAGGAAGATGACGAGATGAATATGGCAGATTTATTCCATGGATTCTATTAATTTGAACAAAGAAATTAAAGAAGAAGAAGATGAGTTTCCTTTTGAAGATGAAAGCCCTATTTTTCCTATAGAATCATCCTCAAGAGAAGAACCTATAGATACAAGTAGTCTTCAACCTTTTGCTAAAATTTTATCTAGTTTCCTTGATAATACTACTCCAAATCCACTAGTTGTTAATAATCTAGTACCCAATGTTCCTTTTCAGCAGCAACCTCATAATCTAATACTTCCTGTAAGGCACAACCTACTTTTCCATTTCCTCTTCCAAGCCTCATAAATACTGATAATTTAAAAAATATACCCACAATCGCTCTTCCAAAGTTCTATGGCCTTGCAATCAAAGACCCTGATACTTTCTTGTTTGAATTTGACATACTTTGTCATAGTTTTGACTACAACATTGATGTCCATAAGCTCAAATTATTTCCAGCAACATTGAAAGAGTCAACTTTATGATGGTTCATGGGCTTAGGAGCCAATGCAGTAGGAACTTTGGATGAAATACAAACTCTATTTCTGGATAAATATAAAGAGTATTGCAAAGTATCTGGTTCAAGAGGAGATGATATCTTTAGGATATCACAAAAGGAGGAAGAAATAGTGGAAGACTATGTTTCACATTTCTTGTATATATTGTAGAAGAACCCTCATCATGTGTTGTCTAAGGATTCACAAAAGCTAGTCTTTTTGAGAGGTGTGAATGATAATTGTCTAGAAGCACTAGACCTAATTGCTAGTGGTGATGTATATCAATCTTCCTAGGATGACCTCAAGAAAATGTTTCAAAACTATTCAAGGTCAACTATGAAGAAAGGTTGAGGACCTCATTCCACAGTCACTAAAGGAATTAGTCAAGGTATTTCAAAGCTCAAGATATCTAACCTATTGTCATATTTCTAGCAAGACATCATAAATGATGTCACTACACATCTTGACACAATGACTACAAAGAAGAAGCATGCAAAATTTGAATTACAACTAGCTGAATACTGCCCCGACTGCTAGAAGCAAAAGAAGGATTGCTAATGCAAACTGGCTACCAGCATGGAGAACCAACATCTTCCAAATAAGTACATCAAGATAGATGGAGATGATGAGCAAGTATTCTTTATTGCTCAATGCCAACCATGGGCCCAACATCAAGGTATGCCTCAGGACCCTTTGCAAAATTCAAATTTATATGGTAATCAATGGCAAAACTATAATCCCCAAAGTCCTCCATAATACAATCAACCTAATTAGAATAATGTTGGGAAAAATAATCTACAACAACCCCAATGGACTCATAATTCCCAACCATTTTGGCCCAACCAATAGAATAACCAATGGTAACCATCCTAGGGGAATTGGTAGTCTACAAACTAATAGAGAGGACCTCAACAATGGCCTAACCAAAATACTAGTACTCCACAATTACCACCTCCAATCCAATAACCTGCACTAATCCCACCACCTGTGAATCTTGGACCTCAAAAGCAAACATAGTTACCCAAACAACCTCAACCAAATCCAAATAATCAATAGCCGATACAACCCATGTATATTGTTGATGCACAGCAATATCTTGCTTATGCTCTAAATATTGAAAATGTACATCTAAGATCTAGTACAACTTTACTAGGATCTAAATTTCCTCTTATAACTGAAATACCAGATACTCCTATAGCATCAAAACCCCTAGTCCTTAAAGATGTTGACCTAACCAATGTCACTATCTCAACCCAAGCTTAGCTAGCAGTGGAACCTCCTTTTCCAAAGTAGCTTGTACAAAGTAAACCTGTATAAACAGAGGAATAGTCTTTTGATATTGTTGATCAGATGAAGAACATGGATGTCTAAATACCCCTATTCCAATCTATTAAAGATGTACCTATATATGGAAAATCCATTAGAGAAGCCTTCTTGAAGAAGCCCAAGAGGAAGAAAAAGGACCCAATTATAGTCCATGTTATGGGACAATTGGCTGACATTATGTTAGGAAAATTTGTCACTCCAAAATATTTTGATCTAGGTAGTCCAGTTGTGAATGTGAGTATAAATGGTCAATCTGTTAAAAATACTTTAATAGATCTTGGTGCTACTATAAATGTCATGACCAAGGATACTATGAAGAAGTTGAAAATATAAGGATTAAGGGCTACTCCAACAATTCTACAACTTGCAGATAGTTCTACTATCACTCCTGATGGGATGATAGAAAATATAGTTGTAACCTTAGACTCTTTAGAGTATCATATAGATTTCATGATTCTATCTCCCAAAGTTAATTTATCTGGTTACCCTATCATCCTAGGATGACCATGGATAGCTATAGCTGATGTAAATATAAGTTGTAGATTAGGGAATATGACCATATCAAATGGCCAAGCAATAAAGAAATTTGATTTGTATCCTCCAGTACAACCATTAGCATATTTAAGCACATCAGTCTGGCCAGATTTAGGGGATGGAGAAGAAGAGTTAAAATCTATAGCATAGCTTATGATGTTACATAGACAATCATTTCTAAAGCTATAGGAAGAGGATTCAGTACTTCAGAGTATTCTTACTAACAATTGTGTGGTAGAAAAAGATGTATCTAAGAGTTTTGTGTTAGAATTAACCACATATGAGCAATATGATGAGAATTGTACTTTGCTCAAAGAACCAAAAATTCTTATCAATTCTTACCATGTGAATTAGATTCAAGTCCAATTTCTAAAGCTACTTTGATAGAGTCTACTACTACTATTGAGCTGTCCAAAGGTCATAATCTTCATGTTAATCCCAAATTATCATCCACAAAAATGGAACAGTTAACAAAGCTACTTCAAAAGGATGAAAAGGCTTTTGCATGGGACTATGGCGATATGAAATGGTTGAGTCCTACATTATGAAATCATAGAATATACATCAATGAAAGGTTCCTACTACTCCGTCAACCCTAGAGAAGCCTAAATCCAAGCCTTAGAGAAATAGTTAAAATTGAATTGCAAAAATTGCTTGATGTTGGTTTTATTTATCCTATATTTGATAGTAGATGGGTGTCACCCCTAGTCATAGTGCCCAAAAAGGGAGGGAGATGGTAGATTTGTGTGGATTATAGAGAATTGAACAAGGCCACCAAAAAGGATCACTTTCCTTTACAATTCATAGATTAAGATCTAGACACTCTAGCTAGAAAGAAGTATTTCTCTTTTGTGGATGGGTATAGTGGTTATAATCAAATTAGTATTGCTCCTGAAGACCAAGATAAAACCGCATTCACATACCCATGGGGTACTTTTGCATACTCTATTTTTCTATTTGGTCTATGTAACACTCCTACAACATTTCAACAAGCTATCATTAGCATCTTTGCTAGTATATCACATGATTGTATGGAAATATATATGGATGACTTCACAACATTTGGATTCATCTTTGAGGAAGCCATGATGAATCTTGAAAAAGTTATGATAAGGTGTCAAGAGCATAATCTAGCACTTAATAGTGAAAAATGTTTCATGTTGATGCAAGATGGTGTTGTACTTGGTCATTTTATATCAACTACAGGAATACAAGTGGATCTAGCTAAGATAGAGGTAATTCAAACATTGCCCATACCCACAAAACTAAAAGATGTAAGATCTTTTCTAGGTCATTCTAGATATTATAGATGTTTCATAAAAGACTTTAGCAAAATACCTTGTCCCTTGTATACATTATTGACTAAGGAAGTTGAATTCATTTGGACATCCGAATGCAATGAAGCCTTCTTGCAACTTAAGAAACTTCTCACTATAGCCCCTATTTTACAAGGCCCTAATTATACTTTACCTTTTCACATATATACAGATGCTTCTGACTATGCCATAGGTGTAGTTCTAGGACAACAATATCAACATCTTGAAAATGCAATATATTATATTAGCAAGAGCCTTCATGGCCCAAAATTAAACTACATAGTGACTAAAAATGAACTATTAGCAATAGTTTATGCTCTAAACAAATTTTGGTATTACAGAACTGGCTATCCCATATTTGTTCATAAAGATCATGCAACAATTAAATATCTCATGAAAAAACCTACTATAATAGGCAGATTAGCAAGATGGTTACTATTGTTGTAAGAATTTGATATCACCATTGTTGATAAGCCTAGAAGAGCCAATGTGGTAGCTGATTATTTATCAAGAATCCACCATGATGAGAATGAGACTACTCTGGTAGATGATGCATTTCTATATGAGCATTTATTTCATATTACTATTCAAACTCCATGGTATGTAGACATTGCTAACTACATTGAAGCTAATAAAATGCCAGAACATTTCTCTTACAAGGAAAAGAAGCTACTTGTAGAGAAAAGTTTTCATTTATCTTAGATTAATAATATCTCATTTTACACTGGACCTGATCAAGTTATGAGAAGGTGAGTGAGAGAGGATGAGACATATGACATTCTAAATGCATGTCATAATGAACCATGTGGAGGGCACTTTGCAGCAAAAAGAACAACCTTAAAAAAATTTAACAATTGGTTACTATTGGCATATGCTTCACAAAGATGTAGCCAACCATACACGAAAGTGTGACAAGTCTCAAAGGATGGGCTGACCAACAAGAACAAATGAAATGCCTCTCAATCTACAACTAGCATTAACACCATTTGACAAATGGGGTATGGACTTCATTGGTATAATTGATCCCCATCTAATGGGTAATCATATATCCTTGTGTGCACTAATTACCTGAAAAAATGGGTTGAAGTCAAAGCCATGAATCATGCTCATGACCACAAAGTTGCAAAATTTCTATATGAGGAAATCTTTAGTCACTATGATGTACCCAAAGAACTAGTCACTGGCCAAGGTGCTAATTTACTTCTAATTTGATCACAAAACTGATGAAACAATATAATATTAGGCACTAGAAATCAAGCCCCTATCACCCTCAAACTAATGGACAAGAAAAAGCCACAAATCGAGAGACAGAGGACATCTTAACAAAAATAGTTCATTTGCATTGTAGGGATTGGAATAGCAGATTACTAGAAGTTGTTTAGGCCTATAGAACAACATGGAAGACTACTACAGGGTTCACACCATTTGAGCTCCTATATGGAAAAGTAGCAATGCTCCCCATTGAATTCGAACATAAAACTTTAAGAACCACACTGAAGTTGAACATTGAACTTCCTGCAGCAAAGAGAGAATGTCTTCTACATCTTAATTCTTTGGATGAAATGCACAAGGCTTCTCTAGAATGCACTAAAATCATATAGAAGAAAAGGAAAAAATGGCATGAATCCCACATTAGCAACAAAAAATTTCAAGTTGGTGACTGGGTATTGCTATATAATTCCAGATTTAAGGATATGCCAAGCAAGCTATAGACACAATGGTTGGGTCCATATGAAATTAACTATGTCTTTACAAATGCAGTCGTCCAATTAACTACCATTGATCGAGTGCCTTTTAAGTCATTAGTCAATGTCTATAGACTCAAGTTATATAAACAACCCAAACAAAATAGGACTTCCTATAGTAGTTTCAACAACCAAATTCAAATGTACACCAAGTAACTCTTCTTGCAGAAGAAGGTGCTGACCTCCTACCTATAGCTCTTTAATATCAATTTCTTTATGCATGCCCATAATAAAAACTTTATGTCCACATAAAGTTCCAAATTTCTCCATTCATCGTCTAATTTCTTCTTTTCCAACTCATCTCACTTCTTTACCTACCACCCACCCACCTTCCATGTCATCATTTTACAATGCTTTCAATAAACATCGCAAGTTTACTAATGTATGCTATCACTGTTGATGTACTTTCTACCACTTTTTGGTACATGCAACAATCAACTAATAGGTATAAGCTTTTCAAATCTGTATTCATTTATAGTACATCAATTTTGTTGTTTATATATAATACTACATTATTTATATTATGGCAGCATTATGCCAGTTCCATACCTCGTGCTAAGTCTGACAAGTGTGGAAACTTGTCCATATTTCATAGGGGGCAAGGAAGGTTACTAAAACCCAATGACATTCCTATTTATTCATAAAGATTTTTTTTCCCAGATATTTATACTTCTTTTATTTATGAAACTCAATTGCTATAAGTACACAAGTGTCTAGGTGTTGTACCCCTTATTCTTTAATGATTCCTTACTATTAGGCTATGATGTGACCCGACATTTTTTTTCAAGTGATCCAAATTCCATTTTCGAATAATTTTCACATATCCGTGATAAAACCCATTCTTATTGCTCATAAAAAATTGTTATGACATTAATTACCTAAAAAAAATGAAATGTGAAAATGGATCTATAAACAACAAAAAAAGAAAGATTGAATTCGTAGGAGGTAAATAGTGCAAGCAGAGTAGAGAGTGAAATTGTCAAGCAAAAATGGATGGACAATTGCATTGATGAGAACTAGTGGAGCATACTATTTTACTCTTAGATGTAGAGGTAGTGAGGAGATTTAATGTGTGTGGCTGGTTAGGGTATTTTCTAAGTTTAACTACATTTGATGAAGAAGCAACCATAGAATTTACAAGAACATTTAATGAGGGAGAAGCTACTGTATGGAGTTTAATAGTATTGCTATAGAAGAGCAAATAGCAGAAGTAACTGGGTTACTAGTAATAGGAGAACATTATCCTAATACACATGATGCAAGATCAGCCAGGGCTTAGTTTTTCATACTAATTGATCCTTAGTTGGATATCACCAAGCAAGTTTGCAAAAGGATGTCTCTTCTACCGCCATATAATGAGCTAGTTATGCACATCATTAGGTACCTCACCTATGAAGGAAGATTTTCATATTTACATGCACATCATTTAAAATTTCTCATCTATATAAGGCACAATTATCTAGTAAATATTCCCAATTTCTTGTATAATATGCTATGCATTAGCGCTGAAGAAACCTAAAAGGGGAAGGACAATTTTGTCACCCAACATACCCTAATTAAATTACTCAAAGAAAGATCACTTAAGGATGCCTCTCCCATGTCATGAGTAGATTTTTTCCAACCTAAAACCCTACAACCCTAAGCTATCCTTAATGAACATCCCAGTGAAGAGAATGTAGTTCTCATTGATGAACCTACTGAGCAAAGCACTCAAGATGTTGAAGCTAGAAATGTGCAAGAGAATGTGCAAGAAAATGTGTCTTTACCTATTCAGGAGACTCAAAAAACTACCTCTACCTGAGCAAAGAGAAAATAGAAATTACAAGAAGAGACTTCAACTCTGATAGTAGAAAAGCCAAACCCTACAATCACAAAGCAAAAGAAAACTAAGACATGTCCTGCAATACTTACTCCTGTAATAGAGACACCAAAAGAGAGAAGTAGGAAGAAGGTTGTGATACTAGAGGAGACCCCTATGAGAAGAAGTCCTAGAATGAGGAGACAAATTTCTATAGTGATAGTAGAAGCTCAATCTACTTCATCCAAACCATCCACTAAAGAATCCAGAGTACAAATTGTTCCTGATAACTCTCCTCCCCACCCTAAAACTGTAAACATTCTTGAAAACCCTAATGAGGAATGTAGGGTTGAAGTAGATCAAAATCAAAATGACTCCCCAATAGGCCAAAAAATAGTTCCCATAATGAATGAGTTAGTTTATTCAAACACTAGCCTAGTTCCCTATAAGCCAACATGGCTTACAAATTTTGTAAAGAAGTTATGGAGGGAACAGAGGAAGAGGAAAAATAACTACGAAGAGGACATTGGTTCCATTACCCTAAAAAAATTTCTTTTCCAATTGTTTGGATGACATATAATTGTTGTCACCCTATGGGAAGAGGAGAGGAAGAAAAGGAAGAAAGTCATAGTGTCCCTAAGTGAGGAAATTATACATTTGAAAGAGCAACTGGGTAGCCAAAAACAAAGGATGGATCATGCCCTCAAATTGGCCGATTAAGGACTTGTTTCCAGATCACCACCTTGGATTTATGCTATGTTTTTAAATGAAAAATTCCTTTTACTCCAACTTATGCTAAATCTCAAGAACATAAATGCAAAATTTAAATCAGCTTAGGAATTCTATGGTTTATACCAAACTTTGCCATCCTAGTAGCAGAACTTGCTTTGTGAGTTATATGTGCATAATTTTATCATTCCAGTAGAAACTCAATGGAATCCTTGATCTATATAGGGGATATAAATTTGAGGAATTTGATTTCCTATATGCACAATGAAACTAATTATGATAGACAATTGAATAATTACAGAGATGAGGAAAGAATATAGCCCTTGTCATTAAGAGCCGAGAGCAGTAAACCAGAAGAAATTCTTAGGGACTAGTTTAGATTGACTCATGGGGATAAGAAAAAGGGAGTGAGAGATAGATTCTTTGCTACTAGAACCAAGGTCTATGTAGAATGTGAGAACCTACCTTACTTTTCCTTTCAGAGAGCCATGGTTGGTGCTAAAAGTAGGTGGGCTAGATTACTTGAGACACTTAAAAGATCAGATCCACATAGTCCTATCAATTTAGAGGTCACCCTTCACTGAGTTCCAAATTATATAGAGTTGGGGAAATAGGCTAGGCTAGAAATATGGTGCCCACTCACTATGCAACCTCCAATGCTCATGTGGCCCCTGTATGATATTAATGTTGATAGACTTGACAAGTTGCAAGAGGATAATAGAAGGGAAGTTCTGGAGAGAACACAAGGATTCTACTATACCTTCAAAAGTAGTAGGAGAGGAAGTATTGAAGTTGGAGAATTCAGATCACTAACAAGAAAATGCAATGCTTGAGGACAAGCAACAATTTACTAGGGGGTAGATGATAAGGCTAATTATTGCCTCTATTTTATGATAGTTTTGAAAACTCTTTTTTACTTCCACCAAGACATTTTTGAACTTATGTTTACTTGAACTGATGATTAACCTATGGGTAGATAGTATGTCATATTTTTCCAATATTATATACATAATGTAGTATTTCATATAACCATCAGAATGTGTGTTCTAATATTTGAATTTAATTTGATAATGCTTATTTGCAAATATCTCTACATAATAACTAACTTGTTAGTATTCAAAGGGAAACATTGAAGATAGCCAACAACATTCAAGGAGAAAAGATGTTAAGGTTTATCTACGATGGAAAGAGTCAGAATGGTACCAAGGGACATGATCACAAATATGGAGGAGCTATGAAGAATTGTTATATTTTCTTTGCATTCATTATTGTATCAAAACAATTGTCCATACATTATTATTTGTTCCGTGAGCTATTATGTTTCCTTCTTTTTCTCTGGCAGATTTGTAGTTAGTTTGGTTTGCTTCTCTATTTTAGAATAAGTGTCAATCTTCTATTTATAGGGATCAGACCAATAGTGTTAGAGGTTAGAAGAAATTTTATGAAAAGAAACTGTTGACTCTTGCAGTGAGTTGCTTTTACAGTTTTATGTATTATTCTCATGTAAGGAATGTTTGGAACATAATGAAATAGCTCTTGGTTTACATTATGTGTTAGTAGATTAGCAAAAGCCAACCAAGGGGACCCATTTGGGAGGTGGATTAGATTAGAGTAGTATAGATTTGTTTTCAAGTATTTTTAGTATTGCCAGTAGAAGTTGTAAGTTCTTTCCTGTAGCATCATACTTTGTGAGTGTTCTTGTAGCATTTTCAAGAATAGTTATAGTAGATGAACTGAGTTAGAATATATATTTAGTTGCATTTCTAGTATTCATTTTAGTAAATAATTGTGTTAGTTTCCTATAGTACTAGTGTATGTTATTTTCTTGCATTTTACTTTCCTATAGCATAAGCATAATGACTCATTAAAAAATCTAGTGCACATATTGTGTTGACCATTTTAAGTATACGTCCCTAGGTTGAAAAAATTAAATGCACCTCATGGTGGGAAAAAATATTCCTTAGACTGAATAGACTATTCCTAAGTATGATCTTGGGCATGATTATTATACACCTATTGTGAGGTAGACCAAAGATCATCAAAGCTCTCAATATTATCCTTTTTCTGAGTCAAGGCTAAGAATGTGTTGTTAATTTATCTAAGGAGGCTCCCCAAGTTTCTAAAACCTTCTAAGGAAGTTGTTACCTTATCACTTAAGAAGTGCCAACACTTTTGGAAAAAGGGGTTTGGAATCCATCAAGTCCTAGTTCCTTGTATGGTTGCATCTATTTTAAAATTGATTTAATTTCCTCCTTTGTAAATTTAGTTTTAAGTATCTTATTATGGTCTAGATTAATGATCTTGGGGGTATTTTTAAGTAAGGATTCTTGTTCATTTAAATGTGAACTTTCATAATTGTTTAATACATTTTGGAAGTAATTTTTTGCCTCTTCAACAATTTCTACCATCTTAAAATGGAATCACCCATGATTTAAGACCTTTTAGCACTTGTTCCATAGTGACCTCTTGGACCATGGATGAATATGTGGTCAATATTCCCTTTTCAGACCAAGCGAGAATCTGATCGGGAGAAACTAATCCAATTTGGAGTTGTTCGTGTTTATTCTGGTCATTCATAATAAATAAAATTTGATTCATTTTGATCAAACTTCCTTCTTATCTATCTAAAAGTCTATCTCAGATAGAGTAGTATGATTCAATTCTAGAGCTAAAGATCATAGTTCTCGACTGAGCAATCAGAAAGATTCTGTAAAAGTGGTAGGTTTAGGCATTGGTTCTCCATTGAAAATGGCACCAAATATTTTTTCACGAGTGTCCATATGATCAAATTTTAAAGTAAGTATCTCGTGTAAAATATAAGCAACACCAAAACCTTCTAGAGCCCAAACTTCCATTTCTCCTACTCGTTGTCCTCCTCTGGAGGATTTTCCTTTTAGAGGTTGTTGTGTAACCAACGCATAAGGCCCACGGGAATGTCCATGAATTTTGTCATCAACTTGATGGCACAATTTTGATATATAAGCTATTCCTATTGTAACAGGTTGTTCAAAAACCTTTCCTATTATTCCATCAATTAATCTATGTTTTCCAGGATTATCAGTTTCAAATACCCATGGATTAGTTGTTTGCTCGCTAGCTTTATAAAGCTCAAAAAACACTAGTTTTCTAGAAGCTTCTCGCTCGTACCTTTCGTCAAAAGGTGGAAGTCTATAATGTTTATTCATTAGTTTTCCTGCTAAACCAAGTAAACATTCAAAGATCTGTCCTACATTCATTCATGAAGGTACCCCTAATGGATTTAATACAATGTCCACTGCTGTTCCATTTTGTAAATAAGGCATATCTTGCCTAGGCAAATTTTTTGAAATAATACCTTTATTACCATGCCTTCCCACTACTTTATCACCCACTTGTATTTTACGTTTTTGTAAAATATATACATGAACTTTTTCTATAATATAGCCGAGATAATCGTCTTCCTCCTCCTCGAACTCCTAAAAGCATCTCATATTGATAACTCGACCTTTTACACCTTTAGGGACTCTGAAACAATTTTCTTTTCCAGTAGGTGCCTTAATATCAAATAAAGCTTGTAATAATTTTCCTTTTGGAGTATTTATTAGTGAGTCTTCTTCTGCTTCCAATATTAATTTACCTACTAATATATCACCTATTTCTATCCAAGATCCTATCATTACAATGCCATTTTTGTCCAGATGATGAAGTAAGTAAGCATTTAAATGAGGTATTTCTCTAGTTATTACTTCAGGGCCCTAGTCTGTAAAATAAACTCCAATTTTGAATCTTACGATCTGAAAAGAAGCAAAAATGTCTTCATATACCAGACGTTCACTAATAAGTATTGCATCTTCAAAATTGTATCCTTTCCTCTTTCCACTTCTTCTAATTCCCTCTACACCTCCTCCCAGATCTTTCAGATCTCCCCTGAGCCCTTCCTTGGGATTTTGGAGCATGGGGCTCAAAGTACCTCAGGGGTTTCTAATCATTTGATTTTCTCTCCTAGTTGACTTCAATCATTTTCCCACCTAAAAAAAAGTATAGAAGGAGTCTTATGATCTTCATTTTCATATCCATATTCCATAATACAAGACATCAATCAATTCAAGAGCTCAAGTCATTTGAAGAAATATTCAAGCAAGGAAATTTTCATCAACCATTCCAGGATCCTTTGTGAGCATTTCCTTTTCAAGATCTAAGATTTTAAGAAATTCATCATATTCTTCATTGATGCATATTTATATCTATGGATTTGTGATGTAGTTTTAGTATATCCATTGCAATTGTGGAGATATTATACTTTCTACACATCAAATTCATCATCTATAACATACGAAAAAGCAAAATCCTTATTGACAATGGTTTTTACAAGCAAGGTGAATTCCTGTGTTTTTTGTTTTTTACCTTTACATGCATTTACATTTTATTTCAAGGTTAATTCCCCAATCTAGTGCTTGACTAAGCCAAGACCTCATAAAAAGTCTAGATTTACTATATGCAAGCATGATAGTAAATTTGTGATTGAAATTCAAAAAATAACTCACCAAAAGCTTCCAAAAAAATCTAGCTTGAACTAGTTTTAGGGACCTAGGACAATAGTGACCTCATGGAACATTTTCTAGACACTTTTCCTCCAAGTTGAGCTATTCCAAAGCCTTCAACAAGAAAATTAGTTTCTAGGTTTTCTATTTTATTCAGGGATCTATAGACCAAATTTCAGAATCAACCTAAGATCTGCACTTTTCAAATTAAAAATACATTTTCCCCTACACATTCAAGTGATTCTTACATATTTAATTTAAATTTTTTGTTTAAACATAATTCCATATCTAAATTGGGTTATTTTTATGTATCATGCATCTAGATTTTCACTTCACATTTTACTTAATTATTTAGTTTAGTTTTCATTTGCAGTTACACATATCATGCATAGGACAAAGATAATTTATTTGTGTCACATTCCTTTTAGTAATTCAAATTTAGTATTGGCATCCCATCCTCTATTTGGGTCTTTCTAATCTAATTCAAATTCAAAAGGGATTGATCTTGGAGCTTCCCTTTCTCCCCACATACATATTTATTTTTTTATTACATGAAGTTGAGGCCTTTACCCTATTTAAGTTATTTCATTTCACCACTAAACATTTTGGTAAACCCAACTTTATGCCCCCCTTCTTATGAATTTTGTAATTAGATCCTTTGATTTCCTTTATTTTCTTCTTTCAATTATTTGCATACCTTCTTTTGATGAACCTAACTTTGTGCCCCTTTTCACTTTGGAGTTAGATTGTTTACATTAGGTGTTTAACTTCTTTTGGTGATTCTAACTTATGTTCCTTTCCTTTTACTTGTGGACTTAGATTTAGCTACATTTTGTGTGTGGTTAGATCTTTCTTTTTATGCTCTTTCCTACATTTTTGTGGCTAGATTTTAGTAGAGTTTTCCTTTAACATCTCCCTTTGTATGAGCTTAATTATATTAAGTCCAACCTACAATATTCTTGTTAGGATAAGCCACAAACTCATGGGATCATTTGATCATGAATCCTATTTTCCTCCTAGAAATCATGATGATACCAATATATTTTCTCAAGATCTCAATCCTCTTATGGAGCATAACTCTTATCATTCTTCCCATTATTAATATGAATCCTTAAGAGTCTATCCTTCCCAAGTTGACAATCTCTCTCATGATTTTGGAAAATAGGAAAATTTTCTTGTGCAAGAACACCAAAACCATGATAGTGTTGTTTTTATTGAGGCTATTAAAAATCTTATCACTCATGATTAAAATAACATTTCTATCTTGCGTGACATATCTCACCTTATTGATACTCATGCTAAGCCTTTGATGGAATTTTCCCAAGAGTTAGGATACACTCCTCCTTCCACAACCATTGGATCCTATATTCATATTCTCTCTAGTCTTCCTATAATTCCTACATATGTTCCACCTCTCATTAAAACTTCTACGTAAGTATCAACTCCTCTAATTTTTGGTCTTCCTAACCTTTCACTTCCTACAAGTGTTCCTCCTATGTCAATAACTTCTACATTACCTTCATATAAAGTGGCTCCTTTCATATATTCCAATCATCCTCATATTCCTTCCAATCCTCCACAAACATCTATGTATATTCCTTTTGCTTCCTACAATTTTCCTAACACATCCAACATACATATGCCTACTATTGCTTCTACCAATCCCATTGTTAGTAGCCTAGTCCAAACTCTCATCACACTAAATGATAAAAGGATCAATTTAATCAATCTAAGTACAACATCCCTACATGTAATATTGCTAATACCCTTTCCTTAGACATCATTCATGTTGTTTTACCACAACATATTGAGATACCTCATCTTGAGACTTACAATGGTAAGGGTAATTTTGTAATTCATCTTAGGACTTTCCAAACTATACATAGTGTTTTTTTTCTCATGACTATAGACTTATACCTAAGTTGTTCACATGTATTTTTAAAGACAAGGCCTTGCAATGGTAATTTTATTTACCTCTTGATTTCATATAACTTTTTCAAATATGTTGGTTGTAGTATTTTTTAGAGTTTCTTAGAATTGAAATATGATCTCAATATTAAATTTTTGGTTCTAAACCTTTCATTTGATGTCCAAGATTTCTAGCTTTAAGTGTTTTTTTTCTTTTTTGAGGTCAAATGTTACTAATTCTATATGCAATTGTTAAGCCTAAGTCTCCAACTAGGTTCAAATTAGTTAAAGTCCTTTATGAATCAAGATGTGAAACTTTTCAACCCATTTGAACCTCTAAACATGTTTGAGATTTTGAACCTTTTGAACCACTTTGAACTTGTGTTCAAAGTGGTTCTAATCGGTTCAACATCATGTGTAATTCAAAAACAAGAAATTGGTGAGTCATGGGAGCTAACTCATTGTGGCATACCCTTATCATTGGTCAAATTAAAGTTATGATGAAGTTATCCTTGAAATAGGCTACAAGGGGACTAAGGTAGAATCAAAATAGAGGGCAATTGCATTGCATACATCATGTATGACAATCATTAAAGGATAATTTTAAATGAGAAGGTATGAAACTGGCAGTACCATTTGTAAGGAAAGGGTGACACATGTGAAAGTTATCATGATGCAATAGGGTATGTAAAACTGAATATACTATTATTAATTAGACTTACTATAAATTTTCCAATGGAGTACTACTTGAGGTGTGCAAAATCTTTCTAAATTTGTAAATTGAGATTTATTTTAAGCACTATAATTATTTAAAAGGTCTTTTCTAGAAGGGTAAGTTTAAAAATCCTTCAATTTCTCATAACAAAGGTGGAGTTTAGGATATTCAAGAAGTGTTGTGTTGGTGTTTTTACTACTAAATCAATGTATATTTTTCCACTCCACTCAGTTCCTATGTAATTTTTTATTTGCATAGAGTTTGGTTGTTCATGCTTACTATTGAGGTAGTAAAAGTAGAAGGCCTTTGTTGCATATTTTTGGTAATCATAATAGTATGAACTGTGGGAGCCTCATTCTCATTTATAGAAATTTGAGAGATGTAGATGTCGCTTCTATTTCCAATAGGTTCTATGATGGATTATATGAATTGGGGATGAATGAAATCCTAAGTAGTGGTTTGATAGAGGTTGTTTCCTTTCCTTCAGTCTTAATTAGCCCATAACTTGTGTAGGAATGTGATAACCACTATGATGTCAAAGCCAACTGCATTAGCAAAAATGAGGGGGAAGTTTTTGTTTTAAATATGGCTAGGTAGATATATTTTTCTTGTCATTTATGTCAATATATCCATTTTGGTATTTCATGATGTAATCAAAGTTTTTAAAAATTAAGTGTTAGACAATTTATAGCAATACATAGATAGATATATGGTATGTACGGATAATAGACCTCGAGTTGTCTCATGTATAGTTGAGGAGTGATAGATGACAATGTCATGATGATTTATGTTAGTGCATAGATCTATATGGATAGTACGACATAAGTTATAGAAGGATTACCATTATAGGTAATTAATAGAGTAGAATAGAGCACATCAATAAATTGAAGTGTACAACTTAAGGAATTATTTTGGTAAAAAAATAATTATGTAATCATGATGGTATGACATCCTAGATGTATATCCAAAGCTATTTTATAAATAGTAAAGCATGTGAAATTATCAAGGCTGACTAATCAAGAGTTTTTATACCTGCAAGGTATAAGTAAAGATCATATCTTGTGCAACTAAGATGGAATGTGAAGTGATCAAGAGAATGTCATATGTATGTAATGCAAACTATTGTGAAGGATATATATGTGAGGTTTGTATGATGAGAAATCTTATGTATGATCAGAGCAAGTGCAAAGTACAGAAGTGAAGCAATATTATATGTATACCTATTCTTCTAAAGAAACTTAATTTCATATTGCATGTTAGGGAAGTGGGTTCTTCTTGCATTCATTGTAATTTCTCTATCAACTCCTAACAAGATTGAAGAAATTTCTAACATGGTTGAGGCTTCTAATAGGGCCTAGTCCTCTAACAAGGACTCAAGATGCTATATGTAATTCATAGACTCCTAACAGGGTCAATATCCCTAACATGATTCTTTTGTTTAGTGGATCATATTGTGGGTATCATCCCCACCAAGGTTGATCCCTTGGCCAAGGTTTTCCTAGTTAAAAAATAATGGTGTTATGAGTTCTCTCTATGTATGATTATATTTACTATTTGGTATTGTTGTTTTACTTTCATATGCAAGTTATAAAGTAATTAAAAATATGTAGTTGTGGGAAAAAGTTTGTTGAATACTAATTCACCCCCCACCTAGTATTATCTATTTCTAACAATTGGTATCAAATCTCAGTTACTTAGAAGAGGCTTAAAAACTTGAGTAAGATCCCTACAGATATGGAATAGTTGAAGAGAAACCTTGAAGAATCTCTTGAGAAAATTGATCTTCTTACTAAAGAAAGAGATAACCTAAAAGATAGGTATGAGGAAGAAAAATTTTACATTGGAAAATTGAAAGAAAAGATTGATGATCTGAGATATAGAAAGGAATTGAAAGAGTAGACTGGTGGCAATGATGAAGTAGGAAGCCTCAATAGAGAAAATGAGACTTTGAAGCATGAGTTGAAAATTGTTGAACTTAAGTCTTAAGAAAGATGATAGCAAAACTAAACAAGATCTAAAACATGAGAATGCAAACCTTAGATCCCAGTTAAGTCAAGTAACATCTAAACTAGATTCTATTAAGATAAAACATGTAGAAATAGAAAATTACAACACTATTGTGGAAGGATAATTGACACAAGCTAAATAGTAGTTAGAAAATCATTATACTAGTAGTGAGAAAATTGATGAACAAATATTTCACCAAAGACCATGTTATGATAAGATAGTCCTTGGATATATTATTGGAGAAAAATCAGCCAAGAAAATTGACATTTGAAGAGAAGCAGATCTAGTTTTTGAGTTCCCTAAGGAATCTAATCTAAGTAAGATTAAATCAGGCATAACTACAAAAGTATCTAAAGAAGTTGAACTAGTTGACTTATATGTGAAGCATGATGAACCAAAGAAAATAGAGCAAGTTGATGAACCTAAGAAAGTTGAATCATCTAAGGAAGTTACAAATGAATTCAGAAGTAGATGTTTTATATACAATAAATTTGGTCATATGAGGAGATATTTCATAGGTAAATATTTTAAATCTATTACTAATTTCTATTGTTATAATTGTCATAGTTATGGATATAAAGCAATAGATTGTAAGAAACCTAAGTTTAGGAATACTAACCCTTTAGGTAATGAGAGAGGAAGATCAAAAAATAGATCTAATGATAGAGAAAAATCTAATGGTGAAAGGAAACAGGTTGTATGTTACAAATGTAATAATCCTAGACATATTGCAAGGAATTGCAAAGGACCTAAAAGTCAAAATGGAACCAATCAGAGAAGGAATGCACCTATATGTTAGTTATACAATAATTTTGGACACACAAAAAGATTTTATGGAATGGAAAAAAGGAACTACAATAGGAATCCTAATTACAGAAGGAACAATAACATAAATGACAAAAGAAATGATAATGGTAGAAACAATAGTCAAAAGGAAGCAATTAAAGAACATGTTGATGAATTCAAGGAAGCATTGTGATGGAAAACAATCCATAAAGTTCTTATATAGTTTTGAAAGAGAACTTTTTTGATGCACCTGATGGAAAATTGAAGTCAACAATTGTTTGTGACTCATCCTATTTAAATTAAGCATTTCCAATAGAGACAGAGTACCAGTTAATAAGAACTAATGATAGAATGAAAATTTGAAGTTGCACAATTAGTAGAAGGTAGATGGCATAGAGAGAAATCTATGGTTGAGTGAGAAAAGTATTTTTATAGTTGCAGTAAGTCATACAGAAGAAGGTTACTATTAATCAATGATAGCTTTTTGAAGGCAAAGTAGATGTGCATTTAATGTAGAGTTAAATTTGAAAAGATTTAAGGATTACAAGTAAGACATTTAGTACCATTTGATTGTGTGAAAAGTGTGGAGAAATTTGTGAGTGATTTGACAGTGAATTCAAGTGTGAAGTGAAGCATTTGAAGTGCAAAGTTGTCGAAGCCCTAATACTTGTTATTCAAGGTATTTTACAAAAATTGAATTGAATTTATAGTATAAATAGTTAAGAATTATGGAAAGCCAATCAGTATGTGATGTTAGTGAGAGACCTAGGTACAAATTCAAGAAGCACCGATTTGTCTCTCTCATTGATGATCCATTAGGAGCATTTTATCAAATCTTGCCAAATGCACTTCACATAGAAGATGTTAGAAGTTACATTCACTGCAAATTTGAAAGTATTGGTGATGAAGAAATCCATAAGGATTTAGGAGTTATGTGCAATGAACACCTCACTCTAAAAGCTGAGTACACATACCTGAATGAACTGAACCTAATTAAGTATGTGTTTTATATAGAATTCAAAAATCATGAATGAAGTAGAATTATTCTAAGCAGAGTCCATAAAGAAATGTTTTGGATAGGTGATGCACCTATTGTAATTGATAATGACCTAATTCATAAGGTCACAGGTTTAAGAAATAAAGGCTATAATCTCACAATTGATAGAAATATAAGAAAGATTGTTGAAACAAACTTAAAGATTAATTTTGATGGAAGAAACATGAGAGTAGACTTGATTCAAGATATTGGAGTCAAAGTATTGAGCAAGATTTTAGGATACAAGCTAAATCACACCTCTAGAGTAAACTCAATTCCAAAAGGATTTTTACATGTAGCCTATGTTATGGCAGTTGAAAGGAAGAAAGTAAAAATGTGCGAGATTATTAGAGTGCAATTGTTGGGCAACATTGAAAAGTTAAAGAAAACTAAGAATGCAATTTTTAGATTTGAATCTATTTTAACACTTTTTTCCATGTAAAAATGTAGTTTCCTCAAATGGTAGATTGAGATAGTAATGAATGTTCTATGAAGATGATCACCTAGTGTTATAGGGAAAGACTTGAAGATGTAAGAGATAGAGACATAGATAGGATGATGAAGAGTTTCTAATAAAAATGAAGCAAAGATATAGATTACCTCCATCTATGGTAGAGAGGTACAAATATGAAATATGCATTATGATAGAGAGTGACACAACTTGTATGGAGGTAGTCAAACCAATAATGAAATTTATTAGACCTATGGGCTATGAAATGAGTGAAGAACTCATTGAGGGATATGCAAAGATTATGTTGTAGTTTGAAAGGGACACTAAATGTCCAAGATGGGGTACTTATGAAGATAAGATAAGATAATTTCATTATGAACTTCATAGTAAAGAGATCAAAAGGAATGTGGAGAGAAAGATAGAATCAATTCTTAAAGAATTAGGCATGACTAGACAAGAATTTGATGAAATCAAAGGGACAACTTTGGAGATGAAGGACAATGGGAAATCTGAAGTGTTAGCAGCCACATCTAGTGTTGTTGTAGCACCATCTATGGATGTGAGAGTACAAGGGCCCACTTCACAAATATCTACTATAGCTTATGTAGTAGTTATGAAAGTACAACCAATTAGGGCACAATTTGGTCAACAAAAGAGGAAATTCAATGATGTGGTGATAGAAACATCTAAATAGAGGAAATCTGAGAGATTGGTGAAGGTTAAGCAAGAACCAACACCAACCCCAAGAAAAGGGTTAAGAAAACCTCTTGTGGACCCAAAAAGAGAAGGAAGACATTGAAAATCAGTGATTCTAAGGAGTCTAATGAGGAGATTGAAGAAGGAAGGACATCAACTAGTAAGAAAGCTTGGAAACCCAAGATTGAAAATTTGAATATGTAGATTGTAAATAATGACAATTTTTCTTAGTTGAATAAGTATTATAGCTTGTACAGTAACATGTCCATATGAGACAATTAGAGAATGCTATAGTAAGAAATATGATTTTAAGGAATAACATGGGCGTTGGGGGGCAATCTGTAGCTGTAGGGCAAGAATCGAAGACTCTGTTGACAAAACAGAGTGAAATGGGGAGTGGAGCATGTGGAGTGAGCGGGAATGGGATTTTGAATTAGCAGCTAAGTGAGAATCGGGAGAACACGGGCGTTGGGGGGCAATCTGCAGCTGTAGGGTAGGAATCAGAGGTGAATGATGCGGATGCCATAAAGGATGGGGACCCACAAAAGTTGCTGCCTCACCCAGGTGAGAAGATTCCTCCCCTTCACTCAGGTGGTGGGTCGCCTGGGGCTTGGGGGCACTGGTCAAACCTATTTGGAGTCAAACCATCAGGTAAGTCAACATTCCCAAAAGTCATTGATAAATTAGACAAGGAGAAGCGTATCTTTTCTCTGGAAGTTCCTCAAGAAATTATAGACCACAATATTCTCAGTATGGCAAATACTCTGGTGGGAAAATATATAGGGCCAAGGCCCAACATTGATGTTGTGAGGGTTTTTACCAAAAATAAATGGGATTTAAAGGGGCATGTAGAGGTGACAACAATGGCTAAAGGTTTCATGACTTTTGAGTTTTCTTGCTCGGAAGACTTTTCCAAAATCCTGTGTGTAGGGAACTAGTCTCTGGGGAGATCTACTTTAATCTTGCAAAAATGGTCTTCCAATCTGGACTTGAATAATGATTTCCTATCCCAAGCTCCAATTTGGATTAGACTCCTAAAATTGCTCATGGAATACTGGCATAAGGACATCTTTAATGGCATTGCCAGGTCTTTTGGAGAGCTTCTTTCCATTGATTCTATAATGGCAGCTAAGAAGAGACTTACCTATGCAAGGATATGTGTAGGAGTGACCGAAGGATAGGATATGCCTCCAGTTATAGAATTTCAATCTCGATCGGGAAGTAGAATCCAAAAGATTGACTATGAAAGTGTGCCTTTTGCATGCTTCCATTGTAAGAAGGCAAATCACAAGGCTGGATTCTACCCACTATTCAAAGGAAAGGGAATGGGGGGAAAGACCTGCCCTCAAGGTGGGAAGAAAGCTACTCATGTTCCCAAAAAGATTTGGAAGAAGAAAGAAATGCAAGTCAAGAAAAATGGAGAGGCTGAAGGAAAATCTAATGATTCTATTCATGATCTCCAAGCTGAACCCTAAAACCTCCAGGTTTTAGTGGAAGCATTGAAAGGAGAAGGGAAAGAGACAATTGAGGACAAAACCAACCCTTCCCATATGAAGGAAACCAAGGATAATCTCGAAGAGGCAAGTATTATGGAGTCTCAAATCCCTGAGAGTTCTGAGGAGGTTGATCCGAACCTTTCCTCTGTCCTAGACTCTATGGAGGAACAAAAGGAAGGGGAACCGATGTCTCAAAACTCCACAAACTCAGTTAGTAGGGAACCTCCTGTGATAGTGAATAGAATCTTAGAATGGCTATTTGCTTCAACATCAAAACAACTGGCCAGGCTAGATGCTTTGTTTGATTTATGTAAAGAAGAAGATGAGCCACCCTGGATAGAAGTCAGAAGAAGAAAGAAGAAGAATAGCCGAGACCCCTCTCCTACCTCTCTTGCTTCAACTAGAAGCAAGGCCAAGGAAGATCTTGGTCTAAAACAAGAATGAAATCAGGAAGGAGGAAGCAAGAAGAAACATCATGGATGGAACACAGCACACCATCCAGGAAGCCTGCTCATCAATTAAAGCATGAAGATCCTCTCATGGAATATTCGTGGACTCAATGGAATCCACAAGCAAGAAGTTGTAAGCAATATGATAAGGTATAAAAGGCCTGATATATTTCTTATTCAGGAAATGAAAATGAAGAAAGAAAATCTAGAAAATATTAGATTCAACAGCAACATGAATGGAATTGCCTCAAACTCAGAAGGAGCATCTGGAGGGCTACTGCTATTATTCAATAATAGACATTTCAATATTGTGCCTAAGTATGATGAGGATAACATCCTCTTCTATAGAGTTCAAAATTTGCAAACTAATGATTGCTGGTTTTTAGTGAACATTTATGCTCCCAACAACAAGAGAGATAGAAAAAATTACTGGGTCAAAGTTGGAAAGTTGGTGCAAGCCAGTGACATTAAGAAAGGCATAATCCTGGGAGACTTCAACTCTCCACTAGAGGATAAGGAGAAGATGGGAGGATTTCCCCCGAATTGGGAAAGTAAGCAGGATCTTTCCAATTTCATCAATGACCTGGCCCTAATGGATTTGGAGCTTACGGGGGGTACCTTTACCTGGTCTAACAAGAGAGTTGGTTAGGACTACATTCAGGTTAGATTGGACAGAGCTTTAATCTCCTTGAATTGGTTACACTCTTTTAGCTGTAGATTATCTCTGCTTCCTAGAGTTGGTTCTGACCACTCCCCCATTTCTCTTTCGATGTCCCCTCTTGAGCCCAAGAGAAATCGCCCTTTTAGGTTTGAGAAAATGTGGACTACTCACCCTGACCTATTGGATAATGTCAAAAGATGGTGGGGGATTGGTGTTGATGGCTCAGCCATGTTCAAAGTCACTAGAAAGCTCAGCAATGTGAAGAGGATGGTAAAAATTTGGAACAAGTATGATTTTGGCCATATTTTCCATGACAAGGAGGAGTTGTCAGACAATCTATCTGTTATCCAAGATAGTATACAGAAGGAAGGATATAATGAGAGTAACAGGGAGGCTAAGCTGTTGATCCTGTCAGATCTTTATAACATCATCAATAGGGAGGAAAAGTTTTGGAGGCAAAAATCTCGTATCACATGTCTTAAGGATGGAGATCGAAACACGAATTTCTTTCATCTCTCCACCCTAAAACATAGGGCTAACAACAGGATCTCTAGAATCAGGAAGGGTAGGTGTTGTTTTCTGAAGATCCATTTATCTTAGCTGAAGTGGTCTCCTTCTTCTCTTCTCTTCTCTCCAAGGACCCCCTACTTTCCAAGGTGGACCAAGAGGATATCATCTCTTGTATTCCTTAGATTATTCAACCCCACCAAAATAAAGTTCTCTATGCTATTCCTAATGCTTTGGAAGTTAGAGAGGCCCTTTTCTCCCTACCTAGTGACAAATCTCCTGGTTCGGACGGGTTTCCCACCTTTTTCTTCCAAATGTACTGGCCAGTGGTCATGGGGGATTTGGTTAAGGTAGTTCAGGAGTTCTTCGGAGCTAGAAGTATTCTTAAGGAGATAAATTCTACCTTCTTGGTTCTCATCCCTAAATCCCTAGGGGCTGACTCTTTCGACAAGTTTAGGCCTATCAGTTTGTGCAATTCTCTCTACAAGATCATCTCTAAAGTTCTCACTTCTAGAATGCTTAAAATCCTGCATCTGATCATATCGCAGCAACAATCTAGCTTTGTTCCTAGGAGACAAATCTCGGACTCGGTGCTGATGGTTCATGAGGTTATTCATTCTTTAGAAGCTTCCAAGCAAGAAGGTATGTTGCTCAAACTGGATCTTTCAAAAGCTTATGATCATGAGGACTGGTCCTTTCTTGGGAAGGTCCTTCAGGCCTTTGGTTTTGACAATAAAGTGTGTAAACTCATTTCTCAATCAGTGTCTACCTCCTCTCTTGCTGTTCTGGTTAATGGAGCACCCTCTGATTTCTTTAAACCTTCTAGAGGTCTCAGGGAGGGAGACCCCCTCTCTCCTTGTTGAGATAATGGGTGTTGCACACATTGCATAATATTGTTATTTTATTATTTTATTTTTTAATATGTAATGTTGTACCTAGATGGACGTGCAACATGTAAAGATTCCTATGGAATATTCTTGATGAGTTGTATTGTAACATTGTAAAAATATTTTATGTAATTATTTAATATTGGGGGAAAAGAATTAAATGCCCAATATTAAATGTGGGGTCAGTGGGTTAGGTAGCACATGGTTTTAGCACATGGTTTATGTAATACCACTTGGTGGTTTTGTGGGACTTGCTACTATATAAGAAGCCACAAGGGTAGTTGTTGTAGATAGAAAGAGAGAGAGTGACAAGAAGAAGACAAAAGGCAAGAGTCGAGCAGGACAAGGCTTGACAGGTTAGCCAAGGGAGCATTTGTGAAGGTTGAAAGCATGGCATGGGATGTGTGGATTCATGCTTGTTCACATAGTTTGCTCGGTTGTGGCTATGGCATCGAAGGCTTCCATGGTTGTATGGCAATGGTATTTTTGCTGAATAATACATGGTGATGGATGCTTTTGGAGGCTGGGTTTTTCCCTCAATGGGGGTTTCCCAGGGTATATCTTGTGTCACAATTTTGTGGGTATGTTGTCTATTCTCTTGCATGTGGATTTTAATTCCGTGTTTATTTTAGATTTATTATGGGTTATGTGGAAATAGTTATATTATTTATTGCCAAGTTTCCTTACACTCCTATCCTCTTCATTATTTAAGCTAAATGCATTAGGAGGCTTATTGAACGTAAAAAGTCTAAAGGAAGTCTTAAAGGGATTAAGTCTTCTTCAAGAAATGTCCCCTTCACTCACCAGCAATTTGTGGATGACACTATAATGGGGGGGGGGAAGCTTCTGTGAAAGAAGCTAAGACTTTGAAAGAGGTTCTTGATACTTACTCCAGAGGGATTGGATAGCTGATTAACTAGATCAAAAGCTCGACCTTCATTGTTAACACCCCTGAAGTTAGATAAAGGAAAATTGCCAAAATCCTTGATTATGGGGTGGGCTCTCTCCCTTCATCCTATCTAGGGTTCCCCTTGGGCTCCTCTCCCCCTAACTCTTTTTGGAATGGTATTCTGGACAAATTCAACAAGAAGATGGTTGGATGGAAAGGTGCCTCTCTCAGCCAAGCTGGGAAATGTTTACTGGTCAAATCCACTCTTCAGAACCTTCCCATTTATGCTTTGAGCCTTTTTGGAATTCCTGTGAAATTTGGAAAGAAAATGGAGAAAATCCAAAGAGACTTTCTATGGACTAGACTTGAAGGAAAGAAAAGGTACCCTCTTGTTACTTGGGAGAAGGTCTGCCTCCCCAAGAGGTATGGTGGTCTGGGCATCAGAAAGCTTACCCATCTCAATAAGGCGCTTCTTGCAAAAAAAATCTAGCGAATCTTCAATAACACTGGTGAATGGAGAGACATTCTGGAAATTAAATACCTTAGAAGATCCTCTCTTCATTTTACTTTATTCAATGAGGACATCCCTAAAGGGTTGACTATTTGTAATGGTATCCTAAAGGCTAGGGACTTGGCTAAGGCGAGGGTCTCTTGGAAACTAGGCAATGGGGAGGATATTCAGTTTTGGTTTGACAGGTGGTTATATCAAGCCCCACTTTCTAATAACCCAGTATTTGAGAGATGGGTGCAAGAATGCATAGAGCTATATGGGTTTAAAGTAAGCAATTATAGGGTTGGTCAGGAATGGAGAGACCTTTCCCTCATTTTTGAGGATTTGAAACCAATAATGACTATGCTTAACTCTTCGATCCCTAGTAATAATAAGGATGAGCTAGTCTGGAGGGATAATCCCGATGGAAGTTATTCTGTTGCTTCTAACTACAACTCTCTCTGGGGTTTAAAGGAGAAACCCCCTTGGGTGGATGCCTGGCTCACGGGCCTCACTCCAAAGATCAACATATTTTATTGGTTGGCCCTTAAGAGCAAAATCCTAATGCAAGATAATCTCATGAAGAGAGGCCATGTTATGCCCAGCAGATGTCCATTCTGTAAAAACCAGTCTGAGTCGCGAAATCATATCTTCACTCAATGTGACTTTTTTAGGGAGGTGTGGAGTTCTCTTAATCAGGAAATGGAGATTCTCTGGTGCTGGACAGATAACCTTATCGACTTTTTTAGTCATTGGAAAAGCCTTTGTAAAATTGCAGGCCAACAGGATAATTATGCCTGGTTTTTGCCTCACTTCTGTTGGAGCATCTGGAAGGAAAGGAACAATAGAATTTTTAGGGACAGAGAGGAGCCGACAATAATTCTGGGAAGGAAGATTTTGAAAAACATAAAAGAAAATCTTCAAGTGATGAAGGAGGGGGAAGTTGATATAGGGGACAAGAAGACGGTTAAAGAAAAAGACAGGAATCCCAAAAGATAGGATGCCAAATGGATTCTACCCCTGAAAGGATGGTCAAAAGCCAACTTTGATGGTGCTTCTAAGGGCAACCCTGGCCCCTCTGGAAGTGGTGGAATTATAAGAAACAGTTTTGGGGAGGGGATTGTGGGCTTTGCTCTCCTGCTTGGAACCCAGACCAACCATTTGGCCGAAGCCAGAGCCATGTGTAGTGTGGTAAAGCTGGCTTTTGAAGCTAGCATTTCCAAACTTTGGCTTGAAGGGGACTCCAAAAACATAATTAACAATATTAATGGAATCTTCCCCCCCTCGTGGTCAATTGCAAATATAATTGATGAGACACATGCCACCCTCACAAAATTTGAGAAGGTCCACGTCACTCATGCATTTAGAGAGGCAAACCCAGTTGCTAACTGGTTTGCTAACAAAGGGGTTGGAGCAGACAAAGAGATGACCTGGCATTCTAGAAAAGATTTTTTGATGGAGGCTAAGTCACTAATTGAGCTGGAGAAAATCCATGAAAGTATGGGTCAATCTAATTGTTATCATGTTTAATAAAGAAAGATTGGATGTTGGCATGAGCCATAATAAGTTTCTTGGTTTTCGTAATCTCAAGGGATTTTTTCTATCATTTCAACATGTTTGGAGGATTTCTATCATTTTCACTTGCTATTGTATCAGAGAGGTGAATGATCACGAACCCAATAATAGAAATAGAGCCAAAATCTTGGCTGGAAAAAATTTGCAGAGATTGGGGCTCATGAGAATAGTTGAAGAAAAAATGAATGTCATGACTGGAGAATGGAGTACAAAGGAGCCAGTGGGTGAAGTGGAGAAGTGGAAGAATATGGGAAAAGTCTGGAAAAAATTGGAAAAGGGCAGGGTTGCGAATTTTTTTGAGAAACTCCATGGTTTTGACCCTGAGGTCACCAACAACATGGTGAACCCATGGAACAATGGCAAGGTCAAGGTGAACGGGGTTTCTTTTCAAATCATAGAGGAGGTGGTTGTGGAGGTCACTGGTATCCCTATGGAGGGGTTCAAATTCTACAGGGACAAGAAACTTTCATCCAATGCAGTCAAGAAGTTCGTGAAAAATTCTACAAAGATGAACAAGCTGGTAAAGAAAGAGTCTTTCTATGTGACGGAGACTATAAAGAAGTTATGGAGGTATCTTTTAGATGCCCTCATTGATTATGTTACCCTGGATCCTAGGTTTGATCGGGTCAGAACTCACCATTTTGTGATTTTAAATCATTTTCACCATAAGAGAAGAATTTTCATTCCCTTTTACCTTCTCACTTCTATGAACAAGGAAATCTCTAGTTTCAAGAAGAAAGCCACTATTAACCCTGATTTGCATGAGGTATTATTGCTCCTCATCCATGAGCATTTCAAAGCTCAGTCTATATGCAATAACCCTCCTCAAGTTGAGGATGTTGACAAAGGCAGCTCCAACTTTTCTTCAGACTCTGATGACATTGAGATCATTAGCTCGGAGGAGGAGAATGTTAACTCAGGAAAGAAGAAAAAAGGTCAAGACAAGAAACAGTCCACAACTACAAATCCTAACAGGAAAAGCCCTAGGGATCATGGCCAAGCTCAAGAAAAAGAGAGTTATACTGAGGAGGAGGAGGAAATGGATACAGAAGATTCTAACAAAGTGTCGGAGGAGGAGTTGGAAGAGGAGAAACCTGGGAAAAAATGGAAGAAGGAGGTAGTGAGAGTTGAGGAGACTAGAAATTAGAGGACTGATGCTATTCCTCTTCCCCTCTCCCCTGTCTAGTCTTAGCCTCCTTCAGAGGAAAAAGTGAATATCATCACTGGTGAGAATGAGGGGGAAGTGCAGGTCAATAATAGAAGAAAGGCCTGGAAAAATTTCAATGTGAGGATTGCTACTATGGGGATTTTTAGGGAAGTTATGAACCCTCAGATCTTGGTGGACAACCTGGAGCAGCCTAGGCTCAATGAGCTCATATACCCAACTATCCTGGCCATTTTAGACAATGCAAGGGAGACTGGAATGAACCTTCTGAATAATGCCTATAGTAGTATGATTGACAACTTCAGATTAATCAAATGGCTTGTCCATGAGCTGGAGGAAGTTAGAGAAAGGGTATCCCAAATGGAAAGTACTAAGAATAAGATAGGTATTGATAGCCAGGAGGACCAAGATAATAGAGAAAGCTTAAATGAAAGGAGATTTAAAAATATTGAAAACTACAACCACAACCTGGCAAGTTAGATGATTTCTCTCCTAAGTTCAATGAATGACAACATCCAATCCCTTGCTAGTAAACTTAAGGATAGGGGCTTGCTGGTGGAGGAGGGAGGATAGAATAGGGATAAGGCCAGGTCGGATGATGACAAGGCCACAATCAGTATGTTCACCAGTATGGATCAAGGCATGGAGAAGGTCCAAGATGAAATGGCAAAGGAGCAACAAAAGATAGTCGAGGTAGCTCAAACTATGTAGGAAATGGAGAAGATAACTGAAGACTAGTTTTTTTGTCTTTTGTATTTTCATCTTTCTAGCTTTTGGCTTTTGGACAGGCTTTCTGTAATCTGTTTTAGTTAGTTTGTTTTTTGGCCTTTCTATGGGCCTTTGTTTTGGGCTGGGCCTTCGAGCTTTTTTCAGTTGTTGGACCTCTATTTTGGCTGGGCTTCTTTTGCTTATTATCAGCCTTATTTTTTGTAAAACTTTTGGGTTTTAGGATCCCTTAAAACCTGTTTATCTTATCAAAAACATGATTTTAAGGAATAAAAGGTTTGACAATATTCAAAATAAGATGTTAGAAGATCTGTATAATATACTAATAAAAATAAATAAAAGAGTAGTAGACAAAGATACAAAATTGAGAGAGAAGAAGATTTAGAAATTGTGTGAAGTCAACAATAAGGAGGACATTAAAAGGAATTGAGCCTTTGTTAAGGAATACAATAAAAACAATTCTTCTTATGGGAGGCAACTATGAAGAAGTAAAGAAGGAGACTGAAGAGGTTATAGTGAAGTACATGACTTCCATGCCAAAAGACCCAAAGAAAATGTGTAGTTGGGAATAACAAGTCCAATATATGTTGAGGCTAGTACTCCTACTAATAGTGAAGAAGAGGTTGAGGAAATTCAGAAAATAAACTCACCTCCTTACACAGTTATTGGTATTGAATCCATGCAAGTGGATAGTACTCATATAACTATTGATGCTAAAGAGAATCCTTTTATAGGATTAGGGACCAACATTATTGGAAATATTACTGCCTACTCTAGCTCAAATGAAGAGGATGATGAAGAAGAAAATAAAAATGTAGAGTAGAGGAAGAGGAAAGAAAGAGAGAAGTAAAGAGAAAAGAATAAGAAAGAATAAAAGAGCAAGAAATAAAAGTAATAGAAGTTGAGAAGTAGAAAGAAAAAGAGGAAGAAAGAATGAGAAGAAGAAGAGAAGGAGAAGAAGAGACAAGAGGATGAAAAGAAAAGTAATGAACTAAAAGCAATATCACTCATTCCATCAGCAATAGTAGTTATTGTACTACCTACAATATCTGATGACGAAAATGACCAGAAAGGTTAAATGAGCTCTTTGAGAAATCTACTTGAGAAGAATAAGTCTGTGAAGACTTTGGACAAAACATTGGTAGAAATTCTAGATAGAATGAAATAGACAGTGTAGTCCATTGTTATAAAACCAAACGTATAGAAGAAGTCTAAAGAAATGATATGATCTTTTGATGAAAAATTCACCACCTTGTCTAATATTGCTTCAATACAACTATAGAATAAGCATGATGCATCACCATTTGATATGTAGTACCTCTCATGTCTATAGTATATACCTTGCTATATTTTATTTCAAGAGATAATTGTACTCATGTTATGTTTTATATTTTGAGATGACCTAAGAGTCAGATGTTATACCCTAATTTTAGTATCATAGATGTTAGAATACTATATTGTTTAGTTTATCATATTGTTGGAATTACAAGTTGAAAGAATAAACTTCTAAGAGGGGGGGTGAATCAATAATTTAAACTTGGACCCATAAAACTTTCACCATTCATTCATCATATGCATTCAATATGTAAACTAAAATAACATGTAAAGCATATGCACCTAAATCATGTAAACATGTAAACAATCACACACATAACACTAGATATGATTACTAGAAACTCTCCAAGTGAGAAGGTAAAATTGTGGTGGGGATGACACCCACAAATCTTCACTACGACAGCTATAAAGTGTATCCAATTAAGGTTATAATGTTTTGACCATGAATCATGATCTACCCTATGAAAGGTCTTCCCTATTAAAGCCTTAAAAAGACTATTAGGTCTCACCTTGTTAGAGGATTTCAACACCATATTAGAAGTGTTCCTTGTTAGAGGACTTCAACTTACAACTAAGTAAGCACCCTGTTAAAGGATTTCATATAGAATGTTAGTGTTCAAAATGCTTTAGAATAACTGAGAGGGGGGGTGAATCAGTTATTCAAGGTCCAAATGTTTAATTCAAACTTTTTCATAAAGTAAAGTGAGCCTATTAAATTGTTGGTCCAAGCTTAAACTTTCCTACTTAGAAAGTTAGTTTAAATCAACATGCAAGCATAACACATGAAAGATCAACACATAACATAATGATTTACGTGGAAACCCAATTTGGGAAAAACCAACAGTAACATGCTACTCAATTCTCACTCTTTTGAAGTGATGCCCTACAAAAGGCTTGCCTTGTTAAAAGCTACAACACATTGTTAAATGTGATTTGGTTAAAGGATTTATCCACCCTATTAGAAGTGAGGCTAGTTTTAGGACTTTAAAACATTCACTTGGAATGTCGCCCTATTAAAGGATTTACAAATGGCTATTAAAACAACCTAAGTCCATGGGATTTTATCCTAATTGATACAATTCCTAAAGAGTAACAATAAGGGATTTTGACCTAATACAACTTACAAATTAACTTCTAGATTTTAGATCACTCTTCAACTCACAACATTTGCCTGGTTTTCAATCTCTTTATCTCTGACAGCTTGTCCTTCTCTTTTAAGCTTTGTATCCTTGAGTCTCCATGCTTGACATACCAATGCAATCCTCTCTTTTTGACCACTTATCAAAGTAGAGTGTCTATGCTCTATTCTTCCTTCTCCTTGATGTCTTCTCCTTGACACCCTTCAACCACTTTGTAGTTTGGCACACCAACAACTCTTGCTTCTTGGTCTATGCCTCCTTAAATAGAAGTCTGGAATTGTTTTTCCTACTTGATTCTTCCCTCCTTTAATTTTAGTTTGAATGGATTAGGTAGGATTCAATGACTCTAACCCATATCTTTTTCCTTCTAGAAACATCATGAAGAATCTTCTTGAATTGGCTCAAAAATGGTTTATCTAAATTTTTGTGCCACCAGCTCATCATCCTTATCCTCCAACTAGTTCAAAAAATTCAAAGTAACAAATTTGTCAGCTCAAATATGGCAAATCTTTGACTTTTCCAATAATGCAGCACCTCGGCACTATTGAAAATCTGCTCAGCTCTAACTAGCTTGCTTGGCACTCACTAAGGAACTTAGTTAAGCTTTGCAATCAACCTTGTTACAACTTATACTTCTAAAGTTTCTAAGTATGGCCAACCTTTGTATCTTCAAGTATATTATGAATACATCATTTTATCATTGTCTTAATTGATCCTTACACTTCATTACAAAACCATAACTCAACCTTTCCCTTTGGTACTCATGTTATATCTTTTTGATTAAATCCTCTTTATCAATCAACTAAGTGATAGTACTTGGATCTTATAAGCAATTGTCATTCCTACAAATAGCAAGTTTGACATCAATGGCAAAACAATGATTGAAAACATTCTTTATCAACCATCTCTCTTCCTTCTCAACAATCTCCCTCTTTGATAGTATTCATTTTCAATTAGATTTCTAACAATCTCCCTCTTTGGCATTAATGGAAAACTAAATTGATCAACCATCAAACCAAACTATTCAACCAAGTTATCAAAATGCTAACTAGGTTAGAAGAGTAAGTCAAATGCCAAAAAGAGATTGTGTTACAATCAGTTTTCACATCTCCCTCTTTGATCTTTATCTTGATTACTTTAATTTTGCTTCTCCCTCTTAGCTATTGTTTCCTTTTTCTTTCTTCTATATCTTCTTGAACATCATTTTTCTCCCTCATTTTAGTGGCTTACCACTATTCACTTTGATTTTTTTCTACTCTTAACTCCTTCTTACATTATTTCTCCCTTTGTATGCATTGATCATTTTCTCCTTTACTATTATCAGCTACTTCTCCCTCTATGCAATTGAATGTTTTTGATCAGTTTTGTCATATTTCTCCCTCTTTGACAATAATGCCAAAGACTTATTACTTCAGCATCTTAACATGCTAGTGTAGCATTTGCAGGTATTCCAATTTCTCCCTCTATCACCTTGCTTGTGACTAATTTGGAACTTCAACACTTTAATTACTTCAAGAAAAATCTTGAAATAAGTATCCTTTGCATCAATGTAATATTTCATCAATCAACTCATTTGATGTAGGGAAATCTTTGTTATTACTTATGTAGCCTTGGCTAGGGCTATCACCCCTAACTTACCTCTAAGAAACTCAAAAGCATCTTTAGGTAGTGCTTTTGTGAAGATGTCAGCAATCTGTTCCTTTGAGCTAATATATTCTATCTTTACCTATTTGTCTTCCACCAATTCTCTTACATAGTGATACTTAATTGCAACATACTTTGTTTTGGCATGCATCACAGGATTCTTTGATATGTTGATGGCACTTATGTTATCACAATAGAGTATCACAGGTTTAGTTACTTCTTCCTTCATACCTTGTAATAGATGTTTGATCCATACAATATTAGTGTAGTTGATAGCAGCAAAAACATATTTAGCTTTTGTTGTGGACTATGAAGTACAACTTTTCTTTTTTCTAGTCCAAGTAACCAATCTTTTTCTTAAGAAAGTACTCCTCCACTGGTGTTTTTTTAGTCATCAATATTACCTCCCCAATCTGCATCAATGTAGGCTCTCAACTCAAAATTTTCACTCTTCTTGTAGTATAAACCAAAGTTATCAATTCCTTTTAGGTACCTCAGTATTCTTTTTACTACCATTAGATGATTTTCTCTTGGGTTAGCAAAAAATCTTGCCACTATTCCAATAGCTAATGCATTGTCTTGCACAATATACTGCAACTTTCCAATCATTGATCTATACATTATCTGATTCACTTTAGTTGACTCATCATTCTTGGATAACTTATGTCCTATTACCATTGGTGTACTAACTAGTTTTGATTCTTCTAATCCAAATTTCTTGAGTATCTCCTTGATATATTTTGATTGGGTCACAAATATGCCATGCTTCAGTTGATGTACTTGCAATCTAACAAATAATTTGATTTCTCCAAACATTGACATCTCAAATTCATGTTTCATTTGATCAGAAAAATCTTTGTATACAGCATCTTTTCCTCCAAATATTATATCATCAACAAAGATTTTAGATATCAAAATATCTTTACCTATTTTTTCCTTGATATATAGGTTGTTGTTGTCATATGTTCTCTCAAATCCTATCTTCACAAGATATTTATGTAGTCTCTTGTACCATGCTCTAGTTGCTTACTTCAAACCATAGAGTGCTTTATGCAATTTTCAAACCATATCTTTATTGTTTCCATCAACAAATCCCTCTAGTTGTTCTATGTAGACTTCCTCTTCCAATATTCCATTTAGAAAAGAAGACTTGACATCTATTTGATAGAATTTTAAACATTTATAGGCAGCATATGCAAGTAGTGTTCTTACTCCTTCCATTCTTGCAACAGGGGCAAATGTTTCTCCATAATCCAGTCCTTCTTCTTATGCATAACCTTTGCAAACTAATCTAGCCTTATTTCTTGTTATCTCACCATTCTCATCAAGTTTGTTCGTAAATACCCATTTGGTACCAATTACATTCTTATCAGCTAGTCTAGGAACTAGGGTCCAGATTTTGTTCTTCTCAATCTAGTCTATCTCCTCTTCAATAGCTTTATGCCAATTATCATCTCAGAGTGCATCTTTCACTATTTTGGGCTCAATCTTGCTCAGTAAACATGATTCATTCCTTAGTCTATTCCTTGTCATTGGTCTGGCATCCTTGTCACCAATGATTTGTTCTACAGGGTGATGTATTTTCACATATCTAGATAGTCTTGGTTCTATCCTTCTTTCCATGTTTGGTCCTTCAGCTTTAAAGTCAACTTGCACATCACTTTCAAGTATTTCATCATCTCTTCCATGTGTACTATTTTTAGAATCGAAATGCACATTATCTTCATTCTACAACTCAGCTTCTGAATGCAACTTGGCATTCATTAGTTGTGACTCAGTTGATACTAAAATTTGTTGTTGATTTCCAACTTGATTGACAACTTCTTCTTCGATAGACATTCCTTCATAGAAGTATACAAAAGATCTATAATCTTCTAATTTCTTAGATTCATCAACTTGGACTTCTGCATGCTCATCAAAATTTACATTTGCACTCTCCACAACCTTGTTAGTATTAGTATTAAAACACTTATATGTCTTACTTCTAGTGGAGTATCCAAAGAATATGCCTTCATCACTCTTTGCATCAAACTTGCCATTTCTAGTATCCTTAAGAATATAGCATTTACAACCAAATACTTTGAAATGTTTTACATTTAGTGATTGACCATACCATAGTTCAAAAGATGTTGCATTTGTACCTTTGTTGACTTGAACTCGATTCAAAGTGTAAAAAATAGTTCTTACAACTTCTCTTCGTTGCTTCAAAGAAACTTTTTTCTCCATCATTAATGTTCTGGCACAGTCTATTACTGATCTATTTCTTCTCTTTGCAATGCCATTTTGAGGTGGAGTTCTTTGTGCTAATGTTTGTCTCTTGATTCCTTTATCATTGCAAAATATCTCAAATTATTTTGATGTAAACTCTCCTCCTTTGTTTGATATCAAGCATTTCAGACTCTTTCTTGTTTCCTTCTCAACTCTGGCCAAATACCACTTAAACATTTGAAATGCATCATATTTTTGTTTTAAAAACATGGCAATCATCATCCTAGGATACTCATCCACAAATAACATTATGTATCTCTCCTTGGTAGCTTTGTACTTCTATTGGGCCACATAAGTCTGTATGGACTAGCTCTAATACTTCTTTGGAAGCGTAAGTTTTTCTTTTGAAACTTGACTTGGTCATCTTTCCTTGTTGACATTGTCTGCACATTGTGTTTTCAAGCTTCTTTAGCTTAGACAAACCTCTAACTTTTTTCTTTTTGCTAATGCTAATCAGATTGTCAAAGTTAACATGACACAGTCTTTTATGCCATAACCAAACATCATCAAGTCTAACAACAATATAGGTTGCATCTTCCATATCTAGGTAAAACAAGTTACTCCTAGTTTTCTCACCTTTTCTTATCAGATTTCCATTAGTATCATAGATTTTGGCAATTTTGTTTCCAAATTCTACTTTGCAACCTACATTGCCTAATTGTGATACACTCAGCAAATTGTAGTTCAATCCTTTAGCATAGTATGCATTATCACATGAAATTTTTTCTATAAGTTTAATGGAACCTTTTCCTTTGATTTGACATGGAGCATCATTACCAGATCTAATAATATTTCAATCATACTAAGTAAAGGTAATAAACTTACTTTTGTCTCCTATCATGTGATGTGAGCATCCACTATCTATGATCTACTATTCATTCTTGTTCACATAGGTTACCATTGTTGTTGCTTCATCTTCATCTAATTCATCATTCATGTATAAATAGATAACTTCATCATCATTATCATCAAAATCCTCTTCAACAATCTAGCATCTTTTTCCTTTGTCCTTGTAATCTTTGTTATCATCTTCTCTTTTTTTCTTGTACTTATTTCCTTCTTTGTAGTTCTTCTTCTGTGTACACCTTGTAGCAATATGTGCTACTTCATTGCAATTAAAACAAATGATAGGTAGATTACCTTTGAATTTACCTTTACCTCTATGAGATCTTTTGGCCAATAGTGCTTCCAGTTGTTCCACATCTTCTTCATCTATGGTTCTATCACTAGATGCATGTCTTCCTTTTATACTCTTCTTCTTTGATTTCAACTCCTTAGTGTCTTTCAATGTTAGCTTGGCCTTGAAATAAAATTCAAGATTCTTAGGTCTATAGTTATCAAAATTGGACAATTCAAATGTAGTAAGTCTTCCTACTATTCCTTCAAAAGTTAGCTAGTTTCCTAAGACACATCTTAAATCTTGGATGGCTGAAACTCTAATAGCATAGATGGGGAGAAAAGTTCTTAAGTATTTGATATTGAAAGTGTCATCTTCCAATTGAGCACCCAAAATTCTTATTGCACTTACCACTTCTTTCATTCTAGAGGCATACTGAGTAACATTCTCACCTTCCTCCATTTTCATGTCATCAAACTTTCTCTGAGGCTTTCTCTTTTTTCTCTTTGAACATTCTGATCTCCTCCATAGATATTTGATAGGGCTTTCCACATCTTGAATTCAAAATCACATCCTTTGATGTCATCAAATTCAGCATAGTTGAGTGCAGTGGCAATCTCCAACATTGCCTAATTGTGCTCCTTCCTTTTGTTCAAATCATCTGTAAAAAGGGTTCTAGCTAGATCTAATGTTCCACTCCAATTGAATTTTTTTCATAGTCACCTATTGATCCAAGGTGAAATTTCATTAGGCTTTGCCATACAGTGAAGTTATCTCTGTTAAGCTTGGGAAATTATCTCTTGGACATCTTGATCTTCCTTCTTCTAGTACCTTTAAACTAAATCAACAGATGTCTCTAATACCAATTGTTAGAAATTCTTTAGAATAACTAAGAGGGGGGTGAATCAGTTATTCAAAGTCCAAATGTTCAATTCAAAATTTTTCATCAAGTAAACTGAGCCTATTAAACTATTCATTCATCCAAGCTTAAACTTTTCTACTTAGCAAGTTAATGTAAATCAACATGCAAGCATAACACATAACATAGTGATTTGCATGAAAATCCAATTTGAGAAAAACCATCAGTAACATGCTACTCAATTCTCACTCTTATGAAGTGATGCCTTATGAAAGGCTTGCCTTGTTAAAGGCTACAACACATTGTTAAATGTGACTTGGTTAAAAGATTTATCCACCCTATTAGAAGTGGTCCTAGTTAAAGGACTTTAGAACATTCACTTGGAATGCCACCTTGTTAAAGGATTTACAAATAGTTTTAAACCAACCTAAGTCCACAGGATTTTACCCTAATTTATATAATTGCTAGACAATAACAGTAGGGGCTTTTGACTTGATACAGCCTACAACTTATCTTCTAGATTTTAGATCACTCTTCAGCTCACAATGTTTTCCTAGCTTTCAAACTCTTCACCTCTGACAGCTTGTCCTCCTCTTTCAAGCTTTGTCTCCTTGAGTCTCCATGCTTGATATATGAGTACAATCCTCTCTTTCTGAACACTTATAGAAGTAGAGTCATTGTGCTCTATTCTTCCTTCTCCTTGATGTCTTCTCCTTGACACCCTTCAACCACTTCATAGTTTGGCATACTTACAACTCTTGCTTCTTGGTCTATGACTCCTTAAATAGAAGTCTAGAATTGCTTTTCCCACTTGATTCTTCCCTCCTTTAATTTAAGTTTGAATGGATTAGGTAGGATTCAATGAATCTAACCCATATCTTGTTCCTTCTAGAAACATCATGAAGGATCCTCTTGAATTCACTCAAAAATGGTTTATCTAAATTTTTGTGCCACCAGTTCATCATCCTTATCCTCTAACTAGTTCAAAAAATTCAAGGTAACAAATTTGTTAGCTAAGATCTAGTGAATCTTTTACTTTTCCAATAATACAATAGCTTGGCACTATTGAAAATTTTCTCGGTTCTAACTAGCTTGCTCAGCACTCACTATTGAACTTAGTTAAGCTTTGCAGTCAACCTTGTTACAACTTATACTTCTAAAGTTTCTAAGTATGACCAACCTTTGTATCTTCAAGTATATTATCAATGCATCATTTTATCATTTTCTTAACTAATCCTTGTAATTCATTACAAAACCATAACTCAACCTTTCCCTTTGGTACTCTTCTTACATCTTGTTGATTAAATCCTCTTCATCAATCAACTAAGTGATAGTACTTGGATCTTATAAGCAATTTTCATTCCTACGAAAAGTAGGTTTGAAATCAATGACAAAATAATGATTCAAAACATTCTTTATCAACCATCTCTCTTCCTTCTCAACAATCTCACTCTTTGATAATTTTCATTTTCAATCAAATTTCTAACAGTTAGGACTATTTTGCTTAAGAGATTTGATGAAAAATCACCTATTAAAATGTCTTAGCATAGATCCTATAATTGGCACTTTCTTTCGTAATGACAGATCACCTATACACAATGTCTAATTGATCCTTGATGATCAAATGTCTCAATTTTGTATCCTTTTCTCTATCCTCTATTCTTCTCTAACTAATTCTGTAATTCACTCTTCATTCTAAGTCACCCTGAATGCTCTGCAAACTATCTTGTTTTCTCCTCAAATTCAATTATGCACCCATCCATTAAGATTTTAGGGCTTCTTCTTCCTTAAGAAGACTTAGGTGGCTCAGGGTTAGATATGAATCTAGGCTGAGATTCATCCATTTTGTCACTTAAACCTTCCCTTTTTCTAATTGGGTACATGTAATTGCATAGGGAATCAAAATATAGATTTTTCCTTATCTCCAAAAGATCATAATCTATCCTTTGGTCAAAAAAATATGTCAAAACTGTGTCACTCAACATATGAAGTCACTAATGCTCGACATGTACTATATTTTTTGCTCTAACTCAGCACCTACACTACTCAGTATACACTATTTACTTGGCTCCTGAATCACTCAGTATGGCCTATCTACTCAACACTTGAGTGACTTAGCACATGTTGTACTCAACATGTATTACTAGTTTGACATGAACTAAGTAAATATCTTAAGTGTGTTGACACTCACTTGTCAAAACCAATGTAGGATAAAAAATCTCCCCCTTTGACATGAGTGTTAAAAACATTTGAATATACATAATCAATCTTAATCTTCTCAAGAATAACATATCCATATCTCATCTTATATAAAAAATTTCAAAATTTCAAAATTCTACAATAACCTATATACCTCAAAATTAATAACTCCCCCTGAGTTAATGTGAATTAATGTGTATGTTTTGTATTCAAAATATGTGCTCCTTTCTAAGTAAATGTTGTCCCTACTTATACTCTTTGACTTCAATGAGTTGTATCTAATAATCTTTCATCTGATATGCTTTGTCTTATCTGATATCTATATTTGTTTGCTTGTTGCTTTCTTCAATGATGTATCTCCCCCTTTCTTTATCTTCCTATATTTCTATCTCCCCCTTTCTTTATTTTCCCCCATTTATTATTATATCTCCCTCTATTCTTTATTCTCCCCCTTTTTGACACTTATGTCAAATGGGCTATATATGTATAATGTGTTTATCCAAAAAGGATTTATGGACATCCATTATGATTTTGAGGGCTACATCCTAGTTGTTAAGGGTTGCATCCTAGTTGTTACATGCAACATCCAATGACTTGATTTGGATTGCAAGCTCGACAGCAAGGTGCACTAGGTCATCTAAAGTAGAAAGATTGGGGTCTTTCTTCAACAAAGTATCAACATAAGCTAGCTCCTTGTGCAATATCTCCACTTTTGGGGTGAGTGATGCCTGTATACATGTCAATTTGGCTCTTATGCTAGCCTCATCTAATATCTATATAGCTAATTGACTTTGTGTCTAAAGCAATGTTCTAAAATGCTTCTCACTTTGAGCTGAGTTTTGAGGTAGCTTAGAACCTGATATGTTGAGGTTTCTCTCTAGACTCAAAATATGACTCCTAGTCTCTTGAGTGGTCACATAGCTTTATGTACAATGAGAATATGCTCTCAAGTACCTTCTTCAACTCTTCAACCTTAGTTGCCAATGCAACTTGAGTTAGTGCTATCTCACTAGATATTTTCTCATTCACCTTTATTTGAAACTTCTTCTTAGACCATTCTAAAAGTTTTGCAATAGTATTAAGGTCTTCATTACTGACCTTTTCCACTATATCTATCAATTTGTCTATTAGTAGCTTGGTCTATTCAAGAGTTGGTAGGTTAAATGCATCTAGAAAGATTTCCTTTATATCTTGAAGTGATTTCTTCTACCTATGTTCTCTCCTAAGCATTTCTTGATTCTTTTTCTTTTCTAAGGCTTGTTGTAAAATGCCTATTTTCTCTAATGTGATAGTGTCATAGTCAAATTTTGGAATCACAATTTCTTCATCAACACTTGTATCACCATAGTGAATTACCTTATCAAAATTTGATGAGCTAGGGATTAGCATTAAGATTTGTAATGGAATGGCTTATGTACTTGGCTTCTGAAGAGCACATATAGAAGGAGTACCAGATGCTGGTAGGGCTACTAGTGCTTGGGTGACTTCTTGTTCCTTCACCTTTGGTGTTTCCTCACTTTCTTCAGGCTTGCCTTGATCTACCACTATTATTTGATTTGTACCTTATTCTTATGCTTTAGGTATAGATAGATTTATCTATCCTATTTTTGCTATCCTATAATAGTATCTTTCTCTTCTGCTTTCTTCTCAATAGTATCAACTTTAACACTTGTATCAACCTTAGTAGATGTATCTACTATTTTTTAAACCAAAGGTTGTACATTTGTAACTAAAGGGATGATAGAAGGTGGTTCTTGTGGATTCATCTTTTCCCTTGTGACGTCAGAAATTTCCTTTTTCAATTCTTTTACACTAACCAAAACTATATTTTCATAGAGTTTTGCTTGGAGTGTAGATTGGTCTAGAATCTTCTTCAAGTCTTTTGTAGTAAGTGGATTAATGTTTTGAGATGATGCATCAAAAAAATCCTTTACAATTATAGTCTCAGTTGTCACACTTGTGTCATGAGGAGGACTAACATTAGGCATTTGTGTGTCATGCAAACTATATTCATCTTGTTGTTGCTCAACTATTGCCTTGTCATCATCTTGCTTTTTTGTTTCCTCCCCAACTGTATTGTCTTTACTATCATCTTTCTTATCATCATCTTCCTTATCATCATCATTTTTATCATCCTTATCATCTTGTTTTCCCTCTAAAAGGTCAGCTTCTCCTTGTTTCACAATGGTCAACCCATAGATAAATTTCCATATCTCAGTTGATTTCTTGACCACATCTTCAATATTATGTTGAAGAATGCTAAAGGCTCTATATTTAGGTGTGAACCTAACTACATATCTCTTGATAGCCTTAGCAATCTTTCATTTTGTCAATTTTGACATCACTTGAGCTAATGTTGTTTCCTTGATTTGTTTTTCCAAATTCAGGCAGTAATGTCATTTTTTCTCAACAATATCATGTAAACCTTTTTGTATTGAGTTAGAAAATTCTAGTGGAGTGTTCTTAAACTTTGACATCATGGCATATAATGCCTCTTCCACTTGATTTTTCTCTTCTTTTCCAAGTTTATAAAATCAATATGTTTCAAACCAGATAAATTTGCATTGCTTTTGATATTTTCACATATTTCTTCAAGATTAGATAAAAGATTATGACTTACCACTTTAAATTGGTTATTTTCATCTGATTTTGTCCTTTCTTCATTGGAATCTAGTTTTTCCGCATATTTTCTCCTTTTTCTTTTCTTCTCTTGGACACCTTGTTCTATTTTCTTGGTCTTTTCCTTGGCCTTCTGAGTTGTAGCATGTGTGCTAGCTCTAGAGGTAGGAACAATGGGCTTGGCAAGGCTAGGTTTGACAATCTTCTTTTCCTTTGCCACTAGACATGCCTCAACCTCCCTCTTCTTTGGCTTGGCAAGAGTAGGTGCTTCCTTAGCTTCTTCTACCTTGCACCTTTAGTTTTCTCCTCTACCTTGTCTTCTCCCATGCCTTGGGTCAATGTTAGAGGTGCTTGAGTTTTTATTTCTTTTTCCTCTTCATCCTCTTCTTCTTCTTCTTCCTCTACTCCTTCTCCAAATTTGACTTTTAGTTTCTTCACTATCTTATCTTTCTTCTTAATGGCTGATGTAGTTTTCAACTCCATGGTAATCTTTGATTTTACCATCTCATAGTTGCCAAATATCTTTGCACTTTTATCTATGTCCTCTGCTAGGAGTGCATTGATGGCTACTGAGGCTTCATCAATATTTATTTTATACCCAAGTGGTCTTAACCATCTTACCCTTGGTTGGCAGCTTGCATAAAAGTGTAATTAGCATCAACAAGAAAACATATGTCATTATAATGTTGTTCAACCAATGAAACTATTATCCTCATTCTTTCTTTCATTGATTTCTTAAAATCTTCAAAGTGACTTGTCATCAAGGTTTCAAAGTTTTCTCCCATCTACTCAATGTACTCATTGATATGCACCACATCTAACCTATTTGTTTTCCACCCTATAGTACCAAAAGAGGGAAATGTATTTTGTACATAAAAGAATATGCAAACAAGTATTAAACCAAATTTTCTTTGAGCACTCTTGGTTTTCCTGATAGCTCCAAGATTCTCCATTAGTTGTTGTAATTGTAGCTCTACCAGATCATATGTATGATCTTTCTTCACAATCTTGTAAACAACATCTATAGCTATACAGGGCACAATATTCAGTCTACTAGATTAATAGAATTTATGTGAGATTACCTTTACAAAAAAATTCAACAATGGATCAACAATAGTATCTATTGTCATGCCTCTCTTATTCTATTTTGCTCCAATGTTTTTCTCAATTACTTCCTTGGAATCACTTCTAAGCATCTTTGTCCAATCTAGGGTTGGGTAGCTAGTAACTCTATGAATTATTCTTTTGGTGATCTTAATAGGTCCTCCCTCTAGCCATAAAGAATTTTTGTAAATTCTGCTTAGAATGATTCATATCCACTCAATTTTAAACAAATTAAGAAAATCTAGGGCTCATGTTAAACCCTTTTTCTCAACAATTTTGTATTCCTCTTTCAAAACACCTCTCTTGTCTTCATGTCTCCTATACCTCCTATCTTGCAATTGTAACACTTTCTCACATCTTGCACCATAATTACATTTGGCAAGATCATTGACAGTGTGCCAGAAGGATCTTGTTTATAGGCAATGTAAGGAATAGCTTTAAATATGGGTTTCTTAACTTCATTACTAGAAAGCTAAACATTCAAAACCTCCTTTCCTTCAACATTTTTTAAACTAGTTGCCATTTTGTCAACCTAGGGTTTATGCAAAATAAAACTGCATAGCTTAGCTTGTGATAAATACCTTGTGAGACCTGATAAACTGGTGTGAGATCATTTATAAAATCTCTACAAGTTCCTTGGATAGGTTTCTAAATCACCTTCTACTCTACTTTCTCTTTCTTGAATTCAAAATGATGAATAATGAGCATAAATCAATCATATACCCTTCAAAAACCTTGCATAAAATGTTGAGTGCTTACACAGTTGTAAGCTTGGCATCAATCAATTTTAGAATCACTCAATATATATTGATATTTCCATCACTCAACAGCTACTATGAGTTCAACATCAAATAGCTAGTCTGGCAGCTCAGCATCAACTAACATTCCACTCAACATACATAGGAAACATTTCATGCTTGGAAACAACATGAAAAACTTAAAGATTTTAACTTAAATTTTTAATAACATCTTGCATATTTATTTATGATAATGTAGTCTTTTTAGTACTATCTCCTTTGGAACTAATGTATGATATAACACTTGAATATTAGTCTGACATACCTCTTGATTAACTTTGTGATCACCTAACCCATTGGGTGAAGTGATCCCTTCTCCATTTGATGTGATACAATAATCTTTCTTTGTCCATGTCTTGTTCATCTCATCTCTAATTTGTTCAACACCTACCTTGTCTTTTCCTTTATCAAATTCACAACTTGGTGCCTTTGACCTAGTTGGACAATGCTTATTGATGTGACTAGTCTTCAAATATCTAAAGTATGTGATTTGACTCAACCACCTTTTTATAGTTACCACTAAAATGTGTCCTAATACAATTCTTAGGAACATGTCCATATTCTTGACAATAATGATAGCTATATCTTGTATTATAATCCCAATTATAAAAGTTCTTATAGCTTCTTACCTTGTTTGGCTTGTTTGATGACCACATGGATTTGGATCTACATTCAAAAGCTCTATGTCCATACTTCTAATAGTTGTATCAATATCCTTCAAATCTTTTTTTATGCAAGGTCCTAAATCTGAAATTAATGTGCTTGATGGCCTTGCTTGTTGCACTTATGACAATGAGTCATGTTCTTAGGCTTGACATTCTAATTTGTATTCTTGCTCCTACACATATTAGCAGTATGTCCTTTCTTACCACAATTATGACAAGTAGATTTGGAGTTCTTACCTTTGATGTTCCTTTCTTTAGCAACTTTGGATGATTCTCCTTCTTTAGTGCTTGTGTAACCTAGTTCTAATGTGTCATTGTTGGATTTAGGGGATCTCAATAATTTCTCAAAGTATTTGATGGATTCATTTGGCTTGCTGAAATTTTCAGAAAATTCCTTTTCTCTTTTCAAGTCACTCTACAATTGTTCATTATGAAACTTCAATGTAGTTATCTCAATGTCTTTGACATTAAGTATATAGTTAGAATTCATCATTTGACTTAAAGTATCCAATTGCATATTGGAAATTTTGGTCAGTTCTATTAACTTATCTTCCAATCTATTAGCCAAAACTCTTTTTCCTTCTTCAATCATGGCTTTGTCTTCCATGAATTTCTTCTTCTATTCAATCATTTCATATACCACTATGGCTTGTCATTCTTGTTCTAACTTGAGATTTTTGATTTCCTCAGCTTGGATTCTATTCTTTTCCATTAGATTTGTAACTGTTACATCAAATTAATTTGAGTCTCCATCTAAAAATAGCTTGGTAGTGTCTATCTCTTTGTATTGTGTACCACTCTCTACAATAGCAATTTCTTTCCTTCTCTTAAAGGATTTCTTTAATTCCTCTCTTGCCTCATTCAGTTGATGTAGTATGAGATGTATTTCAATCTCCTAGTTTTCAATAGTCTTTCCCAAATTGTAGACTTACATTTCAAGATCTTTCCTCAAAGATGCAAATCTTCTCTTTTAGAGAACTAGGCTTTGATACCAGTTGTTGGAATTATAAGTCGAAAGAATAAACTTCTAAGGGGGAGGGGGGTGTGAATCAATAGTTTAAACTTGGACCCATAAAAATTTCACCATTCATTCATCATATGCATTTAATATGTAAACTAAAATAACAATGTAAAGCACATGAAGCTAAATCATATAAACATGTAGACAATCACACACATAACACCAGATATGATTACCCAAAAACCCTCCAAGTGAGAAGGTAAAACTAGGGTGGGGATGATACCCACAAATTTTCACTACTATAGTTGTAAAGTGTATCTAATTTAGGTTACAATATTTTGACCATGAATCATGATCTACCCTATGAAATGTATGCCCTATTAAAGGCTTACAAAGACTATTAGGTCTCACCTTGTTAGAGGATTTCAACACCCTATTAGAAGTGTGCCTTGTTAGAGGAATTCAACTTACAACTAAGTAAGCACCCTATTAAATGATTTCATATAGCATGTTAGGATTACTCTGCTTAAGAAATTTGACTAAAATCACCTATTAAAATGTCCCAACATAGATTCTATGATTGACACTTTCTTTCCTAATGATATATCACCTCTACACAATGTCTAATTGATCCTTGACAATCAAATGTCTCAATGTTATATCCTTTTCTCTATCCTTTGTTCTTCTCTAACTGATTCTACAATTCACTCTTGATTCTAAGTCACCTTGAATGCTCTACAAACTATCTTGTTCATTCCTAAAATTCAATTACTCACCATCCATTAAGATTTTAGGGCTTTGTCTTCCTTAAGAAGACTTAGGTGGCTTAGCATTAGGTATGAATCTACAACTAAGATTCATCCATTTTTTTACTTAAACCTTCCCTTTTTTTGATTGGCTACATGCAATTGCATAGGGAATCCAAATATAGATTTGTCCTTATCTCCAAAAGATCATAATCTATCCTTTAGTCAGCTCAAAAAATGGTTTACATATTTTTTTGTGTCATTACCAACAAATATATCCAAACTATGTCACTCAGCATATGAAGTCACTGATGCTCGACATGCACTATATTTCTACTCTAACTTGGCACCTACACTACTCTACATCCATTATTTACTCAACTCCTAAATCACTCAACATGGTCTATCTACTCGACACATGTTGTGCTCAACATGTATTACTACTTCAACATGAACTAAGTAAATGGTTTAAGTGTGTTGACACTCACTTGTCAAAACCAGTATGGGATCAACACATTATTGCACGATGATGCCATTTTGAGATGACAATATGTTTTGTAATAATATATGGTTATCCAGTATTTGGACATATCTCTAGTTATGTTATGTGATGGATTTTATGCTATTGTTATTTACTTCATTCTTGCTTCTTTATGCTTTATGTGAACATGAGTGATGTAAATAGATTATTTTAGTATAACTGAATAAATGGTTAAATTAGGTCATTTAATGTGTTTATTTCTTTGGCTATGTTATTGTATATAATTACACTTGATCATGTGCTTTAGTGTGCAATATTTATATCCCTGGCAGTGGTAGTGATTTAGTTGTTGATATTTTCCAATGTTGTCCCTGTTTGGTTGACGTATCCTTATTTAATTATTTGCATTAAACCTTTTAGTGAGTATTAAATTTAAACTTATTTACATTATGTGAATAGACTTGTGAGTGTGTCTATGCATTTAGATGTTCATATTTGTTGTGAAAGATATTAAGGAATTTTTGTGAGTTTGGGTTTTCAAGCTTTATTTTAATTAATATATAGCTAGGTTGTCTGGCTAATTACCCTAATTGATTATTCACTCCAAAAGTGAATAAGTATTGAAAGAGGAAATGAATTCATCACTTCTCAATTTTTCAAATCATAAATTTGAGAGCTTTTTCCAAAATCCTCTTCTAAAGGATCAGTTTTTTGTTTGTTGTGAGAGCTGCAGTTGTGAGATCTTCTCAAGGTTAGTCTCATTGGATCTAGCTTAGGGATACCTTGCTTTTCCATGATTTCTAGAAGCTTTTGTAGGTTATTTATTTTATTGGGTTGTTTCCTATTTCTGCCCCTTTTGATGTTAGGTAGGGCTCTCCCTTTTTTTTGTTTTAGCTCATTTTTGGTTATGTTTCTGGTAGTTGTTTGTTAGGAGCCTGAAAACTAGTGTTCCCCTTCATTTCTGGTTGTTGGTTCTACCCAGTTGGTCAGGTATGAATATTTTTCCTATATTCAAGATGAGGATTTGGGATTTTGCACCATTATGCTTGTTATTTTTGCATACAGTGTATGAACCCAAATTTTATTAGTTTTTGGTGACTTTTGTACCCAAAGACCAAATGGGTTTTAATTTCAAAGTTTTCTATTTATGGAGGGTTTTTACCTTGATTTATATGCTGCCTAGTTTTTTCAAATTTTCTTGGCATGATGTTGGTTGTGGACCTAGACCATTCATTGGGATGCTAGTTAGATCATTATTTAACTTTTATGTTGCATTGGCATGTGTGTCACATCCATCTTCTCGAGCTTGTTTTCAGTTGAGTGATATTTTTCTTATTTTCTCATCCAGTCCTTATGTTATTATCTTCATGATGGTGGTGCACCACACATGTTTACATGCACATACATTGTCAGGTGACTTACGAGGCCCAATCTACCATGATTTTCTGGAAGAATGATCATTCAGGGTTGAGTCGGGAATATGCATGCCTATGGGCACTTATCATTGGATGAGCATGGGTAAGATAGGGTAGCATATGGAGGGGGCTTCTATCTTGCAGCTTTCTAGTCATTGTTCCCTGAGGGTTGGTAGAGGAAGTTTTAATAAAGTGATAATTAAATAAAATACTAGGTGGTAATAAACTTAAGATAATAAAAATATTCTGGATTTGTCTCCTTCCATTGGGATGTGAGAGCTACCAATGCTAGCTTGGTCTATTCAATGCCAAGCGACTCTCCATGATGTCAACCCTTACATAGTAACCCATTGAGTGTCTGACTAGGATTTGTAGTACTTGCATTGTCCCATGTTCTTGGTTTTAGTCATCATTACTATTTGACATGAGTGTTTTCCATGGATATTTCATTTTATGTATGGTTGTGGGTTGATGATTATCTCCATCAACATGATGGGAGTCGACCTATGGGTTCCATGTGGTTGGGAGGTGTAGCTACCTTCACGACTGCTATGGACCCATGTACAGAGATGGTCTCTTATTTTGGTGTGACCATTGCTTGATGTTTTCACTTGTCTATTTAGGTTCTAGAGTATGCCTTCTTGTGATTTATTATTTCATTGAAATGCTTGGATATCATATTTAGATGATGTTGGTTATTTGACACATTTCCTTATTATAATGTCTAGCATATGTTTTAAAAGATATGATTTGATTAGTTGGAATATCTAATGATTTACTATTTAACATGTTAGATTTCCTTGTTCTTATGATGTAGTATGTATTAGTAGTGACGTCCTCATAAGATAGCTCCAAAGATATGGTTAGTAGTTTGGGATGTTATGCACAAGGGATGGCTAGGACCTCTGAGGTCTCATGATGCCATTATGGTTGGGAGGAGCCATGCATGAGTTATGCTATTCTTGTACATTGTGATGTTGTTTATGTACATTATGATGCTTCTTTAAGTATGTTCTTTACTACTATGTTTTAGATGGTTAGATGCATTTTTTATCTTGCAGTTATAGTGTTTGGTGTCTATGCCTTGATTTGTGGATCCAATACTCCCTGTTGTGGAAGAAATTCTTTTCTTAGCTTCTTGCCTTAATATTTTTTGGCTTGCTAAATTGGATCCTTGTATGAAATTGTACTTCCTCATGTGAGAGTGTAAAATTTTGTGTGGTGTGCTAAGTTTTCTCACACAATTCTTAGTACTTGCATGAATCTTCACACTAGTTAGGGGTATTTTTGTTGTTGGTCCATGCACTTGCTCACACTATTTTGTGCATTTCCTCATGTGAAAAGAATATTCTCACATGATGTGTTGTACTTCCTTGTGCAAAATTCTGTCAACTATTGTCCTCATGCAAAAAATAGGGGGCATCTCCACTAGTTTTTAGGAAATGCAATTTGGTGTTTTAAGTCCCCTTGGGTTTTCTTAATTTTCCATGCTTTGATAGATCTATGATTCTTTGTTTTTTTATCATCTTTTCCCTTCATTTCTCTATTTGAGTGTATTAGTTTGGTAGTGGCATTTGGAGATTTGTTGGTGGCTGGGATTCTGGTTAAGTCTTCCATTGCAATCTTTGTGATCCTCATATGCTGAATGTCATGTTCATCCATACTTGTTTAAAAAAATATCTTGGCTTTTATTTATCCTTTTTCCAAGGATCTTTGGGTGAGGCATTACAACTAGTATCGGAGCCCATGTTGCAACATTGGGATCTCTATGTTATACTTCCACTGTGATTTTGGTTTCTATATGTGTATTGCTATATTGTGTTTGTTAGTTTGATAGCTTCTTATGGTTCATGCTTGTGACTCTTATGCTTCTAACATGTGATTCTATGCCTATCTTGTTTCTCCATAATGATGCTTCCTACACATAGACCTAGTGGTTGGCGTAGTAACTAACTAGTTGTTAATGAAGAAGATCACCAAGAGGAAGAACATCAAGTTGGTTGGGGAGAATAGGGTAATCACAATTAGGGTGGCATTAAGGTATTGATGCCCATGCTACAAGATATTTTTTCTTAGTTGGGACTTCATGTAGAGGAATTCCAATAGGACAGTGATCAAGAAGAGGGAACTCATCATGGAGATTCCCACATGTCTAAGCATAGAGAGGAGGAGCGTGAATGTGAATATTCTTGTACACCACCAGGTGACTAAAGCCATCATTAGGGTGGTAGGAACCATGATGATGAGGGTTTCATCCATTTGGACATAATGAAGACTCTTTGGTAGTCCAAACCACCATTCTATGATGGCAAGGGAGATGGCTTCAGGGTGGAGACTTGGTTATTGGACATGGAACATTACTTTACCATGTATCCATATGCAACCAATTTAAAGGATCATTATTCAATTAATCAACTTAGAGACCATACATCTATTTAGTGAAATATAGAGGGAAAAAATCTCTAGATTAGCATTGCAGATCTTACCTAGGAGGTCTTTGAGGAGAGGTTTCAAGAGAGATTCCTATCTCCTTAGTTTAGAGAGGCTCATGCTAATGAATTCCATGAGATCAAATAAGTGAACATGTTAATGCACCAATATGAGATTAGGTTATTTGAGCTTAGGAAGTACTCATGCTATAATCATGATGAGGTACTCCTAAATCAACATTTTATCTGAGTCCTTAAGGATTCCCTTATTGGAGAGGTTTGTATGCATCAACCTAGGACTCTTATTCTTGCTACAAAGAAGGCATGAATTGTAGAGAGTAATTTGGCTAGAGGTTTTAGTGGTAGATCTAGTTCTTAGAACCAAAGTGCATGAAATTTAGGACATGATGCATAGGATAACCAGTCCTCCAAAAAGGACCAAGCCCAATCAACAACCTCTTAGGGTGGACATCATCACAAGAATCAAAATGGATTTTGGACCAAGGGTGGATAGTATTTAGGTGCCTTAGGGAAGAAAGGTGATGACCAGAACCATGGATAGAAACCTCAATAGGATCACCCTCCTCAAAGTCATTAGTAAAACTCTAGTAGGGGTAGTGCATCATATTCTAGGGTTACACATGGTAGTTATGGAATAGGTTCCATCTTTACAAGAAACTATTATTCTTATGGCCATCTCGGTCATAAATCATTTCGGTGTCCTATTAAACCATCTATAGGCCCTAGTAAGGGTATAGCTAGATTCAAGCCTATAGTGGGAGATGCTGGTAGGAATCATTAAGTATTTGTGGCAGTTGATGATTTTCATCAATGTATAGTAGTTGAGGATATAGGTACATTACATGGTATTTTATCTTTAGTGATATTTGACTCAAGTGCTTTAGATTCTTTGATTTCATTTTCTCTTGTTCAACAATGTCGGATAGTGGCAGTATGATAGGTCGATAGGTGGTAGATGGAATTAGCCATGGGTTCGAAAGTGGTTGTAGACCCCTTGGTTAGTGGTTGTAGTTTGAAATTTGGTACCTTTACTACCACAATGGATATTCATATCCTACCTCTAGGATTGTATGACATTGTGTTGGGCATGGATTGGTTATCTGCCCATCAGGGGAATATAGATTGTCATCATAAGTTGGTATAGTGTGTTGATGACATAGGTGGGTAGGTGGAACTTTTAGGGTCTAGAGAGTAGTTCACTTCAGATGATCTTAGTTAATCATCTAAAGCAGAGTGTGTAGAAGGGTTTTTAGTTGTTTATGGTTTCTATTAGTGAGCTTGAGGAGGCCAAGATTTATATGGTGACACTTGATGATCACCCACTCCTTCATGAGTATATAGATGTGTTTCCTAGTGAGATACTTGGTATGCCACCATAGTGTGACATTGATTTTTAGATTGATCTTGTACAAGGAGTGGAGCCAATTTCATGAGCTCATTACTACTTGACTACTCAAGAGTTGAGTGAAATTAGATTGTAGTTGGAGAAATTGTTGGCCAAGAGACATATTCATCCTAGTGTATCCCCATGGAGTGTACTAATCATCTTTGTGAAGAAGAAAGATGGATCATTGCATTTATGCATTGACTACCAATAGTTAAATAAGGTAATGATGAAGAATTAGTATCCTTTACCAAGGATAGATGACTTTTTTGATCAAATGAAGGGAGCATGAGTTTTATCCAACATTGATCTTAAGTCAAGATACCATCAACTTCATATTCAGAAGGTTGACTTTCATTGGACAACTTTTCATACGCGATATGGGCATTATGAGGTCACAGTTGTACCCTTTGGGTTAACCAATGTACCATTAGTGTTTATATGTTTGATGAATGGGGTATTTTTCACTTGTCTCAATCAATGGGTCATTGTATTCTTGGATGACATATTGATCTATTCAAAGACTATTGAGGAACATGAAGTCCATTTGTGCCAAGTATTGTAGTGTTTGAGAGACCATTAGTTGTATGGAAACTTGGGTAAATGTAGATTCTTTAGGTCAAAGGTGAAGCATTTGGAGCATATCATCACTAGGGATGGTATTGTGGTGGATTTAGAGAAACTCTGAGCTATCATGGACTAGTCAGTACCCACTAATGCCTTAGAAGTTTTTAGTTTCATGGGATTGGTGGGTTATTACCATAGCTTCATGAAGGACTTCTCACGAGTGGCTCATCCCATCACTTCTCTTCAGCAAAAAGGGAAGAAGTATTTATGGTCAGACCAGTGTGAGGTAGAATTTAATGCTCTCAAGGAGTGTTTGAGTAGTGCACTAGTCTTTGCAATGCCTAATATTGTAGGTGATTTCATGGTTTACACAAATGCTTTTTTGGAAGGTGTAGGTGTAATGTTGATGCAAGATGGTCGAGTGATTGCATATGAATCTAGAAAACTCTAGGAACATGAGCTTAACTACCCCACTCGTGATTTGGAACTCATAACCATGGAGCATGCTTTTGTTCATTGGAGACATTTTCTTTTGAGACACAAATTTGAGTTGCATAGTGAACATTGAATCTTGAAGTAGATCTTTACTCATCCAAACCTGAATGCATGGTAGCATCATTGGATGGAGTTCCTCTATGAATATGACTTTGATGTTTATTACATTAAAGGGAAGGAGAATGTCATCATAGATGCCTTGAAAAGGAAGTAGCATGACATATTAGTGTTGTCATTGGGGGTGGATTTGCAAGGCCATATCTTGGAGGACTTTCCTAGTGACACTTGGTATTAGGAGGTGAGGGTGAAGATCAAGTCTAAATGTGCACTTAAGGGGAGGTTTTCAAGCTATTTTCTTGAGTCTGATGGACTACTGAAATACTTTGTGCATATCTATGTACCTGTGTTGGGTGATCTTTGTACCTTGGTTTTTTCAAAAGCACATTGTGCATCGTATTCCACACATGCCAGTATCAAGAAGATGCATGCCAATCTTAAACAACTATACTTTTGGGCAGGGATGAGGCATGATGTTGCTGATTTTTTTGCTAGATGTCTCAAGTGCCAGAGAGTGAAGACAAAGAATCAACATCTAACAAGTCTTTTGCAGTCATATACTATTCTAGAGTGGAAGTAGAATATAATATCTATTGATTTCATCACAAGGTTACCTATGTTGTCACGATGTCATGATTTTATCATGGTGATAGTGGATAAGTTGTCTAAGGTAGCAAATTTTTCACCCATGAGGACATCCTATATAGCTTCTTCTATAGTGCATATTTTCTTAGAAGATGTTGCTCATTTGCATGTTGTGTTGCATAAAATTGTAACCAAGATTATGCAAACCTCAAACTATGAATCAGAACAAATGGAGAGTATGTTTTGGTATGCTCTTAGAAACACAACAATGGATGAATCTCTTGGATGTGCGAATGCAAATGGAATATGTACCTAGACTAGATGATATGAAAAATCAAAATGACAGAATAATAATGCAATGATAAGAAATGCTAATGATACCTAAGGGATGATAACGACCTCTAATGGTGTGTGTGTCTGTGTCCTGGTGGTGTGTTGTTGTCTCCATTGTGTTGTGTTCTTGTGGTGTGTTCTAAAGCTTGAGACAAGGTGTCTATTTAAAGTGGATGGAGGAAGCATCTAGAATTTTCTTAGAAACCACTAGGAGATAAGGATAAGGATAGAAAACTAAGCACAGGAGATAAGTATAAAAATTGACAACCAAGCACCTTATCTCTCATTCTAGATAAATAGATAAGACTGACATGTGTGTAGAAGATTCCTAAGGTGTAGACAACATGTGCTTAAAAAGAAATTCAAACTCATGTGAATGCACATACTTCTAGGCGGTTTGAATAAAAATTAGGATAAAAATTAAATTAAATTTAATTAAATTTAATTTAGGTCTAGAAGAAATTAATAGGAAATGGAGGATTTAAATAAATAAAATTTATTTTAAAAAAGAATAAATGGAGAATCATGTGTTAATTAAAATTAACACATTAAGGCTAGAAAGTATTTAAATTAAATTTAAATACTTAGGAAAAAATGAACCTATTTAATTAAAATAATTTAATTAAATAAGTAGATGAATATGACCAGTATTAATTAGATTAATAAAGTCATTCGGGACAATTTTTAGTGTATACATTTTGCCCCTCTTTGATGTGATGTCGGCACGGCATCATATCAAAGAAAATACAGGTTGCCCCAAAGAAGGAAGGAGAATTGAGGATGCCCCCTCACGGAAATTGCGCAAGAAATACAAATTTGGGCAATTTTCGTGAAAAGGTCTTGGAACGGAAAGAAGGGAAGGAAAGAAGAAAAATAGGATGATGGAAAATGATAATCTAAATGCAACTTAACTACATGAATGCAAGAGATTCAATTGTGTTCATATGGAGAGCATACCTAATTTTAATATTGCAAGAGGAGTTATGCACCAAATGCTATAGAAGCATAGATGAAAAGATTCCTTTGCGTGTATTAGACTCTTAACACAATAGATGCAGGTTTCAGAGTCATGAGGGAACAAATGACATATACACACTGGAGAGGTCTGGGCACACCCAAAGTCTTTTGAAGGAGCTTGGTGGAAAGTGTGCTAACCCGTTGCCCCCAGTGAGCAATGCATTAACATAACTTGAAACTCACATAGATGTCCTAAAGAATCATGAAAATAGATCATATTGCAAAATAACACGTGTAATCAGGATAAGCCATTCAAATGATACCAAGATATGGAAGATTGATGCACACTTGGGAAGGCTATCACTGACACACAAAGATAAAATTAACAAAAAGACATTATGACTAAGTAGTCATTCAATTCACCATGCTTGCCATAAACCTGAAAAATTTGTTAAATTTGTTAAGCGTGTGTAGGAAGGATTCATCCTGTAAGGCAAAAACTGATTGATTGATGGAATTGAAATGAGATATTTGTGATTGGTTGTTGGCAATGATAGTAAAAGGAATGATGTTCTCAAATCATGAGTCTAAATGTGAATTTGTGTAAGCTTGTTTGCAATCACTATTTGATGAGGTTGGTTTTATGGATGGAAGCTCAGTGTGGTAAGAATATGGATAAGATAAGATAAAGGATGAAGAAGGAAGTGACTGAAAGAAGAGAATATGATGAGAGTAGAGGATAAATGAATTTATTGAATAGATTGGGAGACTTGGATTGAATTTGATATGAATGAATAGATAGAATGGATTGAATGATTGCAGAATAGACATGAATGAATGTGGAAGATTTAGATTGAATTTGATATGAATGAATGAATAGAAGTGAATGAATGTGGAATAGAATGGATTGAGACCAATGACAAGGGAGAGCCATGGTATTTGTAAATGAATAGGAAGGTTGGGTAGATATATGAATGGAGGAATAATATGGATGACCAACGGATATAGTGTCAGATAATGGGGAACCAAGAACCATATTTCAAAGGAGTGACCAACAATGCCCCATTCCAAGGATATGAAAATAGAAGGAAATAACAGTGGGGAAGGATTGATGGATGGTGTGAAAGCTCAAATATGGAGGAAGAGAAGGCATGTGCTCTTCTTAAGCATGTATGAGCATTTTTGTTGTTGTGCCTCTAGTATTGATTATGAGCATGGGTATGAAAGTGGAATGAAGGAAGACATGAAAAAGGGATAATGAAACGAAGGATATAGTAGAGGAATAATTATATGAAGGATATGGATGGAAAAGGGATAATGATATGAAGAATATGAATGGAAAAGGGATAATGATATGAAGGATATGAAGGAAATGCGTGATAAGAAGTGGATGAAATGAAAGGGGATAACCAAGATCAAGGGTATATAGAAGAAGGATAGACATGCGTAGGATTATGGATGGAAAAGATATGAATGAACATGAAAAAAAAAGGATGGGAATATGTATGCATATGGATGGAAAATGGATGCATGAACATGAACGTGACAAGGACTATAGGATAGGGATGACATGTCAAGATCAAACATATGGAAGAATGTAGGAAGTATATAGGATAATGTATGGATAATGAACAGTAAGATGGAAGGATGAAAGGATATGTATAGACGGTTTGTATGGATAAAGCACAAGAGAAAATGGAAAGTGTAAGTCAAGATCAAAGATGGGAATAACAATGGACGATAGATGGAATATAGAAGATAGGTAAGGAAGAACAATATGGATTGGAACTTGCCCCTAGTGTAGAGTGCAAGTGGAAAAAGGGAAGTTAATGGATAGGTAAGTGAAAGTGGAAGACAATGGATACATAGTAGGAAAATGAAGGGAGGACTCAAGCATCTAGGTATATGGATGTATCCCTTGATATTTATGCTTCTTTAATTTGTTTACTATGTTTTTTTTTTTTTTAAAGGAATTATTGGTATTCTCTCGTAGATGTTGATGGGGTAAGAAAAAGAATGCTAAAGTGAATTGGGGAATAGAAGACAATAACCTATGAAAAAAGTTTGGATTAAGGGAGTTGAGTAGGTAGGAGGAAGACATGATTGATGGATACTAGGTTGGAAGACTTGTGAAGGAAGTGGAAAGATCTTCATTGGCACACACCTTGAAGGGTGGTGGAAAGGAGTAAATTGTGAAGGATGTGTAGGAGGAAGTTGGAATTTTAGGATATAGAGACCCAAAATGGATGAAGGATATGATAGAGTTGGGATGGCGGATTTGGGTGTATAAGGACCCAAAATGGATTTGGAAAATGGAGGTTGAGAGAATTTATGAAGGAGGGAGGCTTTTGGATAAGCAGAATTGGATGTCATTTGGAATCTTTCTTTGAGATTCATTGCTACATTAAGTAACTTTGGTATCCACATAACTTTTACACTTTTGATTTCTAGCCTTTGTGGTTTTTTGATTGCATTTTGGATCTGATTTTTCTTTTCTTGGTCATGTCGCTTAGATGAGACATGTTGATCCTTATGCTTTTGTGGATTTTTGACTTTGTTTTCTTTTTCTTTGGCATCCAATTTGCTTCCATTTTCCATGATATGGGTGCATGAAGGTAAATAAGATGGAGAATGTATGGAAGGTGAACATTGGAAGGAATTCAAGGACGTGCGCCTTTGTTGATCTTTACTAGGACTATGAGGGGATAAATTGGAAAATGTTGATAAGGTAGAAGGATGTACATAAGGACCTGATATGGAAGGAAGGGAAGAAGATTTTAACGATGGAACATAAGGACCGAGAATAGATGGACTATAGGAACCTAGAATGGATGGACTATAAGGACCTAAAATGGACTTAGAAGATGAAGGAGGAAAAGTTTTAGGTGTGGAAGGAAGAGTTTTGGAATTGGAAAAAGTGGAAGGTGTACCAACATCTTGAGGAATTATTTTTTTAAGGGGATACTTAGTATTCTCAATGCAAGATGCGAGTCTAGGTGTATGGGGCTCATGGGGAGATTGAATAGGTGTGATAGGATCATGTGAAGGAGTGGGATCATGAAATATGGATGAAGGGGTGCATTGATCTTGACTTGGAAGAGGATCATTTAGTGGAACGAGTGGATTATGAGATGGAATAGGTTCATGAGATGGAATGGAGGGAGTGGAACTATGAGAAGGAGTATTTTGATCTTGACATGAAAGAATATCATATAGCTCAAGGAGTAGATCATGAAATGGACTAGAATCATATGAGGACGTGGAATGAATGGAATCATGTGGTGAAAGAAGATCATATAGTATGGTAAGTGGATCATCATATGTGGGCGTGGAGGAAATGGAATCATGAGATGGAGTAATTGGATCTTGACATGGAGGAGTATTAGTGAATGGAGTGGAAGAAACTTCTTCATGAAGTGGAGGATCTATGGAGGCTAATGTTGGAGATGTAATGGAATCAGTAATGTTTGTGGTAGGTGCAATGTCTTGATCTTGATTAGGAAGGGAATCATAAGATGGACTAGGAGGGATGGATGAATGTTGAGGGATAGTGGAATGAAGGGATGGAGAAGTGCTCAGATCTAGAGGAAAAACATCATGCTTTGAAGGAAGGTCTTGAGATGGAACTGGAGATGAGGCTTTAGATGATTGGCTTACATTATGCTGAATATTTAATCTAGCCAAAAGTGATGTGAAATAGCTTCGACGAGGTGGAGATGACATTGTTGGAGGCTTAGGAGATGATGTTGTCGGAGGACTAGGGGATGATGTAGTTGGAGGACTAGAGGATAATGTCATTATAGGATTAGGATTTTGTGGAGGTGGAATTATGGATAAAGGATTTGGATTAGGTTCATAGTAAGGGGGATTACATGGAGGAGTAGGATTGGATGGGACATGAGAACTACTGCCTTTGATATATGAGAGAAAATTCTTCATTTCCTCCATTTTCTTGGTAAGGTTTTTTACGTCTGAGACATTGTGTGGGCCGTGAATGGAATTGTATGGAGGGATATGAGAGCTGGAAAATGAAGGACACATAGCAAAGAAAATGACCTTTTCTTGCAAACTTAGTTTGTCCAAGAGTGTATTCTTTAGTTCCTCAACTTCTATGGCGAGGTCATTTATGATGGAGGAATTGTATTGGCTATGGATGGAATGGTCTACAGATGAAGGATAAGGAGATAGATTTCCCTTGTCAAAGGTAGGAGAATGATGAACATGAGATAGATTAGAATTGAAGTTTTGAGAAGGAATTTGATATGGAGGAAGTATGAGACCATGTTGTCGTGCAATATTAGCAATCATTGAAATAAGCAGATTTAGATCCATGGATGCAAGATGAAAAGTGATGAATAGATTTGAAGAGGGAATATGAACTTGGAATTAGGAGCTTTGTGTTGATTGGACTTTGATTTGATTTGATTTGAATTTGATTGAATTTGAATTGATTTGGTATTGATTTAGTTTGGATTTGGATTGGATGAGGGTTCGATTTGATTTGATAAGAACCCTATGATAGTACAAACAAAGTGAATGTTTGATTTGAATGAAAGTCCAATGATAAGACAATGCTCCTATGTCCGAAATAGAATATGTGATGTCAGATTGAAATAGAAGAAGACGTGAATGAATTTTTTTGAAAGATTGATTATGACTTGGATGACTGAATTTGACAAGGAATTGGATTAGAAGAATGCTGATTTGAAGAATCGAATTAAGAATGCATGATTAGCTTGACTAAGGAAATTGAATATGAATAATGATGAATCATGACTAGGATGAAGATTAGGAATGTGATTGAATGACCAAGAAATGTAAGAGGGAACGATGTCTTGGATAGAAGAAATATGTGACGTGAAATGATTTGGAATGATGATTAAGAAGATTTTTTTTTTTTTTTTTGAAATGTGTTTTTTTTTTTTTTTTTTTGGATTTTGGAACTTTTTATGATTTTTTTTTTTTTTTTTTTTTTTTTGAATTTTTAGGTTTAAGATGCAAAAGCAAAAAATGAAATATGTACAATGCAAATGTGCTTCAAACACACCAAACACACCAACAGTCCTATAAGGTTAAACTAGGCTGTACAAGGCTCAACTAGGGGGCGTTCTCGATATACGCAAGGTACGTGAGGCCCGAATCTGTAGATGAAAGGAAATACTGCTACACAGCCGGGGGAGACGGTAACCCAATCTCCTCCTTCACTTCCCAAAGGTATAAAGTTCTTTGGGGCTTAGCCAAGAGTGACAATATTTACACTTCCAAGAGAGGTGTCTTTCAATTCACCTCTCGATTTGTATACTCCGCCAGAATGCTGGAGTTGAGGTCGTCCCAAGGGGTGATGAAATCCCCAAGCAGACCTCCTAGAAAAATTTAAAAAAATAAATCCACTTATTTCTTGTGCACCCAAGGTCGCCCAAAAGCGCGAGGGGAGAGAATACGTAAGTGGATCTGGGCTTGAAAAGACACTTATTCGTTACCAAAGAAATTATAAGTTTTTAAATCTAATTGAAGACACACGTGGTTAAAATGTACAATGTTGGTTCAATGTTGCAAAAATCAAGCACACGAAAAGAAATTTTTTTTTTTTTTTTTTTTTTTGAATATTTGGCTAAAAGGAATAAAAATAAAAATCTAAATACCTATATGCACAAAATAAATTTGATAAAAGTAAAGGCCTATTTGAAAGAAATAAAAAGAAATTTTTTTAATTTATTTTTATTTATTTATTTATTTATTTATTTATTTATTTTTTTATAATTGATTATTATCACTCAAATTACAAATAACTTCATAATTAAGAAATTACCCATCAATGCATATTACATATTATCTATAAATTTTGTTGAAAACTTAGATTCGAAAGGTTAAAATATTTTTGCTAGCTAATGAGGCCTTTCCCCTCACTATTAATTATTCTGTAATGCCTAATTCAACCACGATCATGCCCAACTCGAGCACCTTCAAGCACCTAAGGAAGTAGAGTCTGCATCCATGACCTTGAAAAACTGGGAAACAGTTCTGCTGATATGAATTGGCTTTATAATATGGAGATAGGATCACAAAGCATGAACCGAAGTATTCATCAATTTGGAGAAGGATTACTGCGTGATTTAAAATGTCAATCAGTCTGAAGATGGATCAATAAATGTGATCTGAGATGGAGATCAATATGAATAGATCATGAGTGTGATCTAATATAAAGATCAATCACTAAAAGTAATGGGAAATGTAGATATAAAGATGGATCACTGAATTTGACCTGAAAAGTTGATGAATCAACTGATCCGAAAACAACCCTTATGATATGAAACGGGGTGAAACTAATAACTAAAAAAAGCCTATACAGATTACTGAAGCATACAATTGAATTGATTGATGGCACTCAATGTGAGCATATCAATGGTGAGGAGGAGGGGCAATCAAAACTGGAAAAGGAGAGAGCAAGCATCTTATCGGCAAACAGAGGGAAGTCGGCAAGAATCTTCAGCAGCAAAGAAATAAAGAAGGCCACAAGCAGATTCGCGAAAGATAGATTGCTAGGCACAGGGTTCGATTTTGGAGAGGGAGCCTGAGAAATGGCTACCACATCCAAGGACGGCAGTGGGCGGACCGAGCGGCGCGATTTGCATCACACACAAATTTGGATTGCCTTCGAAACTCATATATCCAAATGAAGACAACAATCCATCTATTGGAACGCGGCCTTCCAGTTTGTTGAATTGAAGATATAGAAGGTGGAGGTATTCGATTTGACCGAGCGATGCGGGTATTTGCCCACTAAATTCGTTGTGCGAGAGGTCGAGCACATGCAGTCTTTTGAGGTTCCCAAGAGTTGTTGGTAAAATCATAAAAATTGAATTGTGAGACAAATCCAATGTTTCTAAGCTCTGAAGATCAGTGATCTTAGGAGAGAGAGCCCCATGAAGCTCCTGGTTTGTCAATTTCAGAGTGTGAACATGGCCTTCCCTATCGTAGGTGACATGCATCCAGTTGGCATGGATCACTTGAGGAGGGATTCGAAGATTGCAGAGTGTTTGAAGGGTCTCGCAGTATTATCTTCTTCTTCACGTCAATGAGCGCATCAACCTCAGGATTCGGATTCGCATTGCATGGAGTGGAGAACAATAGGAAGCTGGTTAGGAGTAGATTAGGAAGTGAAGGAGGTGATGGAGAGGAAGGAGGTGGCGCGGGAGTAGATTAGGCAGGAGAAGAAGGATAGGTGGAGGGTGGCAGCAGCGAGGGGCGCGGAGGTGAGGCCGCAGAGGCGGCGATGTGCAGCGAGAAGAAAGGGAAGTAGCGGCTGTGGGGACAGAGCCACAGGGGAAAGGGCCAACCCTGAAAAGGGTTTTTTTTTTTTTTTTTTTTTTTTAAATTCTAAATTTTTTTTTTTTAACTCATAAAATAAAAGAAAGAGTAATTTTTTTAAAAAAAATAATGAACACACCCTCTAATAACAAGAAAAGATGAAAAAAGTAAAGGAATTTTATTTATTTATTTATTTATTTATTTTTAATAACCTAAATGGCCTAAAGAAAAATGAAAAAAACCCTACCCCAAGCCCCTATACTTTATTTATTACTCAACAAAAAAGAACAAAAATATAGGGTACTCACCTCATGCGCTCCAAAGATGATGACGGTCCTCGTGGCTTGACTAGACGCTCCGTACGCAAGTTAATCTCCAACCGCAAGCCTCCAATCTTAGCTAGAATCAATTTGAACCCACAAAGTGGGTCCCACCGGGCGTGCCAAAATGTGTTGCATAAAATTGTAACCAAGATTATGCAAACCTCAAACTATGAATCACAACAAATGGAGAGTATGTTTGGTATGCTCTTAGAAACACAACAATGGATGAATCTCTTGGATGTGCGAATTAAAATGGAATATGTACCTAGACTAGATGATATGAAAAATCAAAATGAAAGAATAATAATGCAACGATAAGAAATGCTAATGATACCTAAGGGATGATAACGACCTCTAATGGTGTGTGTGTCTATTTCCTGGTGGTGTGTTGTTGTCTCCATTGTGTTGTGTTCTTGTGGTGTGTTTTAAAGCTTGAGACAAGGTGTCTATTTAAAGTGGATGGAGGAAGCATCTAGAATGTGCTTAGAAACCACTAGGAGATAAGGATAAGGATAGACAACTAAGCACAGGAGATAAGGATAAGAATTGACAACCAAGCACCTTATCTCTCATTCTAGATAAATAGATAAGACTGACATGTGTGTAGAAGATTCCTAAGGTGTAGACAACATGTGCTTAAAAAGAAATGAAAACTCATGTGAATGCACATACTTCTAGGTGGTTTGAATAAAAATTAGGATAAAAATTAAATTAAATAAAATTTAATTTAATTTAGGTCTAGAAGAAATTAATAGGAAACGGAGGATTTAAATAAATAAAATTTATTTTAAAAAAGAATAAATGGAGAATCATGTGTTAATTAAAATTAACACATTAAGGCTAGAAAGTATTTAAATTAAATTTAAATACTTAGGCAAAAATGAACCTATTTAATTAAAATAATTTAATTAAATAAGTAGAAGAATATGACCAGTATTAATTAGATTAATAAAGTCATTTGGGACAATTTTTAGTGTATACACATGTAATTCCTCACTAGATTATCTTGGATAGAGATCAAGTGTTTACTTCAGCACTGTGAATGTCTCTCCATCATGCTTTGGGCATGTAGCTCAATTTTAGTTCAGCTTATCATCCAAAGGTTGATGGTTAAACTGAGAGACTGAACCAAGTTCTGGAAGACATGCTTCACATGCATGTTATGGACTAGAAGGTGAAGTGGGAGCATTATTTATACCTTGTTGAGTTTGTATACAACAATGGGTATCATAGTTTTCTTGGCATGTCACCTTTGCAAGCCTTGTATGGTAGATCATGTTGCACCCCTTTGATTTGGGATTGATTGGAGGACTAAGTACTTTTAGGTCCCGAGATGCTTCAGGATATGGAGTAGCAGGTTATTTGTATTAGAGAGAGTTTGATTACTACTCAAGATAGGTACAAGAAGTATGCAAATGCCCATAGGTTGGATCATCACTTTTCTAATGCTGACATGGTGTTTTTGAGAGTGCATCAGAGGAAGAGGCCACATTCATTATGGTAAATTATCTAAGTTGGCTCCATATTTTTTTAGACCATTTGAGATCCTCAAGAGGATTGGTTGTATTACTTATCGACTAGCATTGCCACTTAGCTTATCGTGCATCCATGATGTTTTCCATGTTTCTATTTTGAGATAGTATATTCTCTATGTGACCCATGTTCTTGATTGGGATGCTTTATAGGTGGTGGAAGAGAAGATTTGGCGGAAGAGAAGATTTCTTTGGAGCCCATTCATATCCTTCAGCATCAAAGGCTAACCTTAAGAGGTTAGGACATAGAGCAAGGGTCTAGTGGGACCCGAGTGATGAGACTTTTGCAACTTGGGAATATGCTAAATGATTGAGAGGGTTGTACCCTTATCTTTTTGCCAACTTCTAGGAATAAGCCTATGCTAGTGGGGGAGGATGTAATGCCTCTCATGTTTGTAGTCTATACCTTTCTATATTTTGTTTCAAGAGATACTTGTACTCATGTTATGTTTTATATTTTGAGATGACCTGAGGGTCAGATGTTATATCCTAATTTCAATATCATAGATGTTAGACTACTATGTTGTTCAATTTATCATATTTTCATGATGATGCCATTTTGAGATGACATTACATTTTGGGATAATATCTAGTTATCTAGTATTTGGACATATCTCTAATTATGTTATGTGATGAATTTAATGCGATGGTTATTTACTTCATTCTTGCTTCTTTATGCTTTATGCGAATGTGAGTGATGTAAATGGATTATTTTAGTATAATTAAATAAATGGTTAAATTAGGTGATTTAATGCATTTATTATTTTTGCTATGTTATTATATGCAATTGCACTTGATCATGTGTTTTAGTGTGCAGGATTTATATCCCTAGCAATGGCACATGGAGTTAGTGATTCAATTGTTCATATTTTCCAATGTTGTCCCTATTTGGTCAACATATCCTTATTTAATTGTTTCAGTTAAAACTTTCAGTGATTATTAAATCCAAACTCATTTACATTATGTGACTAAACCTGTGAGCATGTCTGTGCATTTAGAGGTTCACATTTTTCGCAAAATATGCTAAGAAATTTATATGATTCTTAGTTTTTGGACTTTATTTTAATTAATTTTAATTTTTGGTAGCTTTTCCATAGATAAATTCATATTGCTAGGAATAAATTATTTTCATTTGGGTCAATTTAGGATTTAACTAGGTTGGTTGGTTAATTACCCTAATCAATTATTCACTCAAAAAGTGAATAAGTATTGAAAGAGGAAATTAATTCCTCACTTTTCACTTTTTCAAATCACAAACTAAGAGCTTTTTCCAAAATCCTCTTCTAGAGGATCAATTTTTTGTTCATTGTGAGAGCTGGGGTCATGGGATCTTCATGAGGCCAATCTCATTCGATCTCGTTTAGGGATACCTTGCTTTGTCATGATTTTTGGTAGCTTCTATGGGTTATTTATTTTATTGGGTTATTTCTTATTTCTTCCCCTTTTGTTGTTAGGAAGGGCTCTCTCATTTTCTTATTTCAGCTCAGTTTCTGGTTATGTTTTTGGTAGTTGTTTGTTAAGAGACTAAGAACTAGTGTTCCCCTCCATTTTTTGTTGTTGGTGTAGACGCTTAAAATCGTCCCTAAAGACTATATTAATTAATTTTAATATTTTCTATGACAATTGTAATTAATTATTAATTAATTGATTATATTGTTCACATTCTTCTACTTATCTAATTATATTAATTAAATAAATAAGTTCATTCTCTTAGGTATTTAAATTTTATTTAAATACTTCTAGCCTTAATGTGTTAAAATAATTTAACACATGACCCTCCAATCTTATTTATTTAAATTTTTCATATCTCATTAATTCCTCTAAACTCATGATTAAATTAAATTTTATTTAATTTAGTCTTAAACCTAACTTAAAGCCTAGTCTACACCCATCATTTTCATCCTCTTAAGCCTAATCCCACTTAATCATTCATAATTATCTCCCTAATCCCCCTCATTAGCCTAAGGGTGTGCTCAAAATGTGTGAGATGGCATGCCTACACACACTTGTCTCCCACTCTTCTTCTCAAGTTTGCTCACACATGTGTGAGAAAACTTTGAATTTTTGACCATTTGCATGGCTTTCATGTCACCTTATGTGGCACTTACTTGGATGCCACCTCACCAAGCCCTCCCTCAAGCCTATAAATAGAGGCCTTGTCTTGAGCATTTGGTATCTCTCATTGTTTGCATTGTTATCATGTTGGTTTGAGATTTGAGTTTGCATTCATAGTTTGAGCTTTCATGGTAGTTTGAGTTGCATTAGTAGAGTCTCATAGTGATTTTGTAGATTCATACTAACAATTTGGTAATTTATTTGGTTTATATTATGCATTGTTAATCTAGTTTCTAAATACATTTGTAGCTTCATTTTAGCTTGCATTTTTATCATATTTTTGCATACTTAGTTAGATCTTTCATTACATATCATCTTCATCTTTGAATGTCTTCAAGAATGGCTCTCTCCATAGCCATTTCTTGAAGTGTTCTTCATCTCATTTAGTTTAGATTCATACTTTACTTGCATACACATTTGCACTCACTCACTCAAGAGATTCACTTATTGTTGTGTTTGGAAGAGCACATCAAACACCCCCCTCCATCTTAACACACCAACAAGGCCTCTCATGGGTGTCCTTGTTGAGCTATAGAGGTGGCTGGAAGGTTGGATTTGTTGGTTGCTTAGGGTTACAAAACTCAAGAAAACATTAGTTGGTATTTTGTTCTCCTCATTTTGATAAGTCTTTGATGCAATTTCAAGATTTTAAACTAGTGTTTGTTTGTTAACCCATGCTTCTTGCAGGTCACATTTTCTAGCACACATTTTGGCATGCCTGGTGGGATGCACATCCTTGGTTTCATCTCAAAAATTCATAAACAATCCTGGTTCAGTTGCAAAACATCGCATTGTTGTCTCTGAAGGCCGCAGCGTCATCTACGATTATCGTCTATGCATACTAGCGTCTGTACAGACTAGCATCTTCGCATACTAGCATCTGTGCGGACTAGCATCTCCGTCTTCTAGTGTCTCCACAGTGGTTCAAAACTTTCTTGATTTTTCTCTTAAACCATTCTGTCGTCTACATTTCCATTCTTTCGTCTCCATTACTAGTCTGTCGTCTTCGAATTTTACTCTGTTGTCTGCGCCCTTAGTTCTGTCGTATTGGCATTTAGTTTTATCGTCTGTAAAGAACTCTGTCGTTTGCATTCGGGATGTAACTGTTCTGTCGCCTCCAAGTTTTGGCATCTTCAATTTTCATGTTGTCGTCTATGTTTGAAATTGCTTTGTCACCTGTCGTCTGTGAGTTTCAGTGTCTGCGTAGTTTGGCATCTTCGAGTTTCATTGTCTGCGTGTTTTGGCGTCTATGCCTATATTCTAGCGTCTCTGCATTTTGATAGAATTGTCCAATTTTTAACAATAATTTTAGTTAGCTGATTGACTTGCAGGTTTTAACTAACATTTTTCATGCAGAGAAGTAACCTTAAAAATCTAAAAGCAAAATGAATAGTGATTTTCATCACTAAAGGAGATTTGTAGTGATTTTTATCACTTAAACTTTAAAGACTAATGAACTTGAATGGATTAAACACTTTCATTTGAATGCATGAATGTCTAGATTATCCAACATTTAGACTTTGGTGCTTAAAATTGACATGAATATCTAGATTAGCCAACATTTGGACTTTAGTGTTTAAAATTGATATGAATGCATAGGGTAGCAAACATTTGGACTTTGGTGCTTAAAAGGGACATGAATGTGTAGGGTAGAAGACACTTTTGGATTTGGTGCTTAAAAGGAATTCACACCATCTTGAATGCTTTAAAGGATAATGAACATGTATGCCTAGGCTAGACAATATTTGGAATTGGTGCTTAAAATAGACATGTATGCCTAGGCTAGATCACATTTGGATTTGGTGCTTTAAATGAAGTCATACACTCTTGAATGCCCTAAGGTAAATTGACTTTATTTTTTGCATTTCTCTTTTTCAGCATTTTACTTTTTACGTACTCACTTTACTTTCTTGTTGACGAACCTGCATTTTCATTTACGTTGGCACTATTTCAAGTTGGAAAGAACCTTGCATGTTTTAATCACGAGTGTCTTCAAGTAGATAGAAAATTTAAAGTTTCATTGGGAAAGAACAAGTGTCTTTTAAACTTCAAGACCACTTACATATTCTCTCCCCTCACGCCTTTGGGCGATCTTGAGTGCACAAGAAATAAGTGGTTTTATTTTTTATTTTTAGGAGGCTTGCTTGGGGATTTCATCACCCCTTAGGACGACCTCAACTCCCATGTTCTGGTGGAGTATTAAAATTAGGAGGTGAATCGAAAGACACCTCTCTTGAAAGTGGAATATTGTCACTCTTGGCTAAGCCCCAAAGAACTTTATACCTTTGGGAAGTGAAGGAAGAGATTTGGGTTACCGTCTCCCCCTGGCTATGTGGCAGTATTTCCTTTCATCTACAAATTTGGACCTCACGTACCTTGTGTATATCGAGGACTCCCTCTAGATAAGCCTTGTTCATCCTAGAGATAGCCTTATTAGGGTTGTTGGCATGTTCAGTGTGCTTGTTCAAACATTCAAAAACCAAAAGCCAAAAACATCAAACGAGTTCTAAAATGAGTGAAATTGTGAGGTAACCTTTCATTGAGTGAGATAGGTTAAGTGAGGTCTTCTTGACTCACGGTTACTTTTGGTCATTTGTATTTTGAAATTGGTTGAGTCTAGTCACATCTTATTGCAAAGTTCTTGGGTACTTGAAATTTGAGTCTTGTTTTATTCCTGCCATGACCGATAAAGTCAACCAAGTCAAATATAAGAAAGTGAAGCTGCCCAAACCACTTGTCTACAAGGAAAGGAAGAACCTAGCATATGGTGACAAAAAATTCCGATACACTATCAAAGACATTCAAAAAGAAGAAGCTACACGAGACCGTTATGATAGAATTGAATACAATGCAAAACTTCAAAACTGGTCTGTTTTCCCAGGAGTGAACCCAAGGTTTTTATTTCCAGTGAATGACGATTGAGTTAACTACATAAGTAACCACAACACTTTCATCTTCTATATCTACCTTCATCTTTCCAAACTTCTCATCTTCCATTTTCAAATTTTCTTCTAAGGGAGCTTGAACCTTAAAACATCTTTTGACATTTCAACATTAGACCTTTCATCTATAAGCAACATTTATCCTAATCACACTTACTTATTTGGGATCACAAGTCCATCTCCAAATAGTGAGCAATCAATTTGGTGTCCTATCTTGCCTACAAGATCACTTGGCTATCTTTGGTAGGAGAAAGATACTACTATACTCTAATCACACTTTGTTTGCTAAACCAAGGTCTTTTGTTCACACTTGGATAGTTGACCCTTTAATCACAAAAGGTTAATAGCTCTCATCCTCATTTTTTTTTTCTTCCACAATCTTCCACCCTTTGGTTTGGTTACTCTTGTATGGTGCACACACGATCAGGAAGGTTCATGTTTAATCCCATGTCACGTTTGTGGGAATCATTGAGGCAACCAGAGATGGGGAATCCTTTTCCTCCACTCACGACTTCATTAGGGAACACAATTCCCTCTAGTTCAAACCTTGGCATACCTAATTCAACATCCACACGAGAACCAGAAGATCCCTTCCATAACACAACTTTGGGGGATGATGATGAAGAAGTAAACCAAGACGAAGATCCTATTGACCCTAACGATGTACCTAATGATGTCAGGACATTCCTTACAGACCCCTGCAATGTGGAAATGATGGAAAAATCCATTAGGGAAAAAAAAAATTTGAGATATTCCTAAATTTGGTCAAGGATGGTGTTAATGTTCACCCAAGCTTTGATGAGAACAGTTTGTTTAGACAAATTACAAAAGGTGGTGCACTCATGTTGCCCACGTCAAATAAAGCTCCAACTTCTAGCAAAGGGAAAGAAACCATGATCATAACGAGTGCTATGCCTACATCTAGCACTTCAACACAACCTACATTTCAATTGAGTGCAGAACATATTCAACAAATCATTAGTGTCATGCCTAATGTTACCACACATGCTAGTATTCCACAATCTACCTTGACAACTTCAACCATGGGATGCTTAGGCATTGGACAAGTGCCTACTCAACCAATGGCAATTCCAACACAACCAATGCACTCTTCTTATTTACAAGTGCCAACCACTGTGGTAAAGAGATCTGTGCCAATTCCAACAACTGCATATCAATACATTGGCCAAAGTGGAGTGCCTCCACCACCTCCCACCACATTTGGAACTCCCCACAATTTAGGAGGTGGATTTGTGAACACCCAACAATCACAGGTGCAACCTAATCAAGATTTGGCTCAACAATTACAAGAATTGCGAAATTTGGTCCTTAACATGAACAACAAAGGGGTGAAGGATGTTTCTTTTGAGGAAATTTTTCCTTTTCCATTTGATAAATCCATTAATATGGTGCCATTTCCAATCGATTTTGAAATACCTAAACTTGACAAGTATACGAGAGAGACATGCCCCGTCACCCATCTCAAAGAATTTTCCATTTTGTGCCAAGAGGTAGCCTACAGTGATGACTATCTTAAGAGACTCTTTGCATGAAGTTTTGGAGGCCCCACACTTGAGTGGTTAATGAATTTACCTAAGGGCTCCTTTACTTCATTCAATGATTTGACAAGCAAGTTTATAGCACAATACTCTTACAACATTGAACATCATGCCCCATTGAGTGACTTATGCAACACAAAACAACAAAATGGAGAAACTTTTGCCAACTTCCTACAAAGGTGGAGACATCTTGCTAATCGTATGCCATATAAAATCAAAGATTCCCATCTTGTGGATATATTTATCAAGAACTTGATACCCGAAATGTCCTTCCACATGAAAATGGATAGCCCTGAAGACTTTTCCACTTTAGTCAAAAAGGGCAAGAATATTGAAAATGGACTTTTGGAAAAAGGCACCATCAAACATTATAATTCATCATCCTCCAATAATGAGTCAAACAACAATAGAAAACCCAAAGTCTGGTCCAATAATAAGGGTGTTACACATGATGGTGTTACTGATGTCAAAAACCTTCAAGGAGGGAATAACAAAAACTACCACAATTGAAACAACAACAATTCAAATCATGACAACCAAAGCAATCAACAATCTAGAAATCAAACAAAATTCTTTCCACGCAACAAAAACTACAACCGTGACTATGATCAAAATAGAAAGTTCACTAAATTTTGTGAATCTTTGGAGACCATCTTTCAAAAATTAGTGGATCACAACTTGATGGTATTTCCTAACACACGTCCTTTTGATGAAAATCAACCAAAGTCAAAGTGGTATAAGGAAAACGAATACTGTAAATACCACCGTATCAAAGGACACGACACCAACAAATGTATCAAGCTCAAAGTTTTTATCCAAAATCTTGTTGATGATGGGGAAATTGAGGTGGAAGGAGGTCCAACCTCTAAAAATACTAAATTGAAGATATTTCAAAAACTATTTCCTAATCACAACAATGATAACAACAATACCAACAATGCAAATCAAGCCTCCACATAAAATGCATTACCTTATGATTATTCCACTAACCACATATCAAGGTTTGACTCCTTGTGTGGTCACATTGAAGAAGTAGACACTCATGTGAATACCCTTGTTTTACAAGCGGCTGATTGTGATGCCACCACTCAACGAGGAAGACTTACTTTGCAAGCTGCCACTCCTAATAACACTAATCCCCCAATGTCACATGCACCCGCTGTGCCATCCACCTCACAAAGGCCTGCTTCTCGCTATGATGTGTTGTCCCAGCTAGGTAAGACCCCTGTACAAATATCCATTCTTGAGCTTCTTACCACATCACCCATCCACAAAGAGATCTTAAAGAAGGCTCTTTTAGAGTCTTGTATTCCTGAGAACATTAATGCTTCCCAAATCACTGCCATGATTGGAAACCTTGCCGCTCAACAACACCTTGTCTTCACAGATAAAGATTTCCAAGGTCCTGATCCCCACCATAATTTGTCGCTCCACATTGAAGTCCTTATACAACGACATAAGATTAAAAGAGTCCTTATAGACAATGGGTCACGTTTGAACCTTTGTACATTGAAAATGATTCATTTCTTGGGACTTCCAGAAGACCTCCTAGATGTTAACAAAAGGATCACAATAAAAGCATATGATGAGAGGGAAAGAGAATCAAAAGGAGTTATCATGTTGCCTCTAAAAGTTGGACCAGCCATCATAAATACTGAATGCCATGTCCTAGACTTGGATTTGCCATATAAAATCTTGCTTGGTAGACCATGGATACATACACTAAAGGTGGTCCCATCCACTTATCATCAATGATTGAAATTTCCCCACCAAGGAAGAGAAATCACAATCCCAGGGGATCCCACCCCTTTTGAATTTTGTAAAAGATTGGAAGGTGCACCAATGAATTTTTGTCCAATAAGTGAGTTTGCAAAAATTGTACCTAAATCTCTCACAATAGTACCAAAATTAGCTAATGAGGATTCAAGCTCCCACAAGGGAAAAGAGAAGGTTGGAGATACTAAAATTAACACCACAGGGAAGAAGGTCACTTTTGCTGATTTAGGAACGGGAGAGTATAAGTTTGAAAATGCCTTGTGTGTGGGACAACTACCACTCTCCTCCCATTCCTTTGGAAAACCTTCTCAATTGTCACCTTCTACTAATAAGGAAACCATGAAAGTTAGCAAGACAACATTTGAGCATTGGGGTTCACTTAGTGATGAGCACATGGAAGATAATATCCTAGATTGGCTATATTATGATGGAAAAGATGAACCTGTAGAGTTTCCTAAGGATAAATATGTCAAGGCACCTCCCATTATTGAAAACATGGGATATCATGGTACCATCCTTGGACCAAAAGAATATGGAATTAGACAACCCTTAGAAGCTAATAGCTATCCTAAAGGATGTGGATTGGGCTCCATTAAACCTAAGGTATCCTTTGCTGACAACTATTGTATGGTTGAACCTGATTTTGAGATTGAAGAGGAGGAATTCTTTGAAGTACCTTTCTAATACATTGAAGATGACCTAGATAATTATGTCCACACCATTACCATAGATGACCTTTCATCCATTAACCTACCTCTCACCAACCTCGACATGATAGACTGGGACCTTCAAGATACACCGCTAGCTCTAGATATCTATAAGTCTGATGAAGCAGTGATGGCACTTTTTGGCCTCAAAAATCTTTGAAATTATGAACATGAGATCCAGTACAATGAAAAAGCCTACTTTGGTAGCCAAGTCAACTCTCTTAGTCACAAAAGTGAAAAAGAAGATAAAAATGGAAAAATAAAAGAAACATCCTCTAGTGAAAACTCTTCTAGGGCGCTTTTGGATGAAGAAAAAGATAAAATAAAGGATGTATCTTCTGGTGAAAACCTCTTAGAGGTGCTAGAAGAGGGGGAGCTTGACTTGCCATTCAGATCCTTGCCACTAGAAAAGTCACCTATTTTGAATGAAGACACAATTTCAGTCAACTTGAAAACAAAGGATAGTCCACAAATCACCTACATTGCTGCTACCTTAAGTCTGGAGGAACAAAAAGCCATGACTGAATTCTTGAAAAAGGGAAAAATCAATTTTGCATGGACATACAAAGACATGCCTGGTCTAGATACAGATTTGGTTATGCATCATTTGACAATTGATCCCAAGATTAAACCAGTAAAGCAGAAGTTGCGCAAAATGCACCATAAAGTAGCACTCCTAGTCAAAGAAGAGTTGCAAAAAATGTTAGAGGCAAAGTTCATCCATCCTATTGACTATCCTGAGTGGGTCTCCAACATTGTTCTTGTAGGAAAAGCATCTGGGGGCATCTGTGTTTGTTTAGATTTTCGAGACCTAAATCTTGCATGTCCTAAGGATGATTTTCCACTTCCTAACATAAACATCATAGTGGATTTGACCGCTAGACATGAGATGTTGTCTTTGATGGATGGATTTTCTGGTTATAACCAAATCAGAATTGCAGAAGAGGATCAACATAAAACGGCATTCACAACCCCATGGAGAACCTTTTGTTATCAAGTCATGCCTTTTGGCTTGAAAAATGCCGGCACCACTTATCAACACGCAATGACTACCATATTCCATGATCTTCTACATGTCATAATGGAAGACTATGTTGATGATATCCTAGGAAAATCCAAGACAAGAGAATCCCACATTGATGTCCTTACCACTATTTTTGATAGATTGGAAAAATACAAAGTGTGTCTTAATCCTAAGAAGTGTGTATTTGGGGTCAAATCAGGTAAATTGTTAGGCTACATTGTGTCAAGAAGAGGTATTGAGGTAGATCCAGCAAAAGTGAAGGCCATCATGGATATGCCTCCACCTACCACATTGAAACAACTCCACAGTTTTCAAGGAAAGTTACAATCTATTAGGAGATTTGTGTCACAACTAGTAGATAAGGTCCATCCACTTCAGCATTTTCTTCGCAAGGGAAACAAGTTTCAATGGGATTGCCTATGCCAAAAAGCATTTGAACAAATTAAGACATATTTGGCTAATCCTCCAGTTTTAGCACCTCCAGTTGCAGGACAACCATTGATTCTATACATTTTAGCTACTTCAGTTGCCTTAGGAGCACTTTTGGCACAATTACATGATAAGGAGAATGAGCAAGCAATATATTACCTCAGTTGAACACTAGTTGGCTATGAGTTAAACTACACTATTATTGAGAGAGCATGTTTTTGCACGCAAAAACTATGTCATTATATGCTTAATCATACTACATATCTCATTGCCAAGATAGATCCACTCAAGTACTTGTTATCAAAAGCTGCCATCACTGGTTGAGCAGCAAAATGGGTCTTAATTTTAAGTGAGTTCAACATTGTTTATAAGGATCGTAAGGCCATTAAAGGACAAGTAATTGTAGACCGGCTTGCTGAAGCTCCTCTTCAAGGTGACCATCCCATTGTAGCCAATTTTCCAGATGACACAATTATGACCCTAGCCCCTACTACACCATGGAAATTTTTTTTTGATGGATCCTTTACACAAAAAGGATCAGGGGTAGGAATTTTGTTTGTGACACCACAAGGGGATCTCATTCCTAAGTCTTATAAAATCTCATTCCCTTACACAAACAATATAAATGAGTATGAAGGTTTGGTCACAGGACTATGTCAAGCTATTAGATGGAATATCAAAAACCTTCTTGTCTTTGGAGACTCACAATTGGTCATTAAACAAGTCACCGATGCATACCACACCAAGGATGAGAAATTGTTGCCCTACCGTAGAATAGTTGAGGATCTTAAAAAGCATTTTACAGAGATTTTTTTTAGGAAATTCTAAGGGCTAATAATAAAGCAGCAGATGCCATGGCTACTATTGCCTCTATGATTGCCATGCCAAAATATAGTCCTAAATTTGAGTTTCTCGTTGAGAATCTTTTTACTCCTACTTATGAGAAAACTGATTTAGAGTTGGTGTGTGAGATTGTTGGTCCTGAGTCTCCATGGTATGCTGACATCTTTGCCTATTTACGTCACAAAACCATTCCCATAGCCCTCACCCCAAATCAAAGCAAAACCTTCATCTGCCGAACCGCCTGCTATACCATCCTAGGTGATACACTTTTCAAAAAACACTTTGATGGAACCCTCCTTTGATGTCTTAGGTCAGATGAAGCCCGAATGATGTTAGAAGAGGTTCACCAAGGGATTTGTGGCACCCACTCTAGCGGCCTTACATTAGCAAAAAAGCTTCTTAGGACAGGTTGCTATTGGCCCACTATGGAAGCAGATGCATATCAGTTTGTGAAAAGATGTGTTCCATGTCAGCGGCATGGTGATTTGATACACACTCCCACCCAAGACCTTCAGCTTACCATCACTCCATGGCCCTTTTCCTGCTGGGGATTTGATCTTATTGGTCAAGTATACCCAAATTCCTCAAATGGCCACAAGTACATTATTGCCTCCATTGAGTACTTCACAAAGTGGGTCAAGGCTATTCCATTAACCTACATCACTGGAAAATAGATTTCAAAGTTTATCCTGAATTACATTATTTGTCATTTCGATATACCTCAAGATATCATGACCGATAATGGAACCCCTTTCAAAAATCAAGAGGTTGCCACCCTATGTAGGAAATTCGAAATCACCCAGCATTTTTCCACCAGATACTACCCCCAAGGCAATGGCCAAGTTGAAGCTACCAATAAAACCATTTTAAAAATCCTAAAGAAAATCGTTGATGCAGCTGGTCATGATTGGCACATCCAAATTGCTCCCGCCCTTTGGGCCTACCGTACCTCCATCCACACCCCCATAGGAGCCACCCCATTTTCCCTTGTTTATGGTTCCAAAGCCATCTTGCCCATCGAAATTGAGCTCCCTTACCTCAGAATCTCTCTCAAGAACCTCATATCCAAAGAAGAATATCGAGTTGCTCGCTTGCAAGTGCTGGCACTCCTTGATGAGAGATGACTCAATGCCCTAAACCACCTCCGCATGTATCAAAATCGCCTTCAGCTTCAATATCATAAGAAAGTCAAGCCACGAGAATTTGAAGTGGGTGACTTAGTTTTGCAACATAACATGAAGAATCTTCAGAACCGTGAAAAGAAAGGAAAGTTTGAGGCAAATTGGCTAGGACCCTTTATCATTACAGCCAAATATGGTTCTGGGGCCTATCAGATTGCTACTCCAGAGGGAGATCTACTCCTTGATCTTGTAAATATCTAGCATCTCAAGGGGTTCTATGCTTGAGCCTTTGTAGTTCCTGTATAGTGTTTATAGTCCCGAAAAAATCCAAAAAAAATAAAAAATCAGAAAATCCAAAAAAATTCATAAAATATTCTTGAAAAAAGCCCTAAAAAGCAGAAAAAGATTCCTGAAAAAAGTATGGATTCATCCATTGTCTATAAGGCTCATTTTCTTCATTTCATTCCACCATTCCACTTTCCTTGTGCAAAGTCTTATCTAGCCTTTTGCGTTTCATGCATCTAATAAAAGACCTCTTGTCTGCGAGGCTCCATTTCACTTCCATCTTTTGAAAGACCTCTAGTTCACGAGGCATTTTCTGTCGAGTGATTGTCATCCCATTATACCAAGCTTTTTCACAACAGTGACCACACTTGGCCTTACACAAAATCACCATTTGAGACTTAACACTTCAAGAAACTTGTTCACTTCATAGCCCTTGTCAAAAAAAAACAATTTTATGATCATTTGAAATTTCAACTTGACACACTTTCATGGGATGCATCCTTCCTATAGGTGACATTGTGACATTCACTTCTAGACCTAAGGTTCTTTTCAGGAACTGTAGACTGACTGACTACTTGGTCATGAGGTTTCTTTTTGGTTGATTTTATTTGTGTGTTAGTGATAGCCTTTTATGGTGCACCTTGATCTTCCATATTTTGGTCATACCAGAATAGTTGTCATTAACTACACATGTTTTTGTGGTATGATCTATTTTTGAGACTTTACTTCATGTGTGTCAGTTTCAAGTTATGTTAATGCGTTGCATAATGGGGGCAACGGGTTAGCATACGTCCCCCCAAAGATCCCTAAAAGACTTTGGGTGTGCCCAGACCTCTCTATTACGTATATGAAATTTAATCCATCATGATTATGCAAACTACACCTATTGTCCTAAAGTCTCTATGCTTTTGTATGTCTAGTCCATGCAAAAGAGTCATGTCATTTATGCTTCTATAGCATATAATGCATCAACTCATTTGAAAAATCAACTTAAGGTGTGCTCTCCATATGAACACAATAGAATCTCTTGATCTCATGTAGTTAGGATGCATGTAGTCTAGGGTTTCATTCAAGTCATGCTTGAGACAAGGTCCTATTTATTTCCCCCCTCCTATGCTACGCTACTGGGTTTCTATGACTGACAATTATGATATATATTCATTCATTAGTTCATTTTCATTAGGTTGCATTAGCTTCCCACTTTTCACATTCATTCATTGCATTAGTATTCATTTGATTCATTTCATTTTATATTCATTAGAAATTTTTAGTTCATTAGATTGCATTAGTTCATACATTCATTTTAGTGATCACATCTAGGGGCATATACATCGTAATCACATCTAACATATATATATCATGCATCCATAAAACAATGCATACATCTCATAATCGCCCACTAATCTACATCACATACATGTTAGGCATCGTGTGCATATGCATACATCATAGAAAATATCGCATAGCATCACATCCTGCATCACAAGCATTAGTATCCATATCATAAATCCATACATATGCATCCATACATACAAAATCATCAACTCATGTCATGTATATATCTCAAAAAAAATGTCTATATAGTCCATATACAAATCATATAGAATCATATAATACAAATGCATCATCAAAAATTGTTGCATATGCACATATCTGTCAAAACACTAATCACTATATGAAATCACGTAGCTGGCTGTGAGGGCCCTGCCCCCCCTGTATCCCCCCCTCAAGGAGGTCTCTGTTGTCCTACGGATTGCTCTGATCTGGCTCTACCCCCTGAGATCCATGAGCTAGCTCCCCTCTCAAAATTTGGCTACTGCTGGTCAGCAAGCACGGCCTCCCTGTAAAGTGACCTATAATAGGCTTCCTCTCATATGGCCCGCGTCTCTACTCAACTAGCTGTGAGGGCCTCCTACAACACTGTGACGACTACCTCTGGCTATACCATCTACATGGCTATGTCTCACTGCCTGCAGTATCCATCCAGCTGCGTTTGATGGGTGGCTTGCTCGGCCTGTAAGGCGGTTGCCTCCGCTCGAAGCCTCTCTACCTCTGCCCGATCCTCCACCCCTATCTGGGTGCCCATCCCTGCAAACTCTCCAGCATCCACCCGTGCCTGTAAGGCTGATAAGGCCTCCTGTGCACTATCCCCCCTGACCCTCTGCACCTACAGTTCTGCCTGTATGGCCCCCATGGCCTGCTCTCAACTGTCTACTCGTGCCTACTGCACCTGTGCTACCCCCTGTAGACGGGCTACCTTTGTCCATAGGCTGTCCCTCTCAGCCCTGACCATGTCTGGGTCCTCCCTCTGTCCCTACGGAGGTGCCTGCGGTGGTGCCTGTGCTGGTGCCTGCGGTGGTGCTTGTGGTGGTTCCTATGCCTATGCTTGTGCCTATGCCTGCACCTGTACCTGTACTTGTGGTGCAATCTGTGGTGGCCCCTATGCTAGTACTGGCCCTGGCCCTCTCCGTGCTCGGACTCTGCGCCCGTGCGATCCCTCCTATGCTCCCTGAGCTGGTGGTGGCATCATGGCTGCTTGCCCACCATCCCTTGCTTCATCCCCCTCTCCCTGTGCCTGCTCTGCTGGCGGCGATGCCCTTGGAATTGTTAGCCTAACCTGCTGGTGGGCTGCCCACCACTGTGTGTACGTCGGTGTCATACCTACATCTCCCCTGTCCTGGTCATGCACCCATGGTACTGCTACCATCCCCATCCATGACACTCAGGCCAATAATACTATGGTCTCGTGTCCCCATATCCAACCATACTCGCGTGACACCACAAGATATAAAAATCTATCTGGTACTATATCCTATACCTTGCCAAACTATCGTCACACTCGAGAGGGCATGTAGCGCATGATCACATGCATGGATCGGCCAATGATTCAGTAGTCAGTATGTGTATATGGGAGGTACATCTGATCCTCCGTGTCATCCTAACCACCTGCTGCCAGTGTCTGCCCCCACCGCTCTACTCCGTCATACGGAGTCTACTCGAACATGATGATCTCATCTAGGCATCAACACCAAAACCCCACAGACTCCGTTGATGTATACTGGATAGGAGGTCAGTATCTGCAAGCATATGGCTCCCTAGGCTACCTGGTCTCATGCTGAGTAATCGACCGTGTGACTCTGATGTGCTCCCATGACCAGACCATCAATAGTGTTAGTCCTGGTCCTACCGTGCGCTAGGCCCGATATGCACACATATGAAAATTGTGATACAACTCAGTCAGGATAGTCTGTCCCCAGTAGTAGACTGCTCCATCCTCTTGTAGTAGAGTGCTCAGCACTCGCGCCCACCTGATCGACCACCCATGTCTTCTATGGTCTGGCAGCATCCGCCATATTAGTGAGGCTAGGTATACTGCCAGCCTCGGTAACCTCTGCTCCAATGCACCCCTCCACGACAACCATGATCGTTGGATGGGTAATCTCTGTCGCTGCCAACCAAAACACTCTCTCAGGAATGGATCTGAACCCTTTAGTACATACTCTAGGTACACACCTCTGATCAACACCCGCAGAATCCACCACACATCTAGGAGTGTGACTGAGGTCTCCCTTGTCAGTAGTTGGAAGCTCCCAGTAGGTGTGTACCAACACTCTATGAGCGCCAATAGCTAAGCTGAATGGCCTCTCAGATCTGGCCACTCGTGAATGTGCTCTAGCCCACATAGTCGCACGTGCCCCCAGTCTAGATCTGTCAGCCTCTCCTATATCATCATGGTCAGAGGATAGTGCTCCCTCGACCTAAACACCACCATCTCCTCCTGCAGCATAGACATGCAGCGCATCAGTTTTGCTAGCCTATGATGTCCCTATAATGGGGCATCTTCCCTTGTGTCCCCCTATTTTGATGTGGCTATTTTTGGTGTAAATGCAAATATGCGTAGATGCCAATCTGCGCAGACATCGTTCCATGTTGTGTCATCTTTAGAGACGATGATGTATATCTCGTCGTCTCCATTCCTTTTTCTTCCGCATAGATGACAAGATACATCTTGTCATCTCCGTGGGTGGTTTCCCTCTTTTGGCATCTTTGAAGATGATAGGATGTATCCTGTCGTCTTCATGGACGTCGGGATCCCTCCTTTGTCGTCTGTGCAGACGATAGTGTAGAGACTGTCATCTCCACCTGGACCTCTTTTTTGGCACATTTATGGCTTAATAAATGCGCCTAGTCTACCAAAATATGAAGAGGATCAGATGACTTACCGATGGGCCCATCTTGACTGCTCACTAGTACTCCTGCACACGCTCACCAAGCTGCAATCGATCAATGGGGTCCATCTTCGCTCTGGATGCTTTGCTCGCGGTGTGACAATGACTTTCTTTCGACCCCTCAGAGGCTTATATAGGGCCCCTGCGGACCCTGTTTGAGCCCATGCCTTCCCTAAGCCGTGCTTGTCCCCTTTCTATCTACAAGCCATGTAAATGTTGTCATTCATTCCCCTTTTCTATTGTTTTTCTTGTTTCTTAAGACCTTTTTCGCGAAAATTGCCCAAAATTTTTTTTTGCGCAATTTTTGCGAGGGGGCACCCTCCTCCTCTGTCATCGCCATAAGAATCCTTCCTTCTCTAGGGCAACCTATATTTTCTTTTCTTTGATATGATGTCATTTCGACATCACATCAAAGAGGGGCAAAATGTAGACGCTTAAAATCATCCCTAAAGACTATATTAATTAATTTTAATATTTTTTATGAAAATTTTAATTAATTATTAATTAATTGATTATATTGTTCACATTCTTCTACTTATCTAATTATATTAATTAATTAAATAAGTTCATTCTCTTAGGTATTTAAATTTTATTTAAATACTTCTAGCCTTAATGTGTTAAATTAATTTAACACATGACCCTCCATCTTTTTCCCCTTTAAATAAATCTTATTTATTTAAATTCCCCATATCTCATTAATTCCTCTAAACTCATGATTAAATTAAATTTCATTTAATTTAGTCTTAAACCTAACCTAGAGCCTAGTCTACACCCATCATTTTTATCCTCTTAAGCCTAATCCCACTTAATCATTCATAATTATCTCCCTAATCCCCCTCATTAGCCTAAGGGTGTGCTCACACATGTGTGAGATGGCATGCCTACACACACTTGTCTCCCACTCTTCTTCTCAAGTTTGCTCACACATGTGTGAGAAAACTTTGAATTTTTGACCATTTGCATGGCTTTCATGTCACCTTATGTGGCACTTACTTGGATGCCATCTCACCAAGCCCTCCCTCAAGCCTATAAATAGAGGCCTTGTCTCAAGCATTTGGTATCTCCCATTGTTTGCATTGTTATCATGTTGGTTTGAGATTTGAGTTTGCATTCATAGTTTGAGCTTTCATGGTAGTTTGAGTTGCATTAGTAGAGTCTCATAGTGATTTTGTAGATTCATACTAACAATTTGATAGTTGATTTGGTTTATATTATGCATTGTTAATCTAGTTTCTACATACATTTGTAGCTTGATTTTAGCTTGCATTTTTATCATAGTTTTGCATACTTAGTTAGATCTTTCATTACATATCATCTTCATCTTTGAATGTCTTCAAGAATGGCTCTCTCCATAGCCATTTCTTGAAGTGTTTTTCATCTCTTTTAGTTTAGATTCATACTTTACTTGCATACACATTTGCACTCACTCACTCAAGAGATTCAATTATTGTTGTGTTTGGGAGAGCACATCAAACACCCCTCCCATCTTAACACACCAACAAGGCCTCTCATGGGTGTCCTTGTTGAGCTGTAGAGGTGGCTGGAAGGTTGGATTTGTTGGTTGCTTAGGGTTGCAAAACCCAAGCAAACATTAGTTGGTATTTTGTTTTCCTCATTTTGATAAGTCTTTGATGCAATTTCAAGATTTTAAACTAGTGTTTGTTTGTTAACCCATGCTTCTTGCAGGTCACATTTTCTACCACATAGTTGGTTCTACCTAGTTAGTCAGGTATGAACATTCTCCATATTTTCACGATGAGGGTTTGGGGTTTTGCACCATTATGCTGGTAATTTTTTGCATACGGTGTCTAAACCCAAATTTTATTGGATTTTTGTGACTTTTTTATCCAAGGACCAAATGTGTTTTAATTTTAAAGTTTTCTATTTTTTGGGGGTTTTTTACCTCTATTTGTGTGCCACCCAATTTTCTTAGGTTTTCTTGGCATGATGTTGGTCATGGACCTAGATCATCTATTTGGATGCCAGTTAGAGTATTGTTGCACTTTTATCTTGCATTGGGATGCATGCCACATCCTTCCTCCCAAGCTTGTTTTTGGTTGAGTGATATTTTTCTTGTATTCTCATCTAGTCCTTATGTTATGATCTTTGTGATGGTGGTGTGTTGTACAAAAGTACATATGCATATATTATCTAGTGACTTACAAGGATTACGAGGCCCGATCTTCTGTGATTTTTTAAGAAGTTTGATCATTTGAGTTTGGGTTAGGAATATGCATGCCTATAGGCACTCATCATTAAATGAGAATGGGTAGGGTAGAGTAGCATATGGAGGGGTATTATATCTCATAGCCTGATGATCATTGTGCCTTGAGGGTTGGCAGAGGAAGTTCTAATCAAGGGATAATTAAATAAAATACTGGGTGGTTATAAACTTAAGATAATAAAAGGATTTTGGATTTTTCTCCTTCCATTGGGAAGTGAGAGCTACCAATACTAGCTTAGACTATTTGATGCCAAGTGATTCCATGATGCCAACCCCTACATAGTAACCCATTGATTTTCTAACTAGGACATTTAGTACTTGTATTGTATCATGTTCTTGGTTTCAGACATCATTACTATCTGGCATGAGTGGTAGCCATAGATGTTTTATTTTATGTGTGGTTGTGGTTTGATCCTTATCTCCATTGGCATGGAGGGAGTGGACCTACAGGTTCCACATGGTTGGGAGGCATAGCTACCTTCACCACTATTGGAGACCAGGAGACGGTCTATTATTCTAGTGTGACCATTGCTTGATGTTTTCACTTGTCACTTTAGGTTCTAGAGTATACCTTCTTGTGATTTATGCTTTCATTGGAATTCTTAGATATCATGTGTAGATGACATTAGTTATTTGATGCATTTCCTTATTATGATGTTTAGCATATGTTTTAGATGTGATTTGATTAGTTGGAATATCTAATTCTTTATTATTTAGCATGTTAGATTTTCTTGTTCTTATGATGTAGTACATTTTAGTAGTGACATCCTCATAACATAGCTCTGACAATCTAGTCAATAGTTTGGGATGTTACGTGCGAGGGATGGTTAGGACCTTCAAGGTCTCATGATGCCATTATGGTTGGGATGGACTACGCAAAATTTTTGTTATTCTTGTACATTGTGATGTTGTTCCTATACATTGCAATGTTGTTTTCAGTACATTCTTCACTTCTATGTTTGAGATGGTTAGATGTAGTTTCCATCTTGCAGTTATAGTGTTCGAGTGTCTATGGCTCAATTTGTGGATTTTATGCTCCCTAATGTGGAGGAAATTCTTTTCTTTTCTAGCTCATTGATTTGGATCCTCACATAAAATTATACTTTCTCATGGTGTGCTAAGTTTTCTCATGTAGTTCTTAGTACTTCCTTGTGTGAAACTCCACACTAGTTAGGGGCATTTTGGATGCTAGGCCAATCATTATCTTGTGTCATTTGGTGCATTTCCTCATGTGAAAGGAAGATCCTTGTGTGGCATTTTGTACTTCCTCATGCAAAATTTCGTCAACTATTGTCCTTGTGCAAAAAGCAAGGGACATCTCCACTAGTTTTCAAGGAATGCAATTTGGTGTTTTAAGTACCCTTTGGGTTTTCTTAATTTTCCATGCTTTGACAAATCTATGATTCTATGTTCTATTTTCATCTTTGGCCTTTGTTTCTCTTTTTGAGTGTGTTAGTTTGGTAGTGACGTTTGGAGATTTGTTGGTGGCTGGGATTGTGGTTAAGTCTTTTGTTATGATCTTTGTGATCCTCATATGTTGAGTGTCGTGTTCATCCATACTTGTTTAAAAAAAAAAAAAGTCTTTTATTTATCCTTGTTCCAAGGATCTCCAGGTGGTACATTACATGATATAGTATACAACAATATCAGGAATAACTTGTAGGCATTGAATGTGTGCATTAAAGAACTAAGGAAGAGCATAGATGAAGGAAATAAGTTACATGGACAATGCACATTGTCATACAATTACCTATCAGAATTTGATAATCTAATCAAAGACCAAATGAGTGAGCTTCAAACACTCACTATCAAATTACAACAACTAGACACAAGCATTGAAGATATTGGAAGAGAGATGGAGAAAATTTGCAATGCTATTAGAGACATTGAATTTGACAAGGAGAAAGTAATAAGAAGATTCTCTATCCTTATAGAAAATTTGTCACCTAAATCAATATTTTGTAGAGGCAATTGGAGGAGTGTCTTGCAACGAAGACATCCTATGAAAAAAATTTCTATATTGACTTGAGCAAAATGAAAGTAGCATCCTATGCACTTTGCACACTCAATAGTATATCTGATACAGTCAAGAAAATTTGGAAGAAAGATTTTGACAAGCTGAAGCATGATTTTATAGATTTCATATCTAGAATGTCAATTTGATCAAAGGAAGGCAACACAATTTTTGTATATATAGATTTTTGTAACACCTTTTCCATTGATGTCAAAGGGGGAGAAGTATGTAAGAAAAATTGTATATGTAAGGGAGAAGTATGTAAAATTGTATATGTATATATAAGGGGAAGCTTAGGTATGTATTTAAGATATCATTGCAAAGGAGTGATAAGGAATGTAATGATCCATTAAACCATGAATAAAATTTTCAAGTTTTGAAGCAATTTTTCTATAGTTAAATTTTGTAGTTATTATTTTGTTTCACATAATTTTGGGACTTAGACAATTTTCTCAAATGTTACCATCACTGCCAAAGGGGGAGATTGTTGGTAATATGGATAGGTAGATGTATGGCTATTGGCATTTATGACAATATATCCATTTTGGTATTTCATGATGTAATGAAAGTTAGAAAATTGTCTATGTGTTAGACAGATTGCAGTAGTATAGAATTAGATATTGTTGGACTAATTGCCAATGTTCCCCTTCGAGATTCATGACATGGCTTAACCACATTTTGTGTTATATAATTCTAGTGGTTGTGTTGGGTATTGAAATGTCAATCTTTTGGTGCAACGACAACTCTAGTTTGTAACAAGTGGTATTAGAGCTTGGTCACAAGTTCAAATCTCCTCAAGTAACATTGAGGGGGGATTGTTGGACTAATCACCAATGTTCCCCTTTGAGATTCGTGACATGGCTTAACTGCCTCCTATGTTTTATAAATCTAGTGGTTGTATTAGACATTGAAAGGTTAATCTTTTAGTGTAAAGATAGCTCTAATTTGTAACAGATATGGCATGTACAGATGAAAGACTTCAAGTTAGATCATGTGTAGTTGAGGAGCGATAGATCACAGTGTCATGATGGCATTTTTCAGTGTGGAGATCTATACGGATAGTATGAAATAAGTTACAAAATGATTAACAAAGTAGAATAGAGCACATCATTAAATTGAAGTGTACGACTTAAGTAATTATTTTGGTAATAAAATAATTACTTAATCATGATGGGCTGGCATCCTATATGTTTACCCAAAGTTATTTTATAATCATTCAAGCGTGTGAAAGCATCAAGGTCGACTGATCAAGAGTTTTTATTGTTTGCAAGGTATAAGTAAAGATCATATCTTGTGTAGCTAAGATGGGATGTGAAATGATCAAGTGAATGTGATATGTCATTTGTATGTCATGTGAACTATTGTGAAGGATATATATGTGAGCTTTGTATGATGCAAAATTTCATGTATGATTAGAGCAAGTGCAAAGTACAATAGTGAGGTAATATTTTATGTATATATATTCTTTTGAAGAAAATTGATTATTTATTTCATGTTAGGGTAGTGGGCTCTTCTTGCATTCATTTTAATTGCTCGACCAAATCCTAATAGGTTCAAAGAAACTCCTAACAAGGTTGAATCTTCTAACAGGGCCTAGTCCTCTAATAAGGACTTGATACACTATATATAACTCATAGACTCCTGATAGGGTAAATAAAATTAGCAAGAATATTTTGTCTAGTGGATCATCTTGTGGGTATCATCCCCATGAAGGTTTTCCCTTAGTCAAGGTTTCTCTAGTTAACAAATAAGGGTACTATGAGTTCTCTTTGTATATCGTTATATTTACTGTTTGGTATTGTTGGTTTACTTTCATATGAAATTTATAAAGTATTAACAATATCTAGTTGTGGGAAAAAGTTTGTAGAATACTGATTCACACCCCTTCTCCCCCCCCCCCCCCCCAGTATTATCTATTTCTAATAGTATTTTTTGTAGCTACCCAAAAAAATGTGATGTATATTCAGAAATTACTTGATTAGTCCTTTTCAGATTTTTCCCCAACCCAATGTCTTCCAAGTTCAAAGAGGAACCAGACAAGCATCATAGTGTAATAGCTAGACACTAGGCCAAAAATAATTATAGGGTTGGTTTGAGGCTGCCCATAAACCTAAATAAAGACCATTTGAAGCCTCATAAACATGACTTAGTTTTCTAGCTACATAGGGTTGGAAGTTCACCAAATTCCTACCTACAGGAATATTGGATTATATACTACATATAAATCATACTAGAAGGAAAACAATACGAAATGATGTCTAGTTCAATGAGATCACAACCAAAATGGACTATGTCCATGAGAAAAGAAATTTCCATGTCCTCATACCTAATGTATTGCCTATCACATATCCAAAATTGTTTACCTCTATCTCATGAACCTTTTGATGATCAAATCACCATTTATGAGTTATACCCTTTGTTAAAATTAAAAATCACACCTTAGAAGATTACAGGAAGGTTCATAATGTCTTAATGGGTAGATTGTGTTTTGAACTAGTGGGAATGAATGAAAAAAGGATGTCAATTGAAGCCCAACGGTTGGTTTAGACATATGGTAATGTATTCATTTAATTTCCCAAGTTTACTTACTTAAAAATTGGAGATTTTGAAGAAGAACCTATTAAATAAACTAGGTATGCCCTAGAGTGTTTTGTGTTGGGTTAACTCTATAAGAAGCTAGGTGTTGTTGTTAAGAGATTCCTCTCTAAAAAAAATAGGATAATTTTCTCCTAGTTAAGATAGGAAGAAATTTATTGGAAAATATGGAAATTGTTATTAATATAGGTTGTGATCTTTGCACTTTTGATTTTATTTTCTACAAGGATAGAAAAGGCTTTGATGACAAAGGGTTTGCAAAGGTCATGTTTGAATTGGAAGACAAGATTGTATCATTTCCCTATATTGAGGATTATTAGGAAGATTGCACTAATGAAAGGGAACTTGTAAAAAGAGATCACTTGATGTTGATGGTATCACAAATTACCTCTTTCTAGTTAAATTTTAATGTAAAGGGAGTTCAAGAAGATGACTTAGAATTGATTGAACCCAATTCCTTAAATCAAGTAGACATTTCTATACCTACTCTTGATTGGTCAAAGGTTGAAGAAGATGGCATAGTTCAAAGGACCAATGTGGTCATTAAACTTTCAAAGGCATGGTTGAAATAGAAAATAAATAGGGGATAGTTCAAGTTCAATCATAAGAACAAAACTAAAATGTACAATCTAACCTAATTGCTGACACCTTTATTTCTATTGATCATACAAGTAATACAAGGGGCTTGGATCAATCAATCTCTAAGAAAGAATAAAGTCAACCTATTGTGTAGCAAACTAGATCACATATTAAGTCTAATAAATAGGTCAAGATGCCTACTCAAGAGGTGGGGAAGGTGAACTTGGCAAAGAATAGGACATGGAATCTATTGATGGTTATCTGTAGGTTCAAGTGGTCATGGATAGTGTTCCTCATGTTGTAAGTCAATTGATAACCCTGAAAAAGGATCAATATTAAGATTGAATCATCATCAATGATTCTTAACTAGCTTACTAATTCAATTGATAAGATAAGGAGTCTTTTTCCTATGCTGGTACCCATCCAAGATATGGTCAATAAATACAATACCATAACTCCTAAAGAAAAGAAAATGAAAAATATTACATACATGATCACAGTTCCCAAAATAGGGAGTGTTACTACTAAGTTTTCTCTATACAAACCAAAAGAGGATTCAACTAATGTGAGTGTTGGTGATTTCAAAGTTGCCAAATTCAATCTTGGAGTTTTGAATTGTAGAACTAAAGAACACGTGCTATCACATTTCACTCAGCAAATGGTAGTTTAGTCTCAAAGGGATTCCAAAGAGAAAAGAGAATTGAAGAAAATTATTGATGCCATAGTAGAATATATTGATTTCCTCAATGAGTTAGTAGTGCTTCCTCTAACTCAATCTCCACAAAACTTTGACCCTATCTCTGTTGAAAGCAAGAAGCTATTGAACCAATTACAAAAAAAGAAAATTGGTCATTTTGGAAATGGATGAATAGATTAATGGCATAACCAAGAGTGGGAAATGGTTCATCCTATAATCTAGCATGATGTTCAATAATGTGAAAGCCTTACTTGGGGAAGTTTAAACTCAACTTCCTACATAGGAAAGTGAAGGAGCTAAATAGTCAAGTGTAGCTTCTTAGATTGAAGAAGTTAAACAATATGGTGTTAACAAATTCCTAACTAAGAATCCTATAAATTTTATGAATCTTGGCATGTTGTATATTCTCAAAGAAAATATGACTTGAAAATGGTATGTTAATGAAGCTGCCATCATATAGGCATGAGATATTGAGAGGGAAATCAAGGACATTTATAGAGACCTTGCAAAAGACATGAAAGTCATTAACCCAACTAGTACCCTGCAATATGATGAAGGAAGTATTGATATGGAACCACTGATCAAGGTATTTGAAGTAGATATGAAAAAAATTGAAGAGGAAATGAATTCCACTACCATGGATTTTATAAAACTACTTAAACTGAAGCTATGTTGACCTTGTGCATGGATCATTTGTTGAGGTATGCTAGGTTATGAAGATTAAGTGGTACAAGGACACATGGAGGATCAAGATGTTGAATTTAAAAAATCCTACTTCAAATGGAATGCATGAGTTTGTTGAGTGTTTTTCATTTCTAGAAGTTGGCATGTATCCTTGCCAATGAGGAGGAACAAGTAAATGATCTTGGGTTTTGCTCCCCTATTTAGTTTTTTTAGTTTTTTTTTCATCTTTTTCTATTTTAAGACATATAGAACATGTTTCCATGTTTGAATTACTCAATTGTAATAACTATTGTTGATAACTATCAGAGGTCAAGTTTTCAGGGTGACCCTTCCATCAATATAAGACTATAAGTATGAAATATTTTGATAGAATAGTGGTTAGAAGATAAAGAGAAAGAAAAGACATTATAGTTTTTGTTATTTGTTAGTAGATACTGAATGTTTTTTTTTGGATGGTAATGCTTGAATGTAATGTCTCCACTAGCTAGGACAAGAATACCTACAAAACCAATGTTATAATTCATAAAATAATAATTTATATTTCACTACTCTACCCTATATCCTAACCCTAACCTTAAAGACATCTCCATATCAGGATCAATAACCCTGTCAAGGATCCTTAAGTCCATGGTTATTTCTCCCTCTTCTATGAAGTGCTCCCTTTCAGGTCCTTCCTAGAAGAGACATTCTTTATATAGGGCCCTTGTCAAATATGCATATGTTAACACTTGTGGAATATTCTAACCTTATAACCGAATTAAGATCATTCTCTTCCTAGTAGGACTCTCTTGATCTTAAGATATTAAGATCACTCTCTTCCCTTGAAAACTCTCTTGATCTTTAACCTTTAACCATTAAAGCCATGTGTATTCTTGTTTTAGAATTCTATATTTACATATACATGTTTGCATTTGTATACATGTATAGGTATAAATTATCCATATGAAAATAGATAAGTTCACAATTACCAGTAAGTCATTACCACATACCTTCCTTGCATTTTTCTTTTCTTAGTCAATATGATTCTCCTTGATTCATCTACACAAAAATCCTCTTAATATCTCACTTAACCTTATTTAAAATTTTCCCTTAAAAGTCTTTGTTTTCTTATTATTAAGAAGATATAAATAAAAAATTATAATTCTTTGGTTTGTGTTAATGGATTAAAAATCAAAGAACGTATAAATCTTTACTATATATATATATATATATATATATATATATATATATATATATATATATATATCATAAATAAGTTATATAATTATATTATCTTTTATTATTTACTATATAAAAATATTCATTTAATATTTGCTACACTTGTAATGTAATTAAAATGGAATAAATATCTACTATAATGTCTATTTATTATTTTTGCATAAAATAAATTATACACACACCTTATACTTACCTTTATGGAATCTTAATCCTTCACGTAATGGCTACAGATTATACCTGTTATCTTACTTACTTTTCTTCATGTATTCTTTCCTTTATAACAACTCTTTCCTTACCCCTTTAGTCCCACATGACTACTCTTCTTTTGTTTTATATATTGTTCCTTATATGATCCTTGCCTTATCATTCTCTCAATGTGTTTTTCAATTCAAAACTTTGTTCCATCTTTTTCCTAATTTAATCTTTTGATTTCTCTTTCTATGTTGACAAGACAATATTTTATTTAACTATAACTTTTGGTAATGATTTTTTGTGGTAATTTATATACTATAATGCCTTGCCAGGGAACCCAAAATAAATTAACCTAAAGTTTCACTAAGTTTGCCAAACTTTTTTTTTGAAATATTAAAACAACAAGAGATAATATAGCAAAAGAAATAACTCACATATATACAAACAATTTTTAAAAAAATTACATCTCTTAAGGGTTCCATGCTGTTGAATCACATACATAATCTTTATTAATACTAAATCTAAAACATAACAAATCCACATCATAAAATAATCACAAGTAGAAATCCAATTTAAAAATATATAGTTATATAAGATTCCACATGACATAACCATGTAATAAATAACCATCTATTGTACAAGGCATAGGGTATGAAAAGCTCAAAGAATATACATCATGAATAAATACATCTCATAAGATCTCTAGATAATTGAGTACAGTACAACATAATATAATCATCCAACAAAGAAAACAATATCAAAATGAACAGAACAACTAAAAAAGTACATCTAACAATGACATCTAGCTATCAGATCTCAATGGTATAAGAAACACTACCACCCACCCTCATAGAGCCTAAATGGCCCACTCCCACTATGTAAAGGAAATAATATCAAGTCCCATATGGATATCAATCCAAAAGTCATAACCAACATCTAGGTCAAGGAAAAATTGACAACAATCTATCTCAAAGGTACCAAAACACAAGTAACATCTAATTCCAAAGGCAACAAAGACACATAGGAAATCTACTATGTAAGTGGGAAAGTGTCATCACATGAGTCAAATATAAGGTTACCCTAAAAGCCTCTCTAGACTCTAAACCCCTAGTGAATCTATGCAACATCAGTATCCTTTCGTATAGACAAGGCATACTAACGAGGCAAGGTCACAACCAAACATCCTCTCTACTCCCATCCTAGCTTGTACTAACACTTGAGGCATGGATGAGATAAAAAAATGACTCTTATTAATTCATTTTAAACCCATTTAATGAAATGTTATCACTTACTAATACTACTTACAATGGGTTACCTAGGAAACCTCTTTAGGGCTCTGGCCTCCATTGCAAGCCACTTCCTAATATACACATACATAACCTACCCGAGGTCCATAAAAATTATAACTCCTAAAATTAAAATATTCATCTTAGTCTTATACAAGAAATTGGAAAGAGTCAAAAGATAATTGATCAAAAACTCAAGGGTTACACCACGATAATCACAATATTCACCTCAATCCTATACACACAACTAGAAAGCACCAAAAGATAATTGATCGATAACTCAAAAGTTACACCAAGATATCCACACTGTTCACCTTAGTCCTGTACAAGAAACTAGAAGGAACCAAAAGATAACTGATCGATAACTCAAAGGTTACACCAAGAAAATCACATTATTCACTTCAGTCCTATACAAGCAATTGGAAAGCACTACAAATAACTGATCAAAACTCATCACAAAATTAAGTGAATACATCACAATGGTTGGGAATAAAAAATCATGACCAAATAATAACCATAACATCATCATAGAAAAAAATCTCCCAAGCCTCAGGTGAACATCCTAAATTGGTCAAAAGTAGATTTAGCCCAAATCCAAGTGCAAGAAGAAAAATACTTCTCTTCAAGTATTTAAACATGTGTGAGCACACACTTAGGCTTAAGAAGGGTTTACAAAGATGATTAAGGTAATTAAGTGGGATTAAATGGTGGATAGACTTAGGAGGATGAAAGTGTTAGGTTGTAGGCTAGGCTTTAGACTAGGCTTAAGATTAAATTAAACAAGATTAAATTTAATCATAGTTTTAGAGGATTTAATGAGATGGAGGGATTTAAGTAAATAGAATTGATTTAAAAGGGGGGTTTATGAGGAATCATGTATTAAATAAATTTAACACATTAAGGCTGGAGGTATTTAAATTAAATTTAAATAACTTAGGAAAGTGAACCCACTTAATTAAATAAATTTAATTAAATAGGTAGAAGAATATGAAAAATATAATTAATTAATAAATAAATAACTATAATGTCAAGGCCAATATTAAATAAATTAATATAGTCTTTTGGGATGATTTTAAGCATCTACATTCTCAAACAAGGGCTTCCAATTTGATTTCATTCACAGATGTTTTCAATAACAAAGAACAATAAATTTAACAAGGGTTTCCAACCAGAATTATTTCTGAATATAGATCTAAAGGAAAATAGAAAGGAAATTACTGTGAAGAATTTCAACAAGATCCTATCTTGATTTGATGCTAATCAGACAAATGTTTGGAACTTGCAAGAATTCTCGTCTTTTTAAAACCCTCTTTCTTAAAATTTGCTCCTCCAAACCTGTGTGTGGAGAAATGAGCTCTAATTTCTTAATAAAGAGTTTCCCCTTTAGGATTTTGGTTTTACAAACACACAACCCCTTTTCTTTATTATTTTAATTTCATGTGCAAACTTTTTACATTTTAATTAAAATAAACTTTATTTATTTTATTTTCTCTCTCTTTATTTAAATCACAAGACATTTTTAATGGTATATTTATTAATTTAACTAATAATAATATTTAGAGTTTATTATTAAAATGAAACTCTTAAATTAATTATTGTTAAACTAAATAAATATAATTACGCCAAAATTAGAACTTTTATTTTAAATTTAACACTTCTATTTTATTAATTCTTCAATTAATTAAATATAATTAAAAGTTAATTTTTCTTTATAAAGTTTTTGTTAAATTAAATTATTTAATATTCTCTTAACTTGATTTAATTATAACTAAAAATCACAACAAACCCACCATCTAAATCAGAAAATTTATTTTAAAGATAAAGTACTAAATCAAACTCAAGGGTCAAAATCTTGAATTCTTGTCACTTGACAAATTCAGAAGGGTAAATAGCTCAGATACTTGTCCTAATTTCTAGGATAATTGCCTTAGGGTTAGGATTTGGACTCAATAAATATCTCCCCTCTTTACTATTGAGATACTATGATGGGGGACACTCATCCTAGCGATTCAGGGAAGTTGATTCCTAGTACCTACAATCTACATAAAATTTGAGCATGTGCATATACATATAAATCTAAACTATTTAAGCAATGGTGAGAAGTGGTACATCATGTAGATCCTGACTAGCAAATGACTACAACTCCCTCCCTCAACCATATCAAAAATGAGAAACATAAAGTAAAACATACATGTACACCATACACATGCAAGTATGGGGTAAGTAACCATAGAAAATTGCATATAAATTATCCATCTAACTATCATCATGAGATAACTCAAAACACTATATGAACATACAAGGAATCATCATCGAAAGAATAATCATTAACACATGAAATAATTGAGTATCAAGTAGCTCATCATATATATAACTAAGTTTAAAAATAATATTTCATCAAATTAGTAATGAAGTAGCACAAATCATAGAACATAACCATAAAACTGGCTAAAAAGAATTTGGCAATACAACATGAAAAGTAAACTAGGGTTAGGCTTTACATGCACCCCTCCTACACTTGGCTTACTCCTGGAAGCCTATAAACAAGATAAAACTTAAGAAATCAATGTGTGGGTCCCATTGGACCCTTTCACCCTGTAGGAGGATAAGACTCCACTAAAAACATGCTCTATGATCTACCCATATCTCCAACTGCGGGATCAAAAATTGTAGGTCTTGTTGGCCTAGTTTTTTACATGATAAAGATATTTCAAAAAATTTGTTGTGAAAAATCTAGTTATCCTTTTGTGATTAGGTTTGTATTTTTTTTTATCATTTATCCTAGAAGATTGCTAATTGTTATGCCCTAGGTTCTTCTTAAAACTAATTAATTTTTTTCACATTTTTTAATGTACATGGGAAGATTTTAAATAAAACCCAAAAAACCCTTCAAAAATCTTCTTATTATTTGGTCTTCATGCAATATTTTGAAAATTTTTGTGAATCTTTGTTTTACCCTATCATGTAACTCTATTTTAACCTACTTGGACCTCATTCCTAAAACTCTGGGGGCTAACTCTTTGGACAAGTTCAGACCTATCAGTTTATGCAACTCCTTTTATAAGATCATCTCGAAGGTGATTACTTCAAGAATGCTCAAAATTCTCCCTCTGATTATTTCTCCCCAACAATTTGGCTTTGTCCATGGAAGACAAATTTTAGATTCTATTATGATGGTTCATGAACTTATTCATTCTTTGGAAGCAAGTAAATGTGAAGGAATGTTGATTAAATTGGATCTCTCTAAAGCCTATGATTGGGTTGACTAGTCTTTTCTTGGGTGAGTCCTTTAGGCCTTTGGTTTCAAAAAGTCTCTAAGATTATCTCTCAGCTTGTTTCTACCTCCTCTCTTTCTATTTTGGTCATTGAAGCTCCCTCTAATTTCCTTAAACCTACTAGAAGTCTAACACAGGGAGACCCCCTCTCGCCTATTCTTTTCATTATTTTGGCTGAATGCATTGGTAGGGTTATTGAGTGCAAAAAGAAAGATGGAAGTCTCAAGGGGATCAAGCCTTCATCAAAATGCAGACCTTTCTCCCACCAGTAATTTTTGGATGACACAATAATTGGGGGGAGGCTTCTGTTAGGGAGGCTAAGGCTATGAAGGAGATTCTTGAAATTTAGTCTAGAGGGTTTGGTCAACTGATCAATTGGGAAAAGAGCTCAATTTTCTTTGTTAACATCCCTGAAGTCTAACAAAGAAAAATCACTAGGATCCTTGGCTATGGAGTGGGAAAGCTTCCTTCTATTTATCTTGGCCTCCCTTTGGGATCTTCTCCCCCAAACTCCTTCTAGAATGGGATTTTGGATAGATTCAGTAGAAAGTTGGTTGGGTGGAAAGGTGCTTCACTCAGCCAGGCAGGCAAATGTTAGTTGGTCAAATCAACTCTATAGAACTTGCCAATGTATGCATTGAGCTTATATGGAATTCCTAGGAGATTTTTTAAAAATATGGAAAAAATATAGAGAGACTTTCTATGGTCTATTCTTGAAGGGAGAAAAAGGTATCCTCTGGTTGCTTGGGAGAATGTGCATCTTCCAAAGAGGTATGGCAGCCTTGGCATAAGAAATTTAACCCATCTCAATAAGGCTCTACTAGTGAAGCAAATATGGCATATATTCAATAGCACTAATGAATGAAGGGATATCCTAGTAAATAAATATATTAGAAGGCCTTCGCTTCATTTTAGTTTAAACAATGAGGATATTCCAAAGGGGTCGGTTATCTAGAATGGTATCCTAAAGGCTAGGGATCTAGTAAGGGCCAAGGTTTTTTGGAAACTAGGAAATGGAGAGGATATTTGGTTCTAGTTTGATAGTTGGCTTTTCCAAGGTCCCCTTATTAACAATACTACTTATGAAGTTTAGGTGAATGAATGTACATGACAATTTGGGTATAAAGTTAGCAATTATAAGAATGGCTAGGGATGGAGAGATCTTTCCCTCATATCTGAAGATTTGAAGCCGATTATGATCATATTAAACTCTATGGTTCTTAGTAATAAGAGAGATGAATTGATTCAAGGGGATAATCCTAATGGAAGTTATTCAGTGGCTTTAGGCTATAACTCTCTTTGGTGTTCAAGGGAGAAACCCCTTAGGGTGAATGCCTAGCTTTCTAGCCTCATTCCCAAGATCAACATCTTCTATTGGCTAACCCTTCAAAATAAAATCCTTACTCAAGATAATCTTAAAAAGAGAGGACATGTTATGCCTAATAGATTTCCTCTTTGTAAAAACCAGCTAGAGATGGGAAACCATCTTTTCATTCATTGCGTTTGCTCTAGGGAGGTTTTGGGGTTCCTTACCCAAGATTTTGAGATTAGCTAGTGTATGTCAAATAATCTTCTAGATTTTTTCAATCAATGGAAAAGCCTATTTAATTCTTTTATTTTGCAAGAATTAAGCACTTGGATTTTGCCTCACTTTTGTTGGAGTATCTGGAAGGAAAGGAATAACAAAATTTTTAGGGATAGAGAGGAGCGAGCTCTTTTTCTTGGAAGGAAGATTAATAAAACCATTAAGGAAAACTATCAAGTTAAGAAGGGAGGAGATTTTGAATTTGGTGGTAGCAAGATTGGTGAGGAAAAAGATAGGAAGATTAAAATATAGGAAGCCGGATGGCTTCTCCCCTCGGAGGGATGACATAAAGCCAATTTTGACAGTGCCTCAAAGGGAAATCCTAGTCCCTTAGGAAGTGGTGGAATAATAAGAAATAATTTTGGAGAGGGAGTCACAGCTTTTTCTCTTCCATTGGGAATCCAAACTAATCATTTTGTAGAAGCCAGAGCAGCGTGCCATGTGGTTAATCTAGCTTTTGAAGTTGGAATAACTAAGATTTTCTTAGAAGGGGATTCAAATAATATAATTAATTGTATTAATGGAAAATCTCATCCTTCCTGGTTGATTTCCAATCTTATTGAAGAGACATGTGACACCCTTGCTAAATTTGAGACTGTCCACATCACACGTGTTTAGAGAAGCAAATCCTATTTCAAATTGGTTTGCCAATAAAGGTTTGCAATCTAACAAGTTGATTACATGACATTTATGAATAAATATTTTGATAGAAGCCAAGACCCTTATCGACCTGGAAAAAATCCAAGGGTGTATGATGGAGATCTAATGGTAATAATAAATATTAAAGGTATTTGGGATAGGAGTACAATTCATAAAGGCCTTTTTGGTTTACGCAAGAAGTTGAGGCTTTCTTTGTTTTTTTGACACATTTTTTGGGTCAAAATTGTCATTTACTGCTTTTTTTAAAGTAAGGGGAATTATCTTGGCACATATTAGAGATACTATGCCAAAACTTTTCTTGCAAAGGATTTGTAGAGATTGGAATTTATGAGAATTGTTGGAGCAAATACTAAAGAGATAGTGGGAGAACATTGTAGAAAGGAGCTGGTGTGGGAGCTAGAGAAATGGAGGAAAAGGGGAAAAGTTTGGAAAATTTTGAAAAAAGGAGGGGTTGCTAGTTACATCACCAAACTTCATGGTTTTGATCCTGAGGTCACCAATAGTATGGTGAATTTGTGGAAAGGTGGCAAGGTGAAAGTGAATGGTGTCTCCTTTTTTTATCACTAAGGATGTTGTCGCTATGGTCACAGAGATTCCTATGGAGGGTTTCAAGTTTTATAGGGACAAGAAACTCTCTACCAATTTAGTGAAGGATTTTGTGAAAAGCACCGAGGAAATGAATGAACTAATTAAGAGCGAGACATTTTATGTGACAAAATCCATCAAAAAGCTCTAGAGGTATGTGTTGCATGCTATCATTGAATATATAACTCTAGACCCTAGGTTTGATTGAGTAAGAACTCACCATTTTGTTCTTCTTAATCATTTCTACCATGATAAGAAAATTTCTTTCCTTTTCTACTTATTTAATTCCATGAGCAAGGCTATCACTAGCTTTAAGAGGAAACCCATTGTCAACCCATCTTTGCATGAGGGATTGTTGCTTCTAATCCGTGAGTACTTCAAAGCTCAAATGATTAGAAACAATCCTTTGCTAGATGTAGATGAGGAAAATGGTAGCTCCAGCTATTCTTCTAACTCTGATGAAATTTAGAGCATAATCTTAGAGGAAGGGAATGTTTTTTTTGGAAAGAAAATTAAGGGTCATATTAAGAAGTAATCCTCTGATGTAACCCCTAGGAGAAAGAGCCCTAGGGACCATGGCCAAACCTCTAGCAAAGAGGATATGGATTACAATGAGGATGAGGAGGACATGGACTCTGAGGATCAAGATAAGGAGATGGAAGAGGGATAATGTGGATATAGCGAGGGTTTCAAATCAGGAATTGAATGTTTTGATTCTTCGCCTTTCCCCTGTTCATCCCCACCCTCAATATCATTCTAAGGAGAAGGAAAAGGATAATGCTAGTGCTAAAGAGGGGGAAGTGCTTGTCAAAAATACAAGAAAAACTTGGAGGAATTTCAATGTTAGAACTTCAACATTGAGAATTTATAGGGAAGCTATGAACCCTCAGATTCTGGTGAAGAATCAGGGAGAGCCCAAGATTGAAGAGCTCATTGATCTAGCTATTGCGGTCATCTCTGATAATGCAAGGGAGATAGGAATGAACCTTTTGAACAATTCTTGTAACAACATGATTGATAATTTTAGATCAATCAAGTGGCTATACCATGAGCTCGAAGAGATCAGAGAGAAGGTGTGTCAGTTGGAGGGCAACAACAAGAAGACAAAAAATGAGAACCAGGAGGATCAGAGTGATAGAGCCAGTTTGGTAGAGAGGAGAATAAAGAATCTTGAAAACTACAATCACAATCTAGCTAATCAAATAATCTCTCTCCTTAATTTGATCAATGACAATATGCTCTCTTTAACCAGTGTGATCAAAGAAAGAGGCCTATTGGTATATGAGGAAGGAAAGGACAGAGATACAACTAGGTCTAAGGATGATATGGCTACTAACATCACCTTTACCAGTTTGGACAAGGAAATAGAGAAAGTCTAAGAACAGAAGGCCGAGGAGCACTAGAGGATTATGAGGTTGGCCAGACCATTTAGGATTTCTAGAAGAAGAATGAAGAGCAGTCCTCTAGTTCTATCTTTTGTGTTTTTTTTGTTCTACTAGCTTTTCATTTTTTCTTTTTCTTAGTTCCGCTATATACTATCTTTTTTGGCCTTTGTTATTAGCTGGGCCTTGTGCTTATTATCAGCCTTTAGACTTGTTTTATCTGGCTGGGCTTCATTGCTTATTATCAGCCTTGGTTTGTAGCTACTTTTGGGTTTCAAGATCCCTATAAAACCTATTTATCTTATTAAAAACTTTTTTTTAACCTAAGGTTGTGTTCTGGTTAGCCCATGTGTTATTTTTCCCTGTCCAAAAACTTGTGGGTGAGTTATTTTCCTAACCATTGATCTCTTCCTAGATTTATGGTTTTTTCTTTGTTGCAAATTCAAGATGTAGAGATTTTAAGTAAAGTGAGAAAGAGATGACATGCCACTTGTACAGTGGGGCCCAAGGATATGTAGAGGTTCTTTGTTTCATGACAACCATTGATCTCCTAATAGATCAACAGATGTCGCATATTAGCAAAGTGAAGCTGCTTGTTCAATAAAAAATGTGAAGATGTGATGTATTAATACATGTCCTCCTGGAGGCCATAAGATATTTTTTCCAAATATCTATTATAGTGTGCCAACTGTTGCATTCAGATTGTTTCTAAAGCCAAAATATGTTCCTTTTCCTAGTCATTGATCTAAATCATAATCAAGGTTTTTGTATAAGCATGATAGAGTTTATCACTAAGTAAAAAGTATGAAAATATGATAGATGGACACTTGTCCTTGTAGGTCCCCAAAGCATGTAATAAGAAGGATTTTTTTCCAACTGTTGATTGAAGTATAGATCAAGGGTTCTTGTATTTTTGTAGATTCAAGATGCAAGGTGATCAAAAAGTGCAAAGATAAGATGTATTGACAAGTGTCAAGGTGGGCCCATACAATTCTCTAAATAAGAAAGAAGAAAATGCATCTTTATAACCATATTTTTAGAAGATCAATGACTATCACATCTTTGCAAAATATAAATGCTCAAGATTTAGCTAAAGTAAGATTACAATATGTTGACACATCAATATGGTAGGGTCAACTCATATTCAAAGTTGCAAAAGGAGCCTATCAACATAGAGCTCCAAGTGGCATGATTTGATTTGCTATGAATACTAAGTATGATAAAAGGTATTATTTTCTCACACTTGTCATATTATCAAGTGATCAATAGTCATCATATTCTCACATTTTTAAGTTGCTCAATGTTTACCCAAAGTGAGAATGTGATCGCTCACCATTGGTCAATGTGGGCCAAACAATACATACAACTGCAAGAAAAGATCTTAATCGTCTATATGATGAGGATTGACGAATGTCACTTTCTCACATTTTGAAGATGCATGATGTTTAGCCAAAGTGAGAAAGTGATGTGTTGATACATGTCTTAGTGGGCCTAGATTTTAAAAGAATATAGTGACAACTAGGATCTTTTGTGATTGTTGATCAAATGAAGATCAATGGTAGTCACTTTCCTACATCTTGAAGGTTCTAGAATTTTAACCAAAGAGAGAAATAGACACAGCGACATGTTTCTAACTTTCAAAAAGGTAATGTAGTCATGTTAAGTTTAAAATAGTACCATCTAATTGTCCCCAGATCAATGGTCAAATTTTAAATTTTTAGCACAACCCACAATCTGACTATTAGAACATTAATGGTGTATCAATATGAGTTTTTGTGCAAAAAATTGGGCATAATACTTGCAATTTGATTCATAATCAATCACCAAGTGAAATAAATTTGCAATGTAAAGAACTAGAACTTAGAGTTTTATTTTCTTATACAACTAATTATTGTAGATAGTTAGTTTTCAATGAGTAAGCTAATTTGTGGGTAAGTTTGTAAAAATCTTGGCTACCTAAGATTTTTCTAGTATCAATTTTGATAAATTACTAAGATTCCTCCATGAAGAGATTGCTTAGGGAAAGTGGATTACCAACAAAGAAATGTGCATGATGACTTTCTAGAGCAATTTCCCCTTTCCACTAATGAAGTAGCTAAGGGAAAAGAATTACTCCCCCAAAACCCTAGATTTCTAGTTAGACAATAAAGAAAATTGGTTGAGGGATGCCAAAACATTTATTGGTGGTTTGGAGTTATTTAGAAAATGGTCTTATGAGAGGAAGCATGATACTTCTTTGAGCAATATTTGGCAATTCAACATTTGAAAATTGATTGTTCTTGGCATCTTCTTTGATGATGATTTGTTGGCAATGATAGAAAGCAGGTATGATCTAGTCCCGAGGGTAGTCAAAAATCATGTGGGAGACAACCTCTTTAGGGTCACACCTAAGGTAATCAGGGAGGTCTTCATGCTAAACCCTAACCATGCATTACATGAAAATATAGACTTGTAGATGCTCAAAAATTGTTTGTGCCTACTCTTTTATCTCCTTTACATCCTAAGTTGTCCCATTTTCCCATTTCACTAACTTTGATCTTTTGGCTAACTTGATCATCATTCAATCAAAATGTAAATCATCTCAAATTCAATTCAAAACCATTTCAATGTCCTCTTATCATCATTAATCCTTTAGGCATTGTTACATCCTTCAGTGCCTTATCAACATTCATTAATATATGTTATATTTCCTTGGCATATCATCATTATTCATCGGTTTGATCCTCGACATTGTTGAGTTCTTTAATGTCTAATCATGTCTTTATTTAATCAAATTGATAAGATTGACTATGTCATTTGATGTTATCGTGATCAACCCTATCACTCAATTTCAATCAATCTTATAGCATTTATAGTATTCATTAAATCATTCATCTAGCATCATTTATTTCATTCAATCATTTATTTGGTGCAATCCAATATCATCACATTTGATCTATATTTTTATTATGATCCTTTAATAGGGTTATTCCTTGTATTTATTTTATCATTTGGCCAATCATTTCTATTAATTTATCCTATAGGAATAAATAATACATACTTTATTCCTATGTCTTTTAATCATTAATTCATTTCATTTCGTTAATTTATCCTCTTTTATTAATTCTTCTCAAATAATTAATATTTATTAATTAATTTTTCTATTTCCATGAATTTTGGGAATTTTCTATTTCCTAAATTCTAATTTCCATTTTGGAGTGATTTTATGATTTCTTAAATTCAAAAATCCCAACTCTTACATTTTCCCACTAATTGTGCTTCCACTTCCTCTTTTTAAGCACCCACTTTCCCTTTTTCTTTTGCCATAAATTGTCATAGTTTATGAAAAAATTATTTTCCTCTTTTTCCTTTTCTCATATTTGTCATAGTTTATCACAAATTTCCTTTTCTTAACTCTTCAATTTCCAATTGTCCATCCTTTTGTCATAATTTATGACAAATTTTCTTTTTCAATTTGTAAACTTTCATGTTTTATGACATTTACCCTTTTGTGTACTAAAATTGCTAATTTGCAATTTTTGTTACAAATTCTATAAATTGTGATAATTTCTCTCATTTTTGGTTAACCATATTCTTTCAATTCTTCCCATCATCATATTATCATTTTTCATCTTGCTTTCATTATGTCAATATGGGAGCTACATCAACTCTTTTGGAGAAGCAAGAAAGGGCACAATTGTCAATTTGAGGGAGTTACTATTTTTCTTACTTTGTCTAAATTTCTTGTGTTAGGATTAGGATTTTTTGTGAATGCTTTTAGAGTTTGATGGTTCCTCTTGCATGCATATTTTTTATTTTTCCTCTCCTACAAGACCTAGATGATTTAAAGACTCGATACGATGCTCAAAGGGTATACCTAAGGAGAGGTCCACTACAAGAGCACTTTGTGAATATAGGGCATTTTTCATTAGTAACAACCAATACACCTGAGCCATTATTGAAGAAATATTTTAACCCAAGGGAAAATGCCCTCTATTTTTCCCTCTATAAATTTTTTGGGATAGATGAATTGGATCATGTCCAAGGATCTTTGGTTTTTATTATTGCCCAAGAACTACAATATGGCATGAGCTCCATTTTTCATTTTTCCACATATATTGCAAAAAAAAATTCATAATGGATTGATTGGCATCAATAAGGCCAAAGTTAAGAAACCCTTATGTTGATATTCAATGTTAATGTACATGTGTATGTACAAAGGAGTTTCTACTTTCTCTAAGGAGATGAATATGGAGTTGGAGAAGGATGGAGAAAAATTACTAGTGCAACTATGAAGTGCTGACATTACTTGGAAGGTCACTGATGCTAGTTTTTGTTGGAGTTGATGAAAGCCAACTCCGAAGATGCCCAAGATCACCTGCATGTGAAAACTTGTCAAAGAGAAGCCAAGGAAGGAAGAGCGTGGAGCAAGGGAAAAACCTTAAATGGACATGAGAGACCACAAGACATTGAAACACAAAAAGAATATGTATTTACAATGAGAAGTGATGTGATATTGTGATGATCTAAAAATACAATGAGGGAGCCCAAATATAAAGAGCTCATAGAAGTTTGTAGAACAAGCTAGAAGGTGGTAGAAGATAAGGATGACAACTTAGCACACATCCACAAAAGATGGAACATGCTAGAAGGGAACAAACTCCCGTGTTGTCAACAACTAACCACTACATGCATTAAATACAAAATATTAAATAAATGCATTTACCTAAGTAAGCTTAAGTAAATAGAATAAATAATTAATAATTAATTAATTATTTACTCTAACACCCCCCCTTAAGTGAAACTTAGGGAAATGCCTTAAGCTCACAAAACAAAGATGAAATGCAGAATGGGTTCCGACAACGAGGCCATGTTAGGTACCCAAGTACAATGCAAGAAAATGCAACCTCTGTAAATGGGGAAAGAGAGAAAACCACATGGGAAAAACCCTCCCCCAAAAAGAGGTAAGAACCTAGTGAAGAACTGAAGAAGCCTCTAACTAGGGAAATGTCCCCTAAAATAGGAATAAGGAGTGATCATGAAGAGCATCACTGAAGCATGAAGAAGCTGCAAATCTACCAAACTGCTAATCTAAAGAACCTCCATGGAAGAAGAAGGCACAAACCGAGCATGTCTATATGGTAGATGATCCATCTCACCAAAATGCATAGGTAGCTAGCCACTGCAATCGCCTTGTATATAGGATCAACTATTCAATACATAGTTCACACTATCGAACCATTGGACCAAGGATGCATTAGAAAAATAGCAACCCCCCCTTAATGTAGACAGAGTGTGATGACAAGCAACTGAGAAGGTGGGCCAAAGTCTCTTGCAAACGAACCAAGAATGACGAGAGAGGGAAAGAGGTACAAACACCTATAAAGACACGGTCAAACTGACTCTAAATGGGCTAATTTCATGGAAGGGACACTCACTTGACAAAGGGAGAATGCCTAAAATAGAAAAAAATAATCCCCCCCATGGTGCTTTATGAAAATAGTGCATGTACAACTGACTCAAAACAATGTTCATGACCCTTGGAATGCAAAAGTGGCACTTTATCTTAGTGTGATACAAAAAAGTGCTTCAAAATGATAGCTACAATCATCAAAACTAAAAACAAGCTGCAACAAAACAAAGTACAGCATAAAACAAGAGAATCCATGCCAAGAAAATGATCCTTGGGCCTAAAACACTCAAGATATCCACCATATAGAAAAAATGCCAAAACTATGATAAAAAGAGCATGGTCCAAAAAAAAAGAAAAGACCATATTTCTGAAAAGATGACAGAACCAGCTTTCCAAAGATATAAAGTTTTCAAAAAACTAATATGGGACGCAAAAGATATGGTTGCTAGAGTAAAAAACACAAGTACAAACTTTAATTAAAAAAATGGGCAATAAAAAAGCATCAAAACCTAAAAATACCTACACCAATGTCTCTGTCTTGGAACTAACTTTTTGATGCTTCTTTTGGATCAGAAAAATACCTCTGTATGCTCAAGTTATGGCCAAAAAATTGCAAGTAGGTCAAAAAAGACCTGAGAGAGGTGTAAGGGGAATGATGCAAATGATGTCATGCTAACGTTAGCAAACTGCAGCATTAAATTTGATGGCCATGTCAGTCGTCATGCAAAGAAGAGTAACATGTGGAATGCCACATGGCAAAGGTGTTGATGTGGCAGGGCCACATGGTAATGGGCCATGTGGCACACATGCCAGGTGTCACACTTGCGGCTGCTGATGTGGCAAAATTGTGCTGACAGGATGTTGAATGTACTGGGTGCAGGTAGAGTAGCAAAAGTTGATGGCGGTGGCAAGATCAATGGATGACAAGAGTGGAGGTGGACACTTCTGGTGGCGCTACCGGGAGGAGCTGGCCCACTGGCCAGGCGGCGGTGGCTGCATAGTGACGATTGCACTGCGACTACCTCGTGGTTGTGCTACTGGTGATGGTGGCACCTGGGTGGCACGTGGGTGGCTACAGAGTGGCACTACGGCTTTGTACCCCAAATGAATTATTTTTTTATTTTTTCAATTATCGTGCATCCGTACGACCATACAAAACCTCCCTTGACTAATAAAATTTGCCTCCTAGAGCTCTGTCTCCAAATTTGACAAGTTTAATATGAATCCTAACTGCAAATGGCCTTCTGGATCCAATGGTGATGTTTATTTAGGCTGAAAGTGCTCCAAAAATTTTTTGATCTCTTGATTTGAAGAAAAAAATGCACAAACAAACTACGGTTTGTGACATCAAATCACGACTTCAAAAATCTTCAACGAAGTAGCAATAGGAAGGCTCTAATACCATGTTGGAGTTGATGAAAGCCAACTTTGAACATTCCCAAGATCACCTGCATGTGAAAACCTATCAAAGAGAAGTTAAGGAAGGAAGAACATGGAGCAAGGGAAAAACCCTAAATGGACATGAGAGACCACAAGATATTGAAACATAAAAGGAATATGTATTTACAATGAGAAGTGATGTGATATTGTGATGATCTGAAAGTACAATGAGGGAGCCCAAATATAAAGAGCTCATGGAAGCTTGTAGAACAAGCTGGAAGGTGGTAGAAGATAAGGATGACAACTTAGCACACATCCACAAAAGGTGGAACATGCTAAAAGGGAACAAACTCTCGTGTTGTCAACAACTAACCACTACATGCATTAAATACAAAATAGTAAATAAATGCATTTACCTAAGTAAGATTAAGTAAATATAATTAATAATTAATAATTAATTAATTAATTACTCTAACAGTTTTGTAAGGTTTGATCAATATTTTTCCTCAAAGTTGAGGATTTTGCTGATAGCAAATATTCCAAAGATACCCCAACCTTTATTGGAAATTATTAGACCTAAAGATCATGCCAAGGGATTACAAGTGAGCCACAACTCGGGGGATTGTTGAAAATAATTATAAATTGTATATTTTCTTTGATGTTACACAAAATGTTGTATCTTTACTAGTCAGTGTATGCTAAGACCTCTAGAACGATGAAGATGGTTTCCTATGTCTTCTAAAAATTACATTTTTTGCTAAGTTCATAAGACAATGTCTACCAAGTTCACTCAGGAATTGAAGAGAAGTTTGTAGAAGTTGAGTGTTAATCAAGCTCACTCAGTTAACAAAGGAAAGTTGGATGGAACCAATGTTAACCAAGCTCACTTGATTACCAAAGGAAGTTTATGAAGATGCAGTGTTAATTGAGTTCACTTGGTTAACACAAGAAAATCATTTTAGTGTTAGTATCTACCAAACAAGGTCTGCTAAAAAAGGATTTTCTTATTTTGGCATATTGAGTTTAATGGATTCATTTGTTAGTTCTAGTCGACTGTGGAGATGAATATTAATTATTCTAAGTTGTAGTCAAGCTGACTTGACAATGTATATGATATAAGTATAAGGTAAACTTGAGGATTAAATGTGTGTGGATGTGTGGATTCTTAGAGGAAGTGGATTGGAAGGATAAACATAATATCCTTGTTGGCTAGCAAAGATTAATATGATCGAGAAGGATCAAGTATTTGAGCCAAAATTGAGATCTAAAATCAGCAATATAGTTGCATCATAAATTAGGTCATATCATTGTTACTCTCTAACCATTGTAGCAGTGTATCAAATCTCTTAAAAGAGTTGGCTTAACAACTATTTTTCAAATCCTCTAACAAGGTGGCATTTCTAGATTGAAGTGTCTAAAGACCTCTAACAAGGCCACTCCTAATAGGGTGATTAAATCCTCTAATAGGATCACACCTAAAATTGTGTTTTGTAACCTTCAATAGGGTTGGCTCCTAACATGGCTCACTTCAGAAGAGTGAAAAATAGTAACTAGTTGCAATTGGTGGTTTTTCCAAAATTGGGTTTCCATATTAAATCTAAGTGTCACTTGGTTTCATTCTATTTATTTTATGTGGATGCAACTAAGTTAATTAAGTTTAATCATAGTTAGTATCTTAAGATCTACATGTTTAGTATTTTTCAAGTAACAGTGATATTATAGTGCTTTCCAAGATACAACATATTGTTAGTATTAACCAAGTGTTTGTGTACTAACCGAATAACAACAATTTTAGTAGAGTTTATGTTTTTTATTGACAATTAAGAGATTTGGGATTTATTTTAGTGGTAAATAATTCACCACTCCCCTCTCAGTTACTTGTCTTATATATTCCAACAATTGGTATTATAGATTTTGGTGCTTGTAGAGAAGGTTTCAAGGACCTAAGCTAAAGATTAGGATGTCTTAAAGAAGGGATATTCCCAAGTTGAACAAAGATAACTTCAAGGCATGGTAGGAACTAATGAAGCTACATTTGGCAACCATCAATGATTCAGGTCTGAAACATTTGAATTCTCATTATAAATCTTTACTAGAAAAATGATTGTGGAAGAGATTGCTAAAAAAAGAATCATAACAATTATGATGATTGACAATGCATCAACTCCTAACTATGCTAAATTTGTTGAGATCAAATGGTGTGCTACTAATCATGAGATGTGGCCAAATTGAAAGATATCTATGGAGGTGATGATAATGTGAGAAGAGCCAAGGAACAAATCTTGAGAGTTCAGTTTGATCAGATGAAGATGAGAGAGGATGAAAATATTGTAAAATATGTTGACTGAATCAAAGCTAGTTTCAATGCAATCAAAACCTCTAGAGGGAAATTTGATGATGTGAGAGTGGTAAGAAAGGTACTCAGAACCCTTCTTCCTATTTATGTAATTAGATGTTAGCTATTCAATATATGAGATATGATCCAAATAATAAGATAACCTTGGATTCCCTAGTGGGAAGATTGACAACATTTGAGCTAGATAACTATGATAATTATGCTCCTAGTTCTAGCAATATTGGGGTTGCATTGGAAGCCAAGTTCCCACTCAAGAAGAAATTTGCAATTTCTAAAGGAAAATAATCTAAAAGTGAAGAGGAAGATAGTTCTAATAGTGATCTTGGAGCCATTGAAACACTGCTTGCAAGAAGATATCCCAAAGTCAAAGGAAAGTACAAAGGTAAAATTCCTCTAATCTATTTTTCTTGTGAAGAAGTTGGTCACATTGTTGCAAGGTGTCCAAATAGAGAATACAAAGATGAAAAGAAGAAGAAGAAATGAAAAGGCAAGAAGGATTTCAAGAGCTACAAGGACTACAAGGACAAAGGTAAGAATTTGTGTTTCTTGGCTAAAGATTTAGATAGTACTGATGATGATGAAATGGTCTATATTGTTGTAAAAGATGAATCTAATGACAAAAAAGATAAAATGACACTAATTTCTCATGTTAGTAAAAATGATACATGGATTATTGATATTGGTTGTTCTCATCATATGATTGGTGATAAAATCAGATTTTGAATATATGGAACACTATGATGGTGGAAGTGTAAGATTTGGAAACAATGGACCATGTTGCATAAAAGGAAAAGGTTATATTTCTCTAACCAATGAACTCATATGTGATAATGCTTGTTGGGTTGAAGAATTGAAACATAATCTTCTAAGTGTGGCATAGTTGAATAACATTGAATTCAAGGTAGAATTCATGAATGGAAAGACCAAGATGCTAGATGGAAAAGGAAATCTAGTTGGGTCTAGTAACCAAATAAAAGGTAACTTAGTCTACCTAGATCTTAGTGAAATTTCATATTTCTTTACTCAAGTAGAAGAAAGTCGGTTATGGCATAAAAGGTTATGTCATGTAAACTTTGATAACCTTGTCAAGATAAGAAAAAACAAAATATTAAGAAGTATTCCTAGTTTGAGTAAACCTTATATGGGTCTATGAAAGAATTGTCAAATTGGTAAGATGGGCAAGACAAGTTTCAAGAGCAAGAACTATCATTCTTAAGAAGTCTTGGAGTTGGTTCATACAGACCTTTGTGGAACTATTGGCATTGAGAGATATAGTGGAGATAAGAATTTTATTTGATTTGATGATGATTATTCTAGGATGATGATAGTAATTTATCTCAAAGATTAGTCTGAAGTTTTTCAAAATTTTAAATGGTATCTAGATAGAGTAGAGAAGGAAATAGGAAAGAAGCTGAAATTTTTTAGATCAGGTAGAGGAGGTGAATTCATTTCTAATTATTTCAATGAATTCTACACTAAAAGAGGAATCAAAAGACAAGTATTAGCCCCTGGTACACCTCAGAAAAATGGTATACAAGCAAGAAGGAATAGATCAACTATGGATTGTGAAAGAAAGAATGTTGCAATCAAATACTAGAAGGAATCAATCAATACAATAGTTCATACCTTAAACATAGTGCAATTGAAGAAAGACTCACATCAGACTCCTTATGAACTATGGTATCACTATAAACCTAATATAAATTACTTGAAAGTATTTAGTAGAATATGTTATATTTTGGAGATTAGGAAAGGTAAATTTGATGTCAAAAATGATGAAGCCATATTCCTAGGATACTCCAGTTGAAGTAAAGCATAAAAATGTTTGAATCTAACCACTCATAAGATTATAGGAAGTGCACATGTGAAGATTGATGAGTTTGCAAAAAAGAGTGAAGAAGAGAGTAGCAAAGAACCTGAAGATTATAGAAAGTTGATTTACTTTGAAACTGATAAATTGCCTAATCCAATTGGAAGTCATCAGACTTCACCTCTCAAGTCTCCAAAATCTCAAAAAGCACCCGAGTTGTAGCTAGTGCAACCCGAGTCATGGTTTGAGGGACCTAAGTCATAGTCAAAGGCTATGAAGTTGTAGCCAGTACAACCCAAGTCAAAATTTGAAGGACCTGAGTTACAAACAATAGGACTCGAGTCAAAGTTTGAGGGACTTGAGTTGCAACTAGAGGCTTCCAAGTTGCAACTAGTGCAATCCAAGTCTAAATCCAAAGGACCTGAGTCATAGATAGTTGAAACCAAGCATGATGTAGAAGATTATGGTGAGGCAAGTGGAACAGGTTCTAAATCCAAAGTGTCTATAGTAGAAAGATATGTCAGAAGGAACCATGCACCTAAGAAAATCATTGGAGACAAGTTAAACGACACGATGACAAGGAACAAATTGAAAGGTACATTTTTCTTACTAAATTTAAACCTAGAATAGTTAAAGATGCTTTGAATAATGAAATTTGGATTGAACCAATGAATGAAAATATAGAATAGATAGAAAGGAATAAGACTTGTACTCTTATTCCTAGACCCAAGGATAAGAATGTAATTGACACTAAGTGGATTTTCAAAAATAAGCTAAATGAAGATGGAGAAGTTTCAAGAATCAAAGAAGGGTTAGTATGTAAAGCTTATTCTCAAGAAGAAGGTATTGATTATGGTGAAATATTTTCTCCTCATGAAAGATTAGAAGGAGATAGGACATTGCTAGATTATGTTGCATATAAAGGATTTAAAGTATCTCAAATAGATGTTAAATCTACATTCTTGAATGAAATTTTAGAAGAAGAAGTTTACATATAACAACCTGAAGGTTTTGTAGATCCTAGTAAAATGGATATAGTTTGTAAACTACATAAAACATTGTATGGTCTCAAGCAAGCTCCCAAAGCTTGGTATGAAAGATTTCATAATCACTTAATGAAGATTAGTTTTCAAAGAACAAATGATAATAACAACTTATACATCAAAGAATGACTAGACAACAATATTGTCTTGGTAGAAATATTTTTGGATGATACATTATTTACTAGAAATGATGATTTGTGCAAATATTTTTTAGAGGAAATGAGTAAGGAATTTGATATGTCAATGTTTGGAGTAATAAAATTCTTTTTTGGATTGCATATTCAATAGAAGAAATATGGTATCTACATTACTCAATCTAAGTATATCAAGGAGGTATTGAAGAAGTTTAGAATTTAGGATTCAAGACTAGTTGGAACATGTATGTCTACTAGACATAAGATTTCTAAAATGATGATTCCAAGGAGGTAGATTAGACCACATACAAATCAATGATTGGAAAACTTTAGTATGTTCTACATATTAGGCCTGATATTGCTCTTATAGTTGGTATGGTGGCAAGATTTTCAACTAATCGTAAAGAAAATCATAAGATGGAAATAAAGAGAATCATGAGGTACCTGAAGGTTATTGAAGAGTATGGATTATGGTACAAGAAAGGAGGCAATTTGGATTTGAAATCATTTATTGATGCAAATTGGGTATGAAGTGTTGATGATAGGGAGAGCACCAAAGGTGGAGTGTTCTTTCTTGGTAAGAGACTAGTTTCTTGGACAAGTAAGAAGCAAAATTGCATTTCTTAGTCTACAATAGAGGTAGAGTTTGTTGTAGTAGGAGTTAATTGTTCTGATGTTATTTGATTCAAGCAACTGTTGGCAACTATGAAGGTAGAAATTAAGAACAAACTGGTTATCTTTTGTGATAACACCAGTGAAATTAATATATCAAAGAACCATGTGATGCATACCAAGACCAAGCATATAGCAATAAAATACCATTTTCTAATAGAATTGGTGCAAGACAAAGAGGTAAGATTGGAATATGTGAATACTAAAGAACAAAGTGTAGACATATTCACAAAGTCATTACTTAAGGATGTATTTTTACTTAAGGAGAGTTTTTTGACAGAGGGAGAAACTAAAATCAGAGGGAGAAATTGACGTCAGAGGGAGTTCACATTGATAGAGAGAGTTCTCATGGATGAGAATCAAAATTAAACTAAGGATATTAGCCATACTATTATTTTTCTCTAAAATTTCATTTTATTATGACATGTTATGTTGCCATTAATGCCAAAGAGGGAGATTTTTGAAAATAATTGATCAATTGTATATTGTCTTTGATGTTACACAAAATGTCATATCTTTATCGGTCAATGTATATCGATTTCTCTCAGGTGATGAAGATATTTTGTTGTGTCTATTGAGCATTCCAATTTTTTCCAAGTTCAAAAGACATTGTCTATCGAGTTCACTCAGGCGTCGAAGAGAAGTTTTTACAATTTGAGTGTTAACTAAGCTCACTAGGGTAACAAAGGAAAACTTGGATGGAACTAATATTAACTGAGCTCACTCGATTACCAAAGGAAGTTTACAAAGATGCAGTGTTAACCAAGTTTTTTTTGTTGATGTAGGAAAATCATTTTATTATTAGTATCTATCTAACAGGGTTAACTAACAAAAAAATTTCTTGTTTTCGAATATTGAGTTTAATGGAATTTTTTTTGGTTCTAGCCAACTATGGAGATGAATATTGATTATTCTAAGTTTTATTCAAGTTGACTTGACAATGTATATGACATAAGTATAAGGTTAAGTTGAGGATTGAGTGTGAGTTAATATGTGGATGCTTAGAAGAAGTGAACCGGAAGGATAAGAAAACTATCCTTGTTGGGTGGAAAATATTAATCTGATTGGGAAGGACCGAGTATTTGAGCCAGAATTGAGATCTAAAATCAGAAATATAGTTGTATTAGTAATCAAGTCATATTATTGTTACTCTCTAACCATTGTAGCAGTGTATCAAATCTCTTAATAGAGTTGGCTTAAAAGCTATTTTGCAAATTCTCTAACAAGGTGACATTTCTAGATTGAAGTGTCTAAAGACCTCTAACGAGGCCACTCATAACAGGGTCACACCTAATAGTGTGTTTTTTAACCTTTAACATGTTTGGCTCCTAATAGGGCTCACTTCAAAATAATGCAAAATAGTAACTAGTTGCAATTGGTGGTTTTTCCCAAATTGGGTTTCTACGTTAAATCTTGGTGTCACTTATGTTCATGCTATTTCTTTTATCTGTATACAACTAAGTTAATTAAGGCTAATCATAGTTAATATGTTAAGATCTACATGTTCAATATTTGCTAAGTAATTGTTGATATTATTGTTCTTTTTGAGTTACAAAATATTATTTGTATTAATCGAGTGCCTATGTGCTACTTGAGTAAGAGTAGTTTTAGGAGAGTTTATGTTTTGTATTGACATCTAAGGGATCTAGGATTTATTTTAGTGTTAATTGATTCACCCCTCCCTTCTTAGTTACTCCTCTTATATTTCAAAAAATTGTCCCATACTTAGTATGCATTGTCTTTAGAGTGTATGGATTCCAAGGAAAGCCCCATGTCCTGCCATATCAAGTGTCACTCAAAGTTGGAATTGTGAAATTCTTATGGGAGATAGGGTGACTAGAAGAAAAGGAGCTAGTGGGAAAATCTTGAGGTACAATTTTCCCTAACTTCAAAATAATCCATAATTTTGTAATTACCAAAGGAGGATGGAGGAAATTAGGTAATTTTTTGGAAATATATTAAATGACCCAATCCTACACACATTTCATTGATCCTAAAGGATTTTATAATTTTTTTAGGTATAGAACTAAGGCTAAATCTTATTAACACTTTAGCTCATATAAAAAATTGGGGAGATAAAATTAATAAGCTTATGAATAATTTTTTTGGGTTCATGCAAACCTATATGAGAAAAAGGCAATTTTGGTACAATCCTATCCAGGCCAAGCCATAGAAGTGGAGAAGAGGCTAGAAATAAAAGCCATCATAAGCCTAGGTCAGTATACATTATAGAGGAAGGTAGGTTATGTTGTGGAAATAAGTGTAAATATATGACCTATTCCTCTATATAAGAGACAACTTTCAAAGAGACCTCCTTCAACACCTACTACTAAAAGGAAAAAGTTAGAATAGAGATCATCTAAAGTTAAGGAGTACTCCCCCTTATAAAACCCCATCTGCATTGATGATGAATAACCCATGAATGATGAAAATGGTAGGCTAGAGTGATTTTGTAATAACTACAATAGAGGTGGAGGAAGGAACATCTGAAGAACCCCCTATGCCACTCCTAGCTCTCACAATAGAGGATTTCAAAGGGAAGGAGATTGGACCTATTATAGAGTGAGCATCAAAGAAATTTTTGGATGATAAATTTTTTGTCAACTCTAGGGCATTCATTCAATTTTTATGGAGAAATAACATTGAAATTTTGAGGCTAAGGGCAAGAAAATCAAAGCGGGGCAACCTTCTAGATAGGACTCAAATATTGAAGAGGGGGTTAAAGCTAACCTCATGGAAGATTTTAATCAAATAACCCCTATAGGGGGAAGATAATTATTTAAAGACTTAATAATCTTGATACTACTACAATGGGACATTGCTAATGCAATGGTTTTTTATGTAGTAAAGAAAGAAAATGAGACTAAGTTCAAGATTGAAGTAGTACAAGCCCATAAAGGGGTAAAATATAGTGATGATCATAAATATTTAGTTATATGGTCTAGCCAGAAGAGAGTCCAACTTAGAATCCAAGAAGTCTCGAATTCTAAGCATACATGTAACCTCATGGTTTATAGAGTAGATGAGGTGGATAGTGGGCAAGTAGCTGAAATGAATAAAGAGGTAGCAAATTTTGGGTTAGTGATGGCTGCAAAGGATAAAAATAAATTCATTGAATTAAATGAATAGTTTGAAAAGGTACTGGAGATCTATGATGAAAGGTGTAGGGCAATATACAAATTGGAGAATAAAATTGCACGCATGAAAAAGCAATTTCAAAAAAGAAAGAGGGGTAGGTAGTCTGGCTAGCTCAGAATTGTAGTTTCTCCTATTCTATTGCCACCTTTTGGTCCTAGTCCTATTGTGGAGATTTGTAGCACACCCCAACAACCTAAGTTTTGCACAGCTAATAAGCTTGAGGGAGAGAAAGCCAAAATTTGGTCATTAAATATTGAGTTGGGCATCCAACATGAGGACAAAATTAGAGACATAATTTTGTATTTAGTGGATAGAGTGGGTTGGCCTCTATTTTACTTAGATTTATCACAACTGGTGGAGATGTGGAAAGAACTAAATAATGATGAAGCCATTTTAAGGCCACTTTTGAGTTAATAGATTAGTAGAGATGATGCCATCAATGTTTTATGTTGGTCTATCATTGATGACTCTAATAAAAAGATTGAAAAGACCTTTGATCAAGCTAGTGACCTTTTGATTTTTTATCAACAAAGGGATTTGTTGCAAAGGAGATTGAAGACTTTTTTTCAAAATATCTCACCAAAGAGTTTGATACTTTCTCCCATGCAATCAAAGGCATAGGTATAATAAAAGATAAAGAAGAATGGGAAAATGAGTTGAAGGAATTGATGAGCATCAGATTGAATAAAGCAGTAAATAAGGATAATTATATCTAGTTTCCTAAAATCATAGAGGAAATTGTGCAGGCTCAAATATTTTTTGGTTCTTTCAATCAATATTTTATTGAATTAATGAAATTGGGAAAAGGTATTTTGAAGAGAGAGAAAGAGATTTTGAGTTTTAACTAGACAGATGACACACTTTTCAACAAGTGGGTGGAAAAATTGTTAGAATATATAGTCCACTAATATAACTAAGAGGGGGGTTGGATCAGTTAAAATGTCACCAATAGCAACTTTAAAAAATCTTAACCATATGAGTAAATTAAAATAAAACCACAACAAGATACTCATACACAATAACACCAAATATGTTAATTATGGAAACCCTTGATCAGAGGGAAAACCTTGCTGGGGATAGTACCCACAAGATGATGTACTAATATAAATATTCTTTATTAGAGAATAGACCCTATTGGAATTCTGTTACAACATTTAGTACATATGAGTCCCTATTATGAGACTTTGAATCCCTGTTAGGATTTGTGGAAGACAACTGGACCCACTACCCAAACAACTTCAAGGGCAAGACCAAATGAACCCACTGTCCAAATTATTTCTATATTATTCCTTATAGAATAATAGAACTAAATTGTACTTCCTTCCTTTGTCTTTTTCCTATCAGCTAGACTTCTACTCCTTCTGATCTTGTAACCAAATCATGAACTGTGCATCCAATAATCCCTTGGATCGCTTACATGCATTCAATCAACACTCTACTCCTTTTTGTAATTTGCACTTCAACAATGATCCCAATACTTGAACACATTAAAATTAAGGAAAACATCTTTACTTTATTCCATATCTTCATAATAATTCCTTGAGTCGGCCTTCAGGCTTTCCCAATTAATTAAAATAATATATAAAATTTATTACAATTATAATAGCACTATCAGCTCACAGTCTATAAAGTCTTGGACACTCACTAACATCATCACCTAACTATCCTCTATCACTAGCTAACTATGCATCACCTCATTATATCTTGGCTAAAAGATACAATGCAAACATCATAAACTACCAAATAGATGTGTTGTTTCTATGATGCTCATAGTAAATCATAGACAATTGTCATACATATTCGATTCTAAATTCTTCCTCTTAACCACATCATTTAACCCTTACTCAACTACTATGCAACATAAGATCTATGACTACTATTTTTCTAGTCTCTATAGAAACACTGCTATGTTGACATCAATGACAAAAATAGTCATGAATGCAACATATCAATACTCTCCAATGCTTAGGATACTCTCCCAACATAGTTGTTAGAATATATGGTGCACTAATATAACTAAGAGGGGGGGCGGGGCAGGGGGGGGGTGTGAATTAGTTATCCAACTATTATCAAAATCATTGACTTAAAACAATCTTAACCAATGAGTAATGTCAACTAAAATCACAACAAGATACTCATACATAATTAACACCAGATATGTTAACTAGGGAAACCCTTGATCAGAGGGAAAGCCCTAGTGGGGATGATACCCACAAGATAATGTACTAATATAAATATTCCTGTTGGAAATATTCAAGATATAACAGTTTACTGAGAGGGGAGGGGTGAATCAGTAAACATAAAATCTTAAATCAATTCATATTAACCAGTAAAATATTTAATCATCTAATCTGCAGTATGTAAACATTCATAACACATAAGCACAGAGATTTTGGTGACCCAGAAACCTTCCAAAATAGAAAGTAAAACTGGGGTGGGGATGAAACCCACAAATCTTCTTTACTGCAGTAGGAAGTTAGCCGGTTAAGGCATACAATGATCACTTCTGGTGATCTACCCTGTTAGGAGCATAAAGGATTGTTACATCCACCTTGTTAAAGGATTTGAAACATACTTCATAAGTATGCACTCTGTTAGGAGATTTAGTACAAAGACTGTTAAGTCTACCCTGTTAAAGGATTTATAAAAACTGATTCACCTGTTAGAATGAAATAGTGGATCTGAATACAACTGATTTTTGATAAGATCCGCTATGCTCTGATTGTCCTTGATATGACTGATAAAACAATTCTGCTCCAATGCTGACTTTGCTAAAAACCTTCAAAATTCAGCTTACATGCTTTCGCATACATTCTTCATATACTTCGCATATATCACACACATACTTCATATATTTTTCATACATCTAGAATGATACAATACATTACATATATATACCATCCTGGTTAAAATTACATGCAATGGTCGGCTGCATAAAAGTAGACAAAATTTAACTGAGTCGGCCGAATAGCAAAACAAACTCGGTAGAACAAACTTCTTTGTTTACCGACTGAGCTCGGTTAACACTGAGTCCCATGTTAACCGACCGAACTCGGTTAATACTGCATCCGTCTTTACTCGGTTAATATTGAGTTCTTAATTAACCGACCGAACTCGGTTAATGCTGAGTTCTTAGTTAACCGACCGAACTCGGTTAACACTGAGTTCTATGTTAACCGACTGAACTCGGTTAACACAGAGTTCTTCTTTACTCGGTTAATACTGTGAGAAAAGTGTTGTCACTAATGGAAAATAACTTTATGCCAACAATCTCCCCCTTTGGCATTAGTGACAAAAACAATTATGTATCAAAGTTTATGTACAGAAATTGACATACAAATTGACATACATTTCAAAAGTTTCCAAAATTGTAGATCTTATTAGATGTATGTCTCCCCCATACAATATGTACAGTATTTACAGATCAATATCTTTGCACGAATAGCTCTGAAGTTCTGAAGTTCGTCTCCCCCTTTTTGACAATAATGCCAAATATCATATATTTATACTGAGATTTCAAAATGAGAAAGAAATTCTGAATGTACCTTGAGAATAAGAGCCAAAGTCTTATCCCAATTTTCTTGCAAAATTTTGCTGGAGGAGAGTGCAATTTGAATTTCTGCAGAAAGTTCAATCATATGATCTGCAACTGAGAAATTGTTGTCATGAATCAATGTTCTAGAATGAGCAATATGCTTTTGCATTGAAGTCATGACAGGAAGAATCATATTCTGGATATCTATGAGAGTAGACCTGATTCTTGCTTCCTCTCTCAGCAATTCTGCCTGTTTCTCCGACAAAAATCTTATTTTATGATGATGGGATGAACTTGTACTGAGGTCAGATTGCAGTACTTGGGCACTGACCTTCATATCCTCATCAATTTTATTCAACTTTTCTTTTATATCCTTGGTATACTTAGTAACATCACAGAGTTTTCCAAAAAGTGAAGTTACATTATTAAAAGAATTCTCAAAATTATTCAAAATTGTAGACAATTCTACCTGATTTAATGCAATATGCTGAGCAATGTGCTCAAGCACCTTATTGTCAAATTTCTTCTCTGCCTTTTCAATCAACTTTTCTTGGCCGGAGGTATCCTCATTGAATTTGTTTACAGCCTCTTCCAACTGAATCAAAATGTGTTGAGTAGAATCTACTTCAACACCTATAGCCTCTGTTATAATATTTTTAGCACTCTCAATGATGCTATATTCCAGATCTCTTTCATGCCGTAGCTGTTTCTGCCTAGCCTTCTACTCTAATAGCTGACTGAGCATTCTCATTTCATCAACTGATGCTGTATCAAGATCTATTTTAGGAAGAATAATGTCCTTATCTAAATCAATTTCCTCATCCAGTGTCTTGCTGGAAAACATGTATCTTTTTGATTTTCCAGCAAAGACTTCATCTTGACCCTTGTGAACTGAGACTATAGTTGATGAGGCAGGTCTGGCTGATAAGACTGGAATAGGACTATGTATAGGAAGACTAAGAGATGTGCAAATGGTATCAAAAATTGATGTTGCTATACAGGATGGAGTGGAAGAGCTAATAGTTGCCAAAATTTGATTAAGAGAAGTCAAAATTGTAGTATCTGTAGGTACACTTATTATACATTTTGCAGTAGAGGTTGATGTGCATGATGAACTTACTGCAGAGACTGAGGGAGACTCGGTTAATGAAGGTGGCTGCAGCTCGGTTAATGAAGTGATTGGCACTTGCATAGATGGTACATGGAGCTGAGAGGACTTACCAGTAGAAGCTATTTCCATAGTTTATGTAACTGTTTTGAATGGAGAGTGTGGAGGAGATGCAATGAGTTTAGCTGCAATTTGTGTTGGATCTTCTTCCACCCTTGCTTGTTCTTCTTTCTCCTCCATTTCTTTTTCAGCTTCTTCTTCCTCTAATTATTTCTTAGCCTCTTCTTCCACTTCTAACATGATTGAATTAAGATCCTCTGGAATATCTTCAATATCATCATCATCTTCATCATCATCACTGTTGTCAGTGTCATTGATTTCAACCGTATCATCACTGGATTTGTGTAGATGATAGATGTTTTTCCACATGTTTTTTGCATCATTTACCACATGCTCAATGTCTTTGACAAGTATCAAACAGGTGTGGAATCTAATCATCATATTACCTTCGTGATCTTTCAGTGATGCTTTCACTTCAGCATTAGTGAAACTCGGCAGGAGATTCTTCAGTGTCTGCTCATAGATGTCTTTTACAGTCTTGGTTGTAGCTTCCCATCTGATTTGAAACCTCTCCAATAGTTCTTTGGAGATCTGGGAGGCTATCTGGTCCGGTGAGTATTTCCATTTACCCATCTTGTTCAGTACCAGTTCCTCAATCTGCATCTTTTCTTGTTCTGTTCTGGTTTCAAACTTCAATGCTTTGAAGTTTGTGAAGCTAGCACCTACTTCTAATTGCTTCAATCTATCCTCAAATGTAGGTGGAGGTTTAAAAAGTATAGGTTCTTTCTTTCCTTGTCTTGTTCTCCTAGAGAAGATTGCAGAGGCTTGCCTTTTAGGTTTGGTGATGATCACCTTGCCTTTCTTTTGTTGAGGCTCCTTTTCCTTGTCTGACTCGGTTTCCTCTTCTTCTTCTTTGTCTTCTCCTTTGCCTTCTGTTATCAGTTGGGTTATTCTTCTCTTTCCTTTGCTAATGGCCTGAGGGATTTTAATTTGGAGCTCAATTCTGGCCTTAGCTTGATCATATGTTCGAAAAATTGGTTGCCTTGGGTCTACTGGTTCATTTACCAGTGCTTCTATGATATCCCTGGCTTCGTCAATTTTTACCTCATAGGGAAGAGGTTTCACCCATGCTACTCAAGGCCTGGCTGCCTAAATGTATACCTTATCGCAATCTACCATGAAGCATATGTCTTCCTTGTATTCTTCAACTAGTTTGGGTGGAATTCGGAACCTATGATTCATCTTTTCCTTAAATTCTTCAAAATAGTTATCCAAAATAATATCAAAATTTTCACCTAGTTCTGCAATGAACTCGTTTATCTGATAAAGAATTGGTATATCTTTTCTCCATACTACAGATCCCTTTGATGGAAAAGATTTCTGAATATAGAAGAATAAACAAATCAAAAGTGAACTGAATTTGCAGGGATTGTTCTTGGAGGTTCTAATGCTTTCCATATTCTTATTGAATTGGGATAAAAGTAATTCTGATAAATCAAATTCTAAATTCTTCTTCACTATTTTGTACGCCAGATCCACAGCTTCACAGGGTACATTGTTTGGACGGCTTGAACTATAGATTTTTTGAGCAATGACGTGAATGCCAAATCTCAATTCGACATCAGCTACAGTATTCAGCTTAAGTCCCCTACCATCCCATTCTGCTTGGGTCAGTTTCTGCAATTCCTCCCGACCTAGGGTTTTGGTAGCCTTGGCTTTGCTCAGCATGGGGAGTCCAGTAATTTTGTTAATCATTTTCTTTGTGATGAGCATTGGTTGCTCTAACCACAATTGGCCATTGTGAACTCGACTGAGTACATACCTAACCCATTTAACTTGAAATTTCCTTGGCAAGTGCGAAATGTGGGTTAACCCTTTTGTTTCAAGATGCTTATGTTCGGGTTTTAGGTTTCCATTTATGCTCATTTCACCTAGGGCATTATCAATTTCTAGGTTTCCAAGTTCTTGAATAGAGCATTTAAAATGAAATCTTATATCATTGACAAGAAGTACCTTTGAAGGAATTTGAGATTGGGCACCATTAGGGTCCAGTGATTCTGCAATAGCTGGTGCTAATTTGAAGTTCGGTGCCTTCCATTCCTCTCCTCTAACCAGCATTTCTGAGCCTTTCTTAGTCTTAGAGCTTCCACTTCCGGATGCCATTGTCACTTGGTAGGTGTAGAAAAATTCTGAATTGATTCTTTCGCTCTTTTGAAAAATTCGCTCGAAAATGTCTTTAAGCTCGCTCTGAAATTGCAGAAAATACCTTAGCTCTTTGTTCACAGTAAAAATTTAGATCAAATTTTGCCCCTTTTGATAACAAATTTTCCATAAATGTTTTGGTACGATGGCAGAAGAAATGACAGGTTGTCATCCACTAGCTCGGTAGATATTATCAACTCGTCGATTGAAAGAAAATATTGAAGTACCGACCTTACTCGGTTGGGTCACGAACTGACCTTGCTCGGTTGGGTCACGAACCGACCTTGCTTGATTGAGTCACGAACCGACCTTGCTCAGTTGACACAACATGGTCAATGAAACTTAGTTGTGATCGACCGAACTCGGCAAAGTCTCTTACCGACTCAACTTGGTAACTGCTACTCGGTTAATGAAGCTTTGTTACATCCAAACCAAACTTGGTAAAGTATTGAACCGTCAGAGTGTATCTACAATACTAATTTGATCCATCTTCTTCCTTTGGAGCTGCATAGGATAAATCTTGGAAGATGCAGTTCCAATGTTTCTTATATGAATACTAATTGGAAATGGTAGAGTCACCCATCTCTTGAGTGACACTCCTATCTGACTTATCTTGTTCGGTAGATTTTGGAATCCATTGCTGCTTCATTTGCTTTCGAATGTTATCTGCTTTGATTTTCTTTTCATCTTCAATTCTTTTGATATTCATGCAATTTTTGGCTATATGACCGAGTTCTATACATGTATAGCACCTTACAGTTGTGTCTTTTTTTCTTAGGTGATGTCTGGCACAATTCATGCCAGTATGTCCATACTCTCCACAATAGTGACATCTGCACCAGGTGTTGTAGTCCCATCCGAATATGGCTTTGACAAGTTGTTCAGCTGGATTGAATGATTTGGATTTGCACTGGAATGCCTTGTGACCATGCTTTTTGCATTTGTAACAATTGCCTTCAAATTTTGGTTTTTCTTTACACTCATTTGCCTTGTGACCATGCTGATTGCAGTTGAAGCACTTACCATTGAATTTTGCTTTCCCATTGCTCCAGCATTTGTTTGATGTATGACCTATCTTGCCACAATGATTACAAGTGGATCTTTTATTCCTTTGTCCACCTTGCTTGGAGGATTCACCAGCTTCTTTGTATCCAAGACCAGCTTTGCTTGTTTGTCTTTGAAGATTCTGCTCATTTAATTGATTTACATCTACCTGAGATTTCATCATCCTTTCATTGAATTGCCTTTCAGAGATTAGGTCATTTTTCAAGCTTTCATTGATTTGTCTTTCTGATCTCAAGTCATTATGTAGACTTTCATTGATTTGCTTTTCAATGTTCAAATCATTCCTTATTCTTTCATTTTGTGCTCTGAGAATCCTGATTTCTTCATTTGCATTGGTGAGTTGGTCTATGAGATCTTCATACTGATGAGTTTGATTGCGGATTTCATGACTTCTATCTCCCAGTTCTTCTTGTGCTTTGTTTCTTTGATCCAAAGCTTCACATAGCCTGATTGATTGTATTTCTTATTCTCTCTTAAGCTTTCTTACCTCTTCTTGCAGAGATCCATTCTTTTCTAGAAGTTCTTTGATTGCTTGGTCAGCTTCTTCTGAATTGCTTGATGGTAACAGGTCTTCAATCTTCACTTCAACATACTGATGATCATTCATTTGTTTTGCAAGATCCTTTCTTCTTTTTAGGGATTGAGAAAGATGTTCCTTTGCTTCTTTAAGTTGAACCATGGCCATTTCAAGATCTAACTTTTCATTTTCTATAACTTTCTCCAATCTGAATATCTCCATTGACTTTGATCTTTGCTCAAGCTGTCAAGCTATGTCCTAAGAACCAAGTTAGCTCTGATACCAATTGTTGGAAATATTCAAGATATAACAGTTTACTGAGAGGGGAGGGGTGAATCAGTAAACATAAAATCTTAAATCAATTCATATTAACCAGTAAAATATTTAATCATCTAATCTGCAGTATGTAAACATTCATAACACATAAGCACAGAGATTTTGGTGACCCAGAAACCTTCCAAAATAGAAAGTAAAACTGGGGTGGGGATGAAACCCACAAATCTTCTTTACTGCAGTAGGAAGTTAGTCGGTTAAGGCATACAATGATCACTTCTGGTGATCTGCCCTGTTAGGAGCATAAAGGATTGTTACATCCACCTTGTTAAAGGATTTGAAACATACTTCATAAGTATGCACTCTGTTAGGAGATTTAGTACAAAGACTGTTAAGTCTACCCTGTTAAAGGATTTATAAAAATTGATTCACCTGTTAGAATGAAACAGTGGATCTGAATACAATTGATTGCTGATAAGATCCGCTATGCTCTGATTGTCCTTGATATGACTGATAAAACAATTCTGCTCCAATTCTGACTTTGCTAAAAACCTTCAAAATTCAGCTTACATGCTTTCGCATACATTCTTCATATACTTCGCATATATCACACACATACTTCATATATTTTTCATACATCTAGAATGATACAATACATTACATATATATACCATCCTGGTTAAAATTACATGCAATGGTCGGCTACATAAAAGTAGACAAAATTTAACTGAGTCGACCGAATAGCAAAACAAACTCGGTAGAACAAACTTCTTTGTTTACCGACTGAGCTCGGTTAACACTGAGTCCCATGTTAACCGACCGAACTTGATTAATACTGCATCCGTCTTTACTCGGTTAATATTGAGTTCTTAATTAACCGACCGAACTCGGTTAATGCTGAGTTCTTAGTCAACCGACCGAACTCGGTTAACACTGAGTTCTATGTTAACCGACTAAACTCGGTTAACACAGAGTTCTTCTTTACTCGGTTAATACTGTGAGAAAAGTGTTGTCACTAATGGCAAATAACTTTATGCCAACAATTCCTTGTTAGAGGATAGACCCTATTAGGAGTTTGTTACAACATTCAGTACATATGAGTCCTTGTTAGGAGACTTTGAATCCCTATTAGGAGATTCCAACCTTGTTAGGAGTTGTGCCAACTCTGTTAGGAGTTGTGGAAGCCATGCCCAATTAGCTTTAAGGTTAAGATCAAAGAACTCACTCTCCAAATGATCTTTGTATTATTACTTGTAGAATAATAGAACTAAAATATACTTCTTCCTCTATCTTTGGCCTATCAACCAGACTTCTACTACTTTAGATCTTGTAACTAGATCTCATATTATGCATCTAATGATCCCTTGGATCACTTACACACATTTAGTAAGAATTATGTTCCTTCTCAAACTACACACTATTACTTCACATTCCACTTGATCCTCTAAATCAAGAGCTCTCTAAAAGTAAGGAAAACAACTTTCCTTTATACTGTATCTTCATAATAATTCCTTGAGTCAGCCTTAAGGCTTTCCCAATTAATTAAAATAAGATAGTTAATTAATTCACAATTGAAATATCATTTTCGGCTCACAATATATACAAACTTCACACATGTGAAACCACATCTTGTGCACATGCTGGCATTACTACACATGTTTCCTCTATTACTATGTAACTATGCATCTCTTCATTACATCTCATATGAAAGATAGCAATAGATCATCATAACTCTATTTTCCAATGCTCTATTTATGCACTTCTTCTAGTAAATCAAGTATAACTTCTGTACAACATTGACTCAAACTTAGTCCTCTTAACCACATCATTAGAAAAAATTTAGGAATATGTCCTCCACTACACATCATCTAAAAATTCCTTAGCTTTTTTGCATCTTAAGATTATTGACTACTATTCTTCTAGTCTTAACAAAATTACTGCTATGTTGACATTAATGACAAATCCAATCATGAATGCAACATATCAATACTCTCCAATGCTTAGCATACTCTCCCAATGTAGTATCATTAACATCCATGCTAACAATTTTCCCTCTTTTCATTGATGGAAACATAGATGAAAAACATCTAAGTTCCAATAATACCAATGTTGGAAATATTCAAGACTATGCTAAGTTACTAAGAGGGGAGGGGTGAATAAGTAAATTCTAAAACTTTTGCTAATTTCAATTATTAATTCAATAAACCATTTAACATGTAATTCATCACATCTAAACTAATTGCATGCATGAGAAACTGAAAATATAAAAGCATCCACAACACTTGAACACAAAGATTTGGTGACCCAAAAACCTTCCAAATAGAAAGTAAAGCTAAGGTGGGGATGATACCCTCAAACTTTAGTATTATAGCATAAATTTGGCCTATTAAGGCTTATATTGATCACTTCTGATGATCTACCCTATTAGGAGCAAATAGGACTACTAGGTCCACCTTGTGAGAGGATTTACAAACATATAATGATGTATGCACTCAATAAAGAGATTTAGAAAAGACTATTAGGTCTACCTTGTTAAAGTATTTTGACTAGTTCACCTGTTAAGATGAAGTAGTAGATCTCTGGTATGCAACTGAGTTTTCTAATAGAGATTCCTTAGTGTACTAATCACCTTTTTGTGATAGATTTGTCACTGTTGCTCCTTGTATTGATATGGCCTCTACAATTCTTTATTTGCTGCATTAATTTCACATTCACATTCTTGCACTTACATTACACATTCATTTCATTTAATACATTGGATATGATACAATACATCACATATATATACCAATCCAATTTACAAAATTACAAAGTCGGCCATGACACAAGTTAACACAAAAATTACAAAGTTAGCCCACATGAAGATACTCAAGTTTCGAAGACTGACTCGATGAGGTTTCAATAATCAACATCTACTTTCACTGCTTGGCATCATCATGCTCTTGGTGAACATAGAATCTTAGTCCATATTGATCACTTTCAAGTACTCTTGAACTTAGTCAGCACTAGTGACTCGGTAGATACTATGCAAATTTGGAAAACACTAAATTACTTGGTTACCATGGAGTGGCTCAGTTAACACTACCTTCACATCACATGAACTGAGTACTTAGTAGATATTGTGATGCTCAGTAACCACTAGCTTCATATTACATGAACTATGAACTTAGTAACCATTGATAAACTTGATATGCACTGAATTGCTTGGTTTGAACTATTGAACTTCACACTTGCTTGGTAACCACTAGAGTTGGTCCAAAGGACTCAGTAGTAGTTGTAGAGCCTCAATGGCTACTTCATTACATGAAAAACAGTATAAAATGTTCAAAGAGCTTAGTATCTATAAAGAATCTGAATAAGTGTGTGTGTCACTAATAAAAAACTTGTCTAATATGTCAACAATCTCCCCCTTTGGCATTAGTGACAAAAACACTTATTTTCCCAAAATTGAATACCTTGTATTCATCAACATGTGATACTAGCTTGGTCTTAATTTTGAGATTTTTCAAAATTGATCTTTGCAAGATATATATAGAGTATATCTGCATCATAGCATATATCTCCCCCATACTATGTGATCTGTTATGTACATGTAGCATTTTTCTTGTATACATATCTCCCCTTGTAACTCTTCTCATATCTTATCTCCCCCTTTCACTCTACTCTTCTCCCCCATTTTGACAGTAATGCCATGATGTCCATGATGGATGGTTTCTCAAGATATAACCAAGTGTTAGTTGATAAAAAGGAGTAGTTTAAAACAACTTTTACAACACCTTGGGGAACTTGTGTATGTTAGGATGTCCTTTGGCTTGATAAATGTAGGAGCTACATTTTAGAGAGTCATGGATGTTGTATTTAAGGAATATATTGATAATTTTATGGTTTTTTATCAAGATGATTTTACAACATACTCAAATAGAGCTAAGGACCATTGTAAACATGTAGAAAAAATAAATTATAAAAGCCTTGGAGTATGGGGTTTCATTGAACTAAAAGAAGTGTACTTTTGAAGTGACAAAAGGGAAGTTGCTAGGCCATATAGTATCTAAAGGAGTTAAAATTGATCCTGAAAGAGTGGTAGCAATAGATAAGGTGCCAAAGCCTATAAAAAGTTAAATGCATCTAGTCTTTCATGCACAATGGAGGATAATTCACTCTTGGTGGACATGTGCTTAGTTATTATGCTTATCTCTTTGCGAACTCCTAGTCATATTAGTTTCCTTTATATACAAGGAAATTCTTTGATGTATTTATCCAATTATCTGATATTCATTATTCATTTTGATCATTATTGAGATTCTCATTTGATCATCATTTGTCTCTCTTGTGCTATCTACTAAGCTTCTTGGTCTTGGCGTTGAATTATTTCCTTAGGAAAATTCTTACCTGGTATAAGAGCTATACCAGATTCTTACACTTCAGATCTATTACAACTGGAAAAGTCTCCTCCAGTGCTTATGCTTCTAGATAGATTAGGTCAAATGTTTAGAGAAATGAAAGTTGTCTCAACTCTGGCTGATTTTCCACACTATCTCATTTCTACTTCTACAAATTCTAATCTTCCAAGTAGTGCTTCATTTGTGAAATCTTTGGTGTAGGGTATTACTAGCTTAATCATCTGAGTTGTTTTCATGAATGCTGGTGATAAACTTTTCAAGATCTTCCATATAACCTCATCATCTTGTTTGGTTCCACCAAGAGATCAAATACCTGCAAAAATTCCTAATATTCTAGCAACATAACTTCTTATAGATCCATCTTCCATCATCTTAGCATCTTGAATTGTGCAAATCCAACTTTGAAATTTCATTCTTTTTGCATGATCATCACCTTCAAAAGTAACTTATAATGCTTTCCAAATTTCATGAGAAGTTTGAATTTTTTTTACCTAATTGTATTCTTTCTTTGGGAGAGTTGAAATTAGGGCTTCATTAGCTCTCATGTTACACATGAAAAAATCTCTTTCTCCCTCACTACATTCCTCTAGCTTTGATTCTTCAACAACTTCCTTCTTAGCTTTCATCAAAAGCTGGACCACTGCATAGCAGATTAGTCTTCATATTTTCCTTCCAACTATCATAGTTGACCCCATCAAATCTTAGACTATCTTTCCTTAACATACTCTCCATTGATCTCCCAAAGATGTTAAGCCTTATCTTCAAGGACCTGATGCTCTAATACCAATTGTTAGAATATATAGTCCACTAATATAACTAAGAGGGGGGGAGGTGAATCAGTTATCCAATTATTATCACAATCATTGACTTTAAACAATCTTAACCAAATGATTAATGTTAACTAAAACCACAACAAGATACTCATATAGAATTAACACCAAATATGTTAACTAGGGAAACCCTTGATTAGAGGGAAAACCCTAGTGGGGATGGTATCCACAAGATGATGTACTAATATAAATATTCCTTATTAGAGGATAGACCCTATTAAGAGTTTGTTGCAACATTTAGTAAATATAAGTCCCTATTAGGAGACTTTGAATCCCTATTAGGAGAATCCAACCCTATTGGGAGTTGTGCCAACCCTATTAGGAGTTGTCGAAGATAGATGGACCCACTGCCCAAATAGCTTCAAGGCTAAGATCAAAGAACCCACTATCCAAATGATCTTTGTATTATTCCTTGTAGAATAATAGAACTAAAATGCACTTCTTCTATCTTTTTCCTATCAATCAAACTTTTTCTCCTTTAGATCTTGTAACAGATCTCATTCTACACATGCAATTATCCCTTTGTTGCTAAAATGCATTCAGTAAGCATTCTACTCCTTCTCACACTACACACTAATACTTCGTATTCCACTTGATCCTCTCAATCAAGATCCCTCTATAAGGGAAGAAAATTTTCTTTATGTTGTATCTTCATAATAATTTCTTGATTTGGCCTTAAGGCTTTCCCAATTAATTAAAATCAGATAGTTAATTAATTTAGAATTACAATATCACTATCAGCTCACTGTCTATACAAAACTTCACACGTGTGAAACCACATCTTACATACATATTGGCATCACCACATGACTATCCTCTATCACTATGTAACTACAAATCTCTTCATTACATATAATGTGAAAGATAGAAATAGATCATCAAAACTCTATTTTCCAATGCTTTATTTTTGCATTGCTTATAGTGAATCAAGTGTAACTTCCATACAACATTGACTCAAACTTAGTTCTCTTAACCACATCATTAGGAAAACCTTAGGAATATGTCCTCCACTATGCATCATCTAGAAATTCCTCAACTTTTATGCATCTTAAAATTACTGACTGCTATTATTCCATTCTTAATAGAATTACTACTATATTGACATCAATGACAAATCCAGTCATGAATGCAACATATCAATACTCTTCACTGCTTAGGATACTCCCCCAATGTAGTATCATCAAAATTTATGCTAATAGTAGTATCATCAACATTTATGTTAACAATCTCCCCCTTTGGCATTGATGGCAACATAGATGAAAAACTATCTAACTTCCAAGAATACCAAGTAAACTTCTATTGCTACATGTTGTTTGCATATTGTCAAATCCTCTACATCAAGTGCATATTCTTGCATCATTGCATGAATCTTTCTAAATCTCTCTAATAAGGTATCTCACCCCCATTTATTAGGAGTAATTCTCATTCACACTCTCTTCTATGACCTAGGAGATTTTTTTCATGCCTAACTCTCCCCCATTGACATCAATGTCAAAGGTGTAAATCACAACCCCAATTGATAAATACCAATTGTTAAGTAGCTACTCAAATAATAAATCAGCTTGAGTGTCCAAAGACACTGTTCAATACCATATATCAAATATCAAGAGTCCTCCATGACTCAGTACACACTAGATACTCCCCCATTTAGGAAGCATCAACATATAATCTAGTCAAATAATAGTGTTATGTTCCACTGGACTGATGCACTCTCTACGTCTCCTACTTAGAATTAGGTAATGGCATAACCCAAATCATACCTCTTAGGTACTCAAAAGTGTCTTTATGAAAAGGATTCGTAAAGATATCTACAATCTGATCTTTGGTACTTACATACTCTAATATGATCTCCTTTTCTATTGCTTTCTCTCTATTCACATGATACTTAATTGATATATGCTTTGTCTTAGAATGCAATATAAGATTCTTAGACATACTCATTTTACTTATGTTATCATAATAAATGATAATAGGTTCTTCAATCTCAATTCTAATATCCTTCAACATTTGCTTCAGCCACATAACTTAATTACAATTATTTATTGCTACAACATACTCTGCCTCAGTTGTACTTTGTGAAATATAATATTTCTTCTTTCTTAACCAAGAAACAAATCTTCCTCCAAGAAGGAATTCTCCACCACTGGTTCTCTTTCTATCATCCATACAACCTAGCCAATTAGCATTAGTATATGCACAAAGTGTGAAATCATTTGATCTATCATACCAAATTCTATAGTCATATGTCCCTTTCAGAGATCTAAATATTCTCTTTACTACTACAAAATGATATCCTTTAGGATAATCTTGAAATCTAGCAACTATCCCAACTACATTTTCTATATCTGGTCTTGTGTGAGTCAGATACTGCAAACCTCCAATCATTGATATATACTTCTTATATTCTATTGTAGGTGTCTCATCTTTGCTAGATAACTTATGTCCAGTTATCATGGGTGTAGGAATAGGTTTACAAATTTCCAAACCAAACCTTTTCAACAATTCTTTTAGGTACTTAGCTTGTGAGATGAATATACCATCATTATTTTATGCAATCTACAATCCTAGGAAAATTTTCATTTATCCTATCATGCTCATTTTAAATTCATTCTTCATATCTTCAGCAAATTTATCACTAGCTTTATCATTGCCTCCAAAAATGATGTCATGAACAAATATTACAATGATCAATAAACCATCTTCAATTTCTTTTAGATACAAGTTACTCTTTGTTGTACCTTTAGCAAATCAAATCTTTACCAAGTAACTATCCAACCTCACAGACTAGGTTCTTGGTGCGTGCTTCAAACCATAAAGATCTTTCTTCAATCTACATACCATGTCTTTGTCTTCTAATAAAGGAAAACCTCCAGGCTGCTCAATATAGACTTCTTCTAGTTTCCCATTCAGAAATGCAGACTTGACATCCATCTGATAAACTTTGAATTTCTTATTTGCTGCATAAGCAAAGAACATCTTTACTACTTCCATTCTTGCTACAGGTGCATATGTTTCCTCATAATCAATGCCTTCTTTTTGTGAATAACCTTTACAAAAAAGTCTGGCCTTGTTTCTCACAACTTCTCCATGCTCATTCATCTTATTCTTGAAAACCCAATTAGTTTGAATAACATTCTTTTCCTTTGGTTTTGGAACTAATTCACATATATCATTCTTTATTATTTGATCTATTTCTTCCTTCATTACTTGGATCTAGTAATTATCTTTGACTACTTCATCTATTCACTTTGGTTCAACTTGAGATATCAAACATATCTCCACATTTACTTTGTGCCTTGTCATTAATTAGTCTTTTGTCCTTACTTCCAATTATCTTCTTAGGAGGATGATTCCTTGTCATATTTCTATTAGGGGTAGAAGTTGACATCTCAAATCTCATTTCTTCTCTAGGTTCATATCTCTACTCTTCTCCTTGTTCAATAATTTGCACATCATGCTGCAAGTCATTGTTAGTCTTAAGGAAAAGTTTAACAATTCTAGAGTTATCCAATTCTACATCTAAATTATAATCTATCATCTTTTCTTTGGTTCCAAACTTTTCATCAATCCTTATATTTTTGCACTCAACTATTGCCTTAGTTCTATAGTTAAAGCATCTATAAGCCTTACTTTTCAAAGATTAACCAAGAAACATACCTTCATTGCTTCTTGGATCAAACTTCCCAATGTCATCATCTCTCTTAATATAACATTTTCTCTCAAATATTTTAAAATATTTGACTTATGGTGAATGTCTAAACCATAGTTCATAAGGTGTCTTGTCCGTACCTTTTCTGATCTGTACTCTATTCAGAGTATACACTGATGTATTTACTACTTCTCGCTAGAATGTATTAGAAATATCATTCTCAAATAGCATTTCTCTAGCTACCTCTACTATACATTTATTTCTTCTCTCAGCAATCCCATTTTTCTCAGGTGTTCTAGGTGTAGATAGCTATCTTTTGATTCTATTTTCTCTATAGAATATGTTAAATTCTCTAGAGGTAAATTATCCCCCTCTATCAGATCTCAAGAATTTAATATTAACCATATTCATTCTCAACTCTATTCCTAAATATCTTGAACTTCTCAAAAGATTCTAATTTCTCCTTAAGAAATGCTACCCAAATCATTCTAGTGAAATCATCAATAAAAAACATAAAATACTTTTCATTGTAGAATCCTCTAGTTCTTGCAAGACCACTTAGATCTATGTGAAAAATCTCCAACTTCTTTGTGGTAGTGAAGATAGGACACTTTTCTTTTCTTAGCCAAAATACATTCCTTGCATACAATATTAGTAGGCTTAACAATCTTAGGCAGATGTCTCACTGCAAATGTACTACTAACCTTCACAATGTAATCAAAGTTTATATGAAAAAATATGCTATGCCATAAATAACTATTATCAACTTTTTCTACCAAACATGTCATCTCAATATGATTCAATTGAAATACATTACCTCTAGATCTAGTGCCAGTTCCAATCATCTTACCATCTATGCCTTTGATGGTGCATGTCTTCTTAGTAAACTACAATTGATAACCTTTTTCCACCAACTATCCAATATTCAAAAATTTATGCTTCAATCCATCAACAAAATAGACATCGTTAGTTTTAGTTTTACTGTCAAGAGTAATGATTCCAATTCTTGTAATATGATAGGTTGCATTATTACCAACTCTAACAATTCCTCCATCATGATTCTTGAACTTAACAAACTTATTCATATCACCAATCATGTGATGTGAAAATCCATTGTAAATTATCCAATTAGATTTCTTTTCAACTTGGATAACTAGAGCTCTTTCTTTACTAATTTAACTATCAAGATCATCTTCCTGGATAGTTACAAATCTTAATTCATCATCGCTTTCACTTTGACCTTTTTCATCAGAATCTTCATCCTCATTTTCATATAAGCAATTTCTATCTCTATCTCTTCTAGGATTAAACTTACCTTTATGCTTTTGCTCTCTCTTAGGACATTTTGATGCATAATGACCAAATTTATTACAAGTCAAACACTTAAATATTTTCTTACCATCTTTTTCTCTTCTCACCAAAAGGGCTATTCCTTCCTCAATCTTCTTGTCCTCATCAGCTTTGTTGCTGTTAGAAAAATTCCCATGTGTTCTTGCACTCCTTGTCAAATTAGGTTGAATGTTTAGGGAACTAAGGGATTTTTTAACTCTTGAAAGTTCACTATACTATCTTAGATCTACTTTTTATGATTCTAATCTACCAAGAAATGTTTCCTTGGTGAAATCCTTAGTGCAGGGCATCACTAGTTGCATCATCTATAGAATTGGCTTGAAAGGTGGTGAAAAACTTTTCAAAATATTCCATATGACTTCATCATCACCTTTGGTTCCACCATGAGATCAAATTCCTACAACTATTTTTTATAAAATTCCAATATAACTTTTTACAAATTCATCTTAGCATCTTTATATGCACATATCCATCTTTGTAACCTCATTCTTTTAGCAGGATCATCACCATCAAAAGTAGATTCTAATGCTTCATAAACTTCATGAAATGTTTCAAGTGACTTCCCCTACTTGTATTCATTCACTAGAAGGGCTGATAATAGAGCTTCTCTTGCTCTCATCTTAGACATGAACATATCATTTTCTTCCTCACTACAATCATCTAGCTTTGATTCTTCAACTATTTTATTCTTTCCCTTTGTCAAGATCCAATATCCTAGACCCATGCACAATATATGAGTTGTCATCTTCTCCTTCCAACTATCATAGTTGGCCCCATCAAATCTAGGACTATCCTTTCCAAAAAGATTCTCCATAGATCTCCTAAAGTTGTTAAGCTTATCCTTCAAGGATCTGATGCTCTGATACCAATTGTTAGAATTATAGTCCATTGATATAACTGAGGGGGGGTGAATCAACTATAATATCACCAATAAAAACTTTAAATAATCTTAACCATATGAGTAAAGTAAACTAAATGCACAACAAGATACTCATACATAATAACACTAGATATGTTAACTAGGGAAACCCTTGATTAGAGAAAAAATACTAGTGGGGATGGTACCCACAAGATGATGTACTAATATAAATATTCCTTGTTAGAGGATAAACCCTGTTAGGAATCTGTTACAACATTCAAGATAAGTGAGTCCCTATTAGGAGACTTTGAATCCCTATTAGGATATTTTGACCCTGTTAGGAGTTGTGAAAGATAGTTGGACCCACTACCCAAACAACTTCGAAGGTAAGACCAATGAACCCACTATCCAAATGATCTTTGTATTATTCCTTACAGAATAATAGAACTAAATTGTACTTCCTTCCTTTATCTCTTTCCTATCAACTATACTTCTTCTCTTTTTGATCTTGTAACTAGATCATAAATTGCATATCCAATAATCCCTTGGATTGCTTACACACATTCAATCAACACTCTACTCCTTTTCCCAATTAACACTTCAAAAATGATCTCAATACTTGAACACAAATTATAATTAAGGAAAAGATATTTCCTTTATACCATATCTTCAAAATAATTCCTTTAGTCGGCCTTAAGGCTTTCCTAATTAATTAAAATAAGATATATAATTAATTACAATTACAATAGCACTATTGAATCATAGTCTATACAAAACTTTACACATGTGACTCTAGATCTTACACTCATTGATGTCATCACATGACTATCCTCTATCACTAACTAACTGCACATCACCTCATTATATCTTAGCTATAAGATACAATGCAAACATCAATAACTGCCAAATAAATGCTTTGTTTCTATGTTGCTCATAATAAATCATACACAACTATCATAAATCTTTGATTCTAATTTCATCCTCTTAACCACATCATCAAGAAACTCTTAGGAACATGTCCTTAATTGTGCATCATTTAACCCTTACTTAATTATTGTGCAACATAAGATCTCTAACTATTATTCTTCCAGTCTCTATAGAAACACTGCTATGTTGACATCAATGACAAACACAATCATCAATGCAACATATCAATACTCTCCAATGCTTTGAATACTCCCCCAATGTAGCATCATCAGCATTCATGCTAATAAGAATACCATCCAAGAATATGATTGTTGTAGATGGTAGCTAAAGATAAGGTGTCGACAAATAAATTACCACAAAAGAAGTACAATTGGTTGATGAAATAGTTCAAATAGATGATAGAGAGAAAGCCCAACCAACTGCAATAGTGAATACAACCATCCTAAATAATGATTTGGTAAATAACTATTGAGATAATGGGTGTTGTACACATTGCATAATATTGCTTAAATTTTATTATTTTATTTTATTATGTAATGATCCACCTAGATGGGCGTGCAACATGTAAAGATTCCCATGGGATATACTTGATGATTTTTATTGTAACATTATAATAATATTTGATGTAATTATTTAATATTGGAGAAAAGAATTAAATTCCCAATATTAAATTCCCAATATATTAGTTGTTTATTACTGATCTAAGGGTTTTGGGTTTGCTGTTATGATGGGATGTTAAAATATTTGGGCATGTGAAATTGTTTGGAGAAAAGGATTTTTTGGATGTTTCATTTAAATGAGGATTTTAGTGGGGAGCTTTTAGAAATGACCTCTTGGGTAAAAATAGACCTCACCATTGGATTTGGGTTGAAATTTCCATAAATTTTGATATATAATATGCCCTAGTTTGGCCATGTTTAGAGGAAATGAAAGAGTTTTTTGGTTTCAGCTTATGATGGCCATCAAATTTAATCCCGTCAAAATTTTTGTCACAAAAAAAAAATTAAAATGAAAAATTATAGTGAAAATGGTAAAAAGACTATCTTAGTAAAACAACCATAACTTTCTCTCAAGATATAAGATTTCAAAGTTCTTACAAGCATTGGAAAGCTAATTCAGAACATAGATTAGGGCATAACTTGGGCATACAAAGTTAGATTTGGACTTTGAGTAGTAAAAAAAAAGATCTTGGAGAGCTCTACACATTGGTTTAGATTTGGTGTAGGTTTGGCAAGATTTATTTGGTGATATATTGATCTGAACAATTTATGGTATATTTTGACTATGGTAACATTGTGAGTTTATGACATTGTATGTTTTGAAGATTTAGATTTGATGTCATTGTATGCTCAGTTCATATTTCAGATTGGTCTCATGATGATATGGTTATGAGTATTTTGTTTGGATATGTATGATGACTTGTTGGATCTACAATTTTTGCAGTGTTGTAAGCAATCTATACTTATAGGTTACATTTATGGCTTGGTTATGGGTCATCTTTGCCCATTGATCTTTCATTATTGATGCATATTCAAATTGGTGGCTTGGATTTGGATTTTCTATGCCCTAAGTCACATGATTTGATAATTTTTTCTTCATGTAGAAGGAATGAGATGTTGTTACTAGGTATAGTCATGGTGGAGAATTGTGGTTGACTATTTTATGCTGATAGGTTGGACACATTGAGAGCCAGATGCTCATTTCATGGATGTGATCATGGTGCCATGGATTTTGGCATGACATGATTGGATATGTAGGTACATCCTTGATGTTCATTAGCTTGAATTTATGATTCACATATGGTGGTATATCTTCTTGGTTGAGGATCATGGTCATTTGGTTTCTTTTGAGGAGCTCATGATGTGCACTTTGAGTTCTTTGATGTTTTGATGCCTTGGTTGATTATCATGGTTAGAGGATGGTATTTTCATCATGATGCCATGGATAGGTTGGATACATGATTTAGTGGGAGCTTGTGACAGCGATGAGGTGACAGTGTAGGATTAGTTCCTAGTTTGGTTTGGATCTTCATGTAGGAGATGGATTTTATGATGCCATAGGTGACTTGGTACCATAGTTGAGTGAGAGTTTTTGGCATTGATATATTTATTGAGTGTTTGTATATGTTGGAGGTTTTTTTTATATCTTATTGCTGCAGAAGCATCTTTGACATTTGCATGGTGCACTTGGTTATCTTCATGGTGTGTGAAGATGGTTAGATCTTGAGGACTCATGGAGTTCTTGGTTACCTTCATGTTATGTGGAGATGGTTTTTCTTCATGGTGTATGGATATAGTTGCATCTTGAGGACTCACAAGGTTCTTGGTAAAGGTGTGGTTTATGCTTTTATTTGGCATGTTATCCTTGGTATGAGGATGCTTTCATTAGTATGTCATGGTATACTCTTGATACGCATTTAGAGTTGTGACATGTTATGGTATGTTCATATGGAGCATGGTATCTCTTTGGTTGAGATGGTAAGACCATATTGTCATGTTTATGTTCCTGAGGCTATGGTTGGAACTTTGACATTGATCTTAGTTTAGTTTCCTGCTATTGATTACATTGATCATAAGTTGGATGCTTCATGATATTGCTATGTTGTATTTGGATTTGGCATGGATTGATTGGTTACAGGTGCTCATGGATAATTAGAGATAGAGGTGATATTGATTTCTCTTAGATTAGAGAAGTATTTGTTGGGATGGTTAATGGTTTCAGCAGGAAGTCTAAGGGGCGGTACTTGAGAGGAGATTGTTCTTGGATGAGTCTTGGTTAGAGACTTGGATATCTTGATGAGCATTCTCATTCCCCACTCTTGGTCTACTCAACAGTTTGCTACTTGAGAGGTATAGCCCATGGTTTTTCTTAGGTGCATTATATTTATGCTTGTCTTTCATGGATATGGATCTTGAGCTATGGTACATGAGTTAGTTCTAGAGGGTTCATTTGAGAGATGGTTTAACATTGGTTATCTCCATTTACATATGTTGCTATGTTGGTTGAGTTTGGGAGATGATTTTATATTGAGCATATTCCTTGGTTTAGGAATATTTTATGAGTTTGATCTTCTTGTGAGAGGCTTACATCCATGATTAGTTATATGGTATGGTTTGGGTGTTAGTGAGGCTTCTTTTTGGGGTTTTATGGAGGAGATCATACTTGCACAGTTTACATCTAGAGGTGTGTGTAGAATGACATGATACAAGTTATGATTTACATGATTTCTCTAGTCTTGGTTATCTTCCTAGATGTTCAATATTGCTTACATTGGATTTTTGATTTGTTAGAGATTATGATCACTAGTTTGTGCTCATGTATGTCATGTGAGAGATGACATGGTTATTCCTTTATCTCTTTCTTCTATTAGTTGTGGAGAACTTGGGAGAGTGTTGGAGACTTGTTATGAGAGTTGTTCTTACAAGAATATTAGTTTATGTATTGTGGATGTCCTTGAGACTACATGGATTTACTTCTTTGAGATGTTATGAGTGGATTGGTTATAGATTTGACATTATCTTTTGTAGTGGGAGCTTCTTGTTATATATGTGGTAGGTATTGCTCTTGAGGCTTGTGATTGTAGGTTGCAGATTGGATATATTGATGACATGAGATTCACTTGGTATACATTTGGCGGTATGGATAGTTGGATGGGTTTGGCACTTGCTGTGGGTGCTATCTTAGCTATGGATATTTTTTGACAACTACAGATACATGTGATTGCCTTTGGATCAAGTTTTTTATGCTTGGCATTTCAGTTGATATAGGATTTTATGATCTTCTAATGTGACAGGTACCAGGATGGAGCACTTCATGTACTTTGATCCATGATGGTGGATGTACTAGGAGGGATTTTTCCCTTGTTCATTTATGTGGCTATGGATTGACTCTTTGCAATGTATACAACAAGTGGGAGATTTTTGAGATAATGGGTGTTGCACACATTGCATAATATTGCTTAAATTTTATTATTTTATTTTATTATGTAATGGTCCACCTAGATGGGCATGCAACATGTAAAGATTCCCATGGGATATAATTGATGAGTTGTATTGTAACATTGTGATAATATTTGATGTAATTATTTAATACTGGGGAAAAAAATTAAATGCCCAATATTAAATGTGGGGTCAGTGGATTAGGTGGCACATGGTTTTAGCACATGATTTATGTAATACCACTTAGTAGTTTTATGGGACTTTCTACTATATAGGTAGCCACAAGGGTAGTTGTTGTGTGACAAGGAGAAGACAAAAAGGGAAAGAGTTGAGTGGGACAAGGCTTGATAGGGTAGCCAAGGGAGCATTTGTGAAGGTTGGAAGCATGGCATGGGATGTGTGGATCCATGCTTGTTCACATGGATTGCTCAGTGGTGGCTATGGCTTTGACAACTTCCATGGTTGTTTTGCAATGGTGTTTTTGTTGAATAATACATGGTGACAGATGCTTTTGGAAGCTGAGTTTTTTCACTCAATGAGGGTTTCCTAGGGTATATCTTGTGTCACAATTTTTGTGGGTATGTTGTCTATTCTCTTGCATGTGGATTTTATTTCCATGTTTATTTTAGATCTATTATGGGTTATGTGAAAATGGTTATATTCTTTCTTGCCAAATTTCCTTACAAGCAACCAATCATAATAAATAGCCAAATATTAGAGCATGGCACAACACACGAAGAGTAAGTGGTCCCATAATTTGAAGAACAACAAACAAAGAAAGATCAATCATCTAGTGTAGTGGATGTGCAAGAAACTGCTACAATAGAACTAGCCCCACTACAAGGTGACTAATGAAGAAGCCATTATGTTCCCAAGGAAAATGATCACTAGTCTTATTTCTTCTCATGCAATTTTTTATTGTGATAATTTTTTCTTGTTGTAATCTTTTTTTTTTAGGATAGTTGTCCTTTTCCCCTCTAGGCTTGAAGCTTATTGCAACTCACACTATGTAAATGGGTTTCCAAGATTAGAGGAGGGTATAAGTTCCTTTTATTACATGATTCTATGTGAATTCTAAGTCAGTCCATGTATACTATAAATCTATTCAAAATTAAATACAAAAGTTATAGTTGTCGGTCTATGTGTGTTATTTTCTAATAGAGGTGATCACTAAAATTGTATACAATTTCAAAGAGATGAATACAAATATAGGGATTTGATTTCATCCCACATCTTGTCTCTTTTCATGTCTATGTTTTTTTCTCTGAGTTTGATAGAAAAGTTTTATTTAGTCTTAGTTGTACTTCATTTTGAGTTATATTTCAATTTACTTTATTTGATAATCTAATGGATTATGTAAATGCTTGATGTAAATTGAAAAAACACTATAGATTTAAGAAAATATATGATAAGCATGAGATTTGGAGATAAATATAGATAAATCTATCCACATAGTGTTAAGATAAGATCCAGAAGTATGTGTGTGATCTCTATTAGCTATAGCCCAATCGATAAGGCACTATCCATCCTTGAGAATTAATTTGATTGGAAAGATTTACATAATCTAGTAAACTTATAATCAATAAATCTTTACTATTTTAATATTCAAAGTGTGAAATGCCAGCATGTACTTGATTCATGGTGTCTAGGTTTTGATATAATAGCTAATTATCATTTCTTTGTGACCTATTGAATTAGAAGAAAATAGGAAAATTAATCTATTATTTCTAGAATTCATGCTAAGAATATTTTCTTTAAATTAAATAGAACTAAACTCCTAAGGTGAAATCACCTAAATCTTGTAGAGTTCAAAGTTGAGAAGACTCTAATGTCTTGTTAGTTGATACTATTATTTTGTCTTTAGAAAATCCAATATGGTTTCTAGCTAATTCCTAGGTTTTCCTGATATCATAAAAGGTAGTTCAAATTTTGTCAAATCAGGAGCCAGCAAAATGGTGACTCTACTGGGTATTTGTTTTAAAAAACCATGTGCTAAATCATTGTCATCTATTGTATTTTTTTGTAGTTATACTAGTTATTTTCTAGTGACAAACCTTTAGAATTTAAAGATAAAATTCCAAACTAATAGGAGGAATGTGACATGGGTTTTATGCATGGAATTGTTCCTTTTCTACAAAGTAGAGTTACATTTCCCAAAGTATACACTATTAAAGTTTATTTGTGATTGGGTATTGTATGTCATATTTTTCTTTGAGAGTTTTCTTTGCCCATGATATTTTCCTATCTCCAAGCTATTTAAAAATATTTTCACTTCATAGTGTGGCAACATGGTCAAAGGTTCTATAGCTAGTTCTATACATCCTAAGCTTTCTTATTTTCAAAAAATGGTTGATAAAAGGAAGAATACAAAAGCATTCACAAATGAAAAATCCTTAGGTGCCTCTATAAATAGACTTACCTTATGCGAGTAGGAAGAACCAAGCAAAAAAGAAAGATATTAACCCTACATGGAGGCCTAGGGGTAGTGTATTAAAGAGAATCCTCTTGCCTAAATTTTGAATAAAAAACTACTAGACCTTTGGGAGAGATATTTACCACCCCATTACTAGAAGAAAGGGTCTACCAAGATAAGATGGTTTCTTATGTAGGAGACATTCCTCTTAGGCCTAATGTGAAAGGAGAAGTGAATCATAGATGAGGATATAAAGATACTATGGATGATGAATTTAATCCTAGACGATCCCATATGTTGAGAGAAATCACATAGACTTAGATGACCTAGTTGATTTAGAAACCACTTCTATAGACCTAGATGAGATATTAATAGAAATTGAGACTCTTAAGAAGAAGCTTGTGGAAGAGGATGTTAAATGAGTTTGTTTAGAGAAAGAGAAGGAAACCACCACAATGAATTCCATAATAGAAAGGGAAGCTCTACTTAGAAGGATGGAGGCCTTAAAAGAACAAAATAAAAAGATAGAAGAAAGCTCTTCTACCTTACATTTTGATGTTTTTGGGGATGTTGAAAAGTTGAAGTCTAAAGTTCAAGAACAAGAATGCTCCAAAAAGAAAAGGAAGGGCTTGTCATCTCCCAAATCCAACTCTAAAAGCCTATTGAACTAGAGGTCATAGATCTACTTGGGAAAATTCCTAATAAAGGAAAGAAAAACTTTGTAGGGATACAAATCAATGAGCCCCAAATTCCCCTTGAGAATATTTTCATGTCTAAACTTGACTTGGAATTAGAAAAGGAAAAGAAGGAGAGAGAAGATCTAGCCAAAGAATTTGAGAAAGTTGAAAGTGAGGCCCATGCCACAAAGACTGGAAGAAAAATACACTTTATCAAATCTACTTCTTCCCTAGCATCATGGCCAAACTAGAGCTCAAAATTTATGCCTTGTGTTCCTCTCTGTGGATCAATAGTGACATGATCCATGAAGATGAACCATGTAACATGATCAATCTATGTGAAAATGGTGAAGATTCTAAACTAGAAGATTCTAAGATTTATGTTTAGAATTAAAGGAATATTTATCAGTTGCATCACCATCAAGTATTTTTAGATGAGGAGGATCAAGATGAAGATAAGACATGAAATATGATATCATATTTTTAGCACATGAATTTAAGAAAACCATCTAATGAAGAAATTGATAGGATAACTACAGAGACGGTATCTCATGTTCATAGTGTTGGAATTCTTTAGAATAACTGAGAGGGGGGTGAATCAATTTTCCAAGGTCCATTAGATCATACAATTACTTAAACTTGTAGGTTACTACCAAATCAAATTTGCACAAATGTAAGTATGAAATATAACCAATTCAATAAGACATTTGACAGAATGATTTTACGTGGAAACCCAACTTTGGAAAAAAACCACCTATAACATGCTACTAATTCTCACTCTCTGAAGTGATGCCTTGTGAAAGACCAACCCTATTAAATACTACAATGCACACTATTAAATGTGACCTAGTTAGAGGATTTCAATCACCCTATTAGGAGTGAGCCTTGTTAGAGGACTTTAGATCATTTGCTTGGAATGTCACCTAGTTAAAGGATTTACAAATCATGGTTAGATCAACCTTAATCCAAAGCATTTACCCTAGACTAATATAATGATTAGAAAATAACAGTAAGGCTTGATCTAATAACAACTTATAATACAATTTTAGATTACAGATCTCTATTTCATTCCTCCATTCTTCTTGACTTTCAAACACTTTAGCTCTGATAGCTTGTCCACCCTTCAAGCATCAATACACTTAAGCCTTCTTTCTTTCCATGCCAATAGTAGTCTCTTCTCTTAGGTCACTAAATGAGAAATACCTTAGACTCCTTGTCTTCCTTAGGTTCTCGTACATGACAACCTTTTCTTCTGATCATCCATCTCTATAAATAGAAAATTTAGATCTTTTGTCATTCATCCTCTATCATCCGTTTTAGGGTTAGGTAGGATTAGGTAGGATTCAATGAATCTACCCATTTTTTTCATTTTTTTCCCTTTTAGAAACTTCTCCTTCAATCCTCTTTAAATTCACCTCAAAATGGTTCATCTAGAATTCTATGCCACCAGCTCATCAAGCTTATCTTCCACATGGTTTACACAATCCAAGAAATCAAACTTGTCAGTTTAGATTCATCAAATTCATGATCTTTCTCATAATGTTGACACTCAGCATTATCTAGCTTTTGATACTCAACACATATTGCATTTCTCAACATCCACTATCAAATCACTTGGCACAAACTAAAGTTTACTGGTGCTTGGCATCAACTAAACTTTACTCATCTTACATTGTATCACTCGACATACATTAAAATTTGACTTTACTTGGCTCCAACTAATTTTCTATTCAGCTTACACTAAATTTTCTTGGCACCTACTATGCAAATTGTTAAGCTTGGAAGACATAATTCATTTTACTTATTCTTCTAAACTTAATCAGTGTATCCATCCTTTGCAACCTTAAGTAGATAATCAATGCACTATAATATTACTATCTTAACTAATCCTTGTACTCATTTTCCATATCATAACTCAACCTTTCCTCTAGGTTATATTGTTACGTCATTTAATCAAATTCTCTTCATCAATCAAACAAATGATAGTACTCAAATCATCTAAGTAATTATTTTACTAGCAAGTAGAAAGTTTGACATTGGTGACAAAATAATGATTGAAATGTATTCTCATACTTGTATCATTCTATTTTCAATATATAGTACATACAATCTCAAGAATAGAATAGTGGATAATGTTCGTAGTAAAGCTTCTAGTATTTTCATCAAGGACATAACTCATAAAATAGATGATTAAATAAGAAGAATAATCTAGTGATAGTTAAGATCAAAGGTAGAAATAGAAAAAGGTGGGAACCAAAAAAGAAAATGAAGTTCCAAGGTGTAGAGATAGTTAAGGTTAGTGTGCAAGAAAATAAAACAAATCCTAATGTCACTAAAAAAGTGGAAGAACCTATTGTTCAAGCATAAGAAGCTAGAGTTAATCCTATTGCATATGATCCTATTGATACGATTTTCATGTTTTCACAAATCATTGTTAAAGTCCCCTTATCTTAGATGTTTAGGATAGAAGAACATAAAAAATAAGCCCTCTCTTGGTTAGGTGGAATAGGGAGTAGTAATATGGTTGAAGAAGAGCCATCAGTAATGTAATAGATACCACTTGTAATGAAAGAGAAAAAAGATAAAGGAGTCATGTCCCAAATACCTCATATGTATTTGGATAATTCATCTGTAGCCTACATAGAAAACATTGACCCTTTTTTTTTGTGTCTGATCATAAATGGGAAAACCTTGAAAAATTATATGATTAATTCAGAGGCTTCTAATACTAGCATGCCTATCAAGATGATGGAAGCCCTTGGTCTAAAAGTGGATAAAAAGAAGGGTAGGTATAAAGATATGGATGCAAGAGAAGTTCTTTTCATAGGCACAATCAATGCATTTCCTTTTGAATTAGCTACCTACCCTAATGTTGACTTAATTATGACTATCTTAGTAGTTGATATTCCTCCACAATATGGAATGTTTCTCTCAATAAAATGGAGTGCTTCAATGGGATGTAGCCTACAATGTGATTTGTCTTATGCGAAATTTCACATAGGAGACAAAGCTGTTAAGGTTAATAGAGAACCAAGAGTTACCCACATGCTTGAAGACAATATTGACATTGATGCTACATGTTTCTTAGACATTGAGGTGAATTCTTTCAGAGCTAAAATCATCATTCAAGAAATTGAGGATCCAATCCCATTAATTACAAAAGAAGCATTAAGATGTCTAGAATCTTAGAATATATGGACTATGTATTTTGATGGGGCTAACTCTAAAGATGGTTCAAGGGCTGGGGTAGTTTTCATATCTCCAGACAAGAATACATTTAGGTATTCATTCACCTTAAATTTTACATGTACTAATAATATTGTAGAATATGAAGCACTTTTGCTTGGGTTAAAAGTACCAATAAACCATGGTATCAAAACAATGCATGTTATTGGTGATTTAAAATTAGTTGTGTCTCAAATTAAGGAGATATATGCTTCCAAGAATAAGAGGCTAAAATAATATAGAAATGTTGTTTGGTATTAGATCGAAGTATTTGATGCTTTTGGTATTTATTGGATGGGCAAAAGCAAAAATAAGATAGCTGACCTAATGGCTAATGTGGAAATTAAACTTGATGATATATCATTTGTTGGTGTATCTAAAATTGAGATGTAGAATAGAAAATCTATTCCTAATAATATAGAGAATTAACAAGTGTTTGAGAATGATAAGGACATTCTAAATTTTCTACTCAATAAAGATAAATAAAATGGCCAAGAGTTGGACTGCAATACATTGGTTGAAATAGTAGATGGAAAGGAAACTATTTTTGGATAGAAAAGTATACAACTAAAAACAAATGAGGTACATAAAGGGTCAGTGGTACTTGAAAATGTCTTTGATAATCAAGACATAGTGCATTTAGATGTTAAGGAAAAGACACCCTAAGAGCTTGAAGAAATAAACCTTGGAACAACTAAACCACCCAAGAAGGTATACATTGGTAAGACCTTGTTCCCTATAATTAGGAAGTCATTGATTGATTTTCTAAGAAAATTTAGATATGTTTTTGCATGGTCATATGATGACCTTAAGGCTTATAGGGAAGATCTTTTCAACATGTAATACCCCTTAAAGATAATGTTAAGCCTTTTAGGAAAAAATAAAGGCCAGTCAATACTACATTAGCTCCCAAAATGTAGGAACAACTTATAAAGCTTAGAGATGGGTGAATAATTAAATCTATCAAACATTCTTCATGGGTTTCCAACCTAGTTCCAGTCATAAAGAAGAATGGTGACATTAGGTTATGTGTGGATTTTAGGAACCTAAATATTGCATCCTTAAAAGATAATTATGGATTTCCCAATATAGAGGTCATGTTGTAGTAGGTAACTGGTTCAAAATTGATGTCCATGATGGATGGTTTATCAAGATATAACCAAGTGTTAGTTGATAAAAATGAGTACACCTTGGGGAACTTGTGTATGTTAGGATGTCCTTTGGTTTGATAAATGCAGGAGCTACATTTTAGAGAGTCATGGATGTTGCATTTAAGGAATATATTGATAATTTTATGGTTTTTTATCAAGATGATTTGACAACATACTCAAAGAGGGATAAGGACCATTGTAAACATGTAGAAAAAATAAATTATAAAAGCCTTGGAGCATGGGGCTTCATTGAACTAAAAGAAGTGTACTTTTGAAGTGACAAAAGGGAAGTTGCTAGGCCATATAGTATCTAAAGGAGTTAAGATTGATCCTAAAAGAGTGGTAGCAATAGATAAGGTGCCAAAGCCTAAAAATGTTAAATGCATCTAGTCTTTCTTTGATAAAGTCAATTTCTTGAGGAGGTTTATAATAAACTTTGCTAAGATTAGTAGGCCTATTTCAAAGATGCTCAAGAAAGGAACAATAATAATCTAGGTAGGGAGGTGAGCCATCTATTGCTTTTCAAGAAATTAAAGATTCCATAAAAAAATGCACCAGTATTGAGGACACTAAATTATGCAAAGTTCATGCATATTTTTTCTTTTGCTTCATTCCATACCATAGCAGCAGCTTTTCTCCAAAATAATGATGAAGGCTATGAGCAACTTATTTCTTTTTTTAGCAATTTAGTCCAACCTATGAAGTTGAAATATGAGATTAATGAAAAGAAGACCTATGATCTAGTCAAAGTTGTTAAAACTTTTAGGTTTTATTTAGTTGGTACTATTGTTATTGCATTTGTGCCTAGTGCAGCAATCAAAGATATTTTCTCTCAACAAGAGGTATTTGGCAGAAGGTGCAAATGGATAAATAGAATTCAAGAGTTTACCATGGAGATCCAAATCTAAAAATTAGTGAGAAGTCAAGGGTTAGAAAATTTAATGGCTTAGTCAAATATGGATGCTAACCAAATAAATGTTGTATGTTAAGCTCTTAAATATGTGTGTTTGTGTGTGTGTGTGATTTGGATGATTGTGATTGGTACAAATTGTAAGACCAGAAAATAGGCTAATATCTAACATACTATGAGAAAATCACAAACTCAATAAACATACATTGATACCTTCTAGTCTACCATGAAAGCAAAATAAACAAAGAAAGAAACACAAAGTTAAAACCCCCTCTTTCATTTATAGCTCCCATGTCCTTCTTTCTTCTCCATATGATGTATCTCCAATTGCCTATAATGCACACAATTAGGAAGAAAAAAATCTATGATAATGATATGAGATTACTAGAAGAAGTGATTTGAAGCATAAGAGAGACCAAAGACCAAGGGACCAAAAATGAGAGGAAGAATGCTTAGTTTATAAACAACACGCAAGATGAGAGCATTGGACTTGTCACCTTGGATATGTGACTTGGCAAGAGATTCCTTTGAGAATCCATGACACATATGACACAAGATGCCAAATGTAAGATTGCATGATGCTTGGAATTTAAACATGGCTATAAATGGAACAGGATCTATGATGCAGCATGTGACACCTAAAACCCACTTAAAGCCAAGAATCTATGACAATGGAAGCCAAATATAGACATGCATAAGGGAATAAGAATATATGGATTATGAAATATCTTAGCGAAGTGTAAATGGAGAATCCATGATGTGTCATGCCCATGTGTTATGATGATGTCAAGATTGTGTCCATATTATGTGTAATATTTGAATTAAAAATCCATATATCCACACAAATAGAAATTAGTAAGATGGAAATTATGAGTGGAAAATAGGACTTGGAAATTGTAAATTTCCATGGTTTGCAAATGATGAATCGATTAAGTAATAAAATTAATTAATTAAGGATGTTAGTTGGGAAGAATAAATAGTGAAATGAAATAGGATTAAATTATGGGTTATTTAATCCTATAGAGACAATTAGTAGATGATTGACCAATTTGATTAAATAAGTGCGACAATATCCTTTGATGAAAATGTGATGATAATGTAGATTTACAAGGATGGTGATGGGTAGACCAAAGCCATGGTCAAATTGATTAAAAATGATAACATGCCAAGAACATGTGACATGAATTAAGGATACGTAACATTTAACTGATATCATAAATGCTATAGGGTCAAGATTGATTGATATGGTTGATCATAATAACATCGACGGACACTATCAATGTTATTAAAATGGTTTGATGATGTCATGATCTAACACTAAGGGACTCAAAAATGTCAATGATTGAATGAAAAGAATGATGGTTTGACCTAGAATTGAGAGCCATGACTGTACTAAGGTCAGATTGATAGGCTTCTGAGGCACTAAAAGCCACAAAAATGCCTAGGATTGGACAAACGATGATTGATTTGGTATGTCTGACATGTTTAGTGATGATTATGGCTGATTTTAGGTGATTCCATGTAGATTTGGTGTGATTTCATGTTGATTTGATATGATTTTTGAGTTGATGAAATGATTTTTTGGGTTCATCGGATATGATTCTGAAATGATATGAAAATGATGTGCAAGATGATATGAATGATAAAGAATATTGTTGAGATATAATCAAGTTGGCCAAAAGATCAAAATTAGTGAAATGAGAAAATGGGATGAGTTAGTATGAAAATGTGATGAAACCCTAGACACAAACCATTTTTGAGTGTCTATACAAAGATGTGATAAATTACCTGCAACACATGGAAGCTCCATCCCATCTAATAGACAATGAAAAGAGAACTATGAAATTGCATTCAATTAGATACATTGTTATTAATGAGAGTTTGCAGTGGAGGAATCTTGAAGGAGTACTTTTGAAATGCATTGATCACAAGGAATTAGAAAAGATACTCACTAACCTGCATTCAAGAGTATGTGGATATCACTACATGGAAAAGACCACTACCCACAAGGTAATGAGAGCTAGTTTTTGGTGGCCTAGTTTATTCAAAGATGCACAAAATTTGGTTAGAAAGTGTGATTCTTGCCAGAGATTTGCTAGAAAGCTAAAATTCTCTAGAAATACTCCCTTGAAACTAGTGGAAGTACAAGAACCTTTCCAATAATGGGGGATGGATTTCATAGGTGAAGTTTCAACTAAGTTGAGTATTGGTTATTCATGGATATTAGTGGTAATAGATTATTTTACAAAATGGGTAGAGGTTATTCCTACCAAAAATGCCACTAGTAAGGTGGTGAATAATTTTCTATTAAGTAACATCATAACTAGATTTGGGTGTCCTAAGAGAATTTTTACTAATAATGCCATGTGTTTTAGGTCAACAAAATTTATCAAGTTTTGTGACAAGTATGGTATTACCAGATCAACATCATCCCCTTATCATCCACAAGGAAATGGACAAGCTAAATCCACACAAAAAAAAAAAAATTGTTAAAGATTATCAAGAGAACTTTGGATAATAATAAAAAGATATGGGATTCCAAGCTTCATCTAGCAGTTTGGGCTAATAGAGTAACAGCTAAGAAAGTAATAGGTGTTTCACCCTTTAACTTAGTATATGGAATCCAAGCAAGGATGCCTCAAAATAAATTTTGGGCCTATAAAATTATATCTAGAGGCATGATGATGACATTGAAGACAATATCTAGGAAAAAATGGATGAATTGGCAAGTTTGAATGAAACCAGGAAAGAAGTGTAATGAAATAACTTGCACAATAGAAGAAATTATTTGAAATATTATATAAATACTTGATAATAGCTGAGAGTAATAAGCCACTTTGAGGGGGAAATCTTCAAATATCTCTAATTATAACACACTTCACAACATGATGATGAAATAAGACTTACAACCTCCTATATATACCTAATTATGCTTAGGTTGAATAGACACAAACCTTTATAACACCTAGGCTGACCTACCTACCTAAATTATAATATAATAATGATAACATGACTTAATTAAGGATTAAGATAGCCACAAGTTGACTATTCATAACCCTATATAAAATAATATTAAGGGCATAGCATGCCCCGTCTCTTGAAAGAAGCATTGTCCTCAATGCTAACCAAGAGTGGATTCTTTTAAATGAACTCCTAATCCTCTGATGTGGCCTCTTCAACTAGTAAATTCTTCCATTGGATGAGATACTAAGTTAGGGTTTTGTTCCTCATATTCTTCATGTGTGTTTGAAGAATGCACTCTAGTTCCAAAATTATTCTTCCTTCTTCATCAACTTCTAGTAGTACTGTTTGAGTAGGAATATTCTACCCAATTACCTTCTTCAAAAAAGAAACATGAAAAACTAGATGTATCTTTGTTGTTGGTGGCAACTCAAGCATGTAGGAAACACTACCAATCTTTTGCATGATTTTGTATGGTCCATAATATGTTGGAGACAACTTATTATTCTTTTTTTGTTGCTTCATTGAGATTTGTTTATAAGGCTTCAATCTCAAGAAGACCTAGTCCCCAACTTCAAAATTTCTTTCACTACAATGTTGGACCACTTTTTGTTTCATTCGATTTTGTGCCATAGCTAAATTCTCCTTAAGTCCTGAAAGCACCCGTTGTTGATAAAGAAAGTGATCCTCTACTACCTGAACTCTTGGTGACACCTTTAATGATGATGTGATGGAATGAGGATGATATCCATAAAGTGCCAAAAATGGAGATATTTTTGAGGAGATATGAAAAGAAGTATTGTACAACCATTCTGTGAGAGGTAGCCAATCTACCCATTGAGATTTTTTTTTTGAAGTGAAACAATGTAGATATCCTTCCAAACATTTATTAACCACCTTAATTTTCCCATCTCATTGTGGATGGTATGAAGAACTATGAGCCAATTGAGTACCCAGACATGAGAATAAAACTTTCCAAAAGTGACTAGTAAAGATAGGATCATGATCACTAACAATAACATTAGGTATACCATGTATCTTTTGGATATTCTCCAAGAAAACTTTTGTCACTATACTTGCTATAAAAGGCTGTGGTAATGTAATAAAATGTGCATATTTAGTGAGGCGATCAGCTACTACCATGATGACATTATGACCTTTAGATCTGGGGAGCCCTATGATGAAGTCCATGGATACCTCTTCCAAATGTTGGCTAGGAATAGAAAAAGGCTACAAGAGAACTAGTGTCTTAATTATTTCCCCCTTATTACTTTGACAAACCAAACATTTAGCCATAATTTTTTGAACATCACTTTTTAGCCCTTCCCAAAAAAAATCTTGCTTGACCCTATGATATGCCTTCAAAAATCCCAAATGACCATCAATTGGGGACTCATGTAATTCTTTGAGAATCTTGTGCTTAAGAGTGGAATTATTGCAGAGATACAAGCACTTTTTATACCAAAGAATATCCCCCTTTAAACAAAATTTATCTGAACTACTAGGGTCACTTTCTATTTTTTGGATAAGATTAATTGTTGCAACATCATTTTTCCACTCTTCTTTGGCTTCTACCACCCAATTTTCTTGTAATATTGAAAGGGCACACAATAAGACTTCATATTTCTCATCCTTCCTAGAAAGTACATCAGCCACAATATTTTCCTTCCCTTTCTTGTATACAATTTCAAAGTCATATCCCAACATCTTTGTGACCCATTTTTGTTGCTCTTCTAATGATAGTCTTTGTTCCAAAAAATATTTTAGGCTGTCATAATCTATCTTAACCTTAAAGTGTCAAGCCATTAAATAAGGCCTCCATTTTTTAATTGCATGAAGGATTGCTAACATTTACTTCTTGTAAATAGGTTTGAGTTGATTTTTACCTTTTAATTGATGACTCTCAAAAGAAATTGGTTGACCTTCTTGCATAAGAATTGTTCCTATCTCATTTCTAGAAGCATCACATTCCAAAATGAATTCCTTGGTGAAGTCTATAGTGGAAAGCACTAGAGTTATACACATAGCCTTCTTCAATTGCTCAAATGATACATTAGCATATTCATTCCAATGAAAATAATCCTTCTTCGATAGAATTGTAAGGGGTGCTACTATATGACCATAATTCTTCACAAATATTTTATAGTATCCTATCAATCCCAAGAAACCCCTCAATTTCTTAATAGTTTTTGGAATAGGCCATTCCATGATAGCCTTAATTTTCTTAGGGTCCACCTTTACTCCTTCATTTGAAACTATGTGTCACAAATACTCCACCTCCTTAAGACCAAAAGCACACTTGGATGGCTTAGCATAGAGTTGATGATCTTCGAGTAATTGTAATGCTTGATCTACATGTTGAAAAATGTTCTTCCCAAGTCTTGCTATAAATTAATATATCATCAAAAAAACACTAACACAAACTTTCTCAAGAACTTCATAAAAATGGAATTCATCAAACTTTGGAATGTAGATGGTGCATTGGTAAGATCAAATGGCATCACCAAAAAATCATAATAACCTTTATGAGTTCAAAATGCTATCTTACAAATATCTTCCTCCTTAATCCAAATTTGGTGATAACCCGATCTAAGATCTAACTTGGTAAAATACATAGCTCCATTTAATTCATCTAGAAGATCATCAATGATTGGAATAGGAAACTTATCTTGAATGGTGTACTTTTTGAGCACTCTATTGTAGGGCCCATTTTCCATTGCACCAAAAGCCATGACTGTTAGTGAACATGGAACACCACATAATTAACCACCTATGGGCAGGGGAGCGCGTCGCATCACCCAACAATCTCCCCCTCGATGCGCATACCAGGTGCTTATGCAGGTCGGGAAGGCACCGGGGAGATTTGAACCCATGACCAAGCCAAAACCAGGCTCTGATACCAATTGTGGGGCCCACTTGCCGTTGCACCAAAAGACATGACTGTTAGTAAACATGGAACACCACATAATTAACCACCTGTGGGCAGGGGAGCGCGTCACATCACCCAACATCTATATTCTGGACACATGCACCAAGTTTCATCCTTCTTATATACTAGCACAATAGGTAAGGAGTAAGCACTTTGGCTATGCCTGATAATTCCTACCTCTAGCATTTCCTCAACAATTTTTTTGATCTCACTTTTTTGTATGTGTGGGTACCTATAAGGCCTAATATTTGGTGGTTGACTCCCTAGAACTAGTTGTATGGCATGGTCATGATCCCTCTTAGGAGGAAGTCCTCTAGGCATATCTCCAAGAATCACTAAGTGATGATCAATTATTGCTTGTAAATCTGGATGAGTAAGAGCATTAGATTGAGAGACTTCTAATGAACATAATTGGGCCACAAATCCTTCTACACCTTTCTTAAGAAATTTTTGCATTTGATGAGAGCTTACCATCTATGAGGATTTTTCCTTCAATCCCCTTAGCTCCACTACCTTTCCTTGTGATTGAAATCACATGAATAGTTCTTGGAAGTTCATCTCAATTGTTCCCAATGTTGTAAGCCATTGTACTCCCAAAACAGTATCTGTTGCACCCATGGATATCGCATATATTGGGGTATCAAGTTGATAATCTCCCATGGATAATTTGATGTTATGACACTTCCCTAAACAACTAACTATGCCCCCATCTGCAATCAAAACCTGAAACTCTAGGGCTAGATATATAAACCAATTTAGAAGAGTTGCCAACTTTTTGTTGATGAGATTATGAGTACTACTTGAGTCGATCAACACTATTACTTTCTACTTATTTAAGAAACCCATTACCTTGAGAGCTTATGGTGCACTAAAATTTGAAAGTGCATGATAAGAAATGATTGGTTGAGAATCATGTGATTCATCACCTAACTCCCTATCCTCCTTTGATATGGGCTCATCCTATTTTTCCTCACCTGGACCTTCAATATGGAACAATTTATTTTCACTACATTTATGTCCTTGACTATATTTTCTATCACAATTGAAACATAACCCTTTTTCTCTTTTCTCCTCAATTTTTCAACCTAGTAAGTTGAGGAAGATAAGGTGTTGAATATCCTTTTTCTCTTGTTACATTAGCCCCCTACTTTCTAGAAATCAATAACTTCTCCTCTACCTTGCATGCTAATATAAAAGACTCATTCGCTAAACTAGGACAAAATATGTGTACCTCATGTTGAATGTGATCCTTGAGACCATCCAAGAATAAATCATTCCAATTCTCCTCTATAATTGTATCCACTCTTAAGGATAGATTTTGGAATTGTTGAATATAATCCTTAAGCAATCCTATTTGTTGAAGCTTAGCAAGTTGGCTAAAGAAGTTTTCTATCACACTATTACTATATTGTGCTTGGAGTTCTTCTGTAAAAATTGACCATGATATAGTGAGACCCTTTTTCCTCCTATGAATACAAAACCAACGATGCCAAATGAATTGATTTGGTTTTCTATATAAGGAAGCCATCATAACCTTTTATCCATATGGGATTTTTTGTATTTCAAAAATTCTCCTTTTGATTTATTTATGTTAGAGGATCCTTGCCATCAAATTTTTGCATATCCACCTTTGGAAAAAAATTCCTAGATCCCATAGGATTAATAAAATATGTGTCATTGTTAGTTGACTTGAAGGTTTCACCTTGATTGCTTGAGAGCTCCTTCCTTGTTTCATTCATATAGGCACTTAACATGCTCCATATAACTGATATATCTCCTCATAAGTCACACATATCCTTCTTAACCTCTTCCTTGAACTTACTAACTTCTTCATTGGGCTTACTATTCTCTGTTGCTTCCCAATCTTGATCAGAGGATTTCCTCGGTGTGGTAGAATTATTTTTTCCTCTTGTTGGAGGCCCTATCATGATGGAAGCCAATATTTTTGAAATAAATCACACAAATGAAATGTAAATTCTTTGATTTATTTATTTTTATTAGTAACTTACTTGGGCCAAGAAATCCTTACTTGGAAAAAAACCCCCAAAAAAAATTAGCAAATTTGTTGCCTTGAGAGAGAATTTTCCTAATTTGCAATAGCTTTCTTATTTGTTTTTCAATTTCTCCAAGATTTGAATTTAGGCTCCTCTACTATGTATTGAAAAACCAAGTACAAGTTATACTCCAATTCAATAGGATTTCCTGAAATTCTGTAGAAATGGTATTTCCTCAAATTTTCTCCAATTCCTCTAGATTTTGGAGTATAGATTCTTTAATATGTTCTTCAAAAACCCTTTAAAAATATTTGAAAAAATCACTAAAATCTAAAAGTTATGCTCTTCCCAAAATTGCCACAATGTTGAGAAAAAATATTGCTTCTATGGTACCAAGATCATGCTCTGATACCACTTGTAATGAAATAACATGCACAATAGAAGAAATAATATGAAATATTATATAAATACTTGATAATAGCTGAGATTAATAGGCCACTTTGAGGGGAAAACCTCCAAATATCTCCGATGAGAACACACTTCACAACATGATGATGAAATAAGACGCACAACCTCCTATATATACCTAATTATGCTTAGGTTGAATAGACACAACCTTCATAACACCTAGTCCGGTCTAGCTACCTAAATTATAATATAATAATGATAACATGACTTAATTAAGGATTAAGATAGCCACAAGTTGACTATTCATAACCCTATATACAACAATATTAAGGGCATAACAAGAAGCCTCTACTAGAAATATAAAATTACAATTGTAGTCAAAGCATTTGTATGACATTAAAGCAGTGGCAAGAAAATTTGAACTAGAAGATTTAGTCCTAATGTCAAATGAAAGAATGGAAGATAAAGGAAAGCATGGCAAGTTTGATCTCATTTGGCTTGGCCCATATTGGATTGATTCCAAATGGGGTGAAGATTCCTATATTTTGAAGGAATTATTAGGTGATACTCTTGAATTTCCAGTTCATGGACAATTCTTGAAGAAACACTTATGTTGAAGGTATTTTCTTTCCATGAATATAGTCTAGGTCTATATATTTTTTAAATCCTTGTATATATGTGTTTGTCTCTCTGTGTATAGTTTTTGTGTTCCTTGGTTTGTGTGTTGCTCTCTTAAAAGGTTGTTAGTTTTGTCAAGTTTGTGGTTTGCTTTTGCCAAAGATTCTAAGTGCTCATATGAATCTTTTTTTATTCATCATCCCTAGACAGATCCACTATTGGTCAAGTTTTCCACATGATAAAAATCTTCCCAAATTTTTGTTCTGAAAAATCTAGTTATCCTTTTTTGATTAGGGTTTGTATGTCTTTTGATCATTTACCCTAGAAGATCCTTAATTTCTATGCCCTAATATCATTTGTGGCCTAGGTTCTTCCAGAAACTATTTAATGTTGTTCACATTTTTGAATTGTGCAAGAAGATTTTAAATAAAACCCTAAAAATCCTTCAAAAATATTCTTATTATTTGACCTTCATGTAGTCTTTTGAAAAAAATTGTGAATCTCTCTTTTTCCCTAGTGTGTAACTTTTTTTTAACCCAAGGTCATGTTCTAGCTAGCCTGTGTGTTGTTTTTCCCTATTCAAATACTTTTGGGTGAGCTATTTTCCTAACCATTGGTCTCTTCTTAGATCTACGATTGTTGCTTTCTCACAAAATTAAGATGCCGAGGTTTTTAACTAAAGCAAGAAAGTGATGACATGACACCTATCCAATGGGGTCCAAAAAGATGCAAAGGTTCTTTGTTTTATGGCAGTCATGGATCTCCTAATAGATCTATGGATTTCACATATTCACAAAGTGAAGTTGCTCCTTAAATAAAAAATGCGAAGATGTGACATATTGACATGTGTCCTACTAGAGGCCACAAGGTATTATTTTGAAATGGTTGTTGCAGTGTGCCATTTGCCACATTCAAATTGGCTCTAAAGCCAAAATGTGTTATTTTTCTGATCATTGATCTAGGTCGTAATCAAGGGTTGTCATATAGTCACATGAAAAAGTTTCTCACAAAATAAAAAGTGTGAAAATATGATAGATTGATACCTATCCTTATGGGTCCCTAAAGATGGTAATAAGAAGAGTTTTTTTCCAATTGTTGATTGAAATATAGATCAAGGGTTCTCATATTTTTGTAGATTCAAGATGCAAGATGATTAAAAAGTTTGAAGATGTGATGTATTGACAGGTGTAAAGGTGGGCCCCTACAACACTCCAAATAAGCAAGAATAAAATGCATCTTTATAACCATAGATCTTTAGAAGATCAATGATTATCACATCTTCAAAAAAATAGAAATACACAAGCTTTAGAAAAAGTGAGATTGTGATATGCTGACATGTAGATATGGTAGGGCCATCCCATATTCTAAGTTGCAAAAGCAAGCTATCAACATAGAGCTCCAAGTGGTGTGCTTTGATTTTCTATGAATACAAAGTATGATAAAAGGTATTATTTTCTCACAGCCTTTAGATCATTAGGTGATTAACATCCATTGCATTCTCATATTTTTAAGTTGCTCAATGTTTATCCAAATTGAGAATGTGATCACTTGCCATGTGTCCATGTGGGCCACACAATACATACAACTACAAGAAAAGATCTTAATCATCCATATGATGAGGATCGGCAAATATTTCTTTCTCGCATTTTGAATATGTATGATGTTTAGCCAAAGAGAGAAAGTGATGTATTGACACATGTCTTAGTGGGCCTATATTTTAAAAAAAATACAATGACAACCAAGATCATTTGTGATCATTGATCAAATGAAGATCAACAATAATCACTTTCCCGCATCTTGAAGGCTCTCAAACTTTAACCAAAGTGAGAAAGAGACATGGTGACATGTGTCCAACTTTCCAAAAGGTAATGCATTCATGTTAAGTTTAAAACAACATTGTCTGATTGTGCCCAGATTAATGATTAGATTTCAAATTTTTGGCGCAACCCATAATCTAATTGTTAGAACATTAATGGTGTATCAATGTGGGTTTTTGTGAGGGAAATGTGAAAAAATTGAAATTCAATACATAATCAATTACCAAGAGAAAGAAATTTGAAGCGTAAAGAACCAGAGCTCAGAGTTTCATTTTCTTACACAATCAATTATTGCAAATAGTCAGTTTTCAATGAAGTAAGAAAATTTGTGGGTAAATTCTTAAAACTTTTAGCTACCTGAGATTTTTTCAATATCAATTATGATAAATTAATAAAATGTCTCCATGAATATTTTCTTAGGGAAATTGGAATACCAATAGAGAAATGTGCATGATGACTTTCTAGAGAAATTACCCCTTTCCACTAATGAAGCAGCTAAGGGAAAAGAATTAGTCCCCAAAAATCTTATATTTCTGGTTAATGAGGGTTTTTATGATAAAGAAAATTGGTTGAGGGATGCCCAAAAATCTGTTGGTGGTTTGGAATTGTTTTGAAAATGGTTTTATGAGAGGAAGCATGATACTCCTTTGAGAAATGTTTGGCAATTTGACATTGGAAAACTAATTGTTCCTAGCATCTTCTTTGATGATGATTTGTTGGCAATGATAGCAAGGAGGTATGATCCAGTGCTGAGGGTAGTGAAAAATCATGTGGGAGATAACCTCTTTAGGGTCACACCTGAGGTAATTAGGGAGGTCTTCATACTGAACCCTAACCATGCATTTCATGAAAAGATAGACCTTGATTATTTACAAGCTCAATATGATGTTCAAAGGGTATATTTGAGGAGAGGTCCACTACAAGAGCAATTTGTGCAAATAGGGCATTTTCCATTACTAATAGCCAATATGCCTGAGTCATTATTGAAGAAATATTTTAACCTAAGGGTACTGGCCCTCTATTTTTCCCTTTGAAAAATTTTTGGGATAGATGAACAAGATCATTTCCAAGGACCTTTGGTTTTTATTATCACCCAGAAAATACAATATGGCATAGCTCTATTTTATTTTATTTCCACATATCTTGTAGAAGAAATCCATAATAGATTGATTGGCATCAATAAGGCCAAAGTTGAGAAGCCCTTCTATTGGTATTTGATGTTAATGTACATGTGTCTGTACAAAGGAGTTTCTACTTTCTCTAAGGAGATGAAGCTAGAGTTGGAGAAGGACGGAGAAAAATTAACAGTCCAACTATGGAGTGTTAACATAACCTGGGAGGTCACTGATGCTAGTTTTTTAAGGTTTGATCAATACTTTTCCTCAAAGTTGAAGATTTTGCTGACAAGAGATAATCCCAAGATACCCCAGCCTTTATTGGAATTGATTAGACCTAAAGATCATGCCAAGGACTTAAAAGTGAGCCACAACTCCACTATCTTCAAAGTATATGGATTTAAAGGGAAGCCCCATGCCCTACCATATCAAGTGCCACTCAAAGTTGGTATTGTAAAATTCTGATGGAAGATAGGAGGACTAGAAGAAAAGGAGTTGGTGGGCAGATCTTGAGGAGGATGGAAGCATTTAGGTAAATTTTTGGAAAGATATCAAATGACCCAATCCCACACATGTTTCATTGATCCTGAAGGATTTTGTAACATGTTTAAGGATAGAACTAAGGTTGGGTCTTATGAACACTTTGTTTACTTTCCTAAGGATATAATTAGGAATGATTTTTCATTACAAGGATAGGAAGTAAGAAAAGAAAAATGGAAAGTATATATTACAATTATTGAGTTTATTAATGCACTAGATTAGAAGTATGACCCCTTGGCTGATATAAAACATTTAGGAGATAAAATTAATAAACTTATGAATAATTTTGTTGGGTTCATGCAAACCCTAAATGAGAAAAAGGAAATTTTGGTACAAGCCTACCCAGACTAGGCCATAGAAGTGAAGAAGAGGCTAGCAAGAAAAGCCATCATAAGCCTAGGTTGATATACATTGCAAAGGAAGGCAAGTTATATTGTGGAAAAAAGTGTAAATATACAGCCTATTCCTCTATATAAGAAACAACTTTTAGAGATTCCTCCTTCAACACCTACTACTAAAATGTAGAAGTTAGAACAAGGCTCTTCATCTAAAGTTGAGGATTACTCCACCTCACAAACCCTCATCCACTTTGATGATGAAGACTCCTTAAAGGAGCAACTGAAGCAAATGGGAGGCCAAAGTGTTGTTGTAATAAATATAGTAGAGGTGGAGGAAGGAGCACCTAAAGAAACCCCCTATGCCACTCCTATCTCTCAGAATAGAGCATTTCAGAGAGAAGTAGATTGACCATGTTGTAGATTAGCCATCAAAGAAATTTTTTGGATGATGAAAGTTTTTTTAAATCTAGCACATTAATTAATTTTTTATGGAGAAATGGCAATGCAATTTTTTAGGATAAGTGCAAGAAAATCAAAGTTGAGAAACCTTCTAGAAAGGACTCTGATATTGAAGAGGAGGTTAAAGATAACCTCATGGAAGAATTTAGTCAAATAACCCATGCATAGGGAAGGAAGTCATTGAAAGACTCAAGAATCTTGATACTACCAGAATGGGACATTGCTATTGCAATTATTTTTTATGTAGTAAGTAAAGAAAAGGAGACTAAATTCAAGATTGAAGAAGAATTAGTACAAGCCCATAAAGGGGTAAAATATTGTGATGACCATAAAGCTTTGGTTATGTGGTCTATCCAAAAGAGAGACAAAGCTAGAATCCAAGAGGTCTCAAATTCTAAGCACACAGGTAGCCTCATGGTTTATAGAGTAGATGAGGTGGATAGTGAGTAAGTAGCTCAAATGAATAAAGAGGTAGCATATTTTGGGGTAGTGGTGACTACAGAGGATAAAAATAAATTCATTGAAGTAAATGAAAAGTTTGAATAGAAATTGGAGTCCTATGATAAAAGAGGTAGGACAATCTACAAATTGGAGAATAAAATTGCAAGCATGGAAAAGCAATTTAGAAAAAGAAAGAGGGGTAGGCAATCTGTCTAGCTCAGAATTGCAATTTCTCATGTTCCATTACCACCTTTTGGTTATGGTCTTATTGTGGAGATTCTAAGCACACCCTAGTAGCCTAAGTTTTACACATCTAATGAGCTTGATGAAGAGAAAGCCAAAATTTAGTCATTACATGTTGAGTTGGGCATCCAACATGGGGATAGAATTAGAGGCACAATTTTGTATTTAGTGGATAGAGTAGGTTGGCCTCTATTTTACATAGATTTTTCAAGACTAGTGGAGATGTGGAAAGAGCTAAATAATGATGAAGCCACTTTAAGGCCAATTTTGAGTTAATGGATTAGCAGAGATGATACCATCACTCCTTTTTTTTGTTCTTCCATCAATGACTTTGATGACCAGATTGAAAAGACCTTTGATCAAGCTAGTGACCTTTTGATTTTTTATCAACAAAGGAATTTTTTGCAAAGGAGATTGAAGATTTTCTTTTCAAAATATCTCACCAAATACTTTTTTCTTTTCCCCCATGCACTCAAAGGCATAGATATAAAAAAGATAAAGAGGAATGGGATAATGAGTCGAAGGAATTGATGGTCACTAGATTGAATAAAGTAGTAAACAAGGAGAATTATATCTAGCTTGCTATAACCATAGAGGAAATTGTGTAGGCTCAAATATTTTTTGATTCTTTCAATCAAGATTTTATTGAATTAAAGAAATTGAGAAAAGATATTTTGAAGAGAGAAAAATTATTTGAGTTTTAACTAGCCAAATGACACACTTTTAAAAAAGAGGATAGAAGAATAATCCCGAGCAAAAAAATTGTTTCAAATGATAGATGAAGAAAAAGGTGTGGAAAAAGAAAATTCCACAGAAGAAGTACAGTTGGTTGATGAAATAGTTCAAACATATGATAGAGAGAAAGATAAACCAATTGCAATAGTGAATACAACCACCCAAACTAATGATTTGGTACATAACCAACTAGTCATAATACGTATCTAGATATTAGAGCCTAGCCTAATACATGAAGATTAAGTGGTCCCACAATCTAAAGAATAACAAACGAATCAAGATCAATCATTAGGTGCAGTGGATGTTTAAGAAGCTGCTACAACAGAACTAGCCCTACCACAATGTGACCAATGAAGAAGTCATTATGTTACCAAGGCAAATAATCACTAGTCTTGTTTCTTCTCATGTAATTTTTGATTGTGATAGTTTTTTCCTATTGGAATCTTTTTATTTTTAGGATAGTTGTCATTTTTTCCACTAAGCCTAAAGCGTGTTGCAACTCACACTCTATAAGTGAGTTTCCAAGGCTAGAGGAGGGTCCAATTTCCTTTTATTGCATTATTCTATGTGAATTCTAATTTGGTCCATGTATACTATAAATCTGTTCCAGAATTAAATACAAAAGTTATAGTTGTTGGTCTATGTTCGTTATATTCTAAGAATGGTGATTACTGAAATTGTATACAATTTCAAAGAGATGAATACAAATATAGAGAGTTGATTTCATCCCACATCTTATCTCTTTTATTATGTCTATTTTGTTCTTTGAGATAAGATAGAAAAGTTTTATAAAGTCTCATTTGTAGTTTATTTTGAATTATATTTCAATTTACTTTTTTTGATAATCTAATGGATTATGTAAATGCTTGATGTAAACTGAAAGAACACTATAGATTTAAGAAAATATATGACAAACATGAGATTCAAAGATAAATATAGATAAATCTTTGCACAAAGTATTAAGATAAGATCCAAAGTAGATGTGTGACCTTTTTTAGTTATAGCCCAAAGAATAAGGGACTTGTCATCCTTGAGAATTAATTTGATTGGAAAGATTTACACAATGTAGAAAAATTGTAATCAATAAGTCTTTAATATTTTTTATTCAAAGTGTGAAATGTCATCCTATACTTGATTCATGGTGTCTAGGGTTTGATAAATTAGCTACTTATCATTTCTTTGTGACCTTTTGAATTAGAAGAAAATAGGCAAATTAATCTATTATTTTTGGAATTCATGCTAAGAATATTGTCTTTAAATTGAATAGAACTGAATTCCTAAGGTAAACGCACCTAAATCTTGTAGAGTTCAAATTGGAGAAGAATTTAATGTCTTGTTATTTGGTCCTTTTATTTTGTTTTTAGAACACCTAGTATGGTTTCTAGCTAATTCCTAGTTTTTTTTTTATATCATAAAAGGTAGTTCAAATTTTGTCAAATTAGGAGCCAACAGGTCTCTGATCTGAGAACTATGTTTTCCATTGAGGATAATGGGATGAATTATGCCCACATTGTCCACATTAAAAAAAATCTCCATCAAAACTCCCCTACACTCTAAGTGTGATGGACTACTAAAAACTACCCCCACTAGCAAAAGAATGAGTACACTAAGCTAGCTAGTCATATTGATTGTGCATATCATGCTAAGAGTATTGAGAATCCATAGAGTGTGAACCACTACCACCACTCTATGTTGGAGGATAAGATCCTCCTTGTGTTTATTGTTGTTGATTTCCTCCTGAAGAAGGAGGCTTCCTATTACTACCCATACCCTAGTTTTGTGTGCTCATAGACCCAAATGGTGCATGTCCACTAGTAGGTGCACCCACAAAACCACCATGTCCTAAAATGACTTTCTTCTCTACAAGAATAGCCTAATGTACCACATTCTTGAGGTTTTAAGGTTGGAAAACCCTTACACCTCCAATGAAATGCTTATTTAGACCCCAAATAAAGTGTTGAACCATCAGTCGTGAACTTTCACTGGTCTCTACATAAGGCATGAGCTCATAGAATTTTCTCTCATACTCTCTCATGGTCATGGTATACTGTCTCAGATTATGAAATTCATATGACCTCTATTGGTGCCACTCCTCTAGTAGGAAGTGATCACAAAAAATTTCAAGGAATAACTCCCAAATAATAGTGTTCATAGTTACACCTAGTATCTTTTCTTTAATGTTCCACCATGTAGCCCCAAAGAGTTCTAGATGTGTGATGGCACACCTCGCTTTGACATTGGAGTCAAATTCTTGCATAGAAAAACATCTATTTAAGGCTATGTACCTTTTCTCTACCACAAATCTATTAGAAACAATAGTCCACCAATATAATAAATCAGTTATATGATAATTTAAAACATTTATCCTCTTAAACAATCTTGACCATTCAACCAAAGTAAACAACAACCATAAAGAGATGCACATAAACAATTACACTAGATATGTTAGCTAAGGGAACCCTTGATCAGAGTGAAAACCTTGATGGGAATGATGCCCAAAAAATGATGTACTAATATGAATATTCCTTGTTAGAGGATGGAGCTTGTTAGGAGTCTATTACAACATTTAGTACAAAGAGTCAATATTAGTTGACTTTGAATCCCTGTTAGGAAATTCCAACCCTATTAGGAGTTGTGGAAGGTAGCTGAACCCACTATCCAAATAGCTTCAGGATCAAATCAATGAACCCACTGTCCAATTGACCTTAGTACTATTCCTTTCAAAATAATAGATGTGTAGCAAGCTTTCACTTCTTCCTCTGTCCAGTATGTAAGAATCCTTCACCTTTAGATCATGCAATCAGATCTAGAACTCTAAACTTAGTAACAATAACCCTTAAGGTCACTTACACACATAGGTAGGTCACTCTTCTGTTGTATTTCTTTTCTACTCATTTATTTGCAAGTCTTATCTACTCTCTATATGTAGAATATGGAAAACATATTTCCTTTATACCATGCTCAATAATAAATCCTTGAGTCATCTTTTCACACATTAATTAAATGAAATACACATTTAATTAATGATGTCAACACACTGTTATACAGAAGCTTTCACACATGTGCACTCTTTGATGTCATCAATGGTCAGTATACTATCTCCAATTCATTGCACAACCCTTCACTACAATTGCAATGAACTATAGCAATCATACAATAGGAACTACTTTCCTAATACTTTGTTTCTATATGGTTCTCTGTAGATCAACCATATCTTTCATACATTGTCACATTAGGTTATGCACACTTTCCCTTGTAACAAATACATAATGTAGTATGCACTAGTAACTGTGCATCATCAAATAATTAATATAATATTCTCAATATAGAAATCAATATCTGCTACTTTGTCAGTCTTTTACAAACTTATTACTATGTTGTCATCAATGACAAATATAGTTATAAATACATCATATCAATGTTTTGTAATACTCCCCCATAGCGTCAACATTCATGCTAACAATCTCCCCCTTTGGCATTGATGGCAACATAGATGAAAAACATCTAAGTTCCAAAAATACAGTCATGTTCTACTTTCTTCTCAATTGAACTACATAGAATTTTTTTCATGTCATTTTCTCCCCATTTGACATCAATTTCAAAGATAATGCATAAATGGTTTAGTTTCTTGAACATACAATAATCTATTAGCACGACCACAAGTTGGTCTGTTGCTTTACAATTTTTTGTATATAAATCCATAAACAACTCAAGTTTCTAAAGACACTGTTGTATACCAATTACCAATTACCAAGAGTCCTTTTCTGACTTTGTTCATCACAAATACTCCCCCATTGAGGAAGCTTCAAAATTCAGTCCAGTCTGATAATGGTGCTATGTACCCTGGACTGATGCACTTGTGTATCTTCTATTTAGAAGTAGACAAGGGCATAACCCCAAGCATACCTCTTAGATACTCAAATGTGTCCTTTGGTAAGGCTTTTGTGAAAATTTTTACAATCTATACCTTAGTATTAATATATTCTAGCTTGATTTCTTTCTCTAAAACTTGTTCTCTCAGCACATGATACTTTACATAGATGTGCTTAGTCTTAGAATGAAAAACAAGATTCTTAGACATGCTTACTGTACTTGTGTTATCACAATAAATAATAACATGTTCTTTAAATGTAATTCCAATGTCCTTCATCATTTTCTTCATCCATATAACTTGATTATAGTTGTTTTCTGCTACAACATATTCTTCTTCTGCAGTACTTTGTGAAGGGCAATCTTATTTCTTGCTAAGGCAAGAAACTAGTATTCCACCAAGAAAGAATGCTCCTCCACTTATGTTTTTTCTATCATCCATATATCCAGCCCAATTAGCATCAATATAAATGCAAAGAGTAAAATCATTACTTTTTTCATACCAAATGCCATAATCAGATGTCCCTTTCAGATATCTAAATATCCTTTTTATAGCTATGTAGTGATATTCTTTAGGATCAGCCTAAAATCTTGCCACAATTCTAACTGCTTTAGCTAAATTTGGTCTACTATGAGTTAGATACTAAAATCCTCCAATCATAGATATGTACTTCTTTTGTTCTACATTAGGTGTCTCATCCTTGCTAGATAACTTGTTACCAGTTACCATAGGAGTTGCAATAGGTTTACAATTTTCTAGTCCAAATCTTTTTAGTAAATCTTTCAAATACTTGGTCTAATAAATAAAGATACCTTTTTTTCTTTGACAAATTTGCAATCCTAAGAAAAAATTAATTTCTCCTATCATGTTCATCTCAAATTCATTCTTCATATATTTTGAGAATTTCTTACTAGCTTCGTCATTTCCTCCAAAAATGATACCATCAACAAATACAATGATTATCAACAAACCATATTCTATTTCTTTCAAGTATAAGTTGTTATTTGTTGTTCCTTTAGCAATTCCAAGTTTTTCTAGGTATTTATCCAACATTGCATACCAAGTTCTAGGTGCTTGCTTTAATCCATACAAGGCTTTCTTTAATCTACAAACCACATCCTTCTCTTTTGTCAAAGGAAAACCTTCTAGTTGCTCAATGTAAACTTCTTCAAGTTCTCCATTCAAGAAAGTTGACTTAACATCCATCTAATATACCTTGGAATTTTTATTTGCTGCATATGCCAAGAATATTTTTACTACTTCCATTCTTGCTACAGGTGCATATGTTTCCTCATAGTCAATTCCTTCTTGTTGAGAGTAGCCTTTGCATACTAGTTGTGCTTTGTTTCTTATTACTTCTCCTTCTTCATTCATTTTTTTTTGAATACCCATTTTTTGTCAGTCACATTGTTGTCCTTGGGTCTATGAACTAATTCCCATGTGTCTTTTTTTATTATCTGTTGAATTTCTTCCTCCATTACTGTTATCCAATGATCATCCTTGATTGCTTCATCTACGCTTTTTGGTTCTACTTGAGATATTAGACATAGTTCTTCATTGATTATGCTTACTTTCATTACTCCTTTTTTTTTACTTCCTATTATTTGATTAGCATTATGATTTCTTATCACATTCTTATTTGGGGTAGGAGTTGTTGCTTCAACTCTTATTTCATGTGTTGTGCTCTATTCTTCTCTTACTTCTTCAATTTGTACATTATTATGCAAGTCATTGTAAGTCTTGAGAAATAATTCATTACATATGTTGGTCATCCCTAAATAATTATATTCATCAGAGTTATAATCCATCATCTTCTCTTTAGTGCTAAACTTTTCATCTATTCTCACATTTACGTACTCTACTATAGTTTTTGTTCTATAGTTGAAACATCTATAAGCTCTACTTTTTAATGAATAGCCAAGAAACATACCTTCATTGCTCCTTGGATCAAACTTACCAATATAATCATCTCTTTTGATGTAGCATTTGCTTCCAAATATTATGAAATAATTGACTAATGGTGAGTAACCAAACAATAACTCATAAGGTGTTTTCTCCATACCTTTTCTAATATGTACTCTATTTAGTGTGTACACTGCTTTATTGACTGCTTCTCTCCAAAAAGTCTTTGGTACATCATTCTTTAATAACATAGCTCTTGCTACTTCAACAATTGATCTATTTCTTCTTTTAGCAATCCCATTCTGCTCAGGTGAATGAGGTGAAGATAGCTGTCTCATGATTCCATGTTCTTCATAGTAGATATTGAAATCTTTAGAAATGAATTCTCCTCCTCTATCAGATCTTAAGCTCTTGATTTTAACTCCAAATTCATTCTCTACTTTGTTCTTGAATATCCTAAATTTCTCAAATGCCTCTAATTTTTCTTTAAGAAAAGCTACCCACATCATTCTAGTAAAATTATCAACAGAAATCATAAAATACCTCTCCATAGAATCCTCTTGTTCTTGTGAGACCACTCAAATCTATATGAACCAATTCTAGCTTTTGTGTAGTACCTGTTGGGACTAAAAATTGCATGGTCAATTTTGAGTCACATATTGTTAATCTTGAAGAATCATGCCCTAAAGTGCCTTTTTATGCATATGTAGTTGATTGTCGATTTGAGGCCTAGATGGTGTTTGAATGGCTTAAAACCTTTCATTTGACATATAAATCTGATCCACAATGTTATTTTGCCATCCCGAATCATTCTGTGAAGTCCCATTTTGAGCTAGTGTCAAAATTTGCAATTCTGCCCGTGTCAAATAGCAATCAGAAGCCCAGTTTGCATTTGAATATCTTTTACCCAGGAATGTGTCATGACTAACCACTTTGGGAGTGTTTAGTGTCCATAACACAGAACCTATTTTTCAATTTTCAAGTCATTTTGAATCTGTTTGACTAGGTTTCAAACCCCTCAAAGTTGGTCATTTACTGTTTTGTACATTTGTGTAGTTGTTCACAATTCTAGGAAGCCCTGTTTGACCAATCATATCTTTTACCTAGTTGACCCAAATGAAGAAATTCTTTTTGCAATATGTTCTAGGGGTCAGACACTTCATATGTTCCAATTTTGAGATCATGATGAATCCATTTGGTCAATTTTCTAACATGATTAAAAACCTAGTTTACATTGTTTTGTTATGACTAAGGTATCCATATTGATCTGTACCCCTGTTCGGCACGTTATAACTTTGATCTTGTGATTGGCGAGCCTAAATGGATTGTACCATTGTGTTGTGTCCTAAAAATTCTTGAAGTATACTAGTTCTTAAGTCGTGACAAATCCATTTGCATATTTTCATATGTCCATACATTTGCCAAAAATTACTTTTTGACACATTTCTCAGTTAAAATTTCCAAGTGCTATTTTCAGAAATTCGCCAAATGCGTCCTATGATTCCTCATGAGCCCAAACTATAGAATTGTATGCTCTTCATGGCAAAGAACTTATATCCTAGTTTTATGAACCCCAAGTGATGAATAACCCAATTTTATAATGCCGAACCTGAGCCCAGTTTATGTTTTTTAACATTGTTTGCCTGTAGGTTAATTGAAATATGGATGTTGTGCAATTAAAATAATTTGACTGGAAATTCCTCATGGGCTAAAAATTTTCCATATGATAGAGTGTGTAGGATTGAACACTTGTGCCAATTTTTGTGGCCTAACTATTTGATTGAGTCAGTTTTTAAGCCCACCTGGCAGGCCTCCAGACACAAATCTCACAGTTTGCAAAAGGAATTAATATGTTTTGAAAAACCATTAAAAAAATGATTTAGGATATACAAAGATTCATCAAATGCCCACTAATTGATTTGGCATTAATATCCGATAAAGAAAGGCTCGTGTCAAATGAAGATGGAAGCCACAGGTTGTCAAAGAAAGGGAGACTTCTTGTTTTAATTATTTTTAGAGGGCTGCCATGTGAACAAAAAGGGAGATTTCTAATTGTTTTAGAAGGCAGCCCACATTATAAAGGAAACGAGGCATCCATATTCACATGAGGAGGCAAGGTGTTGATTTGTGCAAGGTACCCACGTAGGAATGAAAAATGAGTTATTATCTGATTAAAGATGGAATCAGCAATGCATTGGCATGAAGGAAATCTCACCATACAAAGCAAAAGCTCATATAACAAGAAAAGGAGCTGGCATTTAAAATAGAGCTCCACACATGGAATTAGACAACTCACACAGCCAAGAGCAGCTCATGCCAAGCTTTTTAAAAGGGAGGCAGCCAGCATTGTGAAAGGAGTTTCCAATGCCAATTACCACAAACAAAACAAATCCATGGCATGCCAAGTTGGAGAGTAAGGAGACCACCGTCCATGTTGGTAAAGAGGAAGAAAGTTACAGCAAAAGCACAAAACAAAACAAGCTGCTACAATACATAGAGAATCAGCATAAAGCCAGCCACAATATCCCATATTGCTTGTGGAAGGGATTTCTTTAGTGTTTAAATACAAAGGCTTACACACAATAGAGTGTTTAAAAGACAAGAGGCTTTTTGAAACCCAAGTTTCCAATAGTAGACCCTAGCCCGTGGCCGGCCAGGTGGTAGTAGTTGATAAATTTTGACACAAAATCCAAAAACGTTGCTAGAAAATTCAAGTTGGCCGACAAATTCAAATTTGACCAAAAAAGTCCAAAAATTTGGCAGTCGCTACCTCGCTAGCCAAAAAATCTTGGAAATTCTGGCTAGCGACATAGCGAGGTCACCGAAAAATCTCCAAAATTCGACGAGAGTCAGAATGCAAGGTGGGTCTCACTTGGAGACAATAGCGAATCGGGTGGTGACAAGTGACAGTGACAAAGTGACTGGGTTATGATGTGGCGAGAAAATGTCAGGAGTGCACCAGATTGCGCCATATGGCAGATCTAACTGTTCTCGCTAACTCGCCAAGCGAAAGATGCATGAGATTTAGCATAGTGAGTTAGCGAGAAGACAACATGTGGAAGATGGTGCAAACTAGGTAGGCCAATCAACAAGTGACAGGTGGCACCAGTCAAACAAAGGTTGACCACGAATTTAAAGAGGCTAGGAAAAATAAAATGATTTTAAAATTTTTATTTTAAAATTATTTTCTCAAGAGACTGACATGTAGGATTTTTAAATTCAAAGGACAATTAAGCTAAAGTCTAAACTTTAGGTTAATTTAAATTTTTCAAATTTTAAATTTGAAAAGAGTCACAGACCTAAAGTTTCTAATAGAGGAGGACTTTTTCAAACTGTGATTCTAGGGGCTCCTGGTATGCAAAGTATGCCTTATCATATACCACCGAAATTGTGAGGAGACAAACTTTTTAATTCTGAGCTTATTTTTTGCACAGGATGTAGTGGGTTCAAGTTATTCAAGGTTTTCTCTTAGGTTCTTATCTTGCAACCAAATTCAAGTATCAGAATTTAGTTGTGGTTTTTAATATGCAAATAACTTGAATATTAGTAAAAGGCAGTAAAAAATGCAGTTAGGGTCAGGTTCACTCAGTAAAAACCCAATTTCACTAGCATTCTCATAAGGTGGATCAGCTATTTAGTAACTCAACAAAGGATTTCATCATTGAGCAAAGATATTTTACAAATCAGTTGTAGATAATGATGAAACAAAATTAGATTAGATGGGATGAATGAAGAAGAAGGTTATTCAATTGCAGTGGATTGAATTTCAAGTGGACACTTGTCATGTAAAGATCAGATCTAGGAATTCTTTCTCTTCTATATCTTTCTATCTTTCATTCTTTGTAGGGGTTCCAGTTTTTGGTTCCAGTCATGGTCACTAAGAAACCAGTAGGTTAGCAATTTTCTCTGGGTAATACCAGTAGGGTTCTAGTGTTTTACTGTGATACCACATTCTTCAGCAAATTTTCTCTCTTGTATGAACAACATTAGGAAGATATATACGGATAGTCTAGATCTGTTAGGTGTTTTTATGTTTTCATTTCATGCATATGACTGTATAATTTCAAGGAAATAATACAAAGAATAGCATATGATTGAGTTTCATCTTTAATCCTGTCTCCTTTATCAGATAATTTTCAATGTTTTATAGTCTTTGACATAGTGCTTAGGTTGTATTTGCATTCCCTTAAGGTTGTATGTTATTCATTGTTCCTTATGACCCAAGGGGTTGTGTAAATGCTTCAGAGAATCAATAGGGTTGCAAGTTTACTGATGAGGATGTCATGTAAGAATGGGATTAAATTTGAGCATAGATGTCTATTTACAAGTTAAATAGATAGATCAGATATCTGAATATATAAACAAGTACCACATATCCATATGTGTGTTTATGACTCATGGATTTGCCCAATGGATTAGGCACTAATCAGGTACAGGATCACTATGTCTTACTGCTATGTATCTGAGGTTTTTCTAAATTCAACATTATTAGTCAAATGATCTTTACAGCTTATGTTGAAGGACTTAATTGTTTTGCCCTCACTCAACTGTTGGAAATGATTGAATAAGAATGATGGAACTGAAAAAGAATGTTTTCAATCATTGTTTTGTCATTGATGTCAAACTTGCTACTTGTAGGAATGACAATTGTTTTAGTGATCCAAATACTATCAATTGGTTGATTGACAAGGAGGCAACAATCAATAAGATGTAACTAGAGTACCTAGAGAAAGGTTTAAGTTATGATGTTGTAATGAAGTACAAGGATCAGCTAAGCCATTGATGAAATAGTGTATTGTTGACATATTCTAAGACACATATAATAGACACATTAAAAAATATCAAAGATGGAAGGGTTTAGCTATGTTATTTGTGACAGCCTAACTAAGTTCATAAAAGAATGTCGAGCAAGCCTAGTTAGTGTCGAACAGATTCTTAGTTGATGTCGAGAAAAAAATAAGTGCTGAGTAAACATCAACTGCCGAGCAAGAAACAAGTGTCGAGTAACATAGAACAAGCTGAGTATCAGTAAACCAATAATGTTGAGTTTCTTCATTATTTTGAAATCGAAGATTTACTAGACCTGAGCCGACAAGGTTGTTACCTAGAAGTTTGTAAACCAGATAGAAGATAAGAGTGATGAGCTGGTGGCATAGAACGCCATGTAAAATAGTTTTTAGCGAATACAACTAGATGCTAGACAAGGTTTCTAGATGAAGAAGAAATATAAGGTAGATACATTGTATCCTGCCTAATCCATTGAAACCCTAAAATTGGAGAGGGAGAATTGAGCAGGAAAGATATTTCAGATTTCTATTTAAGAAGTCATAAGGTCATAAAGTAGAAGTGTGGTGGTAGTGAGAAAGTATGAAAGCATAAGCTACTGAAGAAAAGTGCTAAGGAGAAAGAGAGCAAAGAATACTCTGTTTCGCTGGATGACCATAGATATGATTGCATTGGTATGATAAGTAAAGAAGACTCAAGGGAACAAAGCTTGAGAGGAAGACAAGCTAACAGAACTGAAGTGATTAAAAGCCAAGCAAAGGATTGAGCTGAAGTGTGATCTGTAATCTGCAAGTTATGTTGTAAGTTGTATCACATCAAAGCCATTGTTGTTACTTTCTAGCAATTGTAACAATTAAGATAAATTCTATGGACTTAGGTTGGTTTAATAGCCATATTGTAAATCCTTTAATAGGGTGACATTCCAAGTGAATGTTAAAAAGTCCTTTAACCAGGCCTATTCTTAATAGTTTGGTGAAATCCTCTAACAAGGTTGCATTTAACAATGTTTTGTAGCCTTTAACAGGGCAGGCTTCTTACAGGGAAGACCATTATAAGTGGTTAAAATCAATTGCGCAATTATTTTGTGGGTATCATCCCCACCCCATTTTTACCTTCTTATTCCTGGAGGGTTTTTGGGTTATCAAATTTCTTAGTGTTATAGTGTGATGCATGTCTACTTTTCTTAGTTGTTTCAATATTTAAATTTCATGCATGGTAAGTTTAGTTATGCACCATTAAGGATTTGTAGAGAAAAAGAGAAAAAGTTTTATTATGGCATTTGGACCTTGAATAACTGATTCACCCCCCCTCTCAGTTATTCTAAAGAATTATAACAATTGGTATCAGAGCATTGGCTGCTGATTTAGTTTAAAAGGACCAGAAGCAGAAAAGATCAAAATGCCTAGGAGAGAAGCTCCCAAGCTCAACAAAGACAACTTTGTTGCTTAGAAAAGCTTGATGAATCTACATCTTGGATCCATAGGAGATTATGCCCAAAATTCAATTGATACTGAACATGTTGATCCAATTGGTGCCCCTACTGTAGAAGATTTAAAAAACAAATAGGAACACAATCAAACAATGTTGGAAATTGCTTCTGCACTCAACTATGCTGAATTTGACGATATCAAAAGATGTGACACTGCATTCAAGATGTGGAAAGCCCTGTCTGACATTTATGGAGGAGATCAAAATGTCCAAAGAGAAAAAAGAGAAAGTCTCAGAGGAAAGTTTGATGATATAAAAATGAAAGAAGGTGAGAATGGTGTTCAGTATGCAGCTAGAATAAAGGAAGTGGTAAGTGCAATAAGATGCTTGAATGGTCAATTAGATGATGATACTATTAATAGTAAGTTTTTAAGAACCTTGATCTCTATCTATGCTATTAGAGTATCAGCTATACAAGAGCTAAGATGTGTGCCAGGAAACAATCTAAGTTTTGAAGGCATAGTAGGAAGACTCACTGCATTTGAGTTATCTAACTTTGACAACTACAGACCTGAGAATGTTGAATCTGCTTTCAAAGCCAAGCTATCATTAAAAGATGCTGATAAGGTGAAATCAAAGAAAGAAAGAAGAAAGATGAAATATGTATCTAGTGACAGTAGCACTAATGAGGAAGATGTGGAACAATTGGAAGCACTACTAGCTAGAAGATTTCACAAAGGAAAAGAAAGTTTCAAAGGTAAGATGCCTATTATTTATTTTAATTGCAATGAAGTAGGACATATTGCTGCAAGGTGTACACAAAAAAAGGAATACAAGGAAGGAAATAAGTACAAAAATAGAAGAGAAGATGAAAAGAGAGATTACAAAGACAAAGGCAAGAAGTGTTATATTGCTGAAGAGGATTCTAATGATAATGATGATGAAGTTGTTTATGTGGCCATGAAGGACCAATCTGATGAAGAAGAGCCAACAAAACTAGTAACATGCATGAACAATAATGATAAATGGATCATAGACAGTGGATGCTCACATCACATGATAGGAGACAAAAGTAAGTTTGTTAACTTTACTCAGTATGATGGAAATTGTGTTAGATTTGGTAATGATGCTCCATGTCAAGTCAAAGGAAAAGGTTCCATTAAGCTTACAGAACAAATTTCATGTGATATTGCATACTATGTTGAAGGACTAAACTACAATTTGCTAAGTGTCTCACAGTTAGGCAATGTAGGTTGCAAAGTAGAATTTGGAAATAAAACTGCAAAAATCTATGATAGTGATGGTAGACTAATAGGAAAAGGAGATCAAACAAGAAGTAATCTATTTTATCTTGATCTGGAAAATACCTCTTATCTTGTTGCAAAATTTGATGATGTATGGTTATGGCATAGAAGGCTATGTCATGTCAACTTTGATAATCTAGTCAATATCAGTAAAATGAAGAAAGTCAGAGGTTTTCCCAAACTGAAGAAGCTTGACAATATCATGTGCAAACAATGTTAGCTAGGAAAGATGACCAAGTCAAGTTTCAAAAGTAAAAACTATACATCTAAAGAAGTACTTGAGTTAGTCCATACTGACTTATGTGGTCCAATGGAAGTACAAAGCTACAAAGGAGACAAATATATAATGTTGTTTGTTGATGATTGTTCTAGAATGATGACTGTTATGTTTTTAAAGCAAAAATTTGGTGTTTTTCAAATATTTAAGTGGTATGTGGGTAGAGTTGAAAAGGAAACAGAAAAAAATTTGAAATGCCTGAGATCGGACAGAGGTGTTGAATTTACATCAAATGAATTCGAGATATTCTACAATGACAAAGGAATCAACAGACAAACATCAGCTCCAAGAACTCCCGCACAAAATGGAATTCCTAACAGAAGAAATAGATCTGTGATTGACTGTGCCTGAACATTAATGATGGAAAATACTATTGCTCTAAAATATTGGAGAGAAGCTATAAGTGTGGTTGTTCATACACTGAACCGAGTACAAGTCAAGAAAGGTACAAATGCAACACCTTTTGAATTATGGTATGGTCACTCACCCAATGTAAAGCATTTCAAAGTATTTGGCTGCAAATGTTTTATCCTTAAAGATGCTAGAAATGGAAAATTTGATGCAAAAAGTGATGAAGGCATATTTCTTGATTACTCCACTAGAAGTAAAGCATACAAGTGTTTAAATACTAACACTGACAAAATTGTGGAAAGTGCAAATGTAAACTTTGATGAGCATGCAGATGTCCAAGTTGAAAAACCAAAGAAAATGGATGACTATAGAACCTTCGTGTATTCTTATGAAGGAATTCCCATTGACAAAGATACTATCAATCAAACTGGGATTTAACAACAAGTTTCAATTTTAGCTGACTCACAACCATTGAATGCTGAGTTGCGTTCAGAAGCTAAGTTGTAGAATGAAGAAAATGCTCATTCTAACTCTGAAGTTAGTACACATGACAGAGATGTAGAGCTACTTAACAATGAAGTGCATAGTGATCCTGAATCTGAAAGATCCAATATGGAAACAAGGACAGAACCAAGATTGTCCAAATATGTGAAGAGGCATCACCCTACTGAACAGATAATTGGTGACAAAGATGCAAGGCCAATGAAAAGGAATAGACTAAGAAATGAATCATGCCTACTAAGCAAAATTGAACCTAAGATAGTGTATGATGCATTACAAGATGGTGACTAGTATAAAGCTATGGAAGAAGAAATTGATCAAATAAAGAAGAACAAAACTTGGAGTTTAGTTCTAAAAAAAATGTGACTGGTACCAAATGGGTATTTAGAAACAAACTAGATGAGAATGGAGAAATTACCAAAAACAAAGCCAGACTAGTATGTAAAGGTTATGCTCAAGAAGAAGGATTAGACTATGGGGAAACATTTGCCCCTATTGCAAGAATGGAAGGAGTAAGAAATTTACTTGCATATGCTGCATATAAAGACTTTAAAGTATATTAGATGGATGTAAAGTCTACTTTTCTGAATGGTATATTGGAAGAGGAAGTCTACATTGAACAACCACATGGTTTTGTTGATGAAAATAACAAAGATATGGTTTGTAAACTACATAAAGCACTCTATGGTTTGAAACAAGCACCTAGAGCATGGTATGAGAGACTTCACAAGTATCTAGTGCAAATTGGATTTGAAAGAACTGATGACAATAACAACATGTACATCAAATCAGAAGAAGGTAAGGACATTATTGTATCTGAAATCTTTGTAGATGACATAGTGTTTGGAGGAAAGGAAGTGCTTTGCAAAATTTTTGCTGACAAAATGAAACATGAATTTGAAATGTCTATGTTTGGAGAAATCAAATTCTTTTTTGGTTTACAAGTACATCAGCTAAAACATGGTATATTTATGACTCAATCAAAGTACATCAAAGAGATACTTAAAAAATTTGGATTAAAAAACTCCAAACCAATCAGCACACAATGGCAACAGGACATAAGCTATCCAAAAATGATGTATCAACTGAAGTTAATCAAAAAATGTACAGATCCATGATTGGAAAACTACAATATGTTGTACATAGAAGACCAGACATAGCATTAGTAGTTGGAATAGTGGCTAGATTCTCTGCTAATCCCAAAGAGAACCATCTCAAAGCAGTAAAAAGAATAATGAGATATCTTAAAGGAACTGATGACTTTGGACTATATTATAAAAAGAATGAAAAGTTTGAGTTCAATGCATACACAGATGCAGATTGGGGAGGTAACATTGATGACAGAAAAAGCACAAGTGGAGGAGCACTATTTTTAGGAAAAATATTAGTTACTTGGACCAACAAGAAGCAAACATGCACATCTCAGTCTACTGTAGAATCAGACTATGTGGCAGCAGTAGTCAATTGCACAAACATTGTGTGGCTCACACATTTATTGAAAGGAATGAAAGAAGAGGTAACCAAACCTGTGATATTGTATTATGATAACACAAGTGCTATATACATATCCAAGAATCTAGTAATGCATGCAAAAACCAATCATATTGCAATCAAGTATCACTATGTCAGAGAACTGGTAGAAGACAAACAAGTGAAGATGGAATATATTCACACAAAGGAACAAATTGCAGATATCTTCACCAAACCATTGCCCAAGGATGCTTATGAATATCTAAGAGGCAAGTTAGGGGTAATGCCCCTAACTCAAGCAGTTTAAAGCAACAAAGACGCTGCCCTGCATCAACAAGAGTAGATCATTGAAATATCAGAAGAAGTGATGCAGAGGATGATAGCAGAAACAAGAAACTCCAAATCAGTCACAAGCATGGTGATAGAGGGAGAAAATATGAGATGCAAAGTCTATATTTCACATGTTAAAGATGCTACATCTTTGGCATTTATGTCAAAGAGGGAGATATGAAGAAACTGATCAAAATAAATAAAATAAGAGAGAGATACTCATAAGGGAGATATATATGAAAGAGGGAGACTTATGAGAAACTAAAAGGTAAAGATATATGATCAGTAGTAAAACTACAGAAAAAGAGGGAGAAACAAAAAGTGGCAGAAAAAAGTATGTAATTTTGATAAGTTGATCAAATGATTAGTTTGGTTGCCATCAATGCCAAAGAGGGAGATTGTTGGAGATGATTGAATAAGAATGATGGAACTGGTAAAGAATGTTTTCAATCATTGTTTTGTCATTGATGTCAAACTTTGTACTTGCAAGAATGACAATTGTTTTATGATCCAAATATTATCAATTGGTTGATTGACAAGGAGGCGGCAATCAATAAGATGTAACTAGAGTACCTAGAGAAAGGTTGAAGTTATGATGTTGTAATGAAGTACAAGGATCAGCTAAGCCATTGATGAAATAGTGTATTGTTGACATATTCTAAGACACATATAATAGACACATTAAAACATATCAAAGATGTAAGGGTTTAGCTATGTTATTTGTGACAGCCTAACTAAGTTCATAAAAGAATGCCAAGCAAGCCTAGTTAGTGCCGAACAGATTCTTAGTTGATGTCGAGCAAAAAATAAGTGTCGAGTAAACATCAAGTGCTGAGCAAAAAATAGGTGCCGAGTAAAGATATAGATGCCGAGCAAGAAATAAGTTCCAAGTAAAGATATAGATGCCGAGCAAGAAACAAGTGCCGAGTAACACAAAACAAGCCGAGTATCAGTGAACCAATAATGCGAAGTTGCTGCATTATTTTGAAATCGAAGATTCACTAGATCTGAGCTGACAAGGTTGTTACCTAGAAGTTTGTAAACCAAATATAAGATAAGAGTGATGACCTGGTGGCATAGAACACCATGTAAAACAGTTTTTAGCGAATACAATTGGATGCTAGACAAGGTTTCTAGATGAAGAAGAAATATAGGGTAGATACATTGTATCCTACCTAATCCATTGAAACACTAAAATTGGAGAGGGAGAATTGAGCGGGAAAGATATTTCAGATTTCTATTTAAGATGTCATAAGGTCACGAAGAAGAAGTGTGGTGGTAGTGAGAAAGTATGAAAGCATAAGCTACTGAAGAAAAGTGCTAAGGAGAAAGAGAGCAAAGAATACTATGTTTCACTGGATGACCACAGATATGATTGCATTGGTATGATGAGTAAAGAAGACTCAAGGGAACAAATCTTGAGAGGAAGACAAGCTAACAGAACTAAAGTGATTAAAATCCAAGCAAAGGATTGAACTAAAGTGTGATATGTAATCTACAAGTTATGTTGTAAGTTGTATCAGATCAAAGCCATTGTTGTTACTTTCTAGCAATTATAATAGTTAAGATAAATCCTATGGACTTAGGTTGGTTTAATATCCATATTGTAAATCCTTTAACAGGGTGACATTCCAAGTGAATGTTACAAAGTCCTTTAACCAGGCCCATTCCTAATAGTTTGGTGAAATCCTCTAACAAGATTGCATTTAACAATGTTCTGTAGCCTTTTACAGGGTAGGCTTCTTACAAGGCAGACCATCAAAAGTGGTTAAAATCAATTACACAGTTATTTTGTGGGTATCATCCCCACCCTAGTTTTACTTTCTTATTCCTAGAGGGTTTATGGGTTATCAAATTTCTTAGTGTTATGGTGTGATGCATGTCTACTTTTCTTAGTTGTTTCAATATTTAAATTGCATGCATGGTAAGTTTAGTTATGCACCATTAAGGATTTGTAGAGAAAAAGGGAAAAAGTTTTATTATGGCATTTGGACCTTGAATAACTGATTCACCCCCCCCCCCCCTCTCAGTTATTCTAAAGAATTATAACATCAACTTGTGAATATTCTAGATTTGCAATTTTCTATTGTAGATCTATGTCATTTCATGAGTTACTAGGAGATATAGGGGTTTTTATCTGCTTAATAGATTCAAGGATATGTTTTTACACTGGTACAGTATCAATTGAATCTTAGGTCCACCTGCCTAGGTTTAGCAAAGCCTAAAGTAGAAGAAGGGTCATGCCTTATAGTTGGCCTGTTGTCAGAAATGACATGTTGAAAATGGGACTTAGTTGCCCCTAGATATGTCAGTTTCTCAGTGGGATAATTGAAAACCCTCCAGCATTTTCAAACACCAACAGTACCAAACTTTTTTCTAGGAAATGAAACTTTCTTCTACTTAGCCAAGATACATTCCTTACAAATAATGTTAGTGGATTTAGTGATTTTAGGTAAATTTCTCTCAACAAGTGTATTAGTAGCTTTCACAATGTTATCAAAGTTTATGTGACAAAATCTTATGTTCCATAACCAACTATTAACTTTTTCTATTAAACATCTTATTTTAGTGGTGTTTAACTAAAATAAATTACCTTTGGTTCTTGTGCCAGTACAAGAAATTTTCCTTTCTTGTCCTTGATGATGCATGTGCCATTTCCAAACTGTAATTGGTAACTTTTGTCCATAAGTTGTCCAACACTTAACAAGTTATGTTTCAGTCCATCAACAAAATAAACATCATTAGTATTTATTTTACCATCAAGTGAGATAGATCCAATTCCTATAATGTGATAGGTTGCATTGTTCCCTACTCTGATAATTCCTCCATCATGGCTTTTAAATTTGACAAATTTGCTCATATCACCAATTATGTGATTTGAACAACCACTATTAATGATCCAGTATTTTCTTTCAACTTGTGAAATCAGCATGTTTTCTTCTCTGATCTCTCTATCAAGATCATCCTCCTTTATAGCTATGAATTCTAATTCATCTTCAATTTTGTTTTGATCAATTTTTTCTTCTTCTTCTTCTTCGTTACCATATAAAAAATTTCTAGGTCTTCTAGATTTGAATCTTCCCTTATACTTCCTTTCTCTTTTAGGACACTTAGATGCATAATGACCATATTCATTACATGTCCAACATTTAAAGATATTCTTACCATCTTTTTCTCTTTCCACAAGAAAAGCCACTTCTTCTTGGATCTTTTCCTTAATAGACTTGTTGTTGCTAGCAATGTCTCCTTTCACTTTTGTGTTCCTTGCTAGACCAAGTTTAATATTTAATGCACTAAATTTTTTCTCAAATTTTTCTAATTCTCCAAATTATTTTAAATCAAATTCTTTAGCTTCCAATCTACCAAGAAAAGTTTCTTTGGTGAAATTAGTAGTACAGGATATCATCACCTGAATCATCTGTGTTATTGCCTTGAAAGGTGGTGTCAGACTTTCCAAGATCTTCCATATTACTTCATCATCATATTTCTTTCCACTGAGAGATGTGATTCCTACAACAGTCTCAGATATTCTACCAATATAGCTTCTTATAGATTCATCTTCCATCATTCTAGCATCTTGGAATCAAAATATAGATTTTGTAATCTAACTCTTTTTGCATGTGTATCACCCTCATAATCAGCTTCTAAGGTTTTCCAAATTTCATGAGATGTTTTAAGTTATTTTACCTGGCTATACTCACTTTTAGGTAGAGCCGACAATATCGCTTATTTTACCCTTATGTTGCATATAAATACTTTTCTTTGTTCCTTGGTATAGCTTTCAAGATTATCTTCTTCCACAATGTTTTTACATGGCTTGGCTATAAGCCATTATCCTAGACCTATGCACAAAAGATGAGTCTTCATTTGATCCTTTCAGATGTCATAATTTGTGCCATCAAATCTTGGACTTTTCTTTGTGAACATGTTCACCATGGATCTCCCAAAGTTGTTAAACATTTTCTTCAAGGACCTGATGCTCTAATATCGATTGTTAGAAACAATAGTCCACCAATATAACTGAGAGGGGGGGTGAATCAATTATATGGTAATTTAAAACATTTATCCTCTTAAACAATCTTGACCATTCAACCAAAGTAAATAGAAACCATAAAGACATGCACATAAATAATTACACCAGATATGTTGACTAGGAAAACCCTTGATTAGAGGGATAACCCCGATGAGAATGATGCCCACAAAATGATGTGCTAATATGAATATTCCTTGTTAGAGGATGGACCCTATTATAGGGGTCTATTACAATATTTGGTACAAAAATTCCCTATTAGGAGACTTTGAATCCCTGTTAGGAGATTCCAACCCTGTTAGGAGTTGTGGAAGGTAGTTGAACCCACTGTCCAAATAGTTTCAAGATCATATCAATGAACCCACCATCCAATTGACCTCGGTACTATTCCTTTTAGAATAATATATTTGTACCAAGCTTTCAGTTCTTCCTCTATCCAGTAAATTAGACTCCTTCACCTTTAGATCATGTAATCATATCTAGAACTTTGAACTCAGTAACAATAACCCTTAAGGTCACTTACATGCATAGGTAGGTCACTCTACTTTTGTACTACTTTGCTACTTAGTAATTTTTTAGTCTTCTCTACTCTCTATATGTAGAATATGGAAAACATCTTTCCTTTATACCATGCTTAATAATAAATCCTTGAGTCATATTTCCACACATTAATAAAATGAAATACACATATAATTAATGTTGTCAGCTCACAGTTATACACAAACTTTCATACGTGCAACTTCTATACATACACACTCTCTAACATCATCAATGGTCAATATACTATCTCTAGTTCACTGTGCAACCGTTCACTACAACTATAGTGAACTATAGTAGTCATACAATAGGAACTGCTTTCCTAATACTCTATTTCCATATGATTCTCTGTAGATCAACCATATCTTCCATACATTGTCACATTAGGTTTAGTGCACTTTCCCTTGTAACAAATAAACAATGTATTATGTGTTGGTAACTACACATCATCAAATAAGTAATATAATATTCTTAATAGAGAAATCATAGTCTATTGCTTTGTCAGTCTTTTACAAACTTATTACTATGTTGTCATTAATGACAAACATAGTTATAAATACATCATATCAATGTTGGGAAATGCTCCCCCATAGCATCAAAATTCGTGCTAACAATATCTTGTACCAAATATGTTGAAAGGTTTGATCTTGGACCTTTGTAGGTCCCTCATCTAAGCGACCTTAGCCAACCTCTATCTATTACCAGAGAGGTCTCCCCGAGGACTCATGGATCTCTGTCTCTCCTCATTCCCAGCATGATGTGATTCCTCCTTATCAACACCCTTTGAGGAGGCAGGCACTCTAAGATTATCCTCATCATCTATCTCATGTTAGCCTCTTTTAAGTTAGCATGCTCTTCTCTATGGCTATCCTCCCTATTTTCTTCTTGAACAGGATTCTCTCTATGAATCAGAAGAGGACTATCATGTCCTCCTCTCCCATGACCTCTACCTCATCTTGCACTATGACCTCTAATAGCTTATCTAGTCTAAGACACCATCCTCCTACAACACCCATGAAAAAACAAAAAAAATGCTCACAAAGTCAACAAAGACATACCACCTTAAAGAATGGTCATAAGAAAATATGTTTGAAATCCAACTCAAGAGTTATTCAAGTTTTTCCCTTTTTTCTATGTTCAAGTAATCAAGTCTAAAGTTCAAAGTGTTCAAGTTGTAATAGATACATATAGATATTTTATTTTTGTTCAAGTTGACAAGTTGTCATCTAGTGGTGTTCCAATATACCCAGAGCTCCCAGTATAGAAACTTGGCCTTTGATACCAAATGTAATGCCCCACCAGGGAACCCAAAAGAAATTAACCTAAAGTTTTGCTAAGTTTTCCAAACATTTTTTTTTTGAAATATTAAAACAACAAGAGATAATATAGTGGAAGCAATCACTCACATAAGTACAAAAAATCCAAAAAAAGATTACATATCTTAAGGGTTCCATGATGTTGAATCACATACATAAGTTTTATTAATACTAAATTTGATACATAACGAATCCACATCATAGAATAACCATAAGTAGAAATCCAATTAAATAATATATAATTATATAAGATGCCACATGAAATAACCAGAATGCATAATCATCCGATGTGCAAGTCACAAGGTATGAAAATCTCAAAGAATATACATCATGAATAAATATAGCATCTTATAAGATCTTTAGATCATTGAGTAACATACAAAAAAATATAACTATCCAACAGAAAATACAAGGTCAAAATGAAAGGAACAACTACACAAGTACATCTAGCAATGGCATCCAACTATCAAATCTCAATGGTATAAGAATGACACAGGCAAGAGGATGAATAACTAGGGCCAAGAGCTCACCCAGCTATCCAAATTACCCTGCAAGAGTTAACACAACAGAAGAAAACACAAGTGGATAGCAACCAAAGGAGGAGAAGAGGAAAATACTTTATTGATTCATCAAAATATCTTCATACATGCCTAGTTGTAAGGCCTTCTCACTTATGGCCAATTACAAATACATTCACATTCCAAGATCCAACTGTAAATTTGCACTTTCAGTTCTGCTCTCTCTAATCTACTCTTTCAAAACTTTTACTTTCTAAAAACTTACTTAGCTCTAAGCCTAAACTCTCTATTTATACTTTCCAAAATGGCTTACAAAACATTCTAGAACATTACATAAGAGGAAGGTTGACCTAGCAACGGTCTGGAATCATCCCAAAAAGATCATAACATAAATTTTGTGAATGAAATAAATCTCGCAAGTCAACTCACAAAATCACATCCAACTACTAACACTCAGCATATACTGGGTAACTCGACACATGAAGAATCACTCAGCATCCACTGGGTAACTTGGCACATGAAGAATCACTCAACATCCACTGGGTAACTCGGCACATGAAGGAATGCTACAGTAACTCGGCACATGAAGGAATTGCTACAGTAACTCAGCACATGAAGGAAACAGGGTTATTAGGCGCATGAAGAAAATTGGGTTACTAGGCACATGAAGAAAACTGGATTGCTAGGCACATGAAGGAATTGTTAGGCACATGAAGAACTGCTAGGCACCTGAAGGACTGCTAGGCACATGAAGGATTTTCTAGGCACATAAAGGAATTTCTAGGCACATGAAGGAATGCTAGGCACATGAAGGATTTGATAGGCACATGAAGGAATTGCTAGGCACATGAAGAACTGCTAGGCACATGAAGGAATTGCTAGGTGAACAAAATGAGTAGGATAACAAGGCAACCCAGGATGCTCCTACATCAAACAACTAGGGTTGAAAGAAATAATTCTCCTAAATCATTGAGATGTCCCAACTTGAGCTGAATCCAACTCAAATTGAGAAATCCATGAAGCATCTTCAATAGGTTTGTTCTTCCACTTCACCAAATATTCATAGTAATCTTTTTCTCTTGTACTCTTGCCAACTCTCTGATCTAATATCTATTCAACTTCCTCAATTTGTTTCTTAGGATAATTATCTGGTATAACAACTTCGTCCTCTAATTCATGATACTTGCACAAATCAGCAATATTAAATATAGGAGATATATCCATGTCATCAGGTAACTCAACTTCATAAGCATTACCACTGTCAAACTTCTTCAGTATCTTACAAGGTCCAAATTTCTTCATCTTCAACTTACTATATGTTCCAACTGGGAATCTTCCTTTCTTTAGATGAACCATCACCTCACCACCAACTTGAAAATCATGGTGTCTTCTAGACTGATCAACATTCTCCTTATACTTCTGATTGCTTTGCTCCAACCTTAACTTCACTTCCTTATGCAAGGACTCCATAAAATTAACAAATTCTTCTCTTGTAGCACTTTTCTTTTCTTCACCAGCAACATCTCTTAAATCTAATATACCTCTAGGATGCATCCCAGTAATAATCTCAAAAGGTTTCTTCCCTGTACTCCTATTCATAGAATTATTATATGCAAATTCAGCTTGTGCCACTACCATCTCCCAATTACTTGGCTTATTCCCAACTAAACATCTCAAAAAATTACCCAAGCTTCTATTCACAACCTCTATCTATCCATCTATTTGTGGATGGAATGTAGAACTAAACTTCAATTTACTACCCATCTTCTTCCAAAAAGTCTTCCAGAAATAACCAACAAACTTACTGTCTCTATCTGAAATAATGCTTCTTGGTAATCCATGCAATCTCAAAATCTCTTTAAAGAAAAGTTTAGCAACATGCTCAGCATCTGATGTCTTCTTACATTGTATAAAATGAGCCATCTTAAAAAAAAAATTCACTACAAAAAATGTAGAATCATACCCCTTCACTATTTTAGGCAATCCAAGAACAAAATCCATACTGATATTAGTCCAAGGTTTCTCAAGAACAGTAATAGGTGTATACAAACCAATATTTTGACTCACTCCCTTTGCAACTTGACAAACTCCACAACTCTTTACAAATTTTTGAACATCCTTATACATTTGTGGCCAATAATACTTCTCTTTTAGGAAACTCAATGTCTTATTAATTCCAAAATGTCCAGCTAATCCACCACTATGCTTTTCCTTAATCAGATTCAACCTCATAGGACTTCTAGGAATACACAACTGAATACCTTTGAACAACATACTTTTTTGAATGAAATACTCATCATACTTATGTGATCTATCAAATTTGGTGCTCTGCACTCTCTCCATGCCTTAGAAAAATCAGGATCAGCATCATACAATTCTTTCATTTCACCAAAACCAAGAACTTCAACCTTCATTTCAGTCAAAAAGAATGTCTTCTACTCAATGCATTAGCAAATTTGTTAGTAACTCCACTCTTATGCTTGATCACAAATGTAAAAATCTACAAATACTCAACCCACTTCATATGTCTTTGATTCAATTTATGTTGACTACCCAAGTATTGTAAAGCTTTATGATCAGTATACAACACAAACTCCTTAGGCATCAAATAATGTCTCCACTTCTTCAATGCTTGAACAATGGCATAGAATTCTTGATCATACATAGAATATTTCCTTTTAGCATCATTCAACTTTTCACTAAAGAAAGAAACAGGCTTACCTTCTTGACTTAATATAGCTCCTATTGCATTACCACTTGCATCACATTCAACTTGAAATACTTTGTTGAAATTAGGTAAAGCTAATACAAGTAATTCAGCAACCTTTTGTTTCAAAGTCTCAAAACTCTTATCAGCTCCATGTGTCCACTTGAATTCTTTTTTATCTCCGCTCACTATTTCAGTCATAGCATTACAAACAACACTGAAATTCTTTATAAACTTTTTGTGAAAACTAGCCAAACCATGAAATGATCTTACCCCACCCACATTCTCAAGTGTAGGCCATTCTAAAATTTCTTTAACCTTCTCAGGATCCATCCTCAATCCATCAGCTGAAATCACAAATCCCAAATACACAATCTCCTCTTGCATAAAAGAACACTTTTTAAGATTAATCAGCAACTTTTCCTCTTTCACCCTCTGCAATACTTGCCTAATATGCTCAAGATGTTCTTCCTTAGTCTTGTTGAATATTAGAATATCATCCAAATAAGCAATCACAAATTTACCCAAGAATCTTTTTAGAAATTCATTCATCAACCTCATGAAAATACTAGGTGTATTAGTCAAACCAAAAGGCATAACCAACCATTCATACAAACCATCTTTTGTCTTGAAAGTAGTCTTCCATTCATCACTTCTCTAATTTTGATCTGATGATAGCCACTCTTCAAATCAATCTTGGTAAAATACTTTTCTCCACTCAAACAATCTATTATGTCATCCATCCTTGGCATAGGAAACTTATATTTCACTGTTATCTTGTTAATGGCTCTGGAATCAGTACACATTCTCTATTCTCCATTCTTTTTAGGTGCTAATACAACAGGTACAACACATGGACTCAAGCTTTCTATGATCAAACCTTTTTTTCACAATTCATGCACTTGTCTATTAAGTTCTTCATTCTCTGCATGTGTCAATCTATATGCTGCGTTGTTTGGAAAACTAGCTCCAGGAATCAGATCCATACAATGACTTATACTTCTTACTAGAGGTAAACCATCAGGAATATCATCAGCAATAATTTCTTTATACTCATTCAACAACTTTTCAATTTCTCCTGGCACTTGGTCAATACTACCATCTGTCACTCAATCACCACTGACTGGCACTTGGTTAACATTGTTTGTTGGCACTCAATCTCCATTGACAAAACTTGGTTTTCTTGGAATTATAGCAAAACAAACTTGATTCTTCTTCACTTCCTTTTCAAATTGTTTCCCATTAACCATACAATTTTTTATAGCAGTACAATTAACCTCATCTAGAACTTCAATCAAAGGCAACAACGTTTGTTTCTTCCCATTTACCCAAAGAGTATATTGATTTAATCTTCCATCATATATAGCATATCTATCATATTTCCAAGTTCTACCCAACAAAATATGACAACAATCCATGGGCATAATATCACACAAAACTTCATCAAAGTAATGTCCAATTTTGAACTTCACAAGGCATTGCTCACTTACCAATATCTTATGCTCATCTTTGATCCATGAAACATGATAAGGTTTGGGATGTTTTAGCCTCTGCAACTGCAACTTTGTAACTAGCTCTTCTAATGCCAGATTTATAGAACTTCCACTGTCAATGATCACTTTACACCATTTTTCAGCCATCTTACATCTAGTCTTGAAAAGACTTCTCCTTAAAATAGGTTCCTCATCACCTCCCTTATTACATAATGTTCTTCTCACCATCAAATTTTTTGTAGCCTCAGGTCCACTTAGTGAACCCTCATCATCTTCTTGAATCATAGCATTTATGTTACCTTGTCTACTTTTAGAGGATCTACATTGAAAAGATCTATGTCCCTCTTTACCACATCTAAAACAATTACCATGAAATACACCTCTAGAATAAGAATTACCTCTTCCTCGGTAAGAATTAGTGCCTCCTTGGTAAGAATTACCACTTTTCCATTTAGTCTTGCCTTTGTCATCATTCTTCCATTCAAATTTTCCTTTATCTTGCACAGAGCTATCAGATCTACCACTTTCTCCATAAGATCTACCTCTGCCTCTCTGGAATCTACCACCTCTACCTCTTTGTCTTTGTTCATGCTTCTTTGTCAAGATATCCTCAGCCTTCAAGGCATACTAGTATGCTTCTTCTACACTTTCTAACTTCATAGAACTTATTTCATCTTGTATTCCAGATCTCAATCCATTAATGTACTTTGAAATTTTCTCAACATCATCAGCCACATGTCTAGATCTGATGTCTAGTCTATAGAATTCTTCGATATATTCTTTTATCGTCATGTCCTTTTGTTTCAAATTTTGCATCTTTCTCAATAAGCTAACTTGGTAATCAGTAGGAAGGAATTTGTTCTTTACCTTGTTCACCATCTTTGGCCAAGTTCTGATCTTCTCCTTTCCTCTCCTTTGTCTATCAGTTTGCAAGTGCTCCCACCATAGTGATGCATGACCTTTCAACCTAATGACTGCAATCTTCACCTTTCTATTATCAAGAGTCTTTTCATACTCAAAGAACTTCTCCATATCAGATATCCAATCTAGCACAGCATTGGTATCCAATTTTCCATCATAAGGAACAACTTCTACAATAGGTTTTGAATTTTCTCTACACAATACTCTCAACAATATTTCCTCATCTTGATCTTCTTCAGGTTCTAGATTATGGTTTGGTGTTGTTGTTTCATCATCACTTACATCATCAAGATGTGCTCCTCTCCTCTGGGATGTCTCGATAGCATCTAATCTGGTTGCAATTTGTCTCAACTGATCCAATATAGCATTATCAACATTATTTCCTCTACCATGAACCATCTTTACAAATGAGGTTCCTGCAAGATCGTAACCCTCTACAAGTTATAGGTCAAATTCATAGATTTGCCACCCTACAACCAAATCCAAATCAGGGTTCTACATGATCCAATCTCCACAAGGATGAACCTCAAGCTTTGATACTAATTGATGTAGGCAAAAGGATGAATAACTAGGGCCAAAGGCTCACCTAGCTATCCAAACCACCCTGCAAGAGTTAACACAACAGAAGCAAACACAAGTGGACAACAACCAAAGGAGGATAAGAGGAAAATACTTTATTGATTCATCAAAATATCTTCATACATGCCCAACTGTAAGATCTTCTAGGTTACGGCCAATTATAAATACATTCACATTCCAAGATCCAACTGTAAATTCATACTTTCAGTTCTGCTCTCTCTAATCTACTCTCTCAAAACTTTTTCTTTCTAAAAACTTACTTAGTTCTAAGCCTAAACTCTCTATTTATACTTGCCAAAATGGCTTACAGAACATTCTAGAACATTCCATAAGAGGAAGGCCAACCCAACAATGGTTTGGACTCATCCCAAAAGATATTAACATAAATGTCGTAAATGAAATAAATCCCTCAAGTCAGCTCGCAAAATCACATCCAAATACTAACACTCAGCATACACTGGGTAACTCGGCACATGAAGAATCACTCAGCATCCACTGGGTAACTCGACACATGAAGGAATGCTATAGTAACTCAGCACATGGAGGAATTGTTACAGTAAATTGGCACATGAAGGAAATAGGGTTACTAGGCACATGAAGAAAATTGGGTTACTAGGTACATGAAGAAAATTGGGTTACTAGGTACATGAAGAAAATTGGGTTACTAGGCACATGAACAAAACTAGGTTACTAAGCACATGAAGAAAATTGGATTGCTAGGCACATGAAGGAATTGCTCGGCACGTGAAGAACTGCTAGGCACCTGAAGGATTACTAGGCATATGAAGGATTTGTTGGGTAACTCGGCACATGAAGAATCACTCGACATCCACTGGGTAACTCGGCACATGAAGAATCACTCGACATCCACTAGGTAACTCAGCACATGAAGAATCACTCGGCATCCACTGGGTAACTCGACACATGAAGGAAATAGGGTTACTAGGCACATGAAGAAAACTAGGTTACTAGGAACATGAAGAAAATTCGGTTACTAGGCACATGAAGAAAATTGGGTTACTAGGCACATGAAGAAAATTGGATTGCTAAGCACATGAAGGAATTGCTAGGCACATGAAGAACTGCTAGGCACCTAAAGGACTGCTAGGCACATGAAGGATTTGCTAGGCACATGAAGGAATTTCTAGGCACATGAAGGACTGCTAGGCACATGAAGGATTTGCTAGGCACATGATGGAATTTCTAGGCACATGAAGAACTACTAGGCACATGAAGGAATTTCTAGGTGAACAAAATGAGCAAGATAACAAGGCAACCTAGGATGCTCCTGCATCAAAGAAACACTATCACCTAACCTCATGGAACCTAAATGGCCCACTCCCATTGTGCTAAGCAGATAATCTCAAGTGCCATACAGGTATCAATCCAAAATTCATGACCAACATCTAGGTCAAAGAAAACCTAATAGCAATATATCTCAAAGGTACAAAAACATAAGTAACATCTAATCCTAGAGGAAACAAAGACACATAGGAAATCCACTATGTAAGTGGCCAAGTTTCATTGCGTGAGTAAACTCTAAGGTTACCTTGGAAGCCTCTTTGGACTCTGCCCCCCTAGTAAATCTATGTGGCACTAGTATCCTTTTTTATAGACAAGACATACTAATGAGGCAAGGTCACAACCAAGCATCCTCTCTACTCCCATCCTAGCCTGTACTAGCACTTGAGGCATGGGCAAAGTAAAATAATGAATCTTATTAATTAATTTTAAACCCATTTAATGAAATGTTATAACTTATTAATATTACTTACAATGGGTTAATTAGGAAGCCTCTTTAGGGTTTTGACCTCCATTGTAAGCCACTTCCTAATATACACATAGATAACCTACCCTAGGCTCATAAAAAGTATAACTCCTAAAATCACAATATTCATCTCATTCCTATACAAGAAACTAGAAAGAATCAAAATATAACTTATCAAAAATTCAAGGGTTACACCATGATAATCACAATATTCACCTCAATTCTATCCAGATAGTTGGAAAGCACCAAAAGATAATTGATTAATAACTCAAAAGTTACACCAAGAAAATCAAAATATTCACCTCAGTCCTATACAAGAAATTGGAAAGCACCAAAAGATAATTGATTGATAACTCAAAAGTTATTGTTAACCAAAAAATGTCCTCCCACAAGAAAACCAAATTCAAATAATAGGCTACTCAATGGTCACCTAGGGTTTTCATGAAACAATTTAACATTGGCTATATCCTTTGTCTTCATATTATGCCTTAGAATGTTTTAAGTTGTGACTGAGTGAACCACCCTTTGGCTCACACAATCGCAATTGGGTAAGAGCTAAGAAAAGTTTGAATGGCAAAGATGTGATTGCATTATGTTCACATTGTCATAGAGTTAGTTGGCTCAACCAAGGTTCAGGCCCCAGTGTGTTCACTTGGTCACAAGGTTAAATTGGCATACTGTGGTAACTTAGATCACAAAAATGCGATAAGGGAAAAATATTCAATGTTTCAAGGATACATTTTGCACCATTAGATATTTTTAGATCTATGGCTAGCATGTTATCACAACAAGTTAAGAGGAAGCTAAGGTTAGAATTATGATCAAGTGACTTCTTTATTTCGCTTGGTTGCAAGGTTGGGAGGTAAACCTTGGGTCACAGTGGTGATGATATGAATCCAATGAGGATCTCTGTATTCACAAGGTCATGGTGATTAATGAAATATTTCAAGGGAAATATGCAAAGTAGCAATAGTCAACTAGTCATGGTTTTGCAAGCGATACCTATTAATGAAGAAAGGTAGTGGTGAAGTTGTGATCATGAGTGATCAAAGTAGGAAGACTTCACAAAGTGGAACAATGGTAAAGGATGATTGGTCCATGTAGTAGGGTCTAATGGTTTTACTCTAATTGACTAATGACATGACTAATTTGGCAAGTTGATGATAGAGGAAGCAACTCTTTGATGATAGCTCCGATCTTTTTGATCTCCTAAAACCACTTTCATCATTCCCCAAGTCTGATAAATGCATAGGAACACTCCATCACATCTATTTGATCCATCTACTCAGTTAGAAGTTAATGGCCAGTATTCCTGACCTCTCAGAGCTTTTTTTGGTGTATAAGTGAATTTCCAACATCTAGTTTTATACCATGATTAGATATTTTCTAGATTTGCAATAATGGTTGGATGTAGTGGTTGTGAAGTGGTTCTCAATTAGAAATATCTAGTTATGCTTAAGCTATAAAAGCACATTTGGTAGTCCTTCTAAGGGCTGGAAGATTCATCTTTTTTTCCCTTGGCATGTTTTGCATGCACATTGTAAATTCCCTTTGTCTCTGAGCCATTGTAATTCTCTGTTGTATCTCTTTTAGCCATTAACAAACTGTGCAAGACTTCTTTGCCTCTGGTTATTGTTCTTGTCTATATTTTTCAATTCACATGATTGTATCTATTTTTTGGTATTTTAATGATATTGAGTAAATTTTCTTCCTATAAGATTTTTTTTTTTTATGATCTACATGTTGTTGTTAGATTAAGCAAGGTCCAAATCTGTATACTTTGAGGTTATAATTGGTTAACTATGCATATATGGGTAGAGGTATGATTGAACACCTTGTTTTGGTGCATCAACTCCTTAGAATAGATTAGATAATTTCTTTCATGTATTCCTTCTCCCTTTTCCTCTTTAAGTGTAGTTTAGGTGCATCCTGACAACAAAGGAAGCCAACCTTCTCTAGAGACTCAACATCATAGTTCAAGTGCCATAGCTTGGAGGTTGTTTCCATTTTTCATAAGGTTGTCTTTAGGTTAAAACTTTTGACAAGGGTGAAATATTTTGTGATAATATTTTTTGGCACATCTGGTGGGACCCTCATATTAAACATTCTAAGATCACTAGCTTCAAAGAAAGATTTCATGTTCATACTAAGGACATAGTACTACCTTTAGTATTAAAGCCTTCAAGAGGCTCATTTGTTCAAAGTACATGGTGACTCCAAGCTTCAATCACAATCTAGTTTCCAGGCCAAAGTTGTTGTGATTCATGCCCAAAACACACACAAGGGAATCTTCTAGAGGTAAGTTCCAATATCAGGAGCTTTCATTTTCTAATCCAAGAAGAAAGGTTAGGGTATCTCTATCGCTAGTTAGGAGTGCAACAGTAACACATACCCTTGTGAGATCCATCTCCACTCTTGTTGTTAGATCTTAGCCTAGAATACCATCTACTCATATCAATAAATCACTTGCTTACATGGCTAGATCTCATGATTTTTCCACCTTTAAGGTGGAATTCCACTCCTATTAGCCCAAAGACATGACATACCAGTATAAGCTCTTAAAAATATACCTAATTTTACAAGCAAAACCTCTATCTCGCCTTTAGAACACATCCAAGAGGTTGCAAATCCTAATAGCAATATCACATGTTGCAAATGTCTGTAACATACATAGAATATCTAAGGATGATGTTGTTGTTAGGCTTTTGGATTCATCCCTAAAATGAAAAGTGCTACAATGGTATAGAGGCTTGTCTCATAAGTCTATTGTTGATTGGGATGGGTTAGGAGTAGCCCTATGTTATCATTTTGAGGACAAAAGTGATCACCGATCACTTTTAGAATAGCTAAAAACTATCAAGAGGGCAACCCATGAATGAATAATTTCTTTTAGTTATAGATTTTAGAAGACATGGGATAGAATATCTACTATAGTAAAACCTTCTCCTAGCAATGCATTCTTGTATTACCTCAAAGCCTTCAACAGTGGAATTGCTACCACTCTACAATTTGTGGGATGGGACACTCTACCAAATTCTTATGAGGTTGCCATAAGAGCAAAAAATATCTTGATACAAGGAGGGAAGTTAACTCCAAGGCTCCCAATGTCTTTCTTCCTTGACATGCCCAATCATCAACCTATTGTAGCCCCTATTCATACTTCCTCTATAAGTTAGCCTCTTCTTGTGGTCTCAATGGCCTCCACATCCTCTAATGGATTTGATAGGATTGAGGCATTGTTGCAAAATGTGGATAGGAGGATGTAGGATCAAGAAAAGAAGATGGAGAACAACAGTATAGTAGTGAAAAAATGGGCAATGAGTCAATGACTATGAAGAGGAATCAAGCTCAAAATAATAAGCCTTCCCAACTCTAGTATCAAGGTCCTATACATAATAATAGACCTATCGACTCATAATAGACCTATCGACCACCCTCACAATCAGAATAGACCTATTGACCACCCCCAGACAACAAACACCAACCTAAATAGGGCTTTTGTCCCCAGAGCAATCTTTCCCAAGATCAAGATTTTTGCCCTTCTTGTAACTACTCCTATGGATATTGCATGTGTCAGAGGGAAGAATCTTACTTGGTATTAACTATACCAAAGTGAGTGGTTACCCAATGAAACAATGCTAATACACCTATTGATACTTTTTAGTAGGGTGGTTGTTCTTTCATGAACCATCTAGTGGAAGAGCATTGTAATGTAAACTAGGATTCATGTGCTTACAATACTAGGAGCAAGACAAGAGTTTTTCAAGATGTTACTCCTCCTCCAAATTAGGATTCAACATCAAGTGTAGTGCCTCATGTACAAATAGTTACCCAACAACATAGCGCTAATCAACTTGCTAATGCTCCTCAAAAACAAAGACCAAATGGTAGTAGAGGAGATGTGAATGACCCTTAGGTTGTTCCATCTCAACTTCCTACACATGAAACTCCCAAGTTTTCTACCAAAGAACCTAATGCATCATTCAATATGGTAGAGAAAATGAAGAGGATAAATGTGAATATTTCTATGTGGGATGTTGTTGCTACTATACCATCACAAAAGAAGCTACTATAGCAGGAATTGGAGAGCATTTAATCAAAGGATCAACCACCTGGCATGGAGAATGCCATGAGTTTGGTACAACCATCAAAAGAGGTAGAAACAAGTAAAAAGGTTAGACCTCCTCCATTTTATGTTTCTCATATTATAAGAGATAAGCTAGTCCACAACTACATGGTTAATTTAGGGGCTACTAGTTCAGTAATGCCCAAATTTGTTGTTGATATCTTAGAAGTGAAATATGAACCCATTGTTAAGGATGTATTATAGCTAGATGGTAGTACTATCAAAACTATAGGAATCCTTAAGAATGTTGAAATAGCTCTACATGCATGCCCTAGTTGTACTGTAATTCAAGATATATCAATTGTTGAGTTTAAACCACACTTTTCCATTTGTCTTTCAAGAGATTTCACCACCCAAATAGGTGGTTACATATCCTCTAACTAGTCATACATGTTTTTTAGAACAAGCTATGGAACCAAAGTTTTAATCAGAGTAGAACCATTAGCCCTCCATCATACAGAGCCCTGTGCTCCTAATCTCATCAATATGAACTACACCATCCTAGAGATAGATGAGAATGACACAACAAATGAGTCTATCACTTCTCTAATAGAGATACCTAATTTCCTCTAAGATGAGTGGGCTAATGCATATCAATTTGACCCTATATTAGAAACCTTGGAGATAGGCCTTGGTACTTATTGTATATCATAGAAGGATTCTCTTGTCCCTAACTTGATGAAGAATAGAGAAGACACAAGTGGGACATGGAGTGTGTACTTTGATGGATCAAGAAATAAAAATGGATCAAGGGTTTGTGTGATGGTGGTTTCTCCTACATTGGAAAGGTACTACTTCTCATTTAGGCTTCAATTCAATTATACTAATAATGTGGCTGCGTATGAGGCTTTAATTCAAGGTCTCTTGCTCAAAAAAGAGGAATTAAAATCTTAAGTGTATATGGAGATAGTGAGTTGGTGGTTAATTAGGTGAGAAATCAAAATATCACTAAGAAGGGTTTGCTCAAGTCTTATAAATAGAGTATGAGATTTGCTTCAAAATTTTAATGCATTTAATATTCAAAGCATCCCTAGGAAAGAGAATAGACATCCTGACAGACTTGAAATAGTGGGTGCATCTTATGATTTCCCAAAGAGCCTTGAAGATGAGAAGAGACAGAAGATTAAAGTGGTGATTAGACTTGCTGTCCCTAATAATAATATCAATTGGCAAGTCTTTGAATTTGATGTACAACTTATAAGTCTCTTGCAGAATGAAGTTGAGTTCTCAAATAGAAATCATTTGAGATTGCATGACAAATATGGTGATCAAGTCATCAACCTCAGCCCCAATAAGTTTCCTAAGGGTCTTATTACCTTAGAGAGTGTCTTCTATCTTGATGACCAAGCAAGGGATAGAAGCATGAACCTTGCTACAAAAAAAGATGATCATATGTCGGTTGCAATTGTTGGTGGAAGAACGCTAAACATGGGGAAGGTATGTTCTAAAACTAAGAAAGAAATATCTTTTCATCTATGTCAAGAATTTAATGATTTATTTTCTTGGACATATGATGATTTAAAGGGTTTTGACCCAAGTCTATTACAACATACCATAGATTTATTTGATAAAGCCAAACATGTTAGGAAAAAGAAGAGGCCAATGAATCCCACTATTGAGCCATTAATAAGAAAGGAGCTATCTAAATTGATTAAGTTCAATATCATTTTTTCTATTACGCATTCCTCTTGGGTGGAAAACCTTGTCCCTATTACGAAGAAGAGTGGAGAAATCAAACTATGTGTAGATTTTAGGGATCTTAGCCAAGCCTCCCTTAAAGACCATCATCCTCTCCCTTCCATGGAATAGATATTTTTTAAGGTTAGTGGTTCAGAGAGATTCTCTTTCTTAGATGGATTCTTAGGTTACAATTAGGTGTTAGTCAAAGAGACCAATAGATATAAGACTGGTTTCACCACCAAATGGGGCACCTATGCCTATAGTAAAATGCCTTTTGGACTAACAAATGTAGGTGTCACATTTCAAAAGGAAATTGAGATGGCCTTCAAGGACATGATTGAAAGGTTTGTGTTGGTATACCTTGATGATATCACAGTAAATTCAAAGAACATAGTAGATCATTTTGGTCATCCTAGGCAAGTATTTATGAGATGTAGAGTGTGATAGGCCAACAATTTGGAAAATAATATGAAATAATTAATGATTTATGATGGAATTCAACCAGTCTATATGTGTCAAGCCAAGAGCATAGGCTTTTGAAAGGTGTCAATGTAGTATGTCATCAAGGGATGATAGTTGTGAAATGAAGGATTATGAATGCAACTACTACATGCGAAATTGAATCTATGAAAAACTCAAGAAATCCCAACGACATGAATGATCACTTCCTGACATTATGAACATTAGAAATAAAGAAAACATTAAAATAATAAAAGCAGCAATACTAATAGGTATAATAGTTCATAAATTCAATTAATCTAAAAAACAATATAACACTATGCATATAACTATAGTAATCTACTAATGCAAATTTGATATAGCTTTAATGTTTTGTCTCTTGACAAAAATATGATAGAAAATTTAGAATGTGACTATAGTTTCTAATAATCTATATAATAATGAGAACATGATAAACTATTTTATCTAGTTATGATATTAATCTAACTATAGAACTATTTATATAGACTAACTATTTAATTGGAGAGAAACCTTATTCTATTAACAATCAAATAAACTAGACTTAAGCTACAACAATCATCAACATACAATCCACAATACTAATAACCTCACCAAACATTCCAAGAGCAGGCCCTTTCTCTTATCTAGAGGTGAGTGAAGAAACTATAATGTTCTATGTTGGGCTGATCAACAAAATTGTTATTTTATTCCTTAGATTTTACAAAGGGAGAACAATACATGTTAATATGCATTGAGCTACTTATATACATGTAGCTATAAAAATTATACAACTATTTAGATGATATAAACCATACAAATAATAGCTACTATGTAACAATATAACAAAAATCAATGTTATGCCAAGAATATGTAACATTTTGTTACCATCCCAGCAAGCAGCATTGTCTTCAACCAAAATGATTTACAAATAATATAGATTAGAAATAGTTTGGAGTATAGTGATTTCACATGAGACTTGGAAATGCATCTTAGCTATAATATCTCATCTCCTTAGTGGAAATAGCAATGTAGTTGTTTGAAGCATGGGCTTTTTAGCATCCAAACCATGTGTGTATCCTGTGCATATCCCACGTAGAGGTTGATGTTGATCCAAGTCTTATTTCCATCCATCATTTCCAAGCCATTGGTTTGAAAATGGTTTGGAAGACAATAAAAATCAAGTTTTTTCAAACAACAATCTAATTAATGTGGCTTAATATTTGGAGAGAACGTTTCCCATTATTATTCCACAGAGATGCAACAAGTATTGTAATTAATATAAGTTCATAATAGAAAAAATTATGCAGCTAGAAAATGCATCCTCCACCAGTCTTCAATATTCTCTCCACTTGTTAATGTAGGGTGGATGATATCTACAACAAATATATCTTTATACTAATAAAAAATAATAGGCAATACATTTCAAAGTGGATGGAACTTTGTATTGGTGAAATAGCTATAGGAAGATGCATAGTGAGTGACAGGAAGAACCATAATATATTATCAACATGTTAGATAAATAAAATTTCATCTATTTATTTACATATAATATCTAATAACTAGATTAAATATTACTCATAAATATTAGATCATATGCAACATATAAGGAGAAACTAGAATATAAAATGGGGATTGAAATGAGTGTGAAGGCTTATATGAAGGCTAAAATAATGTATAATTTGGAACATAAAATGCTCTCATCAGAGAGTATAGAGTATCATTGAATCCAAGCAAGTGTTTCTTTGTCACTAATTAAGGTAAATTATTAGGACATGTTATATCTAAGGATGGTCTGACCATTGATTCAGAAATAACAAAGGAAAAACTTTCTCTCTCCCTTCCTATTCATTAGAAAAGGTCTACAAAGTTTTCTTGGAAGAATAAATTTTGTGGGTAGATTTATTCCTAATTTAGCTACCATGATGAAACCTCTTACAGCTATGCTTAAAAAGAATATGGTCTTTTCTTGGACCCAGGAAGGGAAAGAAAGTTTTGAAGAGATCAAAGTAGCCATAGCCTCAGCCCCTACTCTCATTAATCCAAATTTTGATAAGGACTTCATTCTTTACACCTTAGGAGGTGTCAAGTATTTTTGTTTTTTTGACTCAATTGAATGATAAGAATGAAGAACAACCTATTGCTTTCTTTAGTGAAGGACTAAAGGAGTATGAAGACAAATATAGCTGTGCTGAGAAGCAAGCCCTTGCAGTCATAAGATTTTTGAAGAAATTCAAAAATCTTCTATCCCACAATAAGATTCACTTAATGGTCTCTCATGCAAGTGTTAAAAATTTCTTGTTGAGAAAAGATATTAGTGAGAAAAGAGAAGGTCAGATCACTAAGGTGATGGAGTATGATGTGGACATCCATATCACTAGGTTGGTAAGAGGGAAAGGATTGTGCAAGAAAATGATTTCATCTCATGAATCAGATGAAGAAGTTGTCTTATGTTGATAGAACAGTAGAAGGTGAGAGATGACAATCCAAGGAGTTGGATAGATGACATGATGACCTTCTTATCAGGAAATGGATATCCTCAAGGATTGGATAGGGCAAAAAGAAGACAATTTAGATTGTTGTCCATTCGTCATGCCATAATTGATGGTATTCTATTTAGGAAGGACTTTAATGGAGCTTTGTTAAGGTGTATTAGTGTAGATCAAGCAGAGAGAATGATTAAGGAGCTTCATGATGGTCCTAATGATGGCCAATTTTCAGCAAGAACAACTACTATGAAGATAATGAGGGCAAGATATTACTAGCCATCCTTATTCGATGATTGTCATAGGTATGTTAGAAAATGTAAAAAATGTGCTTTCTTTTTAGGTAAGAAAAGGTTTTCAACTCTTCCACTTCATCCTATTCAAGTGAATCAGCCTTTTGCCCAATGGGGATTACATTTCATTGGTTCTATTAATCTTCCTTCTAGCTCTATTCATAAATGGATTCTAGCTACTATAGATTACTTTACCAGGTGGATAGAATAAATTGTATTAAAAGATGCTACTAAGAATTTAGTTGTTGAATTCTTAGATGGACTTGTTACAAGGTTTGGTGCCCCTTCCACCATAATTTCAAATAATGCAAAATCATTTGTAGGAGCTCACATTTCTGCATAGGAAATTGATTGTGGCATATACTTGAGCAGTTCTTCCAATTACTATCCCCAAGGTAATGGATTGGCTGAGTCATCCAACAAGAATCTAATTAAGATAATGAAAAGAACTATTGAAGATAATCAAATGAGTTGGCATAAAAAATTGAGAACTTCCCTTGGGCTGACATAATAATACCTAAAAGGGCTATTGGAAACTCTCCTTTCATGTTGGCTTATGGTAGGGAAGCAAGGCTTCCTATTTCATTAGAGTTTCTATCCCTAGAATTTTCCCATCAGTTGGAACTAATTAAAAATGATGCTATGACAATGAGAATAGAAGAATTGATGGAGTTGGAGGAGAAGAGACATCAAGCAATATAGACCTTGGAAACACATCAGTAACAAGTCAAGAAAAGCTTTGATAGGAAGGCTAAGTTCATAACTTTCAGAGAGGGTGATATTGTGCTGAAGTGGGATGCACAGAGAGAAAAGGAAGGGAGACATTCAAAATCTAATTCCCTATCAAGTGGCCCCTATGTTCATATCAGTTGCAGGAAAGCTAATGCTTTCCATTTAAGAAAACCTAATGGTGAAATCTTGCCTATTCTAGTCAATGGCATATATTGCAAGCCATGTTTCTGATAGAGATGAATGTTTCATGTACATAGTTAGAATAGTTTTCTTTCTCTTTGTTCTTGTTTTCTAAAAAGTGTCGAGCACATGTTTTTTTGTAGAGAGTTTTGTTCTAGTTTTGTAGAGTTGTAGAGGTAGAAGGGCATGTTTTATGGCTCAAAATGTAGAAAAGGTGATGAAATGGATAAGTTTTTTAGAGTTCAAAGAATCTATAGCCCAATGGATCTTCGACTATTGTTGGTCTTATGCCAAGCAGGCTTGCATCCCCTCTAAGTCACCAAAAATGTTAACCAAAAAATGCCCTCTTGCCAAAAAACCTAATTCAAATAATAGGCATCTCAATGGTCACCTAGGATTTTCATGAAATAATTTCACATTGGTTATATCCTTTTTCTTCATGTTATGCCTTAGAATTTTTTAAGTTGTGACTATACAAATCACCCTTTGGTTCTCATAGTTGTTGTAGGGTAAGAGGGCTCACCAGAGTTCAACTGGTGAAGGCGCGATTGTATTGTGTTCAAATTGTCACAAAGTTAGTTGTCTCAACCAAGGTTTAGGCCCTGACGACATGATTGTACTATGTTCTCTTGGTTGTAAGGTTAAATTAACATACTATGGTTTAGATTGTGATAGTGCAATAAAGGAAAAATCTTCAATATTTCAAGGATGAATTTCACATCGTTAGATCTTTTTAGATCTATGGTGAGAATGCTATCACAATAGGTTAAGGGGAAGCTAAGGTTAGAATTATGATTAGGAAAATTCTTTATTTCACTTGGTTTCAAGGTTGGGAAGTAAACCTCAGGTCACATTAGTGACAGTACAAATGCGGTCAGGATCTCATTCTTCACAAGTTTATGGTGATTAATGAAAGATGTCAAGGGTAGGTTGCAAAGTAGCAACAGTCAGTTTGTTGTAGTTTTGCAAATGATACCTATTAATGAAGAATGGTAGTGGTGAAGTTGTGATCACAAGCAGTCAAAGAAGGAAGACTTCGTAGAGTGGCAGAATGGTAAAGGATGATTGGTCCACATAGTAGGGCCTGATGTTTTAAATCTAGTTGACTGATGACATGGCTGATTTGGCAAGTTGATGATAGAGGAAACAACTCTTTGATGATAGATCTGATCTTTTCAGTCTCCTACAACCAATTTCATTGTTCCCCAAGTCTAATAAATGTAGAGGAACACTCCATCACTACCAGTTGATCTATCTACTCAGTTATAAGTTAGTGACCATTTTTCCTGACCTCTCAAAGCTTTGCTTGGTGTACAAGTGAATTTGCAACATCCAATTTTCTACCATGATTAGATATTTTCTAGATTTTCAATAATGATTGGATGTAGTGGTTGTGAAGTGGTGCTCAGTCAAAAATATCTGGTTATGCTTAAGTTATAAAAGTATATTTGGTAGCCCTTCTAAGGGCTAGTAGATTCTTCTCTATTTTCCTTGGCATGTTTTGCATGCGCATTGTAAATTCCATTTGCCTCTAAGCCATTGTAATTCTTTGTTGTATCTATTTTAGCCATTAACATACCGTGCAAGACTTCTTTGCCTCTAGTTAATCTTCTTGTCTATATTCTATAGTTCACATGATTGCATCTATTTTTTGTCATTTGAATGATATTGAGTGAAGTTACTTCCTATAGCATTCTTTTGTTGTCTAATCTACATGTGTTTGTTAGATTAAACAAGGTCTAAATTTGTATTCTTTGAGGTTATAACTAGTTACTATGCATATATGGGCAGAGGTAGAATTGAACACCCTATTTTGGTGCATCACCTCCTTCGAATAGATTAGATGGTTGTTTTCATGCATTTCTTCTCCATTTTTCTCTTTAATTGTAGTTTAGGTGCATCCTAATAGCAAAGGAAACCAATCTTCTCCAAAGACTCAACCTCATAGTTCAAGTCCCATAGCTTGGAGGTTGTTTCTGTGCTTCACAAAGTTGTCCTTAGGTAAAAACTTTGGACAAGGGTGCAAATTTTTTCAACAACAGTTACACCAAGAAAATCACACCATTCACCTCAGTCCTATACAAGAAACTGAAAAGCACTAGAAAATAACTAATTAAAACTCATCATTGAATTACATGAATACATCACAATAGTTGGGAATAAAAGATTGTGACCAAATAATAACCATAACATCATCATACAAAAAAATCTCCCAAGCCTCTAGTAAACATCCTAAATTGGTCAAAACCAGGTTTAACCCAAGTCCAAACGCGAGATAAAACATACTTCTATTCAAGTATAATTTTATAGTTCAATTGATTTGTCAATATAATATCATAAAAATTGATTCACAATAAGGTTTTCAAGTCTTCATTTTCAAAAGTAATCATATTTGATGAAGGTTTAAAATGTTGGATTAATCAACAACAAGTCTCAAGTTTGAACCCTAAATTAACTATATTTTTCAAATGAATACATGTTTAACATTAGTCAAATGATAACCTTTATGGAAATAATATCTTCATCTAAACTATACTCATAAAAATACACTTACTAATATTTTACAAATTCCCCTTCTATAGATAAATGATTATTTGTTAAATCAATATTAACTATTGGCCTCCTCCCACCCTGCATGGAAGCAATAATTCCAAGGATGAGTTGGGCGCTACCATTTTTTTACAATCAAATATAACTATAAATCAATTTCCAAAATATTCCAATTTTAATAAAACTAAACTAATCTTTAAATTTAACTATTTTAATATATATATATAAATATAACTCTTTTAAAATAAAATAAAAACTAAATTAAATAACATATTAATATTAATATATATAAATTTATATAATTAAATTTATTTTTTAAACTAATCTTAAAAAAATTAATAATATTAAAATAATAATAATATATTTAAAAAAATAACCTTAACTTATTTTCACGTGGTTTGCAATAAGAAGTCACAGGTTGCCTTTAGCAGTCGCGAATTGCTTAGGTAGTTGTGGTCAGGGATAACTTCAAGAAACCCCTCCTAAAAAAAATGCCTAACATGCTGGCGAATCCAACATTTAATGGGTGGGAAAAATTTAATGTTGATGGCAATTTTTTGTTCCATGTAGGGAAATAAAATATTATATGTTGGCAATCTGTTTCTTTCCCAAAAAAAAAATCATTTAAAATGTGGTGAATTGATTTTTTTCTTACTAATAGATAAATAAAAGATGGCTTTTTTTCCTTGCCAAAAATGAGATTGTAGTGTTAGAGGCAAATTACTTGTTTTCTAGGAAAATGAATAATAATGACCTCGGCTAATCCTTACTGGTAAACTGAGAAATTGTTAAATTTGAAAGCAAATTTGCATGTGTATTGGCTAGTAACTGTATTGACTACTGACTAGTCACTTCCACTTGTGTACTATCTTAGGTCTATTATTAATAACATCATTACATTAGTGTCACCATTACCAAGTTGGTTACCACCACTTTCATATCATTAATACAATAGTTTTATTTACTGTTGATTAATTAGAGATCAATGACAGAAGATGCATTTTGGTGCTAGTTGCTTGAAAAGACCTAGAGTCACATGAAATTCTCTAAAATGGAGACACATGGAAAGTTTTGCATGGAAACCATAAACTAGAATGTAGTGAACATCACATCAAGATTAAAATCATAAATGTGGTACTAATAGTTACAATTATTACATTCCATTTATAGCCACCTTGGTAGGCACTCTGACTATCCAACATTAATGTGAGTACATTTTGCACACTTGAAAATTAATAGGAATACAAAAAAAGAAGATATGAAAGATCATGAATATTGAACAATTTAATGCAACTGCCATTAAATAGCCTCTTCAATTCCTCTTTCATTGTCATCTCTCAAATTCTAAAATCTCAATTCAATTTGCAGAGTTTCTTAGTTTGTAGAGTTTCTTAGAATCTTAGGGTTGTAATTGTCATGGATATGAAAATTTGCTTGAAATGCACCACAATAGGTTTGTAAAAGCCCTTTTTGGGCACGATACTTGAGGATGTCCTATTCATAGTTTTCAAGAAAGATGTCCAAGGTCCTTTTATCCGCCATGCTTTGTTCATTATCCTCGGCCATGAATTCTTAAGAAAAGAAAAGAGGTATAGTGTGTCCACAAATATTACCTCCTACTTTCTCATGTCTCTTCTTGACCTTGGAGGCAATCAAGTAGACATTCTAATGCTTCTGCATAACCTTTTCAAGGAAACATTTTTAGAAGATGACACCAAAATTCTTGTATTGGTCAAGCAGGTACTTGGGCCAATCATTGGCATCCCTTTTGTATACATAGTAGACTAGTGTTGGAAGCAAGGCATAGGGAGCATTGTACAGAAGCATCCCTTCTTGCTCGGTATGAATGAATGACAATTAACTCTCCATCAAAAGTGGGTAGAGCTCAAGAGGGATTTTATATGGAAGTGGTCATTTTTGGATGATGTCAGTGAGATCGACTTCACATTTATGCATGAGTTCAATGACATTATCATCTCCAAGGGATTCCTAGCGGAGGGGCTTGAAGACCTTTTTGATTGAAGGCTTCAAGCCCTCAGCCTGCTAATGCTCCCTATTCTTTGGTTCCCTATTCCCTAGTTCCATTTTCCCTATTTCCTAAATCTTGTTTCCTTGACCCTTGCCCATTGGGCAAAAAAAAGGTTTTTAAGATATTTGTTTTTCTTTGGATTGGGCCTTGCCCTTTAATGTAAATTACAAAATAGTAAAATCAAGCTGATTTAATCAGATATTTTGAGTATCTATGCTATGAATTGATAGTATGTACATTATACAATCTTAAATATTATCAATAAAAATATTTTTTTTGGCTTCTCAAATTGTTGTTCCTATTAGTCTATGACTTTGTTTTTGGCTTCTCATTGCACTGTTCAAATGTTAGTTTATGACTCTGTTATGAAAAATTAATTGTTAATAGTTATAAAGTTAGAAACAAAAAAAGCATTTTGACAATCCCTTTACGGTTTCATATTTGATTAACGATTTATAGTAAAAAATTATTCAATTAAAAATCATCCAATGAAAATTTGTAATAAGTATATGTATATGTATGTCCTTTAAATTTCAAAACCTATAAAATTTGATAATATATGAACGCAAGAACCAAGGCCATGCAAGTTAATAGTTATTAGTTATAATAGTTTTAACTATTATTAAATTATTTTGAAAATATTAAATAAATAAATAAAATGGTTTGTTAAAGTTAAACTTATGATGCATGTTACATCATGATTCATGAATCATGAAACATGAATCCTAAATCCTAATAAATGATCATGCAATTTAAATTGTATAGATAATATTGAAATTAGATTTGAAAATTAAAAGTTCAAATTATAACTTATATATAAATGTTCATATAAAATATTGAATATTAATTTATTTTTTCATTACTTCCTATTTTGAAATGTAAATTCATTTAAATATCATGATCATCATAATATTTTTAACTTTTTATCATATTTTGAGTTAAATTAAAAATTCCACAGTTATTTAAATTTAAATTAAGTTATCATTTATCATTATCAAGCTAAAGAAATTTAGCAAATATTGATTATAACCTAAATTAATTTTAATTAAGTAAAAATACTACGATTGTTAAATCAAGTTATCATTATCAAGCAATTAATGATTGATGAATGATAATTGATTACAATTTACAAATTATAATTTTATCTTTTCAAAAATTCAATGTTTCATTAATTTTACGTGTTTAATTTTATTCATCCAAATCATGGATTTTGGAAATAGTCAAGAACTTCAAATAATTTGTATGTTTGCAACTAGTTATTGCACTTTGTGATTTAAGTTTTAATTTGCATTGTGCAACAATGAGATAAATTATAATTTAAATAATTAATATTAGTTATGCGAAAGGTTTAAGGATTCACAACTTGATCTGGATCGTTCAATGAACAATAGATCAACAACTGTGACTTTATTTTGGGCCAAATTTTAAAAGATTTAAGTTAAATTCTATTTCTACCTGAAATCAAGACATGTGTCGTCAAAATAAGTTATAGTTATGTCCAAGTCCCAACCATTGATTAAAAGAAAGATCGATGGCTCGAGATGAATTTTGGGCAAATTTTGGGAATGTTATCATTGTTGCCAAGAAACATCTGGAATCATGACACGTGTCTGTGAGGACATTTGACTACCTAAAATTAGGATACATGTAGTCAAAGATACTCTCTTATAGTTATAACTTATGTTTGAGTCTCGGTCATTGATTAAAAGAAAGATCAATAACCCGTGATGAATTTCAGATCGATTTGGTGAATGTTTTCCCATGTACCTAGATTTGTCTAGACTCATTATACGTGTCTGGTCATTGCAAATCTCAATTAAGTGTCAGGACTTAGTTAATAATAATTATGTTTAGTCTTTTTTAAAAATTATTAATTTATCTTGACTATTAAGTAAAAGACAGATCATGTAGTGCTTGCCCCTAGTTCCCATTTTTGTTATCATTGCCAAACTCTTTTAGGCCAGTTTATGCTTGATTACTAGTAGTATTGTTTTAAGATTATTAAATATTATTTTACACTCAGTTGAATATATGATGAGATTACTTGGTACTCTATATTTCATGTGTGCATGATGATTATTACAGTGCTTTCAGTTATTGATGATGATTAGTTAGATGGTTTATTATTATGTGTTTTCTTATGGATACTTACCCATACTGCATGTGTATGGTGTGCGTGTTTGTTTTCTTTATGTATGGTGTTTCTAATGTGGTTAAGGAAGGGAGTCATAGTCACCTAGTAGTCAACATCTACACGATGCACCACTTCCTACCATTGCCTGTTTAATTTAAAGTTGTGTGTCTGTAAGTGCGTGGATTTTATGCAGGTTACAGGTATCGAATATCGACTTCCCTAAATTGCTAGGATGAGCATACCCTATCGCATTATCTCAATGGTAAGAGAGGGGAGATAAATTCTCTAGTCCAAATCCTAAACCATTAGGTCATTTGTCCTAATTGAAAATTAGGACAAGTATTTGAGTTTAGTACCCTCCAAATGCATCGAATGACATTAATTCGTGATTATAACACTTTAGTCTGATTTTCTATATGTCTTTCTCTGATGGATTTTCGTATGTTGTTGTATGAGTCTTTGGTGTATTTTCTATTAATTAAGTCTAATTAAAAGATTAAATTGATGATTTAATTTAATGAAAAATTATTATGATATTTTAATATTTAATTATATTTAATTAATCAAGAAATTAATTAAATAAAAAGAATTAAATTTGAAGATAAAAGTTATAAGGATAAATTTAGAATGTGATAATATTTATTTAATTTAATAATAATATATTTAGAGTTCATTTTTAAATAAATGCTAAATATTATTATTATTTAAGTTAATAAATATTTTATTGATTAAGTTTCGAAAATAAATTTAAAAGTGAAAATATATTAATTTAATTAAAAGCTTTAAGTTTACAAGATGCATGCATGAGACTAGAATATAAGAAATTAATTAAAAAGATAAAACATGTAAATTTAATAAAGATATCTTAATTGCACAAAGTGCATGCATGAGATTAAATTTAATAAATTAATTAAAAGTGAAGTCAAGTAAAAATTAAATAAATTCATTTAACGTGCATGGAAAAGATAAAGAAAAGATTAATAAAAGTTAATAGGAGTTGAAGTCTAGTGAGCAAGAGTTCTCCTAAGTGAATGCACAGTTAGTGCCCCGAAGGAGAGAACTCCTTATCACCAATTGAAGGTTCATTTTTGAGGGAGACAAATTTGGAAGCAAATTCTCTCACAAAACTTTTGGGCATTGCGATTTTAGCATCAAAACCAGGTAGGTTCTTGAGTTTTATGCACTCAGTTAAAATTATGTTATTCAGATAATCCTATCTTCTCCGTGATTGCTGAAATTGATTCTCTGAATTTTGTTGCGTGAATCTTTTATTCTCTTGTTTTGAATCTACAATATGTGTATTGTATCTCATCTATATAATATGATTGAAAGAAAAATAGATCAATTCAAAAATCTCATCTGTAGGTAAAAAGAAAATTGCAATTAATCCAGAAAGGGTTTGAAATAAAAAGAAAATTTTAATTAGAAATTTGAATGGATAAATGTAATTTTCCTATTAGACTAAAATTGTAAATATTATAAATATATATATATATGGAGTTTTGTTTGAAATAGATCTTATAATTTTTAAATAAAACTAAATTTTAAAAAAATATTATTATGGGGTATGTTGGTTTTATATAACAAAATTTATAAATTAAAATTAATTAATTAATTAAAATAAATAAATAAATTACAATTAATGGGGGAGGGACACACCCCCCCCCCCAACTTACCTTTATACTAGCCGTGACTCCCAAAATTTTGCAATGTGTGATTCGTACAGTACTGTGATTAGGGGGATATCAAGGTGACCGCATGACCTTTTTTATTTAGAGGTTGGTGGCATACTCTTTATAATAGGTGGGTATTATAATTTAAAAAATATATATATTAATGAATTTAATTAGTAACATTGTTATATAATAATTTAATATTATTTGTTTTAATAAATTTTTGAAATTTATGTTATGCGATTTAAGTTTTAACATATTTGTTAATTAGTATTAAATTATTATATGTTATCTAGTATGTATTTAATAGTATTTAATATATATTAAATATTAATGTAAATGAATTATAATTGGTTATTAATATAATAACAACGTTAAATATAAATTATTAATTAATAGTAATTTTGTTAATTAATATTAAAAAAAGATATTAATATAAATATTAGTGGATATTCATTAATTAGTTTAATTAAAAATTAGTCTGATTAAATTTAATTAATGATGAATTTGGTTAAATAAAAATTGTAGATTTATTAATAAGATTAGTTATATAATTGTTAGTTAACTTAATTACATATAATTATAATTAAGATTAATTAGTAAATGGGGTTATAGAATTATTGAATTATTAATGATTTTGATTTTAATGAAACTAACAGATATTTTATTTAAAATCAATAAAGATTATTTTAAACAAATATAATTTACCCTTGGAATATTTTAGGAAAATTGATCTAACGTATAATGGGGGGTAGTTCTATTTTTGGTTCAAATAAATAAATGAATGGGTTGACTTGTAGATTAAATGAAGAATCTTATACACTTGAAATATACTTTGAAACGAAAACTAAAACATCATATATAACTTAACCATGTGATTTCAAAAACAAACCAAAACATGTACTTACATCTTGTTCTATATGATGTCTGTATTTGGGGTTTTGGGGTTGATTAGATGTTGACCAGTTTAGGTTGTTACCAGAGGCTTGGGGGTTTTGTGAGTGTGGTATCATGCTGATCTCAATCTTTTTAAACCCAACCATGGCAATGTTATTAAGTATGCTCTATGATGGGATATATTTATTGTTTGTTATTGCTTTCTAGTTTTCTTGTGTGAAGCTGAGGTGTATGTTTATGAGATACCTGACTTAACCAGTTGTATTTGAATTGCTTTCTAGTCACCTTGATGGGACTGAAGTGTTTGCTTTGATCTTAGTGATATCATGTTGTGACATGTTTGACTTGACCATTTTGGAGTCTATGATCGGTATTATTAGGATGCTTTCAGTTGCTTGTTGAGAACTATTGTGATCATTATGATTATCTTTTGGTGCTTTCCAATTGCTCATGGAGAACTGATGTAAATATTGTGGATTATCTTTTGATGCTTTTTATTCGCTTGTATAGGGCTGAGGTGATTTTTATATGATTATTGATTTGTTCTTTTATTGAGCCTAGGGTAGGTTATCTATATGTAGTGTCGGAAAGTGGCTTGCAATGGGGGCCAGGGACCCTAAGTGATCCTAGGGGTAACCCATTGTAACTTGTTTACTAAGTGATAACATTACACTAAATGGGATTAAAATGAGCCTAATAAGAGTCTTTGTATGTTCCCACCCATGCCTCAAGTGCTATTATAGACTAGGATGGGAGTAGAGAGAATGCTTGGTTGCAACCTTGCATTTCGTTGTATGCCTTGTCAGTACAAGAGGATACTAGTGGCCACATGGAGATCACTAGGGACCCTAGAGTCCTAAGAAACTACCAGGGTAACTCCTACGTGATTCATGTGATGACACTTGCCCACTTACATAGTAGGTTTCCTATGTGTCTTATGTGCCTCTGGGAATTAGATGTTGATCTATAGTAGAACCCTTGAATTAGAATACTTTTATGATTTCTTAGACTTAGAGAGTATTTGTGTTATGTGATTTGATATCCTATTTAGGACTTGAGACTATCTCCTTAGCACAGTGGGAGTGGGCCATTTAGGTTTCACACAGTCGGGTGGTAGTACTTTTTACTCTTACCATTGAGATCTGTCTATAGTCACCGTCACTGGAAGTTTTTGGGATGTTACGCAAGGGGAATGGCTAGGGCCCACGATAGTCTTATGATGCTATTGACGATTGGGAGGAACCACACACTTAGTTAGATGTGTTTTATGATGGATAGTTGTATTTCATGTTGGATGTTTATATCTTTTATGATGGATAGATGTATCATGTATGGTGGATGGTTTCATTTATTTTATTGTACTTATATCATGGATCCAAGGAGGATGTTGTATTTATATTTCTTCATATGTATATTCTTTTATCCTTTCATACCCTATGACATGTATAGTGGATGATTGAGCATTTCAAATTAATTTGACAAGAGGTATTTAGAACAAATTTATATTATGGACTTTGGACTTTCTAATTATTCTTTCATCTGGATGTGGTAGTTGTTAGACTTAGTATTAGATTAGATTTAAATGTGACTCAATGTCTTGGGATCCTTAAGGAATGTAACCAATTATGTATACTTATAGTTGATTGTATGTTAATGCTTTCGCTACTGTGTGTTTGATGTGTATGGTTTATCTTTCTTGGTAAAACAAAATGTTTGGAAAACTTAGTAAAACTTTAGGTTATTTCTTTTGGATCCCTTGGTAGGGCGTTACAAATCAACGACCTGAGATAAATTTCAGGTAAGTTTTGGAAATGCTATCATTGTTGTCAAGAAACATTCAGAATTGTGACACATGTCAAGGACACGTGTCCTTGACAAGTGTCGTGATTTCGGATGATTCTTGACAACAATGATAACTTTTCACTAATTGACTCAAAAATCATATCGATTATTAGGTTCAATTTTTATTATTTAATTTATTTAAAATGAACAAATTTCAAAATTCAAATGTATATTAATGTAATTAATTTTTACTTTTTATTATTATAATTATGTACATTGTTGAGTCTTGATGTCATTTATATTTACATTGTGCATAGTATTAGTAAAGTACTTAAAACCATTAATTACTTAATAGTTACGTTTTAACTTTTAAATATTAACATTTTATGTTTTTAGACTATGAAGTTCAGAGTTCTCAAGAGTCTGATAGTATAGAGTTTTCAAATTTCAACTTTTCAAAGACTGACTGAATTCCATTTTTTGTTTTGAAGATTGAAAGTTTGAAACTTGAGTATTATAGGAAAACACCAATTATCTGAGTATCTACTAGCACCAGTATTATCAAATCTCAATTCTCGATTTTAGGTATTTAAATTTTTTTAATTTTTTTTTAGTGTAATTTTCATCAATAGAAATCTTAATTCTTATTGTCTTAGGTTTACACTTTGCTATTTTTTTAAATAGGGCTTGAAGAAGAATTTTGTATAATAATTAGTAGCAGGCATGGGCAAAACAAAGTCAAAACCTTCTAGTACGAGTGCAAGCATAAAGGAAAAGAAAGACATTATAGAACTTAGACAAGTGCTACAAACCCTAGTTTTCACTAATGAATGCCATGATATTTTTTATCCTATTATCCATGGAGATTTTAGAATCATGGAAATTATACATTTATTGTTTAATAAGTGGAAAGATCCACAAAAGGGTAGAAATTATTTCAAATATAAAAAAAAGTATTCATGTACATAAAAATAAACTAGTTTCTTTGGTTATTGGATTAGCAAACCTACTTGTACTTGAAGTATTTCCTTGCCCTAAAATTGTAATGTTAGACAAAAATAGAAAGGAAATTGTAAACCAAAACACTCAAGAGGAAATTTTATCCATAACTAAGAGTGAATTTTTCACTCTGTTAGACCTAGGGCTAGGGTTTAAACCAGAAAGCTTTAACGAGTGCATTGACTTAGATAAACTAGAACAAGCTTATGAAAAACTAGATAGAGTTTTTCAAGATTCATATATTAAGGTTTTAATAAACTCAGAGTCATCTACTGATGATATTAGTGTTACTGCTATGTTGGACATAGACCATTAGCCTCTTTATCAGTATGATATTTTTGTGCCATGCGTTCAAAATACTTTATCTTTGTTATCATTTTGTCTAGGATTGGACAGTAACAAGTGGGGGTCACTGTTCTTGAAATGATTTATAATATCCATTATCGAGGTCAGCTAGTTGAGAAGGTAGAAGTAAGATATAATTTTGTTCAACACATTGTCAAATCTATGCAAGAACAATTACTAATGATTAAACAAAGTACAACTATAGGCAAGATGAAGACATTTAGGTTCACAAGTTACTTGTGCTACCTTATTTTAGCAAAGCATTGCCCAATATTTGAGACAAAGAACAACAAGTTTGATATTGAGGTCTATAAGTTTGATGGGAAAACCTAGAAGAAATCAAAGACTCCAAGACCAGTATATGAGTGGACACATAAGATGAGGATGACTACTAACAATAATAACTACAACCATTTTGTAGACTTCTTTTTGGCACTTATTTACCAAAAAATCATAGACACTTCAATACCTAGATTGCCTATGTATTGTAAATATTGCATTTAACTAGGAATTCAAATTCAATTCATTGATTGGTTCTTCATGGAAGACTACACTATGTTAAGGTTTTAAGTTTCAGCGGTTGAACCATGCAAACTTCCAATGCATGTTATAGAAAGGGTTTTTGCACTGGAATATGTATGGCAGATGGAGAGCATAGATTAACTTTTCATTGGACAAAAAATAAAATGATATTTCCTTCCTGGCCTTTTGCAATTGGAGGCCTCACATTTGAGAGAAAGACTTTCAAAGTGGAAAATGAATTGGTAAAATTGTTTGGCTTTGATTTTGTTAGTCACTAGAATTATGATCCACTGAACATAATTAAAATAAGACTTATTTCCGATGGGAACTCTACAAGAAAATATCAACATCAAGAGATGCCATTGATAGAAAAGTTTTTAAAAAATGGATTTGTGGGATGAGGTTAAGAAAGAGACGAAGAAACATGCAACAAAGGATAATATTTCAATACAAGAATTTCCATCCCAAATTACGAGATTGTACATATCAAAGTCACACAAATAAAATCCTTTGAAATACTTAAATTTCTACAAGAAAACATCTCAATCTTCTAAGAGTTTTATGCCGAAAGCAATTAAAGAGGCATGCAAATCTGAATTATGGTGTCAAACCAAGATGACTAGTTTTTGGAAAATGAGGCAAAATTGGGGTGAACCAAAGGCCTCAACAGGTTTTGAGAAAATTGAGGAGGATGAAATTTTCAGCAATTATTGGAATAAAGAGCATCCAGTTGTACTATATGAAATTGGCACTTGCAGTGACAATGGTAGTAAAAGACAGAAGGACCTCGAGTCTGATGGAGACATTCCAAGTACTTAGGATTTTGGGTCAACCAAGGCCAGGCATATTGTTAATCTTCAAATGATTGATTCTATTAAACAAATGTATAATAAAGGGGAAACTATAATACAAAAAATGAGTTATGCAGGTATAGGGCCTATTGGTGTAAGTGGTGAAGGGATTTGGAATCCAGCAATTATTGGAATAAAGAGCATCCAGCTGTACTATATGAATTTGGCACTTGCAGTGACAATGGTAGTCAAAGACAGAAGGACCTCGAGTCTGATGGAGACATTCTAAGTACTCAGGATTTTGGGTCAACCAGGGCCAGGCATATTGTTAATCTTCAAATAATTGATTCTATTAAACAAATTTATAATAAAGGGGAAACTATAATACAAAAAATGGGTTATGCAGGTATAGGGCCTATTGGTGTAAGTGGTGAAGGGATTTGGAATCCAGTTGCAATATCATACCCAACCAAAAGTAGAAGTAAACCAATCATTGGACTTGGTTGTTTTTTAGACTACTAGGTACCTCGAACCCAATACCAAAAAACATAAGACAAGAAAAAACCCAAGGATTATCCAAATCCTATATTTGGTGTGATTAGTCTTAGCTTTTGGACCAACTTCAACAGAGTATATGAATACTCCCTTCACTTTAGGATTTATAGGGCCAAGGTGGGAAAACCTTAGGGGTTTATCTAATAAATTTTATGATATTCTTCTCTTCAAGATTATCCCCTATATCAAAATGTGATCATAATCTTCTTCTTAGATTTGTAATAAACTTCTTTAGTACAATGGCTATTTATAATCAATAAGAAATCAATTATAAATGAGGGCTAACCAGCAACTTTAGTTCTTGATTACTTGAAATCAAAAATTGGTTATGATTGATGTATCTACCTTGCAATTATATAAACCATCAACTTGCAACTAAAATTAAGTGATCAGTGCCTTATCCATCATTATATAGAGTCAATACTAGTAGTCTTGGACCTATTTAACAGACTTGCAGTTAAATTTATCAATAGTGAGCTCTGAACATCATTCGTATCATATCCCTCTCATATACCCAAAACTCTACCTCTTATTCAAAGAAGTTACTTAATTCCTTGAATTAAATGCAATAAATAAGAGATATACAATCTATCTAAATTGTATTAACTGAAAGAACATTGCTCATTTCAATCTCAAAATCATAGATATGCAAGGAAGGAGACAAAATTCAAATACACAAATATGTATAGAAATTCTCTTTTGTATTAATTTCCTTTGAAAATACATACAACACTAGATATAAACTCACAATATAACTCAAAAATTGGCCATTTGATCATTCATATTCATTATTCTCTCAAGTTCACAAGTTTTAACATATTCATACAATCACAAAAAAACTTGATGGACTGTAAAATAACATAGACTAAAAAATATACAAACTTCTAACCTCAACTCCCTATCCTAGAAATCCTTAAATAGGATTGCAACAAGCTGTAGATGGGTGGAGGACACATGTCATTACCTTAATGGAAAAGAGAAAGGCAAGACATAAAAAAATAGATAATAAAAAACATTCTCCTGTGCTTGATCCAAAATCAGGAGAGTAGTTGAAAAGTCAACACGTGGCACTTTACTACAGTAACTTTACCTTTACTCCACTTTTTCTTCTTTTGCCATCTGCTACCTCAAAAGTTTTAAAATTTGATAGGCCTATTTATAAGAGATTTACCTTTCTGATAAAGTGATTAGTGTATTTGATCATATCCTTTAATCTCTCATTTTCCTTTCACCTTAATAATATTTCAATTGCTTGTTGTTGGTAAGGCCTTTATTTCTCCCACTACTTCCCACACATTAATCTCTCACTCGGTGGGTCATTCTCTAGTTTTGACATCCTCTAGGTCCTTAGTCACTTTATTCCACTTGGCATCCATTATGGCCTTTGATTCCATTATGAATTTGTTCAATTCCATTTCTGTTCTAAATAGGGAGTTGATGAAATTATGGAAAGGGGCATCACTGATGTCTTCAAAAATACCTACTATGGCCTCTTGAGTCAATATTGTACTGAATGCATTAGACTAATTATTCCATTCTTTTACCACATTACTATCATCCAAAATTGGTGGAATATAGAGCTCAATTCCCTAAGATAAAACTTTCAATTTACTTTGTATAATCTATAATTTCCTAGTGAAGAAACCAATTAACTCCTTAACTATTTCCAGGCTCTCCTTTACTATGATTATTTTATCAAGAAAATCTAGTTTTTAAGCCATCATTGTAATAAGCCTCTCTAAAAATTGAGTATATGACCCCAGCAAATTGAATGTAGGTGATGTTAGGAATAAGGTGTCTCAACCTTGTATAATTCCTATTCTTATTATTATTTGTTTTGTAAAATGTATTTTTGTAAATAATATGTAAATGTGAGTGTACATGTCTAGTTGGCGATGTTGATCACTTACATGTGTCGGCATCTTGAAGTGTGTGAAGGAGATCATGGCTAAAATGGTTATGACGGATTCCTATGATGCGTAAGAGCTATTTAAGGAATAAGCTATGACAGGTGTAAGAGCATCTTATGACATGAGGCCTATTTGGGTGCCCAAGAATGAGTGGTTGGTGTGTGTAAGAGAATATGCTAAAAATAGGTTGGTATGACAGATTCCCTTACACTTCTCTTGTGACCGCTATTTTTGGCGGATTCTATGACAAGCTGTCATTGCCTATTCAAGGGATGGACACCCTTTTCTTGGTATTGGATGTACATGTGACATTGTGCATGTTTCTTGGTGGTTGAGCCATGAAAAATGCCCAACTCCTTTGTGGGCATTTTGTTGGGTCTTAAGATGTTCATAAAATGAGTATTGCATATTGTAATGCAATAGTGTGATAGATGAAAGTTTGCAGGTACTAAGGTGCTACTAGAGTCTTCTATTGTTGATGTTGAACTTGCATTACAAGTGTATTGTAATCTTGTGTTGAAGATAATACATTGTGGAGGTTCTGGAGGGGTGGGGTTGTTTTATTGAAAGGTTTTTCCCCACCGAAAAATCTTTGTGTTGTGTGTTTCTTTCTCTTTCTATTTTCTGTATGCATGGTTGGCTGCTATATTGGTGTTTACATGATATTGAATCTGTAAGTGTAGAAGATTTTTAAAGTATTTGCACCATACTTTCCTTATGAGATTAGTGTAGGAAGTTGTTTTCGCACCTGAGTTTCCTTACAAGTGGTATTAGAGCTTGATCAACTTTTGATCATAGTTGTTGGGTAGGGTTTTTTGAGCTAACCTCAAGTTGAGTGGGAGTCTTGTGCAGAGCATCCTGAATCTTATTTGCAGATTGAGATGGTGAGTTCATCATATGGAAGAATGGAGGTGGAGAAATTTAATGGCACTAATTTTGAGTTGTGGAAACTCAAGATGGAAGACATGTTGGAAGATCGTGACCTATGGGAAGCGACTATAAGCGCTACAAGACCAGCAATTATAACTCAAGAAGATTGGGATATCAAAGACCATAAAGCTAAGGGTCTCATAAGACTCTATTTAACCGATGCAGTCCTTCTGAATGTTCTAGATGAGAAAACCACATATAGTTTGTGGTAAAGACTTGGGGCCGTGTATCAGGCCAAATCTCTAGTGAACAAGTTGTTCTTGAGGAAGAAGTTGTATTCTCTGCGAATGGAGGAAGGTGGATCCTTAATGGATCATTTAAATGCATTTAATCTGCTGGCTACACAATTGACATCTACTGGTGTCAAGTTAGAGGAGGAGGATCATTGCTACACACTTTTGTGTTCTTTACCAGATTCATGGGACCATCTTGTGATGGCTCTCGAAAGCACATTAGTCACCTTCAAAATGGATGATGTGGTGTCTTCACTGCTATCAGAGGAGATGCGAAGAAAGGATTTCATTTCAAAAAAAGAAGCCCTTGCTGTTCGTGGGAGATCCACGAAAAGAGGAAAGAAAAATGACAATAAGTCTGACAATAAGGGTAGATCCAAATCTTGTGGGAAGTCAAAGACTTCAAATAAGTCCAAGGAAAAATGTTGGAACTATGATAAGACTGGGCACTTCCGTAAAGACTATAAAGAGCCTAAGAAGAAGAAGAAGAAAGCCTCAAATTTTGGTTCTGAAAAATCTTAAGAAGATGGCGATGCATTCATCATAGCTTTGGTAGCCCATGCATTTGATGATGTGTGGTTGGTTGACTCAGGTGCATCTTTTCACATGACCTCTCATCAAAACTGGTTCTCAAGATATGAAGAGTTTGATGGTGGAAAGGTGTACTTGGGTGATGATTCTCACCTAAAGATAGTTGGACGCGGAAGGGTCACTATCAAATTTCCTGATGGACGAGTAAAGGGAATCAATGGAGTTATGCACATTCTAGGTCTAGCATGAAACCTATTATCTATAAGTATGTTGAACGACATAGGTGTGCAAGTTGGTTTTTCGAAAGAAGGATGTAAGATGATTAGAGGATCGATGGTGCTTGCTAAGGGTATTAGGAGAGGTACTTTGTTTCAGCTAGATGCATGTATTCCTCTATGTAACAGTTCTTCATCCTCACCATCTGAACGAGCAGTGAAGAATTCTGTGGTTATTGGTTTCGATGACAATGCAAACACTTGTGAAGGAAAGCTTCCTGCAGAAAAGACAATGTTGTGGCATATGAGATTTGGCCACATTGGTGAGAAGGGTCTCAGAACCCTAAAAAACAAAAATCTCGTTGAGGGGTTAAATGATTGCAATCTTGAGTTCGAATTCTCTGAACACTATGTATATGGTAAACAAAATCATGTTCAATTTTACTCTAGTTCTCAAAAATCTTCTGATGTTTTGGATCTTATTCATTCGGATGTATTTGGTCCTGTACAAGTTCCTTCGATCTCCAAGTCTATATTTTTTGTATCTTTCATAGATGATTACAGTAGAAGGACATGGATTTATTTCCTTAAAAGTAAGACACAAGTCTTTAGTCAATTCAAGGAATTTAAAGCCCTCGTAGAGAATCAAACTGGTAAGAAGATTAAGTGTGTGAGAACTGACAGTGGTGGTGAGTTTTGCTCAGCAGAGTTTGAATAGTTCTGTAAAGAACAAGGTATCGAGAGGCATAAGACAAATCCTTATACCCCGGAGCAAAATGGAGTTGCAGAGAGAAAGAACAGGTGACTGATGGAGAAGGGTAGGAGTATGCTTAGTGGAGTTGGTTTAGACAAAAGGTTTTGGGCTGAAGTTGTGGCCACTGCTTGCTATCTAGTTAATAGATCTCCTATATCAGCCCTTGTTGGTAAGACACCCATGGAGGTGTGGTCTGGTAAGAAGCCTTCAATTAGACATGTTCATGTTTTTGGTTGTGAAGCTTATGCATATGTTCCAAAGGAGATAAGATCTAAGTTGGAAAAAAAAGCTGTTAAATGTATTTTCATCAGGTACAGTGCTGGTGTGAAAGGATACAAGCTTTGGGATCCTGTGACTAGTAAGGTGTTGTATAGCAGAAATGTTATTTTTAGAGAGCTAACATCTTCTCCTATTGTGCTACAACCAGATGAAAAAGAAAATAAAAAAGATGTTGCTCAGTTGCCTCCTACCCCTGGGAAGACTGAACAAAGAGACCATGTTGGGTCTAATGATGAGGAGAGCTCTAGCAGCTCTGACAGTTCAGAAGAAGAGGAAGAACAACCTCAACCTCAGCCCTTGAGGAGATCCACGAGAGAAAGAAAGCAACCAGAAAGTTTTGGTTATTCTATGTTAGATTCCATTTGTGCTTTTGCTTTGATTACTAACACTGATGAGCCTAGATCTGTGAAAGAGGCTTTGGGAATGGAAGATGCAGGTTCCTAGATTGAGGCTATGGATGATGAGATGGCTTCATTAGAGAAAAAAAAAACTTGGCACCTTGTACCTTTGCCTAAAGGGAGAAAATTTGTTGGCTGTAAATGGGTGTTCAAGAAGAAATTATGTGCAGATGGTAGTGTTGAAAGGTACAAAGCTAGATTGGTTGCAAAGGGGTATTCACATGTAGAGGGAATAGATTATCGTGAAATATTCTCTCCTGTTGCAAAGTTGACATCCATTAGATTTTTGTTATCTCTTGCTGCATCATATGATTTAGAGATAGAACAGATGGATGTGAAGACAACTTTCCTTCATGATGATTTAGAGGAAGAGATTTATATGTCACAACCTGAGCACTACATTGTTAAAGGTAAAGAATCCTTTGTTTGCAGATTGAAGAAATCTCTATATGGTTTGAAGCAATCTCCTAGGATGTGGTACCTTAAGTTTGATGCCTTTGTCTTGTCAATTGGATTTGTAAGATCGAAATCAGATCATTATGTTTATTTCAGAGTTGAAAATGATCGTCTTCTTATTGTTGCATTATATGTTGATGATATATTGTTGTTTGGGAAGAGTAAGGGTATGATTTCTGATTTTAAATCTCAGTTGTCAGTACAGTTTGAGATGAAAGATCTTGGGGAATCTAGGTACATCTTGGGTATGGAAATTAGTAGAGATAGGTCTAATAGAAACTTTGGTTGAGTCAGATTAAGTATGTGAAGTCTGTGTTGGACAGGTTCAGCATGGCAGATTGTAGACCACTATGTGTTCCTATTTCTGTGGGAACAAAGTTATCTGTAGATGATTGTTCAAAATCTCCTAGTGAGGTGGAGGACATGAGTAGAGTACCTTATGCTAGTGCAGTTGGAAGTCTTATGTATGCTATGGTCTGTACTAGACTAGACATTGCCCAAGCAGTGGGAGTCTTGAGTCGATTTATGGCTAATCCTGGACGGATACATTTGGATGTAGTTAAGCGAGTATTCAAATATTTGAGGGGTACATCAGATTACTCCATATGTTATCATGGTAACTCTTTTGGATCTCCGCATTCAGTCTATATTCATGGGTTTGTGGATTCAGATTGGGCAGGTGATATTGATCGCAGGAGATCCACCAGTGGTTATGTGTTCACTATGTTTGGTGGTGCCATCAGTTGGATGAGTAAGCGACAACCTGTGGTTTCTTTGTCCACTACAGAAGTTGAGTACATGGCTGCTACTCATGCTTGTAAGGAAGCCATATGGCTTAAGAGATTGTGTTCTGATGTTGGTGTTGATGCAGAATAGATTACTATTTGGTGTGATAGTCAGAGTGCTATTTGCCTTGCAAAGAATCCAACTTTCCATGCCAGAACGAAGCACATTGATGTGCAGTTTCACTTTGTGAGAGATATGGTGGAAGATGGAAAGGTAAATTTGGAGAAGGTAGATACTATGAGGAATAATGCAGATGCATTAATGAAACCAGTGGGCACTGAGAAGTTCAGATGGTGTTCGGAGTCTATGGGCCTTTTGGCCTATAGCTGTTAGTTCCTGTTATGTTCCTATTGCTCTTACAAGGTGTTCGACAAGTGGGAGAATGTTAGGAATAAGGTGTCTCAACCTTATATAATTCCTATTCTTATTATTATTTGTTTTTTAAAATGTATTTTTGCAAATAATATGTAAATGTGAGTGTACATGTCTAGTTGGCATGTTGATCACTTACATGTGTTGGCATCTTGAAGTGTGTGAAGGAGATCATGGCTGAAATGGTTATGATGGATTCCTATGATGCATAAGAGCTATTTAAGGAATAAGTTATGACAGGTGTAAGAGAATCTTATGACATGAGGCCTATTTGGGCACCCAAGAATGAGTGGTTGGTGTGTGTAAGAGAATATGCCAAAAATAGGTTGGTATGATGGATTCCCTTACACTTCTCTTGTGACCGCTATTTTTGGTGGATTCTATGACAAGCTTTCATTCCCTATTCAAGGGATGGATGCCCTTTTCTTGGTATTGGATGTACATGTGGCATTGTGCATGTTTCTTGGTGGTTGAGCCATGAAAAACGGCCAACTCCTTTGTGGGCATTTTGTTGGGTCTTAAGATGTATAAAAATGAGTATTGCATGTTGTAATGCAATAGTGTGATAGATGAAAGTTTGCAGGTACTGAGGTGTTGTTGGAGTCTTCTATTATTGATGTTGAACTTGCATTACAAGTGTATTGTAATCTTGTGTTGAAGATAATACATTGTGCAGGTTCTGGAGGGGTGGAGTTGTTTTACCGAAAGGTTTTTCCCCATTGGAAAATCTTTGTGTTGTGTGTTTCTTTCTCTGTCTATTTTCTATATGCATGGTTGGTTGCTATATTGGTGTTTACATGATATTGAATCTGTAAGTGTAGAAGATTTTAAAAGGATTTGCACCATACTTTCCTTATGAGATTAGTGTAGGAAGCTATTTTTGCACCTGAGTTTCCTTACAGGTGATAGCCATGAAGGTGCTTCATTGCAAACTTTCTCAATGCTTTGTAAATAAACATATAATGTATGGGCCTATTGTAAGGTATTCTTTAGAATTTCAACCATATGGCCAACCATAAAATTAAGGACAAATGTCCTTACCTCATCTCCTTGCTGAGTTGTTGGAGCAACAATGTTCATTTTGCTAGGTTCTATTGTATCATTTGCTTCCATCTCATTTATTTGTGTTGGGCCTTAGTTGTGTCCTTAGCTGGTTGCTCTTGATTATCATGTTCTTGGCTCTCCTCTGCAGTAAAACCACTTTCTCTACATTTACAAGTTTCTCTCTAAGGGATGCAACTTCAACCTCTAGTACTTGGACCTTAGCCTCAAGCTCTTCAATTTTTACCTTGTAAACATGGCTTTTCCTAAGCTCATCCTCATAGAGCTTTCTCACATCTATATAGTCATGCATAGACTTGACAAGCCTTGTCTCTATGTCTTCTACCTTTGCCTCATTCTTGAATGAAAAATTCTTCACGGCCTTTGAAATTTTTGTGCCTGAAGTGCCATGTAAAGTCCACACAACCATGTTCTCATGTTTTGTGCTCTGTACATCCATCGATTTAGGCTTATTTGATGTAGGGGCCATGTTACAAACTTCCAAATAATTGGTGTCAATGTTGAACCCTGTTCCTCTTTGTAATCCATCAACACCATTTGCCTCATATAAGATGGCATTTTCTTGTCTCCTAATCTGATCAAGCATAAATTCTTGCTTCAAATCCAAACTAGGTACTAGCAACATCCCACTTCTCTGTACAAGGTCCCTTACCTCCTCTAGAGTTATAACTTCACTCTCAAGATCATAGGCTTGCAACTTCTCAACCAGTTCTAGCTTTTGCTCATCTGATTCTCCCAGTTTCATCTTCAATACCAACTCACTCTATTTTATTTTGTAAAAAAACTTTTGAACTTGACTGATTTGATGAATTCATCATCTTCCATAAATTGTTGGGCTTTGATGATCCTATCATCTAGCCTTGTCATTGCTAGCTCTAGTTCAATCAGTATGTTCTCAGCTGCCTTGACCCTATCTTGTATATAACTTTTCCTTAAGTTAGCAAAGTACAGATTCTTGAAAAGTAGAATTTGCAGTATTTTTCATTTTACTTCTGTAGGAATATGGACAATCTTTTGTCTCTTATTTCCCTTAGTGATCCATGATGCCTTAGTAGGCTCATCTTCCTCTATTTCTAGAACCACATCAGGCTTAGGGCTATCAGAGCACACCATCTCCTCTTCTCCTATGGGTCCCTCTAGCATTTGGGCCATGATTTCAGCATGGTTAGTGACCATCTTCCTAATCCTATGAGGATAGGGGATATCCATATAAAATCCCTTAAAATTGGGATCCACTCTCTTCATTTCCCTTTCTAACCTCAAAACATCACCAAGTTTGGCCAATTTATCTATTGTCTCCCATTCTACAACAATATTAGGAATAACATCCTCATGGAGTATCTCCTTGGTACTTGGCAACACATAGTTCCTAATTTCTTTGAGGGTAGTCCTCATCCAACTATTAAGATCATAGATTCTATATGGTGTTGTTGAAAAATTATAATGGTGGAGAAAAGAATGAATTTGGTCTAGGGATTCTTTTCCAATTGAAAAGTCTCCCACCTTAGAATATCTACAAAAAATGTGCCTCTATGCACCTTGGGCCCTAAGTATTCTCTGTTTACCATAAGTAGTTTCCACATGTATTCAATAATACCAAACCTAGGAGGAATGAATTCTGGCAATATGTGGGGTGGTTGGGGACAACCATATACTCTCATCAAGGAAAAAGTTGGGAATAAGAAAATATCCCTCCAATTATGGCCTAATCTTTTACCCTCAGGGAGTTGGGCTGGTCTCAAAATACTATTCAGGATATGAGGTGCCCTAAAGTAACCTAGATCCAACATTTTCATTATAACAACACTAAAATTATTGAAAAATGAGATAGAAACTGAATAGTGATAAATTTCTTACCCGTGTCCATAATTGAACTGGCAGCTCTCCATTAGTATCAAAGGTGTGATCAATGAAATTTGAACTAAAATATCCTACATTCTTGTATAGGATTAGATGCATCAACAGTGAGTAATGGAGGAAATAGAAATTCTTCATTTCTCCACTCTAGGCTAGCTTAATATTTTCCTTCATTTTTGACAGAATCAACTTAACATAGTCATATTCTCCACCATGGTAGGAGTCTTGCACATCTTTGGAAATAATAAATTCAGCTCCATACACCATGTTTGATCCATCTTTTTCAACCACCTTGTGGACAATATACATTGTTTTCACAAAATAATTCTTGAATTTATCCAAAGGCATCATCTTTTCCACTTTCTTAGGGTAAACATTCACACTCTTTAGGTCCATGGGGATATGTTGTAGCATTGATTTTCCTATGTATTCTTTTGTGTTTCTATCAAATTTTCTCTGTAGATCCTCCAAATCTATTGGCTCACTCACAACATCGTCCAATTCAAATGCTTCAATAAATAAGGCATGGTCCAAAGTGCACAAAATAGTTATATCTTTCCCATGGAATGATTTGGTGGTTGGATTGTATGACTTGATTAGGGCTTTCACCAAATCCACATCAACGAAGACCTCTAGAAATATCAATTTTGCCAAGTTCTTCTTCCAAGGGTTGCAAATGAGGATCTTCTTCTCTTTGTTATGGTAGAAATACCTAAAAAGCTCAAAACTCATGACCCTAGGGCATGTAGCATCTATGCATAATGTGTAGGGGTCAACAAAAGCATGATCATCTACTGAATTTGTGTTTGAGGATCCTAGGAATAATTTTAACCATTCTTCAACAAACTGGTTTGGTTTTTTTCTATCTTATTTTTCCTCCCTTGGAAGTGGAGGTTTCTACAACTTCCATATTTAGTGCTTGAATCTCTTCAACCTCCTTATCAAACATTCTAAACTAGCTTAAAAACATTGAGAAAATCTATATCTGGCCACTAAAAATAATAATTTGTATGCACTAAAATTTTTGCAACTGCTTAGATTTACTCTCTATAAACAAATTGCAACTGATTAGTAGAATATACTTATAACTCAACATTCATCATCATAGTCCCTTTGCATTGATTTTTAGCATTCTTGAGCCCTAAAACTTAGCTTATTCTATCACCTCAAGGGAGCATCATAATTACTATCCAACGTTACACTTTTTGTATATTTTCTTGAATCTCATTAATTGAGAGCCCTTTGTCATTTCTAGCTCAAAAAATGGACAACATGTTTTCAATGTCAACTTAGGGTTTACAATCTTACGATCAACCCAAGAGTCAAAATCCTCATAATATCTCAGACGAGGAAGAAGTTCCCTTCGATCTTATGATCTCATGAAGTTAAAACCCCTATTGTACTATCGCATAGCTTGGAAAAAGTCTCTACAATCTCACAATACATTGGTTACCATGGCATCAGAGCTTTCTTTTAAAATTTTGACAATCTCATGATAGGTGGTTTACACTGCACAGTGTAGCATCTCATCTTATTTTTCTTCAGCTTACCATCTTATGATCGTGGCTCATCTAACTATTGCGTGACTTTGGTAGTCATCTTCTTTACCCCTATGATGCTATGAGAGACTATCACCTTCCTTCATCGCAACATCGCTAACATCAACCTTTACCTCTATGATCCTCTAATGGATTATGTTTCATAGCATCACAACACCCTTCTGCTACTCTTAAGATCTTACAAGACATTGATTGTCATAAGATCATAGAATGGGATATGTTAGTTCGCAGACATATGTAAAGACATTTTTGGTCCCACTAGGTTGACATGGCATCCACATTGTATACTTTGCATCATCTGACCAATCAAGATAGAATACTCATCACATTTTTGATGTTGCACTACCAAATTTCTTTTTCATTTGTGGCTTTACAATCTTATGATCGCCATCCCCATAGCATTGTGATCCTTAAAATCCTCTTCCCTTATCTGACAACTACGGAATTTAGCATAACATCATAATACCTTTACAAAAACCATTATGATGCCACAAGTATCTCTTCATTGTAGGATTAGCACCTTCTATCTTCTTTGTTATACTCTCATACTTCTATGATCCTACAACAAGCCACTCATCGCATGGTCATAATCCATCCCTTCTACTTCTACAATACCTTGATTGCCTATTTATTGTAGCATTACACACCATGAATTAAACCTTCCATTAGAAACCTATGATATTATGATTGTAGCATATCTTAACATTGGGGAACCTAAAAGATCACTCGATCTTCTACTAAACCTTGTGTCGTAACATTGGGAGCAGGAAAATGTAAGTTTGTGACTAGATGCCAAGACCATGATCATAAGATCACAACTCTAGGGTTTGAAAAATATAAACTCTCCCACTTCAAAAACTTAGGATAAGGGCAAAAAGGTTACAGTTTTGATTGAAATTTTTAATGGCAAGATAAGAATACAACCTTAAAATACACAAATAAAACCCTAGGGCAAGATTTTCACTATTTGAACTTGGGTAAAATAATTTGGCTAGGATTCTTTTGAAAATTGAAATACATGAGATACAAAACCCTAATAATGAAAAACAATTTCAGATTGTTTTCACAATGAGGATCAAAAATTTTAGTATAGTGAAAATGAGGGCTATCTAGATTCTTCGGTGAGATTGAAGATGATTCATCTAGAAAGAAAAAAAAACATCATACTTATGCTTCTGAAGGTAATCCCAACATATTATCTGTTAAATCTTCAAAGGATTCTAAGGCAAGGATAATTGATATTTTGCAGAAGGGATTGGGGAATGAGAAGAAAAAAGAGGAGTCTAGTGCAAACACAATCCATAATTTGAAGAAGAAATTGGAGAATAAGAAGAAAAAAGAGGAGTCAACTGCAAAAACAATCCTTGACTTGAAGAAGGAATTGAAGAATCTGAAGAAAACAAAGTCTAGTGCAACTACAAATAGTAACACAATCCGTCATATGAAGAAGGAATTGGAGACTGCAAAGAAAAAAGAAGATTCAATTGTAAAGAAAAAGGAATTGGAGAACACAAAGAAAGAGGAGTCTACTCAAACACTCCATGATTTGAAGAAGGAATTGGATAGTGTGAAGAAAAAGGAGGAGTCCACTAAAAGAAAATCCATGATTTGAAAAGGAAACTCGAGGATGAGAAGAAAAAAGAGGTACCTACTGCAAAGACAATTCAAGATTTGAAGAAGAAATTGGATGATGAGAAGAAGAGAAAAACTAATTAGCAAGGGCAACTAGAGGAAATACAAAAAAAAAATGAAATAGAGATGTTTGAAATGAAGAAAATGATGGAGAATTCAATTAAACAAAATATAACAACATCTCCTGAATACCATCATGTCAAGGATACTATAATAAACATGGTTATGCTTATCAAACAAGGAAATTGGGAGAAACTAATGAAGAACAATGATAGTTTGTTTGAATGGCTTGATTTAAACAGCAATCTCAAAGTTTCCTTTGAAAATGTAAAAAAAGATGTTGAGGGTAAAAGAAGTATCTTCACCAATTCCTTAAAAAATCTTTCTATACAAATTTTTAATAAAGTACAGAGATCCAGTAATAGGGATTTGGAAAACCAAGGAATAAACAACCGCTTGGATGCCTATGTAATAACCTTTGATGTCTATCACAATTGTGACCAATTAATGGAAATAGATGAAGCTCTTAAATCTTCTTCTAGAAAATTTATGAAGATGAATCACATCATACTGAACTTGTTAAATGTTTGATTCCCAAATCCATCTTGCTCAGATGGCAAATTCATTGGAAAAGAAGATTACATGAAAAATTTGCACAACACCATGAGTTTTGATTTAGGAAACTTGCTTGATGAAACCCCTCTAGAATTGTAAATATTTCATTCAACTATTAAGTCAAATTCAATGCATTGATTGGTTCTTAATGGAAGACTACACTATGTTAAGGTTTTGTGGTTCAGCGGCTGAATCATGCAAAATTCGAATGCATGTTACAGAAAGGGTTTTTGCACTGGAATATGTATGATAAATGGAGAGAAAAGATGAAGTTTTCATTGGACAACAAAATATAATGATATTTCCTTCCTTTCCTTTTTCAATTGGAGGCCTCACATTTGAGAAAAAGAAATTCAAAGTGGCAAATAAATTGGTTAAAAAATTTGGCTTTGATTTTTTCAGTCACTGGAATTATGATCCATTGCACATAATAAAAATAAGACTTATTGTCAATGGGAACTCTACAAGAAAATATCAACATCAGGAGATGCCATTGATAGAAAAGTTTAAAAACATGGATTCATGGGATGAGGTTAAGAAAGAGATGGAGAAACATGCAAAAGGGAATAATATTTCAATGCAAGAATTGGCATCCCAAATTATGACATTGCACATATCAGAGTCACACAAATCAAAGCCTCTAAAATACTTAAATTTCTACAAGAAAACATCTCAACCTTCTAAGAGTTCTATGTTGAAAGCAATTAAAGAGGCATGCAAATCTAAATTATGGTGTCAAACCAAGATGACTAACTTTTAGAAAATGATGCAAAATTTGGGTGAACCAAATACCTCAAAAGGTTTTGAGGAAATTGAGGATGATGAAATTTTTAGAAATTACTAGAATAAAGAGCATCCAATTATACTATATTAATTTGGTACTTGTAGTGACAGTGATAGTCAAAGACAGAAGGACCTCGAGTCTAATGGAGACATTCAAGGTACTCAAGATTCTAGGTCGACCAAGGGTAGGCATATTGTTAATCTTCAAATGAGTAATTCTATTAAATAAACATATAATAAAGAGGCAAATATGATACAAAAAATGGGTTATGAAAGTATAGGGCCCATTGGTGCAAGTGGTGAAGGGATTTGGAATCTTGTTGCAGTAACAGACCCACCCAAAAGTGGAAGTAAACGAATCATTGGATTCTCTAATGATATTGAAGATGATTCATATAGAAAGGGAAAAACAACTATATACTTCTACTTCTGAAGGTCATCCCAACACAATATTTTCTAAATCTTCAAATCTAGTTGTAGTTGATCCCCCTAGCACTAGCATGGATGAACCTTGTGCAAAAAATCAAAAAGTTATGACAATTACAATGCAGGCAATGCCAGTGGTTACTTCACCAATGCTAGTGGTTACTTCACCAATGTATGGACTAGTAGCTTATGTGAAAAACCTTGAAAATAGTCCTAAAATGCCAAAATTTCAAATAGGCCATCTTTAGTATGTTCAAAATTCTCAAAATACAATTGTAGGTGGAGTAAGTGTAACCGGAGTTGGAGGAGCATACAACAATACAACTGATAATTCTCCTTTCAAACACTCAATTGTGTCAGCAAACCCATATTTTAATTTAAAGGATTTTGCATCAATGTTTGATCAGACAACCAAAAGAAATAGACAAATTAATAAGACTTTGAAAAGTATTGCAGTTGTTGAATGTCAGGGATCTACTAACAATATATTTCCAAAATATGATCTGAACACCAAAATGATGAACTTCATAGTTTTTATGCCCCTGGCTAGAGATAATAATCCACTAGAAAATATAATAAATTGTAATGATGTACAAGTTACCAGTCTTCAAATGGATTTCTCAAAAGTGAAAAATATTGACAAAATCAATATATCAAAAGAGAGAAACAAAATGGTCTACTCTACACTTCTAAAAGCAGAAAGGAAAAACAAAAATCTTACAAAGTAAATAGAAAAGTTACAGTTAGACCTTGATAATGTGAAGGCTAAGGAGAAAGCAACATAAAATAGGTTCAAAGAATTGCAAAATAGGATAAAGAATTCTTCTTTTACAAAGGCAATTGTCCAACAAGAAAAGATGAATGAAAAACTAAAAAATATGACTAAAGAATTGGATGAGTGCAAAAAAGAATTCAACATGAAAAGAACCTATACTACACAGTTGTTCAAGTCTGTAGAGAGTAGTGCACAATTCAACAATAAATTGAAAATTGACTTGGACTCTATTGTCAAGGAAAATAATAATTTGAAGATTTAATTGGAGAATGAAAGGGAAAATCACTCCTATACTAAAAATACAATCCATAATTTGAAGATGGAAGTGGAGAATGAAAAGAAAAAAGAGGAGTCTAAGGCAAGGATAATTGATAATTTGTAGAATAAATTAGGGAATGAGAAGAAAAAAGAGGAGTCTAGTGTAAACAAAATCCAAAATTTGAAGAAGCAATTGGAGAATATGAAGAAAAAGAGGAGTAAACTAAAAAGACAATCCTTGATTTGAAGAAGGAATTGGACAATGCGAAGAAAATGGAGTCTAGTGCCATTGCAAACAGTAAGACTATCCACCATATGAAGAAGGAATTGTAGAATGCAAATAAAAAATAGGAGTCAAGTGTAAAGAAAATCCTTGATTTGAAGAAGGAATTGGAAAACAAAAAGAAAGAGGAGTCTACTCAAGCACTCCATGATTTGAAGAAGGAATTGGACAATGCAAAGAAAAAGGAGCCCAATATGAAGACAATCCATGATTTGAAAAGGGAACTCAAGGATGCAAAGGGAAAAGAGGTAACTACTGCAACGACAATCCAATATTTGAAGAAGAAATTAGAGGATGAGATGAAGAGAGAAACTAATTAGCAAGGGCAACTAGAGGAAATATAGAAAAAGAATGAAATAGAGATATCTGAAATGAAGAAAAAGATGGAGAATGCAATTGCACAAAATATAATGACATTTTTTGAAGACCATCATGTCAAGGATACTATAATAAACATGGTTATGTTTATCAAACAAGAAAATTGGGAGAAACTAATGAAGAATAGTGATAGTTTGTTTGAATTTCTTGATTTAAATAGCAATCTTAGAGTTGTCTATGAAAATGTAAAAAAAAAGATGTTGAGGGTAAAAGAAGTATCTTCACTAATTCCTTAAAAACTCTTGCTATATAGATTTTGAATAAAGTATAGAGATCTAGTGACAGGGATTTGGAAAACCAAGGAATAAACAACCACTTAGATACCTCTACAATGACATTTATTGTCTATCACAATTGTGACCAATTAATGAAATTAGATGAAGCTCTAAAATCTTCTTCTAGAGACTTCATGAAGATGAATCACATCGTACTAAACTTGTTAAATGTTGGATTACCAAATGTAGCTTACTCAAATGGAAAATTCATTGGAAAGGAAGATTACATAAAAAATTCGCACAACACCATGAATTTTGATTTAGGCAACTTGCCTGAGGAAACCACTCTAGAAAGAATTGCAAGTTGCATTAAATGAATGTCAAAAATGAATACATTTATAGATAAATTCCTTGATTCATATAAAAATATCTCTTCAAAGTATTAATTGTTGATGGGGTTACAACTATTTAGCTATAGCCTCAAAAAAATAGAGCTTCCAAATGATGCAGAATGGAGCACCCTAAAGAACACCTTTAGAGCTAGGTCATCCTCTCAAACTATTAGTGTTAGTGTCTTATCACTACTCAAACATTCAAGAATCTCCCCCTTGTGAACCCTCATGTTGTGATTCCTCATTCTATGACTCAACAAGTCTAGACGCCAACTAAGCTATGAGCTCCCAGATCAAAGGTACCAATACTTCCACACTACCCTTGGTCTCTCCCTTCCTATCCCCTTCCTCTTGATGCTTCTCACAAGATTCCTCACACTATTCTTCCTCATGATTATTCTTTCAGGCATCAAGTATACCACAACCCCTTCCACATCCACATTTAGGTGGCATCTTTTATAGGACAAAAAGGAAAACATTAGAACCTCATGATAATAAAAATAAGGCACAAACCAAAAAAAAACCATCTAGACACAAGTTTAAATATACCTAGTATTCAACTTTCAAACATCACAATGGGAGCATAATGTTGAGATCCCATGTTTGAACATGAGCTCTAATACCAAAATTTAATGCCCACTAGGGAATCCTTGCAAACAACGATTTATCATAGACTAACATATTTTTCTTTAAAGATGGTATTATCCAACATATAAATATAACACAAGGGCAAGACTAGCACAAAACCAAATATTCCTAGGCCCTCGAATTATGTTTCCATGGTTAATACCCACTAAGTGATTAAAATTCAAGGTTTATTCAAATTGCTACATTGCCATATCATTCGATGTTCATTTTAAAACCCAAATACAACTTCCTAGATGGTTAAGCATACAACTTTATTTTCTAAATTAAATTGTATAATTAAGCGAGATGTTGCATCTAGTTATCTCAATAGCCATCAAATTCCAATCTATTCTAAAATGGAAACATGTGTCTTCTAAAAGGGTATCCAAATATCCAACTCACATTTTTTGATCAAGTGCTAAAGTCACCTCTATTTGAGGTACAAATTTGGACTACAAAATATTGCATGATAAAACTTTTATAAGGGAAATAATAAAGTACTTTTTCATATGATAAAACTCCCTAAAGCCATATGATGAAATGTCAGATGTACAATGAAACACCTAAAGGCATACGATGAAGTCTTCATCATATAATGAAACTCTAGTAGTTGTAAAATGAAATGCATCATCATACAATGAAATACTTCATCATATGATCCAAGAAATTAGTGTTCCAGGGAACAAGTCAAAGAGAAAGTCCAACATGAAAAATCTCCACACCATCGAACACCAAAAACTACTGAATCAAGGAGGCCACTACACTAATACTTTAGGAACATAAAATATATAAGGAAAAACCATATAATTTTCTAACATGTGAATTACATCAACTAGTCAATTCTACAAGAAAAAATGCATCATAGAGTGTAGATACAATAATCAAGAGGACAAGAGAAGACAAAGAAGGTCAAGCAAGGTTTTGAATTTGGACAAGAAAATCATCCTTATTCTTTGACCCCCAATGACAAAATTGGTAGCAATTATTAACTACATGGAACCTGTAGGCCTAACCTATCATGGTCATGGTGATAATGGCCTGACCACAATCATCGGGATAATAACACCCAAGGGCTTACCCACATGCCAAATAATGCATGACACAAGAACCACTATGATTATTAATGTAATGTAGTAAATTAAGTCACTAGTCACAACACTCTAAAGAATGACTTGTAGGGACTCTTTAGGAGTTTAATTTCTTAGATCATAATAGCCCAAGTTGTATCTAGTATGGTATATCAACTCTGTCATGAAGCCTCATACCATGTCCTCTACTAGCTCACGCAAGAGACTAGCGATTGTAGTGACACACCACTCTTGCATCAATTCTCTCAGAATGCTCAACTTTTTATAAGATGGTTCTCTTATCTTGCATTAAGAGAACCACCCCTCTATCCTACATACACTTCTTGCCATACAACAAGTACCATAAGGAAATGCAAGTACCCAAACCAACTCACAAATGAACAAGCACTTAACTAGCCTAAATCTAGAAGTTTGGGTCTTGCAAGATCCTATCATAGCCACACTCACATGCACATGTGTGGAAATAACTAACTCCACATAAAAAATGATTGAAAAAATGCAAGGGTTGAGTTCAAGAAATGCAATCAAAATACACAAGTATAAAATACACTCAACTGGACACTTTGTTAGGAGTAAGGATTTGCCAACAAATCCAAAAGCCACAAACTAAAGAAATTAAATTAATTGAAACATGGAAAATAATCCATTTACATCAATCCAATTTTAAACTACGAAATCCTCACTCAAACATGTGTGGCATGTAAAACAAGGCATGAGAAAAATGCCTAAAAATCAAACCTCCCAAAATTTGATGAAATAGAAAACCCACTTTCAAAATGAACTTAAACTCCAAAAAAAAAAAAAAATTATTATTATTTTGGGAATACATGGAAAACCTAGCAGCATAACAACCCAAAAACTTACATTTTAATTCAAAAACACATAAACACTCATACTTGTCCAAATGAGTTATGGAATTGCATGAAAATGGAGGGGAACACTAGTTCTCAACCTCCAACCATTTAGAAAATGAAAGAACACATTAAAATGATGTAAAAAAAAATGAAAGAGTTCTACCTCACTCCAAAAATAGAAACTAGGGAATGAAATAAATAAATAAATGGAGAGAGATCTAATCAAGATGGAAACCACAAGGGAGATGAAGAATCCCACTAAAAATCAAATGAGTCTATCCTCATGACAATATGAAGAGCCAATCTCCCATAATGAAGAAAACAAGAAATTCTCCAATTCTAAATTCTCAATTTCACAAAGTTAGAAATGAGAATAATGTTGGAATTACAAGTAGGAAGAGTAAACTAAGTGGCGGGGGGGGGGGGGGGGGGTTTGGCACGGTGAATTAGTAGTTTAAACTTGGATCCATAAAACTTTCACCACACATCCATCTCATTCATTCAATAGATAAACTAAAATAACATGCAAAGCCCATACATCTAAATCATGTAAACATGAAAGCAATCACACATATAACACTAGATATGATTGCCCATAAACCCTCCAAGTGAGAAGGTAAAATTGGGGTGGGGATGACACCTACAAATCTTCACTACTGTAGCAATAAAGTGTACCCAATTAAGGTTACAATGGTTTGACCATGAATCATGGTTTGCCTTATTAAAGGCTCATAAAGACTATTAAGTCCCACCTTGTTAAAGGATTTTAACACCCTATTAGAAGTATGCCTTGTTCGAGGACTTCAACTTACAATCAAGTAAGCACCCTATTAAAGGATTTCATACAACCTATTAGAACTACTCTACGTAAGAGATTTGACTAAAATTGCTTGTTATAATGTCTCAGTATAAATCCTATGATTGGAACTTGCTTGCCTAATAATAGATCACCTCTACACAATGTCCAATTGATCCTTCATGATCAGATGTATCAATATTGTATCCTTCTCTCTATCCTCTATTCTTCTCTAACTAATTATGCAATTCATTCTCACTTCTAAGTCACCTTGAATTCTCTGCAAACTATCTTGTTTGCTCTCCAATTCAATCAATCACCCATCCATACTATATAGAGTTTAGGGCTTCATCCTCCTTAAGAAGACTTAGGTGGCTTAGGGTTAGGTATGAATCTATGACTTAGATTCATCTATTTTTCTACTTAAACCTTCCCCTTTTTTTATTGGTTGCATGCAATTACATAGGGAATCCACATATAGATTCATCCTTATCTCCAAAAGATCATATTCTATCCTTAGGTCAGCTTGAAAATGGTTTACATAGTTGTTTGTGCCATTACAAACAAGTATGTCCAATCTATGCCACTAGACATATGAAGTCACTAATGCTCGGCATGCATTGTATTCTTGTTCTGACTTAGCACCTGCACTGCTTGGCATGGACTATTTACTTAGCACTTGAATCACTTGGCATGGTCTATCTACTCAGCACCTAAATGACTCAGCACATGAGTGACTCGACACTCACTATAACTTGGCATGGTCTAATATTTACATGTTGTGCCCAACATGTATTACTAGTTCGGCATGAACTAAGTAAATGATTTAAGTGTGTTGATACTCACTTGTCAAAACCAATCTGAGATCAACAAGTAAAACCTCACTTTTGTCTAATATAATTATTTTAATTAAAGTGACTTAGAAAACCTTGAATTATATTGCACAAAAGATGAGAATATTTTTTGGAATGGGACACATGATGAGGACAAGTACCTTTGATAACCTGGGATAAGATATACAAATCTAAATTTAATGGGGGTTTTGGAATGAAGAATTGGTACAAATTCCTAGTTTTAGGTGCAAAACTAATGTGGGGCATTTATACAAATCCCATTATTCTCATTTGGATTCTGGTGAAAATGAGAGGATTTTAACAACTTAGAATCCCCGCAAAGGTTTCACAATTTGGAATTTCATTTTAGACCTGTACAAATGTTATTACCAAGAACTTGACATGGTAGATGTGAAAATGACACAGAAGCATCATTTTGGAATGACTCATGGAATGGGCTTCCACCATTGATTAGTGATGATATTTTGAGAGATGATGGAAATCTATAAGAAAAAGTGGGGAGATAAGGTAGTGGATTATATGGAAAGAAAACTAATAGATCTTGATGCACAATGGAGCTAGAAAGATCCATCTTTGTTAGGACTTAATGGTCAGCCAATGGGAATCTTGAAAACTATAATGCATGAAAGAAAATGTGTTAAAACTAATATATAGGACAAGATAATATGGTGTGCAGTGAAAGTGAAACTTATTTGATTAAATTAGGGCATAATATGCTAGAACTTGGAGATGATTACATTAGGTGAATTTGAACATCATTTCCATGGTGATAGCCTAGGGATTGGATTTGGGTGAAGACAATGTATAGAGATGGATTTCTCATTCCCTTTTCAAACTTATGGGGTTAGACTCAATTCTAGAATGGGCAATGTCAGGGATCAGCACACACATTGTAATGCCCCGCCAAGGGATCCAAAGAATTAACCTAGAATTTCACTAAGTTTCGTAGCATTTTTTTTTTAAATATGAAAATAAATACCACATATAACTTATGCACCATCACAGAAGCAATAGCAATGTCCATCTAAAAGTAATCATAACATACACAACTAGTTACATTCTTTAAAGATCCCTTAACGTTGAATTACATCTAAAACAACTAACATACATGAATCCAACATCCACATGAAATAATAATGATAAGTCCAATGTTTATACATTACATTTCCAAATGCTCAATCATCCATTGTACATGTCACAGGGTATGAAAAGCTCAAAAGAATATACATATGTGAAATAAGATACATCATCCTATTCTAATCCATGATACATCAAAGTAAAGATAATCACATGATACACATGATACATGATCATAGAAGATATACATCCATCATAAAGATCAAACATAATAAACTAAGTGCATGGTTCCTCCCAACCGTTAATAGCATCATTAGACCATCGTGGGCCCTAGCCATCCCTCTGTGCGTAACATTCCAAAATCACCGAAGAAATCATCGGTATTAACATAGTAGGAATGTCACTCCTAACATATACTATATCATATGCAAAAACTAATCTAACATGCAAATAAAAGCATAAGATAACATCATCTAACATATGCTAATCATCAATGAAAAGATACATATCCACCATCATGAAGGACGCATCAGCCATGATGTCTCAATGAATCTCAAATGATAAGAGTGGAAAAACACTACCACCCAACTGCATAGTACCTAAGTGGTCCACTCCCACCGTGCTGAGGAGATAATCTCAAGTCCCAAATAGGCTATCCAATAACACATAGCATAAAACTCTATAAGTCCAGGAATCCTAAAAGTATACTAACTCAAAGGTTCCAATCACAAAACTGACATCTAATTCCAAAGGCACACAAAGACATGTAGGAACCTACTATGCAAGTGAGAAAGTGTCATCGCATTTATCACGTACAAGTTACCCTGGTAGTTAGCTAAACTCCACAGGTCCATTCTGATCTCATGCGGCCGCTAGTATCCTCTCATACTGACGAGGCATACTATGGAATGCAAGGTCGCAACCATGCATTCTCTCTACTCCCATCCTAGTCTATACAAGAACTCAAGGCATGGGCGAGAAAAAAACACTTATCTTTTTAGGTTCATTTAGTTAGTATTAGGTGTGAATATTATCACTTATTAATCCAACTTACAATGAGTTACCCTGGCAGCCTCTTAGGGCCCCAGCCCCCATTGCAAGCCACTTCCCGACACTACATGCAGATAACCTACCCTAAGCTCATGGAATCATAAATCTCAAAATCACAAAAGATAATCCATAATAAAATCATCAAATATGCATAAAAGCATCAAATCTCCATGAGCAAGCATCCATAGAAAATCATGATCACAACAACTCTCTATTGGCAACTGAAGTATCACTGATAATCAAAAGTATCCAATGGTTCTCAATAACCAAAATATATCTCAATCATACTAATCGAAGACTCCAAAATGGTTGAGTCAAATCATGTCACAACATGACATCATCAAGAATAAATCCACATTTCAGTCCCATCATGGCGACTAGAAAACAACCAAGGATAACTGATCGATGAACCAAAAATGGTTAAGTCAAGTGTCTCATACATAAGAATCTCAACTATAACAATTAGTAATTACAACCAATACATAGAGCATTCCATCACATAACTATAGTTGGATTTATAAAGATCAAAATTAAAAACATCATCATGACATCACAATCACATCACCCCCAAGCTTTTGGTAGACGTCCTATAACTGGTCAACACTAGTCAACCCAAAACCCAAAACAATAGCATAAAGAATATACAATGCAAACACATATTTTGGTTTTGCTAAATTTACATACTTGAATTTAAATGTAGAGGTCTCAGTTTATGTTTCCAAGTTTGGAGAATGAATGGAGGAATATTTTGTACGTTTTCCTAACACATGTATTGTTTTGGATGGATAAAAGTTTTCCTTTATAAGTCCAAAATCCATCTCTCAATTATAATATTTGTTTGAAAATGACCCCCACCAACTACCAATTATATTTCATATACTTTATTTAATAATTTAAAACAATTAATTAAATTTGAATAGTTAATTTACAATATTATAAACTAATTCATCCTTATAAAAGATGAAACTTTAATACAAATCATTTATCAAACAATAGTAATAATTCATTAATAACATTTTACATACTTACATATATATATATATATATATATATATATATATATATATATATATATATACACACACACATATATAAATATTTAACTATTGCAAAATATAAAATCAAATTATACAAATTCGATTGATGACATATAATATGGAAAGAAGCATTATATAAAACATGCACTTCACATATAACAAATAGCGGCGACCATACTCAGTGTTTAAAACACCATCGCCACACATAAGCCATGCGGCCTGCAGTGTCGACACACTGCCAAGCGCAAGTGTCATGCGCACAGGTCTGCGCATGAAGGACAGTCAGGTTGGTACGTTTGCCCGACCCATGATCTAATACATATAATGTTTGTTTTATAGCTTTTTTTCAAAACAAAAATACAAATCGCAATGCGATTTGACGAGTCTCCACTGTGGTAATTCACTCAATTTTTCCATTTATATATATATATATATATATATATATATATATATATATATATATATATGTATATATGTATATGTATACATATGTATATGTATACATATGTATATGTATACATATGTATATGTATACATATGTATATATGTATATATGTATATATATATGTGTATATATATATATATATATATAAATTTTCAGAATTTAAATATGAAAATGCAGATCTAGTATCATATATATATACGATTTTATGAGTTTCCTATAAAATATTTCCTCTTTATTTTCTCAATAACTTTCTAATGAATTTGACTACAATTCAACCCTAGCCCCATGTTCTTTTCATATTTATGCAAATAAGATTCTCAAATATAATTTAACTACTCATATTGAGAATGCATATAATTTAAAATAGGAAAAATTCTCAGAAGACATATGGAAGACACGAAGAAGACAGGGAATGCAAGATGTGAAAATAGCATAAGTAAAATCACAAGATTCTACCCGGATTTCTGATGCTAATTCACTCTTCCTTAGAAAACCTGCAGAGCAAGCTCCTCCCTTCTTCAGAGTTCTTGAGTCCTCCAATGCTCCAATTGCTCTCCAAACGCTATGTCTAAGCTTTTAGGAATGCCTGAATATAAAGAGCTCTCAAGAAACATCTAGAATGCTTCTAGAAACAGCTAGAAGGTGTCACCAACTAAGCATGTGTCTTTTCCAACCTTCTAGATGAATCATAAGGTTGTAGACACCATGTGCTTAATTGATGCACTAACCCCCGTGTTGTTGACATAAGAGAAATAGAAAGGTGCATTAACTCCCATGCAAGCTTATAACTCCAATTTACTTTTTATATAATTTCTATTTAAATTTTTATAACTTTCATTTTAATTTTTATAACTTTTATTATTATTATTTATTTATTTCTTTATTATTATTTTATTATTATTAATAATTTTAATTTCTAATTTTCTTTTATTTAATTCCTTTTTCCTCAATTAATTCTCATTTAATTAATTATAAACAAAATATCAAATATCATGATATTTTATATTAATCTTCTCAAATAATTAATTTATTAATTAAATCCATTTATTAAGACTTAATTAATAGAAAATTCACTATAGACCTCCAAGATAAAATATAAAAACCCATCATAGAGCAATTCACACAAAATCAATCTAAAGGGTTAAAAATCACGAAATATGTCATCTGACACATTTGGTGGATAAAATATCCAGATACTTGTCCTATCTCACTAGGACAAATGGTTTAAGGGTTTGGGATTTGGACTACAGAATTTATCTCTCTTCTCTTATCATTGAGATAGTATAATAGGGTATGCTCATCCTGGCAATTCAGGGAAGTCGATACTCGGTACCTGCAACTTGCAGAAAAACCATGCATGTACATACAATATATATAATGCTAAGCTAAACAGACAATGGCAGGAAGTGGTGCATCATGTAGATCCCAACTAAGCAGGTGACTACGACTCCCTTCCTTAACCATATCAGAAATGCCATACAATATGAAAACACGCACACCATACACATGCAAGTATGGGGTAAGTATCCATAATAAAGCACATGAGATAATAAACCATCTAACTAATCATCAACAATAACTGAAAGCAATGTAATGATCATCATGCATACATGAAATGTAAAGTCTAAATGATCTCATCATATACCAACTGAATCCATAACATAATGTCTGATAGTCCCAAAACAATACCACTAATCCATCAACATAAAACTAGTCTATCATATGTGAGCAATGTTTCTGGATTAGATTGTGTGAGTTTTTTTAGCATCAACGTTTCGGATCATACTACATGATCCATCATCAGGTCCTGATGATGGATCATGTAGTATGATCCGAAACGTTGATGCTAAAAAAACTCACACAATCTAATCCAGAAACATTGCTCACATACTAATGGATTGTGGAAATCTGATTATGTTAATAGTCTATCATAGTCTGATAATAACAACAACAATGTCCAGAAAAGATGTGAACGAGGGTAGGCACTACACACATCCCTAAATACATTGAAGATGAAGAGGATGCTCCAAATAATGAGTTGATTCATTTCATTACATGGTTGGGAAAGTAGACAAGTTGTATAAACTACAAAGGTGGCTATAGTGAGAAGTTAAAGGCAAAAATAAGCAACATTCAAGCTTATGTGAGGGCTACACAAAATGCTCTCCCGATTGGGGTGCCAACTAGGATAATAAAGAAATTGAGAACCAAGGGAAAGGCAAGAGGACTCATAGGTTAAGCTTGAGACATGGATGATGTTTAGCAAAATGTTGTGGCCCTTGAGTGGATGAGCAATATTGAATTATATTTGATGTTTGTTAGCCTATGATGTTTGTTGTCAGTTTATACTAGGTTTGTTGGTTTGTGAATGAAAGAAAATATATGTTAGTAATGTAATTGTAGGTAATAAAATAGTTTTAGAAAGGACTTGGAAAAAAAATGGCTCCATTTTGTAAGAAAAATATAAATGATGTAAAGAAGATAATTGTTTGTAGGTGTGATCAGAAGATATAGTTAATAAAATATAGGAAAGTTTCAAAATTGTTATGTTCTCTTTAAATGTACCATTCAAATCAAATCACTAAATACAAACTAAAATAAACTATTTAAACATAATATTTAAATCAATCTATTACAATACAAACTATGAAAATATTCAAATAAAACATTTTAAAACTAAATATAATTTTTAACATGAAATCTAATATTTAAATGCAAGTATTAACTAAATCAAACAATTTTGTTTTAACACTAAATCTAATATTTAAATCAATATATTCAAAAAAAAACTAAATATAAAGTTTTAACACAATCTATAATTTCAATCAAACTTCTAAATTCAAACACTTAAATGAAAACTATTTAAATAAAAAACAAACTATTTATATGAAACTAAAAAATGCATTAATTTAAATCTAAATCTAATGAAAAAAGGTCTCTTTTACGATGTAAGCATGTCTTATCATCAAATGATTCACTTTGAATTTAAACTCGAATGGAAAAGGTCTCTCTTATGATCTACGCTCTTCTCATCTTCCCAAAATGCCTCAATCTTTATATTCCAATGGCTCTATTATGTAAAAAGCCAAAAAAAACAAAAAAAAACAAAAAACTTGAAAAAAATTGTAAGTGGCCATGTAATCTTTTTCCAAAATTTCAAAGCCCATTAAGGGAATTTCATTATTTGAAAATTTTTTAAAAATAAAATTATATGTATATAAGTTAAAATAACAAAATGTTCTTTGTATATATAAAGGAATATTATTATTTTTTTGCCTATAAAATGAAAAAAATTATCTATTTTAATTGTTTAAATATTGTAATGAGATTTTTTTTAAACAAAATTATTAATTCTAAGAATTAAAAATTTAAAAAAATTAGAAGTTACTTCAATTAGGTTAAAAATTTCTGATCTAAATTTATTCTAAATTTTAAATATCTTGTAAAGTAAAGAAATTAAAGAAAATCAAGAAAATAAAAAAGTTTTATTTATGTTTATGATATTCACTAAAATAATAATGTTTCTAATTATTTTTCTTATGAGACAAATGAAATGAGTTGATATTTTAAAAATATATATCTTATTAATTTTAGAAAAATATATTATTGTATTTAAAAAAGTAAAAATAATCATAATAATAATTTAAAATAGTTTATATTTTTCTAACCTATAAAAAAAAAAAATGAGGAAGAATGTTACACTAGAAACCAAAGAAAATCAAGAAGATTTGAAGTCCTCTAAAAGTAAATATACATAAAAAAGTTTTATTTATATTTCTCATACAACTAAGTTATAATATTTTTTTGATTTTCTATGAGTCAAGTGAAATGGGTTGATTTTTTAAAATATATCTTATTAATTTTAGAGAAAATATAACTTTATATTTAAAAATATAAAGTGAGTAAAATTACTCCTTATAGTAAAAAATTAGTGATAAACATATTCTAAATTTAGGCATCAAAATATCATTTTCCATCTATAGTTGAAAGAGTAAGAGAAAATGATGAAAGCATCGAAAAAAGAAGGGCATTTAGGAAACTTCATCGAAATAAAGAAAAAACAAACAAGTTCATCTGCGAATAACTCCAAACGCAGACTTCCTCCAAAAAACTTAGTGAATCAATCTCAGACAATAGGGGGAGCGCTCTATGAGTTAAAAGTCATTTTGATGTACTCTCATCTATCTAGGAAGAACAATAAAATTGTAAAACATTTGAAATGATTAGTGGTTTTGAAAATGCTAATCAAGCTTCATGCAAAGCGAAGTGCAGTTATTATCAAAAACCAAAAGAGTAACGAAGAAGATGGTTCGAAGCTAGTTTTTTTTTTTAACGTATAGAAAGCATGGCAATGAAACTTCAATCTCAAAATCCAACACTAGGAAAGAAGGCTTGGATTAATGATTGAAGAACCAAGAAGCTTTTTTCAAGAAAACCAAATATATCAACAGCATAGGTAAAGAAGATAAGCCTACGCCTAGTCTTAATAAGTAGAGCACTTATACGTTATCTCGACCTATAAAGATCTGAAAATCCAATACCCTTAGGATCTTCTAAACCCTATCTGATCTAGTCTAAAGCCCTAGTAGAAAAGAAAAAATCATTCTTGTCCGTACTAAAAAATCCCATAGATAGATCAATTAAGAAGGTAACAAAGACACCCCTAAGCATCTATTTATATTCCCCCACATAGGAAAAAGAAGCTTGAAGCAAATAAGCGAATTGAATTTATATATCCTCATCAAAGAAAAACAAACAATGTTGAAATCATTGAAACTATTATCATTAGCAATGAGCACAATAAAGAAAAATGGCAGGAATGCTCTAATCTAGGAGTTTATGTGATATGGAATGGTCCAAAAAAATGTAGAGCTAATCTAGAACATAACCTAACAAGAATCTGTGGAGCAAAGGTAAGTAACATAACTCCTCATGATAATCAATATTGGTATATGCAATGTTAGGATCAAAAAATTAGGAATGAATTGATAGAAATATCAAACTATTTTTATAGAGGGCATCCTATTAAATTTATAGCATGGCAACCCAATTTTAATGAAAACATCAATCAATAGATACAAACAATTAAATGATTGTAATGTGCAAATATTCCATCATAACTAAATGATATTAATATAATAAAAAGAATAGGGCAATCCTTAGGAGATCTAATAGGATTCAAATTAAATTATTATAAAATAAGTAAGATAAGATTCTTAGTCTCAATAAAAATAGAACGAAGTGAATCTATTAACTTAGCAAAATCATAACGAATAGATCAATATAAACATAAAGAATAATCTAAAGGAAGCATTAAGGATCATCAGAAAAAGGTAGAAGAAAATAGGGAAAAAAGAAAATCAAAGGACAAAGAGAACACAAACAATCAAGATCTGAAGGAAAAAGAGGCAAAACAAGCAGACCAGAGGGAAAACATAAGAAGAGTAGAAGATATAGAGTATAGGTGGAAGACAAATATGGATTGCCAAATTTTAATTGATAAATATAGAAACTGCAAGACTATAGAATAGAAAAGGAAACACTAGAAGAAATAGAGCTCAACTTGAGAAAATTGAATATGCTTTCCCATGAGGTGTTGCTCCTACATAATGATCTAGAAGATCAATTTATCATAGTAGATAGCAATCATACAAAACATAAAAGGAAAGGCAGTCATGAGGTCTGAATCAGAAAAAATATAGAAAGAGAAAGCAATAGAAAGACAAAATTATTAGAAGAGACAAATACGGATCAAAATGCAATAGATAGCAATAGAGAGACAACTGTAGATAACAATATAATGGGATTAGAGGAAAATGTTAATCAAGAACAAAACCATATAGAAAAGGGAGGAGCATCAATAGAAAAATATTATCAAAGCCTTTGCATCCCACCAATTGAATTGAATCAATGGAGTAATGTTACCATTAGCAAAAAATCAAAGAAAAAAAGTTATCAGTTCTGGTAGACACCTAACAATGGGATGGATATGTTTGATCTAGATAAGGACGAGATAAGCATGATAAAAGATAGAAGAATGGCAGAGCTATTGATACCAGTAGAGATAGAAACTATAAACAAAGAAGCAAAACAGAATAGTGGTCATATAAACAAATTAGGAGAAGAATAGGAATACCAGATAGAAGACATCACCTTGGGAAGAATCTTAGAGGAAAAAACCCACAGGGAAGAAGGATTAGAAAAAGGTAGAATCAAGGGAGAGGTTAAGACTATAGAAGCAGACAAAAATCTAATAAACGATCAATTGATTAAAGAACTTTTAATAGAGGATGATTAGGAAATAGAAGAATCAAAAATCACATTAAAGGTCAAAAATTAATTAAATTTGGATAATCTAGGTATATTCATTAATCAGGAAGGGTTGAAAAAACCTAATTGTGGAAAACTAAAATTGAAACAAGGACGAATATCACTCAAAGAGCTTAGGGAGGGAATAGGACAAGTAAAGGGCCAAACTAAGATAAGAGAAATGTTACAAGGTGGGAAGGGGAAGAACCTTCCCAAGTTCCAATGAGAATTATAACATGGAATGCTAGTGTTCTAAATGCCCCTAGCAAGAAACACTTATTGAAGCATAATCTCACACTATTTGGAACACAAATCTCATGAATTCAAGAAATAAAATTAAACAAAGAAGAAGGAACAAAGCTAGGAAAGAAATTTGGAATTTGGAAATCTAAATTCAAAGAATCACATGGAGCTTTACGAAGATTGGGAATAGTATGGAATCACCAGAAAATCAACCTAGAAATAATAACCTCAAATCCTAATTGGATGGGAAGCAGAGTTTCAAGCACAAAAAATAATCTCTCGATCATAGTTATAAATGTCTATGGGCCTACTCTAACAGCAAACAAATTAGTAGTATGGAATGAGACTAGGACATTCTTAAATACATTATATTAGGAGAACATTACCATTGGAAGTGATTTTAATGCAATATTAAAAAGGGAAGAAAAATATGGGGGGATTCAGACAATCCTGCGAGCAATAGAAGATTTCAAAGAATGGAGAGAGAGAAATTCGCTCATAGATATTCCCACAAAAAGTGGAATATACACATGGAATAATAGAAGGGAAGACTTTAGCTACATAGCAGAAAGATTGGACAGATTCTTTTTTGAAGGATATTTAAGTAGCCTAGAAAGAGAAATCATGGTAGAAATCCTACCAATGACAAGCTTGGATCATTTTCTGGTAAAAATAAAAATCAAGGAATCATCCAAACCAACTAGAAACCCATTTAAGTGTAAAAAAATGTGGTTTCTTAACAAAAACTTCATGAATAATTAAAAAAATTGGCGGCAAGAAGAACAAGTACATGACTCAAAAATGTTCTGCTTCATATCCAAACTAAAAATGATAAAAGAAAAAATTCTTAAATGAAATAAAGTACAATTCAAAAGTATATTTAAAGAAAAAGTAGACATAGAAGAAAAAATGAAAAAATTAAATAAAGAAGTTATCAAAAAGGGAATGAATAATGAAACTCTTTTGCAAGAAAAAGAATACATATTAAAACAATAAGAAATTTTAGCTAAAGAAGAGGTGTTTTGGAAATAAAAGTCTACGGATAAATGCCTGGCAGAAGGAGATTGCAATACCAATTACTTCCATACAAGTACCCTACAACATAGAGCCTCAAACAATATATCAAAAATAAAAAAACTCAGAAGGTAATTTTGTAGAAAATCAAACTGAAATAGCAGGAACTTTGTAGATTAATTCAAAGATATCCTTAATAATTATGAAACTTCTAACTAAATAGAACAAGAAGAGATGTTGAAAAAAATTCCCAAGGTTATCACAATAGAAGATAATTAATCCCTCGATAAACCTTTCACACTACAAGAGATTAAAGAAACTCTCTTTAATATAAATCAGGATAAATCACTAGACCCTGATGAATTTCAAGCTTTCTTTCAAAAATGTTGGGAAATAATAGGAGTATATTTGTAGAAAGAAATTGAAGCATCAAGAAATGGAGGGAAAATTCTAGTGGAAATCAATCACACATTCCTAACTCTAATCCAAAAGAAAAATAAGGTTGAAGAACCAAGAGACTTCAGACCTATCGCTCTTTGCAATACTATCTATAAAATCTTCTTGAAACCCTGAGAAAACTGACTAAAATAACATCTCCTAAAATTAATATTAGAAGAATAGACACGTTTTGTACCTAGGAGATCTATTTTAAATGACATCTCAATCATTCAAGAAATAATACATTCGGCAACAAAGAATAAAGAAGCATGTATCCTGCTAAAACTAGATATATAAAAAAGCATATGATAAAGTAGACTGGAGATTTCTATGTAAAATCCTCAAAGCTTTTAGAGTTTCACATCAATGAATCAACATCATTTTTCAGTGCATGTCTACCCCAAAAATCTCGCTCCTTATTAATGGAACTCCAGAAAGATTCTTCAATATATCTACGAGGATCTGACAAGGAGATCCTATTTCTCCCTTCATATTCATCATCATGGCAGAAAGCTTTGGGAGATCAATTAAAATAGCATAAAATCAAAACAAAATAAAGGAATTAAGGTCACTGAAAATGTGGCTAATACCACACATCAGCAATTCGTTGATGACACAATATTAGCTGGAGCCAACACTAAAAAAGAGACAGACTACATCAAAACAATCCTAAATAATTACACAAAAGCGTTAGGTCAAAACATTAATGCAAAAAAATCCAAAATCTTTTTCTTTAATAAAACATTAGATAAAGAAGAATGTATCTACAATGAACTAGGATATAAGAAAGGTTCCTTCTATTGTAAATATCTAGGCATAACCTAGATAAAGGGACTAAAAAGAAGCAAGGTTAGGAGCAAACTCTGGAAGAAATAAATAATTAGATAGAAGCTTGGAAAGGAAAATGGTTAACCAAAGCTAGGAAAGCAACAAAAATCAAAGCAATCCTATCTATACCTACTTATCAACTAACATGTTCACAATTACCAAAGAATATCAACCAGAAAATAGAAAAGAAATTAAGAAATTTCTTTTAGAAAGGTATAGAAGATAAGAAGAGGGCAGCTTTAATAAGATGGGGAAAATATGTAGGCCTAAAGAAGCAAGGGGACTAGGAATAAAAAATCTAGATTGGCAGAATGATGCATTACGCACAAAACAAGTTTGGAGAATGTATCAAAAAAATGATAGTAAATGGGCTAGAACTTTCTATAATAAATATCTAAACACATCAGATAGCACATCATTATTAAGAACTAGGAACCCCCCTCCCCCACCCAAAAGACTTTACAACATGGAATTTTATACTAAAATGTCACCCCCTAATTACTAAATATACTATGTGGGATATAGGTAGAGGAGATAAAGCCCTATTCTAGGAAGATTCTTGGAAAGGGTATCCCCCTCTTGACCAATCTAACATAACTTGCAATGCAAAAATTCAATTACAAACAATTTGGGGAACTAAAGTAGAAGATTATATCCAAGTTGATATGTCTAATGAAGAAACCCCTTGGAAATGGAAATCTTTAGAAAATAGAGATCTCAACCCTACAGACTAAGAGATCTTAGAAATTATCCTTAGAGAGTGCACAATTAACTACTACAATAGGGAGGACAAATTTATCTAGGAAGCTGCTAAAGATGGAATCTACAAAGTAAAGGAGGGATATAATCAAATTATAAATTCACAAAGATGGGAAGCAATAATATCCTTGTAAATCTTTGTTGGGATCTAGTAGGTCTACCCAAGGCAGGTATCTTTCTTTGGGTAGCCTCCCAAAATAGAATTCTAACAATAGATAGAATTAGGAAAATGGGATATGAAGGCCCACCAAGATTTATTCTCTATAAAGAAGAATCAAAAAATACAAAGCATCTCCTATACCAATGAAAATTTGCTAAGGAATGTTGGAAATGGCTCAAATCCAAATTGAACTTGTAGTGTCTGCCCCTAGTTCGCATTTTGTTATCGTTGCTGAACTCTTTTAGGGCTAGTTTTATGTTGATGGTTAGCAGCATTGTTTTGAGATTATCAGATATTCTACTATGGATTCAGTTTATTATGTGATGAGATCACTTAGACTTTATATTTCATGTATGCATGATGATTATTACATTGCTTTCAGTTATTAATGATAATTAGTAAGATGATTTATTATCATGTGCTTTATTATGGATACTTACCCCATACTTGCATGTGTATGGTGTGTGTATTTGCTTTGCGTATTTGCTTTTGTATGGCGCGTCTGATGTGGTTAAGGAAGGGAGTCATAGTCACCTGCTAGTCGGGATCTACACGATGCACCACTTCCTGCCATTGCCTGTTTAGTTTAGTATATATTGTGCTTGTACATGCATGGTTTTTTATGCAGGTTGCAGGTACCGGGTATCGACTTCCCTGAATTGCTAGGATGAGCGTACCCTGTCACACTATCTCAATGATAAGAGAGGGGAGATAAATTCTCAAGTCCAAATCTCAACCCTTTAAGCCATTTGTTCTAATTGAAAAATTAGGACAAGTATCTGAGTTGAGTACTCTTCGAATACGTTGGATGACATAATTCGTGATATTAACCCTTGGTTTGATTTTGTATGTATTTTGGCTATGATGGATTTTCGTATTTTTACCTTGTGAGTCTTTGATGTATTTTCTATTAATTAAGTCTAATTAAAAGATTTAATTAATGGTTTAATTTAATGAAAAATTAATATAGTATTTTAATATTTATTTTATTTAATTAATTGAGAAATTAATTAAATAAAATAATTAAATTTGAAAATAAAAGTTTAAAGTTTAAATTTGGAATGTGACAATATTTATTTTAATAATAATATATTTGGAGTTCATTTTTAAATAAATGACTAAATAATATTATTATTAAAGCTAATAAATATTTTAGCAATTAAATTTTGGAAAATGAAATTTAAAAGTGGAAAATATATTTAAAATTATTAAAAGATTCTAAATCTCATGTGATTAAAATATAAATATATTAAGATTGAAAAGTGAAATTATTAAAGTTAGTGAATGAGATTTAATAAATAAATAAATTAAATTGGAAAGAGTAAAAGTAAATATTAAATTAATTAATGTGCATTATTTTAATATTTAGGAGTTGGCAAATTCTCGAGAGTTGTCATGTAGACAACACTGGAGTTTGCACTCTAAGAATGCACTAGTTGTCTACACTTAGAAGTTAGCATTTTATTTGAGCACATGGTATCTACAACCTTAAGACTTATCTAGAAGGTTGGAGAAGACTCATGCTTGGTTGTCATGCTTATCTTCTAGTTGTTTCTAGAGACACTCTAGATGCATCTTAGAGGCCTTTAAATTGAGGCTCTCCTAGTGTGTTTGGACAAGCAAAAATGAAAGCTTAAATGGAAGCTGCAAGCCACAAGCTTAAATGGAAGCTTCAAAGCTTACATGCATTGGAGAGGATTCATATGCTCGTATATTTTCTATTTGCTTCTATGCTCCTTCTAGCACTTCTAGTCACTTGGAGGATTCGGTTGGCTTGGATCTTGGAAGGATTGTGAATGATGGAGAAGGAAAGGATTTTCTATGGACTTCTGAGGCATGACAATTTAGCATCAGTGTCTAGGTGCACTCGTGATAATCGCATATTCTCTTTGCACTATTTCTCTTCCTGTCTTTATCATGTCTATGTGTCTGAATACTCTTGTGATTGAATCTATAATTGAAAATTGATATCTAAATATTCTATTTGGTTGCAAAGGAAACAATAGAAAAACCCTAGTTTCAATATAGGAAGGAAATTAGATCTAAACGAGTTTGGGTTCGAATTAGAATCAAATTGAAATAGATTTGAAAATGGTTTCAAGATTTATGGCCAAATCTATTAGTGAAATTACTGGATAAATTTAGAGAACAATTACCTTTTAAGAGAAAATTTTTAATTCTTCACAAATTGTCCTATCGCTGCCCCTTGGATAGACCCGAACTCAGTCATTCATAACTTTTTATCATGATCGAATTTATTCGATCGCTCCAGTCAGAACTGGCGCAACTTGGCTCTTTCCAACATATTTAAATTTCAGCCCGATCCAACGGTTCATTGGGGAGATATGGCCGTCGTACTGAGACTGTTTTATTCAATGACAGATATTTCTCCATTTTCCATAACCAAGAGTTCTTTAATCTTAAACTTCACAAAAAAATAATATATCAAAGCATGGAATGAATTAAAGATATTATTGCAATTTTTCCTTATTAGAATCTTATTAATATGCATTAGTTTTATATGATTTATTATCTAATCTAATTAAATCAAATTTAATTAAGATTAGTAAATAGTAGAAGAAGTGTAATTAATTATTAGTCAATCAAGTAAATGGATTTTTTAAATGAGAGAAAATTAAGAGAAAAGAAATTTTAATATAGTTTATATAGTGAAATTTTTATAATGTATATTGAATACTATTTAATATATATTAAACAATTTTAGAGTTGTTTAATGAAGATGATAATGTTAAGAATTTGGAGATTATTCATGTTAAAATCTACAATAAGTCTTATTGGTTTGTGATAGGGATCTTTTTCAACAACTTTTATATAAACAAAATATTATTAGAACAATTAGAAAATGGAGTCTAATAGTTGATTTTAATATTGATTAAATAATTGTAAAATGATAATTTATATTATGTTGATTTAAATTTAGAAACTCTAAATGATATTGGATTAAGATTGAATTATTATGTTATTGGTTAATACGTTTGAATACCTTAATGGTATTAAGAGTTAGCTAATGAAGTTCTATGTAAAATTTCTCTAGATTGATTATTTATAGTTGTGATAAGCTTATTATTTATTAATGTTTGTTGGGTCTAACAAACTATTAATAAATAAGAATTTAAATAGTTTAAATAGTTATCAACTAATACAAATAGAGTTACTCTAAAGGAGATTAGTTAATGATTGAAGTACTGTAAAAGATATTAATCAAATTGAATTGGTTAATAATTTGAAGGAGTATTAATTAATTGAATCAACGTACATAAAGAAAACTTATTTGAGATAATAATACTTGGTATTGAGGATTTATTATAACTTGTTATTATTAAAATGTAAATGAGAACATTGTTGCAGAGTGATGTATGTGATCATTAAAGATTTAGTAATAAGATTTCCAATATAGCTTGTAATTGAATATTAGCAAGTTATTATTATTGAACTATGAATATGAATATTTGTGTATGGCTAACTTTTAGTTATTAGTCAATTAATATTCATTGGGTTGATGGTTTGGTTGTGAAATTATTAATTAAATCAATTAACTAAAGTTAGTTAATTAGATTTAATTAATATTTAAGTTATGTAATGAAGATTTAATTCTTTTAATAAGATTGTAGATTATCTATATTGAAGTTGATAGGTCTTATTCTTATGACTTTAGATATTATATGGTTGTCAATGATGATAACGATTAAATTAAAAGAATCAAACTTTAGTAATACTTAATTAAGTTTCTAATTGAAAACTAATAAGATGTTAATAGGTCATGAATGGTGTACCTATGTTAATGGATTGAGATAAATAATGTTATAATCTCTTATTTGAAGAATGATAATTGGTCCTCTTATTATATAATGAATAATGATCTTAGAAAAGTTGAAAGGTTAATCAATTAGAATATGGATCATAGATAAATTAAGAAAATTTAATGATGATTAGTTTAATGAGTAAATACTTATCCTTAAGTTATTCTTAGAATGTAATTCTTAATAATGGAAGGATAATGCTATCGGGGAATCAAATGGGTTGACTTGTAGGTCAAATGATGAAACTTAGACACTTGAAGTATACTTGAAAATGGAAACTGGAAATCCCTACACTTAAATCAACTATGTAATATAGCAAAATCAAAATATATATTTGCATCGTGTATTCTATATGCTTCTTGTTTTGGGTTTTTGGGTTAACTAGTGATGACCAGTCCTAGGTTGTTACCAGAGGCTCGGGGGTTATGAGATGTGTTGGCATGTTGATTTTATTTGGTCTCGATCTTTATAAGCCCAACCATGGTTATGTGATCGTATGCTTTATGAAATGTTTGTATTTGTTCATCAGTCTTCATGTGTGAAGCTGAGATGTATGTGTATGAGACACCTGAGCTAATCATTTTTGAATCATCGATCAGTTATCCTTGGTTTGTTTTCTAGTCGCCATGATGGGACTAAAATGTGGATTTATTTCTTGATAATGTCATATTGTGACATGTTTGACTCAACCATTTTGGAGTCTTCGATCAGTATGATTTTGAGATATTCTTGGTTGATTGTTGAGAACCAATGGATATGGTGATCTATTTTGAGATATATTTTGGTTATTGAGAACCAATGATTATTATGATTATCAGTGATGCCTTCAATTGCCAATAGAAAACTGTTGTGGTCATGATTTTCTATGGATGTTTTTCCAGATGCTCATGGAGATTTTGATGATTCTTATCTTGGAGATTTGATGATTCTTATGGATATTTGATGCTTATATTGTGGATATTTGATGATTCTCTTTATGGATTCTCTTTTGGATTTTCTTTACAGTCGCTTGTACAAGACTGTGGTGATTTATGATTCCATAAGCATTAGGGTAGGTAATCTACTTGTAGTGTCGGGAAGTGGCTTGCAATGAGGGTCGGGGCCCTAAGTGGCTGCCAGGGTAACTCATTGTAAGTTTGGTTAATAAGTGATAACATTTACACACTAAATGGAGATTAAATGAACCTAAAAAGATAATTGTTTTGGTTCTCGCCCATGCCTTGAGCGCTTGTACAAGCTAGGATGGGAGTAGTGAGACGCATGGTTGCGACCTTGCATTCTATAGTATGCCTTGTCAGTATGAGAGGATACTAGTGGCCGCATGAGATCTGTATGGACCCGTGGAGTTTAGCTAACTGCCAGGGTAACTTGTACGAGATAAATGCGATGACACTTTCCCGCTTACAGAGTAGGTTTCCTACATGTCATTGTGTGCCTCTGGGAATTAGATGTCGATTTTGTGTGATGGAACCCTTGAGTTAGTGTACTTTTAGGATTCTTGGACTCATAGAGATTTATACTTTGTGATTTTGATAGCCTGTTTGGGACTTGAGATTATCTCCTCAGCACGGTGGGAGTGGACCACTTAAGTTCCACGCGGTCGGGTGGTAGTGTTTTATCACTCTTAGCATTTGAGATCCGTCCAAGACACCGTGGCTGGAGTATTCTTGGTTGGTATTTATCTTCATTCTGTTCTTGGAGCATTATGATAGATGATATACTCTATGATGGATGTATTTACTGGTATGTTCCTTACATTGATGATTTGCATATGTTAGATGATGATATCTTATGCTTTACTTTTCATGTTAGTAGGATGTTTTAGGAGTGACATTCCTACTATGATAATACCGATGATCTCTTTGGTGCTTTGGAATGTTACACACGGAGGGATGGCTAGGATCCATGATGGTCTAATGATGCTAGTTACGGTTGGGAGGAACCGTGCACTTAGTTAGTTATGTTTGTGATGTATGGTTATCTTTTATGATAGATGTTTATATCTTTATGATGATGATGTATCATGTATGGTTATGGTTTCATTATGTTATTGCATCATGGATTAATATTGGATGATGATGTACTTTATTTACATGGATTTATATTCTTTTAAGCTTTTCATGCTTTGTAACATGTACAGTGGATGATTAAGCAATTGAAAATGTAATTTATGAATACTGAATGTATCATTGTTATTTCATTGTTAAGGATGTAATGTTAGATGAATAAGTTATGATTAGAAGTAATTCAACGTTAAGGGATCTTTAAAGAATGTAATTTGTTATGTTATGTTATGTTTACTTTCAATTGGATGTTACTATTGCTTTCGCGTATGTTGTGAATGGTTTATCTTTCATGTTTTAAAAAAATATATTGTTTGGCAAATTTAGTGAAATTCTTTGGATCCCTTGGTGGGGCATTACAGAACTGGACAACTCTTCTATCGGAAGAATGGCAAGACCATCTAATAGGATGGCCGAAAAAATCAAATAATAAAGTATACAAAAAAACTCTAGAACATCACTATAGTAATCCTAACATGGGAGATATGGAAGGAACAAAACAGACAAATCTTCGAGAATGAAGAACTCAATCCAACATTTGGCTACAATAAGATTGAAGTTAGTATTATAGAGGTCATAAACTGTAACCTCAAGAAAACATCAAAAGAAGAAGGCTCCTTCTCAAATTAGGATGCCAAAATTAAAAAGAATTGGAAACATCTAATTAATCCACCCCTTATTTACAAAAGAAACAATAGCTTGGCCAAAAAAGAATGCAAATGGGAACCTCCACCGACAAGTTGGAAGAAACTCAACTTTGACGGAGCCTCTAGAGGTAATTCGGGAGTAGTAGGACTAGGGTGCATAATCAAGAAAGAATCTTGAAATTGGCTCATAAAAAGAGCTAAGCCCTTGGGAATAGTCTCTAACAATATGGTAGACTTAGAAGTAGTACATGAAGGTCTAAAACAAGGCATGAGCTTGAAAATAAAGAAAAATACAATTGAAGAAAGCTCACAAATTGTCCTTAATGTGCTTAGAAAAGGTAGGACTCCTAATTGGATACTAAATTCTAGACTAGAAAAAACCATCTGAATTTTGGATAAATTTGAAGAAGTAATATTTACACATATATTTAGAGAAGGTAATACATAAGTAGACCTTTTAGAAAATAAAGGAACAGATGGAGAAAACATTCTATTGTTTAATCATAGTTAGTTGGCGGTGGTAATCATAAGTTTTAAATCTATAAATTGAGATCTCCCTTGGCACTTGGTCCCATGACTATCCCAATTGGTGCAAATTCGGCTCACTTTTTTTAGTGTATATTAGTGTATCACCCTGAGATCTCGCGATCTTTAGCATTACCTTAATTATGATTCCAAGTGGTATGAATAATCATCTAGTTGCATTGAAATGGCATCATCACCCAATTTTCTAGATCCTTCCCTACTCTGTTGTAATTCTATAAATGCGAGTTGGGATCCCTTCTCATTACATTTTTCCTCATTGCATCTAAAAAATTGTCTAGGGAGGTTTTCCTCATGGATACTAATATTTGTCTATGTCATGCCTTTGAAGTTTGAACCATGGCTTTCTGTGGAATAGTAAAACTTGAGAGATGGAATCGTTTACTCAGCCCCTTAGACGACATGAGTAGGGTTCTTGTTAGTAGGGTTTTCAGTGAAGGTGTCTTCAATTATGATTTTCATGGCGTACCAATAGTAACATTCTTGGTACCTGGATTGGATGCCTAGTTAGGGCCAAAGTAGAGAAATGGGACATAATCAGGCTCTATTATAACTTATTTAACCCTAGTTGATTGGTAGGTCTAGAACAAGTGGTCTTTAGTATTGATGAGAAACTTAAAATCCCCCTACTGAAAGCCTACATGGCACATTAGCCGGGAAGCTTTGAGCTTGCAATTGTACCTAGGTGTGCTACTTTGGCCATCTGAGATAATATCCTCTTCTACTAAGAATGGCCCATAATGAATTTTCTACTACGATGGAGAGGCATTATAGATGATCATGCGATGGACTGGCTTTTGTCTTACCTACAAGCCTTTGATGCATATATTCACCTGGATGTGGACTTCGCAGACTTGGATGTTGTCAAATTTTGGCTTCCTAATTTTGACAAGTCTAGAAGAATTAGAAATGCCTATGAGTTTCCCCCTAGTTCTTGGTCTAAAAACATCAAAGAAGCATCAGAAATCATCATGGTCTTTGGTAAGAAGGATTCTAGAGAGTAATCAGGATCTAGGGCCTAGTTATGGTGGTTTTTTATTAGAATTGTTGCTCTAATTAGGCATGGTGGCTCTCTCTTCCTCTCATGGATGAGCTTTTTGGGTGTTGCCCTAGATGTTTTCTTTTTGGGTTATATACTAGTCTAGCCTCTTGACTCCTATGGTGATCTTGCTTTGTCAATTCTTGGTTGGTAGGTTTGTTGCATTTTCCCTAAATAGCATTTAGATTATTTCTTTGATTAGGGTAGCTTCTATGCTCGACAGGTTATTGCTATCTTACTAATGTAAATATATATTTCATGAATATATCATTCTCTTTCTCTACTCTAAGTTTGAACTACTCAATCGATGTGGGCTCTCAGGCTTGGTCCCTCTGGGTGAAGTATCCTTTTATGGTAGGTTATGGGTATCTGTATTGGTCCACTGATCATATTAGGATTAATCGATCAATCTACTATATCTTCAAGAAATTCATTGACTAAGCTAGTTTAATCTTGGATTTTCTAGTCTCGTTCCATCAGAGTAGGTAGTAGATTATTTTTTTCAAATGGTCCTAATACATCACTTACGAAAGATTGATTCAGTGATTGCCATATACATTAATCACACTGCAATCATTAATCTGTATCATTAAAACAAACTTAGGAATTTTGAGGATAACATGGGATTTCAAATTCTAGGTAACCTAAATATAAAGTCCAATAATAGTTAAAGACAACTATCAAACTTATCAATTTTATCTTAATAATCAGTAAAGAAAACAATATGGTAACAATATAACAAAGCAAATTCAAAACTTGGATATTCTTAAAAAATAAGCTAACATTTATGACAAATAAATTAGTATAAAGAAGAATATTACTATTATCCCTTTGGCTTAATATTGAATTGATCATTAATTAACAATGAAGATTAAGATGGAACACCATTATATGATACTATAGTACATTAAGGAAATGACAACTGTCATTAAGGCTCGGATCAAAGCTCTTCAAAGTTTATTAATGATATTTGTTTTCTCCTTCCTTGGTTTTATCTCATTAACTATTGCTACTTATCCCCTTTGGGTGTTAGACTTTTCTACTACAGGTCTAATCTCTTCCTATGGTTGGTTACTTGAACCTTTCAGTCAATTTTTCTTCATTTCGTGTGCTCACTATTCCCTTCCTCCTAGATGTCACTTTCTATTCAATTGACTCATCAAATGTGTATTATTCTATAAATTTGAACTTGTATTCACACTAGGGTATACCCCTTTTAAATTATGTACAATATTAGACTTCGGTCCCAGGCAAGACTGGAGGTTTTCTTACTCTGTTCTTTCCTACCAGTGCCGGTTTGAATGAAGAACAATGTATTCTGTTTTAGTTATCTAATATAATATAAGGCTCCATCCATTTACAAATAAAAAATAATAATTACTCTCTATAGTAAATAAAAATAATTTATATTTCTTTAATCTATCAAATAAAAAGAATTTCTTTAATTTAATTTATATTTATGATATTAACTAGTTATTAATTATAAATTTTAAAATTTACTATATTCTACTTTTTACTTCTATTATTAATATTATCTCCTAAGTATTCACAATCCAAATTTTTGCACTATTAGAATTTTAAGTATGTTATATATTAATTTTTTTTACAAATTTGTCAATGATATATTGTATAATAAATTATGATATATTATTTTAGCAATTCAAAATAATCTAAAATATAATATAAATTCTTTTATTATATTTGAAAAGTAATATATATATATAGCTATAACAAAGATTTTAAATATTTTTAAATAAATATATCTTATTAACTTTATTACTACTCACTTGTTTAAAAAAGAACAAAAATATAATAGGAAGAAAAATATTTCTATTCACTTCTTTAAAAAAGCTAATAAGATAGAAAAATAAATAAAGTTAAAAGTGACTAAAATTATTTTTATCTTTATTTACTTATTTAAAAAGTTTAATAAGATATATAAATAAATAAAGTTAATAAGTGAATACAAATAATTTTCTCTTTGTTATAATTATATTTTTCATTCTAAACAAGTGAATAGATATAAAGTAAATAAGATATATTTACTTTAATGTTAAACATATTTTTACTTTTATACTACTATTCAAAATAAGTCAATAAAAAATCATCAAATCCTTCATGAAAAATATTTTTAAAATTTATAACAAGTTTATTATTAGAAACAATTAACCAAATTAAAGTGACTTCTAATTTTTTATTTTATTTTTTCCGTAGAATTATTGAAATGACTTTATTGTAAAAAACTCTTATTACAATATTTAAATATATAAAATAGATAAAAATATTTATTTTATAGACAAAAGCAACAATATAACTTAACTTATAAGCTAGAGATTGGAAGGAATTTGGAAGAAAAAAAAGAGAGTGCCATGGGGTGACTTATTATTATTATTATTTCCTGTCGTAGGCAAGAAACTATAACATTCAATGCACTTTTACTTATTAATTTGTTTGTCCAATTAGAACACTTTATTATTCAATCATCTTTTGAGCTATAAAGTTTTCATATTTATTGTATTTAAAATAATTTAACATAATATATTTATTGTAGTGCAACTTTTTCCTTTATTTGTTTGTCCAATTAAAACAATTTATTTTTCCATTACTTTTTGCAACTATAAAGTTTTTATCTATATTATATTTGAAAGAACTAATAATTCATAAAAATATATTTACCTTTATTTGTTTGTCTAATGAAAATAACTTATTATTCAATTTTTTTTACAGCTATAAAGTTTTCATCTATATTATATTTGAAATGATTCATAAAAATATATTTATTGACAAATGGATTTGTTGTTTTGTAGAGCTTTTAATTATTTATACACAAAATGTAACATATTATTTTCGAGACTTTATACATTGTATTATTGCATAAAATTCATATTATTTTCTTCTATCAGTAGGAACTAGATGCTTTGTGTCCTTGTTATTTCAAGGCACTGCTTTGTTTGGTCATTTATGGTCTTATTTGTTGATGTATAGCATTAGTAGAAGTAATGATACAACTATGTTATGTGAATTTTGTTCATCAAATGTCTGCTTAAACACACACACACACACACACACACACACACACACACACACACACACATGTTTGTATAATTTTCATAACATATGTTTGGATGATTATCATAATATCATCGCAAACATTGTAATGTGAATATTATCAGCAGACATTGTAATGTGAATATCATTAGTAGACATTGAAATGTGTATGTTATCGACAAACATCATAAAGTGTATTATCGAGGGTCTTGTGTTTACCACCAATCACATAATTCATTGTATTATTGTGTTTGTCTTAACTAAATTGTTGGTTAGTTATGCCTCCATAGAGGCATGAGCATACGGGGCTAAAGGCCACATAGAGTCATGACTCTACGGGGGCATGACCTTTCACACTTATAAATATAAGTGCATATCAATGGGAAAGATAATCAATACAAGGCATTACAGTCCCAACGATCTGCACATTCATTTTGCAGGACAACTCTTAACATTTTCCATCAGAAGGCAGGTTATATGTTCTCACAACAATCTCCATTGTAAGAGAGTATATCCTCAACAATCCTCAGTACTGAAGTTAAAGACTCAGCAATCACTTGGGAGAATAGACTCTGCATCTCTGGCTCTGCCATTATTCAAGTAAGGATATCAATTATAGTTTATATTGTAGTAATAGTTTTATCTATTAGAGATAACTAAAACTAACATGGTATCAGAGCCATTCTGATAAGAAAATCTATTACTCAAAATTAAAATCTAAAGTTCTCAGATTTATAAAAGTTAAATTATATTCTTAAATCAAAATGGTGAATCATGTAAGGCTAGAGGATAGGCTTGAGGGAGCATCAAATTTTTCATCATGGAAAATTTGAATCATGATAATCTTAAAAGAAATGGAATTAGAGGATTATATAGAAACAAACATATCCATGCTTGAAAATGATCCAAAGAAAGTAACTTGGAAAAGACACAATTTAACAAAGCAATGTAAATTATAATAGATTTTGTAAAAGATCATATTCTTCCATCCATATCCAATATCAAGACTGCATTTGAAATGTTCTATACTATCAAAGATACATTTGAAATCAACAATACTAGTATATTGTTAAATCTAAAACAAGATTTACTATATATAAAGATGAAAAATGGAGAATCAATTACATCCTACTTTCTAAAGATTTCTGAATTAAAAGATCAACTTGAAACAATGGAAAATCGAGTTGATGACAAAGAACTTACATGATAGCATTAAGATGACTTCCTCTATCTTGGGAAACATTTATTCGAGGCCTAAGCTCTCGATCCAATCTTCCTAAATTTGAATTACTAAAAAAAATGAATGCACACAAGAAGAATCAAGATTAGTCTCAAGAGGACTAAGTATAAATCAAGAGGGAGACATTCAAGCTCTTCATGCAAATTCAAACAAGAAAAGAAAATTCAAACATAATAAGAGGGAAATTGACAAATCATATAAGAAACGTGATTGGTCAAAAGTTAGATGTTTCAAATGTGATAAAATTAGTCACTTTCATAATTTCTACCCTGAACGAATTCAAACAGCTCTAGCAAAAATCAAAGAGGAAGTAGAGAACAAAGAAAAGGAAAACTATGCATTTTATTCAACTCTTTCAAGTGAATTAAACTCAAACAGTAACACTTGGATCATAGACAGTGGAGCAACTCGACACATCACCGATTTTAGAGACAAAATTGAAACCTTCTCATAACACTCCTCAAAAGAAGTTACCATTGGAGATAACTCCACTCATCCTATCAAAGGTATTAGCTCCTATTCAATTTACCTAAATTCAAGAATTACTCTACAACTCAAAAATGTTTTATATGTACTTAGAATAAAAAGAAATCTAGTCTCTATTTCTGGTCTTGCTGGTTAAGGATTCAAAATCACTTTTCAAGAGGACAAAGTTCCATCTTGGCCAAAGAACTCTAATATCAAGAAATCCATTTCTATTGGATTCAAAGATGAAAGTCTGTATAAACTGTGTAAGAATCAAAACTTAGCTCTAAGTCTTGAAACATCAAACTACCGAAATTTGGCATAGAAGGCTAGGTCACCTTCACTATCGTGCATTATAATCTATAGGAAAAATTGTAAAAGGTTTACCTAGTCTCAAAACTGATCACTTAAGCATTTGCAAAGGATGTGCCCTAGGTAAAAACACAAAGCAATCATTTCTTAAAAGTGTTCACAAATCAAAATCCATCCTTGAATTGATTCACACGAACCTTTGCAGCCCTACGTCTATACCTTCTCTTAACATGTGTCTCTTTTATGTAATTTTTATTGATGATTACTCTAAAAGAACTTTGATCCACTTTCTAAAACAGAAAGAATTAGCTGGAGTATTATCAAAATTCAAAGAATTTAAAGCCCTAGTTGAAAATCAGTCCAGACAGAAAATAAAAATACTAAGGTTAGATAATGGAGGTGAATACATCTCTAAAAAAATTTAAAACTTTTACATTGCTATTGAGATTAAGAGGGAGTTTTCTATATCATATAATCCTCAACAAAATGGAGTTGCAGAACATAAAAATAGATCAATTGTTGAATCAGCTAGAGCAATGATGCACGATCAAAACTTTCATACTTCCTTATGGGCTGAAACATCTAACACTATAGCCTACATTCAAAATAGATATTCATGCTCAGTATTAGAGAACAACACTCCTGAAGAAGTATTTACGAGTATTAAAATAGATCTAAGTCATCTAAGAATATAAAAATGTCCTATTTATATCCACATTCCTAAAGAGAAAAGAACAAAACTAGAACCATCCAAAATGAAGAGGATACTCTTTGGATATAATGAAACAACCAAAGGCTACAGGGTCTTTATTCTAAGTCAAAGAACAATTGAGATTAGTAGAGATGTGAAATTTGAAGAAGGTGTTGCCTTTAGTATTTCTAGAAATAGTGATGAATTTATTACTGAATCTACTCCTTAAGTAGATGAAATTCACCAAGTAGATATTGAGAGGGAGAATGATATTGAACCATCTTCTACCTCTACATCTAATCATGAAGATTCTAAAAATATCAACAATAAAAAGAGGCCACTTTGGACTAGGAAAATGATAGAAGAAAATCAGGTTGAACCTAATGAAGTAATTCGAGAAAGTAAAAGAACAAGAAATCAGTCATGTTATATTGCATTATTAACTGAACTTATAAAAACAAAATTTTCAAATGTTAAAGAAGCACTATCAAGTCAATCTTAGAAAGAAGCAACGATTGAAGAATATAATTCCATACTAAAAAATGATGTATGAGATGTTGTACCAAGGTGATGGGAACACAACCCAACAACAGAATGGACACAATAGAAAAGGGGAATTATATTAACTGAGAAAATAAGCTAGTACAAATAGTGCAGAGAAAATAAACTTCAAAACATGCCCTACGGGCTTACAATAGCATAACTCTGGAGAATATTTCTCCTTTTAGCACCTCCTCTCAAGCTCCAATCCGAACTGCCTTTTACAATGCCAAAAATCTCCTTAAATAGACCCCAGAGGGTTAAGGACTAGGAGTACGTTCTAGAAAGTGCTAGTAGGCATCCACCGACAAAATAGAAGGTTCCAGAAGCCGCGTTAGAAGTCGGTGCAAATCTAGAAGAATCCAGAAATGGTAGCCGAACTTCCGGGAGGCATAACTTTTGAACCGTAGCTCCGATTGACGAACCGTTTACATTTTCGGAAAGCTCTCGAAGCGCTCTATAGCCCTATGGACGAGTTTCGCTCGTCCCCCATTTTTTGACCCTTTTCGAGGTCATTTAATGCCCCAAACTTGACTTTGAAGCATTCTTAGGAGGTCTCCAAAACTCGAAAAACTGCAATAACTTTCAAACCGTGGGGCCTTTTGACCTGATTCTTTTTCTGGAATGCTCTAAATCTCAATTACATTCATCTGGCCAAGTCACACCTTCTAGGTCACCAAAATGATGGCCAAATTGCATGTTCCTATTTTTTCAGGATTTTCAAATGCACTGATAGTTGAACTATGAGAGTTGGAACCTTTATTTGAGCCAAATGGGTATCCAAAAATGTAAAGACATGAAACAGAAACTAAGTCTAAGTACATTTTTTTTTTGGTGACACAGGATTGCCCTTATACCTCTGGATGCTCCTGCATCAGACACCCAGGATAGATTGAAAAGTGACCCTGTCACTTTATTGATGGTAGAGGAAATCCCAAATGGGAAACCTCAGCTGCTGAAATCCAAGTTGAGTCCTCGATCGGCCGTCCTTTCCATTTTACCAAATACTCTTCATACTGCCTGTTTCTGGTACTCCTACCCACACGTTGATCTAGAATGTCTTCTATCTCCTCCTTCTTAGAAGCAAGAATTGGACACGGCTCTAAAACCAGCTCCTCATCAGCACCATCATCATGATACTCTGTCAAATCTGCAATGTTGAAAATGGGAGAAATGTGAATACCATCTGGCAGCTCCACCTCATATGCATTTCCTGAGTTATGTTTCTTCAAAATTTTGCAGGGGCCAAATTTCTTCATTTTCAGCTTGTTGTAAGTACCAACTGGAAATCTTTCTTTTCGTAAGTGCACCATGACAAGATCCCCTACTTGGAATTCCTTATGTCTTCTCCTTTGATCAGCCCTAGCTTTATATTCTTGATTCATCTTGATAATGTGCGCTTGAACCTCCTCATGTAGATGCTTGATGTGTTCAGCAAATTCCTCAGCTTCAACACTTGTTCTCTCCCCTTGTTCTATCTTCCTCAATTCTGGTGCAGTCCTTGGACTATTTCCATATACAATTTGAAATGGTGATTTTCCAGTACTCCTATTTACAGAGTTATTATAAGCAAACTCTGCCTGTGGTAGAATCAAATCCCATCCCTTGGGCTTATCTCCAACTAAACATCTCAGCAAATTGCCTAGACTTCTATTTACCACTTCTGTTTGGCCATCAGTCTGTGGGTGATGCGTGGAACTGAATTTCAAGTCTGTTCTCAACTTCTTCCACAATGTCCTCTAGAAATACCCCACAAATTTAGTATCTTGGTCAGAAACTATACTCCTTGGAAGACCATGTAGTCTTACCACCTCTTTGAAAAACAAGTCTGCAATATGGACAGCATCATGAGTTTTGTGGCATGGAATGAAATGTGCCATTTTGGAGAACCTATCAACCACCACGAATACTGAGTCATTACCCCTTTGTGTCCTTGGCAATCCAAGAACAAAATCCATACTTATGTCCTCCCATGGCCTTGATGGAACAGGCAATGGCTGATATAGGCCAGTATTTTGACTAAACCCCTTGGCAACTTGACAAACCTGGCAACTCTGTACAAACTTCTTCACATCCTGTGTAATTTGAGGCCAAAAATAATGTTCTCTAAGAATGGCAATGGTCTTATCCCGACCAAAATGTCCTGCCATCCCTCCACTGTGTTTCTCCTTAATCAGATTTTCCCTCATGGAACTCCTTGGAATGCACAACTGACTACCTTTGAACAACATTCCATCCTGAATCAAATAGTCTAACCACTTGGTTCTATCTACAGCAACAGGTTCTTTACAAGCTTTCCATGCTTCAGCAAAATCAGGATCCTCGGGGTACAAATTCTTGAGTTCATCAAACCCAACTACTTCAACCTGCATTGTTGTAAGCAACAACTGTCTCCTACTTAATGCATCTGCAACCCTGTTAGATTTTCCACTTCTATGCTTCAACACAAATGTATAACTCTGCAAGAATTCTACCCACTTCATATGCCTCTGATTCAATTTACCTTGGCTATTTAGGTACTGTAATGCCTGATGATCAGTATACAAAACAAATTCCTTTGGCAATAAATAATGCCTCCATTTCTTTAAGGCCTGAACTATTGCATAGAACTCTTGATCATAAACAGAATACTTCTTCTTTGCATCGTTCAATTTTTCACTAAAATATGCAATAGGCTTACCTTCTTGGCTTAATACAGCCCCAATAGCACTACCACTAGCATCACAGTCCACCTGGAATACTTTTCTAAAATCTGGAAGTGCCAACACAGGCTGTTCAGTCACCTTCTTCTTCAGCAATTCAAAACTTCTCACAGCTGCTGCAGTCCATTTGAACTCTTTTCTATCCCCTCTTATTGTATCAGTTAGAGGTGCACATATGCCACTGAAATTCTTAATAAACTTCCTGTAAAAACTAACCAGACCATGAAATGATCTTACCTCAGTAGCAGACCTTGGAGTAGGCCATTCCAAGATGGCTTTTACCTTCTCTGGATCCATTTTGAGACCTTCAGGTGATATAAAAAATCCCAAATAGACTAACTCCCTTTTTGCAAAGACACACTTCTTTAGATTAATTAACAGTTTCTCTTCCCTTAGCCTTTCAAGGACACTACGAATATGCAGTAAATGTTCTTCCAAAGTCTTGCTGAAAATTAAAATATCATCCAAATAGACAATAACAAATTTTCCCAAGAACTTCTTAAGTACCTCATTCATGAGCCGCATGAAGGTGCTTGGGGCGTTCGTCAATCCAAAGGGCATGACTAACCACTCATAAAGACCCTCCTTGGTCTTGAAGGCTGTTTTCTACTCATCTCCTTCTCGAATCCGTATCTGATGATAGCCACTCTTCAGATCTATCTTTGTGAAGTATTGAGCTCCACTCAAGCAGTCCATAAGATCATCCATCCTTGGTAAAGGAAATCGGTACTTGATGGTTATCCTATTTATAGCTCGAGAATCTGTACACATCCTCCACTCTCCATCCTTCTTTGGTGCAAGTACTGCAGGTACTGCACATGGACTCAGGCTCTCTCGAATCAAGCCCTTTCTCAACAGCTCCTGAACCTGTCTATTTAGCTCCTCTGTTTCAGTAGGAGTCATCCTGTGAGCAGCCTTGTTAGGCAAACTAGCTCCTAGAATCAGATCTATCTGATGACTGATTTGCCTTACTGGTGGCAATCCATCTGGAACATTATCAGAGATAATATCTCCAAATTCTCCTAGTAAATCTGAAACTTCAAATGGTATTTCACTACTACCTTCTTTATCTTTCCTAGGAATCAAAGCATAGCACATACGCTGATGTTTCATGCCATCTAAAAACTTTCTTCCATCAACAAGACAAATCCTAGCACTGCTACATACCTTTTCACCTTCCTTTTTCATGGGCTTCAATTTGTGGCGAACTCCATCCTTTGTCAGAGAGTATGTGTTTGCATGTCCATCATGTATTGCATGTCTATCAAACTGCCATGGTCTACCAACAATAGATGGCAAACATCCATCGAAATAACATCACAGAGAACTTCATCATGGTAACTCCCAATTTTGAATTTTACTAAACATTGTTCACTTACCAGGACCTTATGATCATCTTTTACCCAAGAAATCCGATAGGGCTGGGGATGTTTCTCCCTCTTGAGCTTCAGCTTAGAGACCATCTCTTCTGATACCAGGTTATCAGTGCTACCATCATCAATGATCACATCACAACATTTATCCTCACACTTGCATCTGGTACGGAACAAACTCCTCCGTTGTCCTGGTTCATTTTCACCACTTAGTAGGACTCTTTCATTTACCAAGGTCTCTCCTCTTTCTGCATCCTCTGAATGTGATGATTGTGCATCCTCATCCACATGAGCAATCCTAGCTTGGCCCTCAGCTCTCCTATCTGTCCTTCCTTGTCGTTGAGGGCATTCAAAGGCACGATGACCTTCTTCATTGCAATGGAAACAGGTACCACGGAAGCCTTCTCTTCCTTGTCCACGTCCTCTACCTCTTCCTCTTTGATTTCCAAAGTCTTGATCACGGGAGCGGTTGAAACCCTCATTCCTCTAGTTCCTGCTAGTACCCTCATCTTCATTTTTCTTTTGAGTTTCATTGCGGCCTCCAGATGATCTACCGCTTCCCCTTCCTCCTTGACCGCGCCCTCTTTGTCTTCCTTCAAACCTTTTACTCAGCTTCTCTTCAACTCGTAGGGCAAACTGGTATGCTTCTTCAACACTGGTCATTCTTACCAGACTTAGTTCCTCCTAGATGCTAGGTCGTAACCCACTGATATAACGAGCAACCTTCTCCTTATTTGCTTCTGCATGCCCCGCTCTAATCAGGAGTCGGTAAAACTCCTCTGTATATTCTTGGACTGATCTTCCTGCTTGCTTTAACCCATGCATCTTCTTAAACAGATCAAGCTCGTAGTCCACAGGAATGAACTGCTTCTTCAATTTGTCGACCATGCGATCCCATCTTGTGATCTTCTCCTTTCCTCTTCTAAGTCTTTCCAGTTGAATCTCTTGCCACCAGATTTTGGCATGACCTTTTAGTTTGGCCTTCGCAAACTTAACCCTATCTGGGTCCCTTATATCCTCATACTCAAAGTATTCGTCCAGTTCATTGATCCAATCGATCAACTCATCTGGTTTCAAATTTTTTGAAAATATACCCACTTCAATTGTAGGTCTTTTCCCAAACCTAGAAATGGCCCTAAAAAGCCTTTCCTCTACAGGATTCAGAACTTCCCCGTCAACTTCCATTACTTCCTCTTCATTGTCATCCTCACTATTGTCATCTGCGGCAATATTTGCTCCTCTATGAAGCTCCTCTTGCAATGCTTGTACCTGTCTCTGGAGGGCTCTAACCTCCTCAGGATCAATAGCTCTGGCCCTTCCGCCACGCTCTCTTCGTGGAGGCATCTTCTAACTCGAACCCACAACCACACAGTCCTGGTGCAAACTGCCTCACAATCGGCGCTCTGTCTGCACACTCAGGAAAATCCGCTCTGATACCACTTGATGGGAACACAACCCAACAACAAAATGGACACAATAGAAAAGGGGACTTATATTAACTGAGAAAATAAGCTAGTACAAATAGTGCAGAGAAAATAAACTTCAAAACATGCCCTACGGGCTTACAATAGCATAACTCTGGAGAATATTTCTCCTTTTAGCACCTCCTCTCAAGCTCCAATCCGAACTGCCTTTTACAATGCCAAAAATCTCCTTAAATAGACCCCGGAGGGTTAAGGACTAGGAGTACGTTCTAGAAAGTGCTAGTAGGCATCCACCGACAAAATAGAAGGTTCCAGAAGCTGCGTTAGAAGTCGGTGCAAATCTAGAAGAATCCAGAAACGGTAGCCGAACTTCCGGGAGGCATAACTTTTGAACCGTAGCTCCGATTGACGAACCGTTTACAGTTTTGAAAAGCTCTCGAAGCGCTCTATAGCCCTATGGACGAGCTTAGCTCGTCCCCCATTTTTCGACCCTTTTCGAGGTCATTTAATGCCCCAAACTTGACTTTGAAGCATTCTTAGGAGGTCTCCAAAACCCGAAAAACTGCAATAACTTTCAAACCGTGGGGCCTTTTGACCTGATTCTTTTTCTGGAATGCTCTAAATCTCAATTACATTCATCTGGCCAAGTCACACCTTCTAGGTCACCAAAATGATGGCCAAATTGCATGTTCCTATTTTTTTGGGATTTTCAAATGCACTGATAGTTGAACTATGAGAGTTGGAACCTTTATTTGAGCCAAATGGGTATCCAAAAATGTAAAGACATGAAACAGAAACTAAGTCTAAGTACATTTTTTTTTTGGTGACACAGGATTGCACTTATACCTCTGGATGCTCCTGCATCACAAGGCCTAAAAACAAATCAATTGTTTCTTCTAAATGGTTGTTTAAAATTAAACATGCATTTGATGGCAACATTGAAAAATAAAAAGCTAGATTTGTATCATAGGGTTTCTTACAGAAAGAAGGCATTGATTATGAAGAAACATTTGCACTAGTTGCTAGATACACTTTAGTTAGAACCATCTTGGCTATTTGCATCCAAAGGATGGAAAGTTCATCAAATGGATGTCATAACAACATTCCTAAATGGAAAAATTGAAGAAGTTTATATCGAGCAACTAGAAGGATACTGCACTCATGACAACAAAACTCATGTTTGTAAATTAAAGAAAGCTCTATATGGTATCAAACAGGCTCCCAAAGCGTGGTATGAAAGAATATACAACTATATAATAAAGTTAGGATATTCTAAAAATGAATCTAACCCTAGCTTATACTTCAAAATAAATGATAATAATATGATTATTCTTGTGTTGTATGTTGATGACTTATTGATAACAGGTGAAGAACATCTCATAAAGAAATGCAAACAAGAACTCACAGTAGAGTTTGATATGAAGGATTTAGGTCTTCTACACTAATCCAAAATAGAAGTATGGCAAAAGGGTAACTACATTTTTCTAAATCAAGGAAAATATACAGTCGATATTTTAACAAAATTTGGAATGATGGAATGTAAACCAACTTCTACTTCTATGGAAGTCAATCTACACAAGTTGAAGGATGATTAATGTAAACCTATAGATTCTACTTACTACAGATAGATCATTGGATCTTTAATGTATTTGGTGAATACTTGTCCTGAAATATGTTATGCAACTAACACTTTGAGTCAATTCATGTGTGCACCAAAGAAGATACATCTACATGCAGCTAAAAACATTTTGAGATATCTAAAATGTATTATTGGCATGGGAATCAATCTATCCCTTCCTTCCTTTTGGTACAGAGGGATGCATGCAAAGGGAGAATAATATAATAGTAGGGGCCCCTACTATTGAAAGGGGAAGGGAAGGACCTACCACTATAGCCACCTGCCCCTACATAATTGGCTAGGTTAGGCGAGGATAGGGGCCCCCTACAATTCTATGGCAAGTTGTTAGGGTAGGTTGTTAGGCAAGGGGGCCCCATTCGCCCCCCTTCAGATTATTGTAGCGATAGGTCAAATCGATCCTTCTCTCCTTGATATAGTTGCGCCCGACATCTCAACTAGAGTTCCCACCCTCCCATAGCCTCCTCCCACCCCTAGGGCGAGCAGTCAATAACTATACCCCATATGATCAAGTTGACATCAACCTTCATGGATATTCTGATTCTTATTGGGCAAGCAGTCCTACTGAACGTAAGAGTACTTCTGGATGTTGCTTCAGTCTAGGATCTGTAATGGTTTCCTAGTTCAACAGAAAATAGTCTTCAGTTGCATTAAGTTCTACCGAAGCAGAATACATTGCCTTTTCCTTGAGTGCTAGAGAAGCAGTATGGCTACGGAAGTTGTTAGTAGATTTGTTCAAAAGACCTTTGAAGCCCACTATGATTCATTGTGATAATCAAAGTTGCATCAAGCTTTCAGCTAACCCAATTTTTCACAATCGTTCCAAACATATTGAAATTCCTTACCACTACATTAGAGATATGGTGGATCAAGGAGTCATTCAACTGGACTACATCAGTACTAATGAGCAAACAACAAATACCTTTACTAACCCTCTTGCTAAAGTAAAGTTGTCCCTTCAGAGGAAAACTTTGTATGATTAAATTATAATATTGAATATTGAATTTAAGTTTTCAATTCATGTGAGTTTATGTTTCTGTTGTTATTTAGTGCATCAGATATGTAATTAAAGGTGACGATCTTTTATATATATATATATATATATATATATATATATATATATATATATATATATATATAAGGTAATCGTTTGTAAGGTGACGATCTTATATATATATATATATATATATATATATATATATATATATATATATATATATATATATATATATATATATATATATATATATATATATATATAAGGTAATCATTTGTAAGGTGACGATCTTGCAAATGATAAGCCTGTTATCATGGACATCTCTAGATATTGTTTCAGACAATTAGAGATCATTGATAACGAATCTATTATGATTACTCTAGATATTGTTTCGAACAATTAGAGATCATAATATATGTTATGATAGTGTTCATAGCATGGTGATTTTAATTATTTGACTAGTCATTGTTTTAGAGTGTTAAGATTAGATAATGTATTCAAATATTATATTCGTGAAGGTGTATTACTTCTCCCTTGCTAAGAGGAGGTGTAGAGGTATAGCATCAGAGGTGTAGAGGTATAGCATCAGTAGAAGTAATGATAAAACTATGTTATGTTAATTTTGTTCAATCAGACATATATATATATATATATATATATATATATATATATATATATATATATATATATATAATTGTCATATGTTTTGATGATTATCATAATATTATCGACAGACATTGTAATGTGAATATCATCGGCAAACATTGAAATGTGTATGTTATCGACATACATTATAAAGTGTATTATCGGGGTTCTTGTGTTTACTGCCGATCACATAATTCATTGTATTGTTGTGTTTGTCTTAACTAAACTGTTGGTTAGACCTTTCACAATTATAAGTGCAAATCGATGGGAAAGATAATCAATACAATGCATTATAGTCCCAGCGATCTACACATTCATTTTGCCGGACAACTCTCGACATTATCCATTGGAAGGCGGCTTATATATTGTCACAGCAATCTCCATTGTAAGACAGCATATCCTCAGCAATCCTCAGTACTAAAGTTAAATACTCAACAATCACTTGGGAGAACAGACTCTGCATCTCTGGTTTTGCCATAATTCAAGTAAGGATATCAATTATAGTCTATATTGCAGTAATAGTTTTATCTATCAGAACTAACATTTTTTTGCTGATGTTCTTTTTTTTTCAATGTCACTTGGATTTAATTCAATATATTACACACAACGTAATACTAGTATATTCTTTCTTGATGTAATTAAACTAAGTTATTGTTTAATTTGATATAATTTTACAACTTAAAATTTAAAACATTCTTAAAGAACATAGTAACTTGACTTTTATCATATATAGCACTCAGTTTCAATAAAATACTAACTTCATAACACAGATATTTGGTTGAATTAAATTTTTCAGTCAACATCGTTGTAAGAATATACAATGAATCATAGGGAAACACCATTTACAAGTCAAATACAGAAAATTGTTTGATGAAGTGGAATTTAGAACAGTATTGATACAGAAAACATTGGAGGCAAAATATACAGAAGACTTTCCTCCCAGCCCGATAAACTGGGGTACCCAATGAGAACAAGGATGTGACTTGACAATTTAATTTGTTAACAAGAAACCACTATACACCTTATTAGAACCAAGGATGCCATGTTGGATCCATCATACAGAGACTCTTTGGCCGCAAAGCCGCATCAACTAGCTCTGTGACACCCCGTTGTACAGATTGTGGAGGTTCAGTCGCACTCTCCTCCTGAAATGGTAAACAAATGAGACGAGAGAAATATATGAGGATTTCAAAGATGAAAATTCATTTAGAAAAAGGTCTTTTAGGATAGGTATCAAATAAAGAACCTCTTCTGGGAAGCACTGTGGAGCAATCAATTTGATACGGCCTATGACTTGCTCCACATTTGTTTTCACTTTTTGCTCAAATTCTACAGGACTGACGCCTCCTGCTGCTGCTGCTGCTGAAGGTTTTCCAGGTGCTCTTCTCCAGGACCATGATAAAAGTTCATCTCTGAAGAACATTGCCAACTGATGTTGAACATGCTGATTCTATTTTCAACAAAATTAGACAAAAGAAAGATCATTCCTGTATCAGTAACCTTGTATCCTGAATACTGTTCAAATTTTATATCTGCAAGTCAAATATGAAAGGATCGTCTCATTTACTTATGGACTATCTAAAAAATAAACACCAGCAATTACCCACCTTCGGCGCAACAATGGATTGTGCAGCTGCACATATAGCAGAAACAAATAGACCTTCAACACCAAAAGGTGTGAAGAAAAATTGCAAATTGCGTGTAAGCCGGAAGGGCACTGGCTCATTAAACTCTATCATGCCATTTGCATCATAAGCTGTAAATGCAAATTGTGTTAGATAAGAGAGGTCACAAACCTTGAAGTAATATCAAATTATTTTTCTTTTGTGACTGCCGATCAACATACCAGGGTGAAAATCATTTTGAAACACTTTGCCTGTGTTTTTTGCAAACAGAATCTTGTTTGGAGATCGTTCACCAATTTGCAACATATATGACATAAAAGCTGACAATGCTAACAGAATAGAAAACTTCTTTTTGAATTCCCACCTATGTTTACAGCTTGGGAGTGTTTTACACATATATTGAGAAAATATAATCTCACTGACAAGATGTTGCGTTATCTCATTGTATGTTTGGAGTCGTAACTCGGCAACAGCTTCAGGTGGCAGCTGATTCAGAATTGCATGATTTAGACGCTCCTTAAAGTGGGTGATTGGAAGATCAGCCTCATGGCCATATCTAGCACAGTTGATTTCATAAATTTCCCCAAACGTACTATACATCAGATCATCCTCCACCATGCGAACCTGAATTCAAATGCAGCTTAAGAAATTTGGCAAAAAAAGGACTACGCAAACAAATATATACCTTATAAACAGAACTCTCTAGTGAGTATTTGCATGTCAAAATATCATCACAAGTGCAGAAGTTACTTGAGCATCTGAAATTCAATACCACACTGCATTCAGTATTAGCAGTCCCTCAAAATATAGCTAGCTAATTGAAGTTTGTAAAAATGGCACCTGTGTTTGCATGTACCACAGGTATATTATTGTTTTTAATTATGTATTGGGACTCTCATTTTTTACTGTGCCATTGAATATGTCACCGAGCATTCTTTTTTTTAAAAACTAGTCAACAAGGCAATCAAATCAAACCAATGCTATCTGAGTGTGTAGTTTCTTATTTTGGAAGGCAGAAATTAATGTTTGCACATTTATTATGGCTTCGAAGAAACAGAATTCAATGTTACATAGGAGGGAGGAAGTGGAACTACAGACAAAAAATTAACCTTTAACTTATTGACACATTACTACCACAGCACCATCCAGTTTTAAACCTTGGACAATTTTGTAATTCCAATTGCACTTTAAGGGATCTCCAATGACCTTCCTTAGAAATGCCATAAAAATCAAATTCTCTAGATAGACCATTGGGCATCAAGTTAACATGTGTGTTATTTGAGAAAGACTTTAATGTCACGTGGTAATGAGCATAGATACCGATACTTGTGCCTGAGCAGTGGATGCCGAAGTAGATGCGCACGGATACCTGGAGGTAGACGGGTGTTGTCGGTACCACACGGATGCCACCCACAGGGCACCCGGGCATATCCACGGGCTGACATCCAGTTAAAGAAAAAAAAAACATTTTTTTTCACTTGAAATCCAAAAAGACATGTTTATTTGCACATTTTATTATATTTTTTTGTGCCAAACTTTAAAACGGCCCTAATAGAGGCCTTTCAATCATTCAATTAGGATCTAGCACAAGTGGAACCATTCTTGGTTCAAATGATTGACCTTGCAGCAGTTGGAGATGAGGAGAATCCAGATTCTTGAGAATACTTATGATTCTGATTAGTGAACATTGAATCATGAACTATGTTTTTGATTTTGTAGTTTGGAGTCTAGAACTTGAGTAAATTTCAATGTGAATATTTGTGCTTATGAAGTTTTAATGTAAAGTTTGAACTATTTAATTGACATATGAAATATCTTGAATCTTGATCAATGGTGAAGTATCGTACGATACTATCAAATGATGTATGTTTGTATATTTCTAAGTTTCTAACCCTAAGTTCTTGTATTTATTAATTCTTTATATATATATATATATATAGCGAGAGAGAGAGAGAGATTTCCAAACGTATCCAAAAAAACAAATCCCACATCCGCTTCCGAATTGACAAATTTGGTAATGAGGTTTGTGAATCCTGTTCATATCTTTTGAATTTGTTGAGGTTTTTAATTCTTATGCATAAGATAGAAATATTAAACATCCATTACAAAAACAAATCTGTTTGTGTTTTCCTGTTCTTTTCAACTTTTGAAAAAAAAAAGGGTATATTTGCTACTCTACCCAAAAAACGTCCCACATAAAAAGAAGATGATTGTATTTGTATACAAAAAAAAAGTTAAGAATGTTCGTTGTGATAGTATTGAGGAACACTGCGGGGGGGGGGGGGGGGGGGGGGGGTTCGTAACTTTTCAACTTTCTTTAATTGATTGCAAAACCATAAGTCAGTCGCAATGAAAAGTAAACAGCAACAACAGAAAGTAAACGTCCACATACCATGATTGTAGTGTGGAAATCCAGTTAGAAGAAGAACCATGGTGGGGATGAAACTGACAAATAATTACTCTGCAGAAGTAATAATCTTGTTACAGGTTTAGTACAATAAGTGGAATGCACATGCATTTAGAGTTCTAGCCTAGAGCACATTGCTCAAATACAAAAGAGTGGGCTACAACCCAAAATGGACTACAATCCAAATATGAATTGAGAAATAGCATCAGCTATGCTAGAACCTTAGTTACCAGGTACTAACCTTGGTCACTCAGAACGGGTCTGGGTGCGAATCTGATTCGGGTTCTTGTGGGGGTCCTTGTTGGGTCCGTGCAAGGTCCTTGATAAAGCCCGTGGCACAAAAAAACAATAAAAAACAGATTTATTTATTTATTTCTAACCCTAAAACAGCCGCATATGAAGCCTCCAACAAATTTCATTTCACATTTTCTCTCTCCATGTTGCAAGTTTGAAGTGAGGTATCTATATGTGTGTGTGTGTCAGAGAGAGAGAGAGAGAGAGAGAGAGAGAGAGAGAGAGAGAGAGAGGAACTCATAAGTCTAACGAGTGTACCTTTCTAGATGATTGTACAAGGAATGTTTGGATTTACATGCTTTCAAAGATATCAGAAGTCTTCTCTAAATTAAAAACATTTTAAAGCTGTTCTTGAAAATCAGATTGGGTGCTAGATTAAGTGTCTAGATATAGATAATGGAGGAGAGTTTTGCTACTCAGAATTTGATTGCTTTTGTGTGGATAATGGTATCTGTAGGATTAAAGTTGTACCGTTTACTCAAGAAAATGGAGCAGCCGACAGTTTGAATAGAACAATACTTGAGAGATCCCAGTGTATGCTCTCTAATGCTGGATTGGGCAAAGCATTATGCACAAAGGCATGTAATAAAATGGTATATTTGATCAACCAGAGTACTTCATCACGGTTTTATTTTATTTTTCCACTAAGTTGCCGGTTCGGATTTGGGTTTGACATTCGCTCAAAAAAAAATTGCGCTGGGCTCATGTTCGTTTTGGGTTTGTCTGAACAACTATATATATATAGACACATATTGATACTGCAGCAAATGAAAGTTCATACACCATTATATCTCTACCAACTCAAGTGTGTGAATTAGGGTAATACAATCATGTGCATTCCTACTACATATACAAATATCAAATATTATTATATAATATAAAATTATAAATCTCAAGATATACACATAACGTACTAACCATATATATTAATCAAATATTATTATATAAATAATAAATATAAAATTATAAATCTGAAGATATATTAAACATGGGCCTGTTATATACAAATTATATTATAACAACTTAGTATTGTCCACATATCCCACGGGCCACAATGAATAGCCATGGCTTTTTCTGAACGGTCGTTTGTCTACCATCCTCGTGCAGTGTATTGTTAAGTATATTTAACCAGATAACCTATAGCTCTGATAGTACAGACCGTACTTCCTCTTCTTATCATAATATATCTTTAGACTGGTATTAGATTAGATATATCTCTTCCTCAAGGAGCTGGCGACTTCTCATGAAGAAACTTTATAATGCTTAACTAAACTAACACATTGTTAGTTAGGTGTTATTAAATTTGTCTTCCCAAATCGCCAACTTAGAGAAAGTTTAGTTAGTGCTAGTTTAGGAAGGGATATGTCCCTTTGAGGGACATACCCTTTAGTAAGGATATATAGGAGGGTTATTGGTGTAGTTAGAGAACACACAAAAACAATTAAGTCTGCTCTTCTAAGCACCAATACCCTGCAATTAAAGATCAGAAGATACTCTCATTCACAAGGTTGATTATTACTTATATAATCAAAATCAGAGAAGTCCGGTGTTCTCCATATATTACATCATTAAGGTTATTTTCTCAGCAATATATTACACTGATCTATTTGCAGATATATATAATTCTCAGATCAGAATTATAAGTGTAAACTTCATCATATTCAGAACGTAGAAGATATTCAGAACGTAGAAGATCATTATCAGCAATCAAAGAAGGAAATAGAAGTTTGATTAAAAGAATTTTTCAGAATCTTTACATGGTATCAGAGCTCTAGTAGTCAAACCTAGGCTCTGCGAAATTCAATTATTAGACTCTATATATATCTAGCAACTATCTTCTATCTTCAATGGCATACACAATCAGACCTGAGGACCGGTTTGATGGGAAAGAGCACTTTGATGCCTGGAAATTCAAAATCATGATAATTCTTGAAGAAAACGATGTAAAATAGTTTGTTGATGGAGCATCCAAACAACCCCCAGTTGTACCTCACAAATCTATCTGGAGCAGAGGAAATAGAAAAGCTATTCAAACCATCTTGGATGGAGTAAAAAATGATATTGTACCTATGCTTACAAAACATCAAACTACGTTTGATAAGATGAATGCATTATGAAATACATATGAAGTAAAAAATGCAACTAGGGTTCTTGCACTACAAAGGCAACTGAATCACATTCAGATAAAGAAAGGAGAATCGATAAATTCTTACTTCCTAAGAGTTGCTGGTATTAGAGATGAACTATCAAGTATAGGAACCACAATTAGTGACACGGAATTAACACTAATGGCTATAGATGGATTGCCAGATTCATGGGAAACATTTGCACAAGGAATAAGTGCTAGAAATAATCTTTCGGACTTTAACAGACTCAAGAATGATTGTCTTCAAGAGGAATCCAGAAAACTAAAGAAAGGAGGGAACTAAAAGCAGAAGATGAAGAACTTAACGTTCTTAATACTAACTCCTATAAGGGCAAGAAGAAGCATTTCAAGAAGAAAAAGGGAAATCAAAAGAATGGAAAACCCAAGAAAGATCTATCTAAAATAAAGTGTTTCAAATGTGAAAAATTTGGACACTACAGATCTAATTGTCTTGAAAATTCCAAACAAGAAGCAAATTGTACAAATGCTAGTAGAGAAGAAGATACTTATGATCCTGAGAATCGTGTTTTGTATTCCTTTCTATCAAATGAAATTTCAAATAAAGCATGGGTAATTGATAGTGGATCTTCTAGACATATAACGAGATACAAAGAAACTCTAGACTCTTTATCATAGAAGGTTAACGGTGAAGTTACCATTGGTGATAACTCAGCACACTCCATTGAAGGAATTGGAAATTGTACTTTGAAACTAAAATCAGGAAATACTCTTCTTCTTAAAGGTGTACTTTATGTACTAGGAATTAAAAGAAACCTAATTTCAATTACAACACTTGAAGATGATGGGTACAATGTTGCATTCATGGATGGAAAAGTATTAACTTGGGCTAAGAACTCCTCCATCAAGAAAGAAAAGTTAGTTGGTCATAGAAAAGGATAATTATATGAATTGAATACAAAATCTAGTCGATCTATTCAAGCCCTAGTTCATGAAGCTACAGATATAAATGAAATATGGCACAGAAGACTAGGGCATCTAAATTTCAAAACTTTATCAACTATGGAGAAGATAGTTACTGGATTACCTAAACTAAATAAAGACCACCCAAGTACTTGCAAAGGGTGTGCTCTAGGTAAGAACACCAAAAGTCCCTTTCATGTTAGTACTAGGAAAAAAAATAATGTACTAGAATTAATTAATTCATATTTATGTAGACCTTTGTTTGTTCCTTCTCTTAGAGGATTCTGGTATTATATCTTGTTCATAGATGACTTCTCTAGGAAAACATGGATTTACTTTTTAAAATGCAAGGAATAAAAAAAAATCCTACGAAGATTTAAAGAATTCAAAACATTAACTGAAATTTTTTCAAGGCATTAAATTAAAACCCTTAGAACTGATAATGGAGGAGAATATACCTTAGACTTGTTTAAAAGGTTTTGTAAAGAATCAAGGTACACTGTTTCTTATAATCCAGAACAAAACAGGTAGCAGAAAGAAAGAATAAAACAATTATAGGAGTTGCTAGAGCTATGATTTTTGACCAAAATCTAGAATATTATCTTTGGGCAGAAGCCTCTTGTACTGCTGTATATATTCAAAATAGAAGCCCTCACTCCTATCTTAAAGATAAAACCCCTAAAGAAGCATTTACTAAAGTAAAACTCATTATAAGTCATCTTATAATTTTTGGGTGTCCTGTATATATCCATGTTCCAAAAGAAAAGAGAACCAAGTTAGAAACCTCTGGGAGGAAAGGTATTTTTGTAAGGTATAGTGGAACATCTAATGCATATAGGATTTTCATACCTGGACAGAAAAGTATTGAACTTAGTAGGGATGTAATCTTTGAAGAAGATCTTGCATTCAAAATAGCCATAAGTTCTGATGAACCTTCTCCTTTATCTAGTTCTGAAAGAAATAGTGAATCTAGGTCCTAGAGGGAGAACTTAGAAGAAATCGAAGATGAAATTCAAAATATGAACCTTAAAGAAATTCAAAGAAAAGACCACTTTGGGCCATTATAATAGTTGAAGCAGCTGAAGACTTTGTTGCACCTTTCGGAACAGTCAGAGAAAGCAAAAGACCTAAAAGATTCTCTAGTTATACAACAAACATGAGTGATTTATCCAAAACAGAACCAACCAATCCTTTTGATGCTATTAAACATACAGCTTGGAAAGAAGCTATGACAAAAGAATACCAATCTATAATGAAAAATGATGTTTGAGAAATTGTTCCAAGCCCTAAAGGAAAATCTGTTATTTCTTCCAAGTGGATATTTAAAATAAAGCATGTTGTTGACGGTAGTATTGAGAAGTGTAAAGCTAGATTTGTAGCTAGAGGATTTTCTCAAAAAGAAGGGATTGATTATGAAGAAACTTTTGCTCCTGTTGCCAGATATACCTTCGTAAGAGCAGTCTTAACAATTGTCGCATCAAAGGGATGGAAGGTGCATCAGATGGATGTAAAAACAACATTCCTAAATGGAAAGATTTCAGAAGTATATCTGGAGCAACCTGAAGGATTTGAAACTCATGATCCTAATGCTTTTGTTTGCAGGCTCAAGAAAGCTCTCTATGGGCTTAAACAGGCTCCCAGGGCCTAGTATGAAAGAATTGATAAGTATCTCACCAACTTAAGATTCTCCAAGAATGAAGCTGATCCAAATTTATATTATAAAAGAGATAAAGATGATATGCTAATTCTGATACTGTATGTCAATGATTTACTAATAACATGTGATGATCATCTCATGGATCAGTGCAAGAAAGATCTAACTAGAGAATTCGAAATGAAAGTTTTGGAACTGCTTCATTACTTCCTAGGACTGGAAGTATGGCAGAATTCTGATAGTATCATACTTAATCAAGGAAAGTATACATCAAACATTTTGAAGAGATTTGGAATGTGGAATTGCAAACCTATGTGTTCTCCAATGGAGACTAATCTACATAAACTTAAGGAAGCAGTAGCAAAATCACCTTCCATAGATTCTACTCTCTACAAACAGATGGTTGGGTCCCTTATGTACTTAGTAAATACAAGACCGATATTTGCTATGCAGTTAATGCCTTAAGTCAGTTTATGTGTGAACCGAAGGAGATTCACCTAGTTGCGGTTAAACACATTATGAGATACTTACAAGGCACTCATAATTTTGGACTCAAATACGAGAAAGTTGCTTTAGACTTACATGGATTCACTGATTCAGATTGGGGTGGAAGTGTTAAAGATAGGAAAAGTACTTCAGGATGTTGTTTCAGTTTAGGATCAACAATGATATCTTGGATATGCAGAAAGCAGTCTTCAGTAGCTTAGAGCTCCACAGAAGCCGAATACATTGCAGCAACGATTGCCTCTCGAGAAACAGTCTAGCTGAGGAAGTTACTTGTGGGATTATTTGGGCAAGCCGTGAATCCTACGATTATTCATTGTGATAATCAGAGTTTCATCAAGCTCTCAATAAATCCAGTTTTCCATGATAGGTCCAAGCATATTGAAATTCCTTACCATTATGTAAGAGATATGATAGACAGAAATTCGGTAAAATTGGAATACATTTGCACTACAGATTAGACAGTAGACATACTCACCAAACCTCTATCTAGAGTGAAGATAGAACACTTCAGAAGGAGACTTGATATGGTTGAGTTGTAATCCATTTGTACTTTTTAAATTATTAATAAAAAATAATTTTATCTTGTCAGGCTATTAACTGTTAGGGCTCCACCATGTGAATTCATTATTTAAAGAGGTGATGATCTCTGAAATAATGAACACTTGTATAAAAGGCATTATGAGAGATTATGATCTCTTAGATAATGTACTAAGTAGTAGAGTTCTATTGTAAGATCTAGATGAGTTTTAGATCATATTGTGATGTTGACATTGCTATGTTCATGAGTCACAAATTGGATAAAGGAAGAATCTTAGTATTCTCCTGGTTTATCCTGTATTCTGGTCGATCTTAAACTCAGAATCTTGTTGTGATATAGAAATACCAATTTCTATGAATCACAACTTGGATAAATGAAGAGATTACTCTTTAGATTTATCCTACATATTATCACTAGTAGTAGTGATTTGTCATATCACAAGTTTAGTAATATGACTTTGTATCATGTGTTCTATGATACCACATCCTAAGAAGAATCAGACAGATACAGAGTATTAATTCTTGTTTATTCATCTGTATTGGTGTTGCTAGATATAATATCTCTCTATACGATTATTAGGTTAAGAGGGAGTGTTATGTATATTTAACCAGATAACCTACAGGTCTGATAGTACAGACGGTACTTCCTCTTCTTATCATAATATATCTTTAGAGTGGCATTAGATTAGATATATCTCTTCCTAAAGGAGCCGACGACTTCTCATGAAGAAACTTTATAATGCTTAACTAAACTAACACATTGTTAGTTAGGTGTTATTAAATTTGTCTTCCCAGATCGCCGACTTAGAGGAAGTTTAGTTAATGCCAGTTTAGGAAGGGATATGTCCCTTTGAGGGACATACCCTTTAGTAAGGATATATAGGAGGGTTATTGGTGCAATTAGAGAACACACAGAAACAATTAAGTCTGCTCTTCTAAGCACCAATACCCTGCAATTAAAGATTAGAAGATACTGTCATTCACAAGGTTGATTATTACTTATTATAACAGCATCAGATAAGTTCGGTGTTCTCCATATATTACACCATTAAGGTTATTTTCTCAGCAATATATTACACTGATCTATTTGCAGATATATGTAATTCTCAGATCAGAATTATAAGTGTAAACTTCATCATATTCAGAACGCAGAAGATCATTGTCAGCAATTAAAGAAGGAAATAGAAGTCTGATACAAAGAATTTTTCAGAATCTTTACATGTATAAAGGAGTACGACAAAAATTAAAGGAGGGACAAGATACAAGTGTCTTGTGTCGTGTTTCAGGAAAGACGAAAAATAATATTAAAAAACAGTAATGAAGACAAATCTGATGCACAAAATGGCCCAAATTCGCCCAAACAAAGCCAAATTCGATTCCAACCCGCCGGAAAAGTTAAAAAGTTGGGTCAAATTCGACTGACATTCCCCGAGGGTCCCACATTGCGACTTGGCAATGGATTACTCCAACAATAAACGGTTTTGGGCCAAATTCGCAATGCATTCGAATTTCGACCTAATTGACTTGCGAATTCCATGGTTGACCAGCGAATATGGTAACTTATTCCAGAAGAGGAATGGCTGGGGTTAGAATTTCTTACTCATACATCTGGACATTTGGATGTGAAGCCTATGTACATGTTACGAAGTGTACAAAGTTGGATTCCAGATCACAAAAGGGCATTTTTTGTTGGTTATGGCGAGGATCAATTTGGATTCAGAATTTGGGATCTGGTGGCAAAGAAGATTATTTGAAGTTGAGATGTTGTCTTCAATGAGAAGACATTCCCAACCCTGCAGACACCAGAAACATCAGAGAGAGAATATATGCCTGTATCTGTATTTCACAATAATTCATCACAAAGGTCTTCTGGAGGTTCTTTGCAGGCAGCATCCCCTACAAACCTTTTTTTCACCCACCTCTGTTATAACTGTTACTCCTACTTCATCTTCTTTGACGCCTTCTGGCAATGCTCCTGATTTTGTGCAGGTTATTCCAGCTGTATCAACTTCCCCATTGCTTTTTTTATGGGAGGTTGATGTTGAATCATTAAGCAATGAGGAAACATATGTCATAGACCAGTGTACAGTCCCAAAGTATGCCACGGTTTTGGATTACAGAGACTGATCATTTTCCTATGGGTCTCATGCTGATGTGGGCAGCAAAATCATGAGCTTGGCATTAAAATCACAGAGGAACAGAGTCCTAATTTTTGTGTGGTTCCTTATGATCCAACCTCACTACAATGTGTCACCTTCTCAAAGCAGATCCACCAAAGATGTGGGGTGGTCTTCCGTGTGCACCCTGTACGACATTACAACAGGACATAATGCTCAGTCCCCTCAGAGTGTCGTCTCATCTCAAAAACATTAAATTGAAAAGGTGTTGGACAGATTTGGTATATTAGAGGCAAAGTCTGTGAGCACTCCTTTAGCTTCTCATTTTCATTTGTCTGCTGAAATGTCTCTTTAAAAAAAACACAAGAGGATCAAGATTTTAAGAAAGGCATTCCTTATACATCAGTGGTTGGTAGGATTATGCATGCAATTATTTCTACTAGCCCGGATATTGCACATGCAGTGGGAGTAGTAAGCAGATTTACGAGCAATCCTGGCAAGCCTCATTGGGATGTCATCAAATGGATTCTACAATACTCAAAAGGTACTTCTGATTTTGCTTTCTGTTTTAGAAAGAATAAAGCACAATTGATCTTGGTGGGGGTCTAGACAAACAAAGATCTACTTCTGGTTACGTTTTCACATTTTCTGGGGCAGCCATCAGTTGAACTTCTAAATTGCAACATACAGTTGTACAATCATCTACAGAGGCTGAGTAGATGGGTCTCTATGAGGGAGCAAAGGAGATGGTATAGTTGCAGCTTTTGAATAGCAAATTGGGCCCGAAGCAATCAGATATTACTTTGTTTTGTGACAGTAACAGTGCCTTATTTATGAGGAAGCATCATACATCTCAGCACCATTCAAACACAGACTTACGTTATCATTACATTTGACATTTGGTTGAATAAGGCAAGCTTCATGAGGAGAGGATTGACACCGAGGAGCATCCAGTTGATGCTCTAACTAAGGTTGTTACAAGGGAGAAGTTTGAGTTTCGCCCATCTTCTCTCAGCATTTCCAGAATGTGACAACATTTTTTTGTAGTTGGGGCAATGGCTTTGCTCTTTCCTTAACAGAGTGACAAAATTGTTTGCACAAAATAGCTTATGCTTATTCATTAAGTTTGAACCTTAAATAAAAAACAGATTATTTAAGCCAAAATAGGTCTACAAACAAGTCTCTCTATTTGGTTTACCACAACGTAGCTTTTCACATTCAATGTAACAAGTAATATTAACTTGCAATAAAACATGTAGCTAAACATGATATTATAGTAGAATAATTAATACAACGGGCAAACCTGTTTGCTCTAAAACTAGGTCTCCTAATTAAGTCATGGTACATGCTAATTCTGGCTAATGGCAATAAGCAACTAAACAAAAAATGCATGTCTGCATTTACAAACTATGGGAATCTTAGCAACCAACATTTCAACCTGAATCATGGTTAAAGGGGAAAACAAAAATATGTTAAGCCTTTTTGCTCTATAACTAGAATATAATCTCCAAATTAAATCACAAATTTTTTAAAATAGTATTAAGGCTTGATCTTAAAATTTGCTTTTGTCTTGCAGGCAAAAAGATTAAAAAAATCAAACAATGCTATATAATTACGGTCTAAAGTTGATCATTAGGTAAAAAGAGTAAGGAAATAAAAGGCACCTGTGGTGAGACAGGTATAATGACTGGTGTATGAAATGCAAGCTGTCTGCATCTTGACTCCTTATGTTTGTCAAATAACCTGTTTAAGACACGAAATAATTGCACCATTCGCTCGTCACTTCTGGCACTGGGAGATAGTAAAGTCTGAATAAGAAAATGTTTTTGTGAACCATCCGAGCCGACTATAGTCAATCTACGGAAGCTGCTACCATGCTGACGTACTACAGGTACATCCGCACCAATCCTATCCAACTTTACTTTATGGTCAGGTGCAATTTCCTGCATTTATATTAACAGAAATAAGCAAACGTCACCAAATACCCAGCAAAACAACCATGTGTGTGTGCCTGGATGTGTACAACATTGACCATATTCCAGTCTTTTAGAATGCAAACAAGCTCCCAATGAATTTTGATTGAGATTGAAGCTTTGCCTACTATTCATTCATACAATGCTAAAACCTTCTCACAAAATTAAAAAATTTAAATTTAATTTTTTATGATAAATGAAAAATAAGAACATTGCTATTGCATAATATAAATGTCCCAAACATATTTCAAGAAGCTTTAGCATAAATAGGAGATACCCACCTGATCAGTGAAGTACTGTCCTGGAACTTCCACATCAATGAAATGAAACTCACAAAGAGCCCTGCTTTCCTCCTCCAATTTCAAGATTGCAGGCAATCTGTCTTCCACATTTCCTTGTAGAAATTTTTTCCAATGTTTCAAACGCTCAATCAACTCAGAAAGTGAAGATGGGAATGATTGTTTACTATCAGGATCAAGATCACGTTCAAATTCCTGTTTGTACTCATTCACAAATCCAACATGTTTGTTTACAATGTCTGCTGAAAAGCATGCTCTGCAGACACCTGAAAGTTCTTTCTTGAGTGATTGTGGAACCTCTGCTGTTGTAACAGTAGGATATTTGTAGCATCGGTGCAGCAATGCATGCACTAAAAAAAGCAGTTTCTCTTCAGGCAAAGGAACAAATCTTAAACCAATTTCTGTTATGAACACCTGCAAATGATGCTTCTCTATAAGGAACTGTATCAACATAGCTAAAAATACTGTAGAAAACAAACAATGGACAGGCAAGAAAAGCATATGAAATGGTAAAAAGATGCAATGACAAGTCAAATAAGATGGATAAAAATCACAGGCCCATCAGGCATCATTCAACCCTAGTAAACAAGCAGGAAAAGTACAAAAAAGAAAGCATCAAGATTACAACAGGCAAAGGAATGCAGAAATTATCAAAAATGGTTTTAACAGTCAATGGCTATAAATTATTTAACTATCCAAACATCATGCATGACTTGACTGTTTTGTTGCACATGGAAGAAGATTGGAGATCAAAGTAATAGAGATGAGTTATTACAAGGCTGAACAGATTACTCTATGGAAGGCCCCAAAATAACATGGGGTAGTGAAAAGTACAGTTGATCTACTTTAAAACATACTATCATGGATTTATAGCTTGTTGAGTACTCACACAACTTGTGTAATTTTGTTAGCTGAGTTAGTTGACCTTCAAACGAGCCAAGTGACAGGGTCACAGTTTGGTAAGTAGACTGTTGAACACAAAAAAACACTAAAAAGGTGATGTTTAGGTATTTATGCAAGTCACACCATGCAATTTCGTCAGACATCATGTACAAACTTGTTTAAGTGAAATTCAGACAAGTTTGAAGTGGACTTGAGGATTGCACTTTTTATTTTTTATTTTTTTTCCCACATGCATTTCAAGAATCTTCTTTCCTAAATATTAGAATTGGGTTTTGATGCATGTTTTGAAAGCAGTGAATTCGGTTTTTAGTAGCGTTAGCAATAATTTTCATTTAAGTTATTGCTTATGAACAAATATGTTGACTTTTTTACTAGTTGGGTTTATCAAAATATATTATAGAAAACCCATTACGAAATAGATCCTAATTGCTGTGCAGGACATTCCTATTACTGCACAAGAGATTCGAGTTGCTGGAGAAGGCATTCCTATTGCTAAGCAAAGTGAATGTCTTTTTTGTGCAAGTATCTTTCTTTCCACATAAGGTATTCCTTTGTCTGTGCAAACTCTTTCCTTTGCACCAGCAATCATTCTTTACTTGTTTTGCATTCAAATCTAATAGAAAACACTTCCCCAACATTTTATAGACTCCTTTGAAACATTTTATAATTAGGTAGCATTAGTTTATATTTTTAAGGAATCAAAGTATCTTTCAATTCGTCAAGAATCGCTGATTTTTTAATAAATGCTGAGTCCAGTTCAAATTTGGTCTGCTAAATTATTGAGCTATGATACTACCATCAATTAAATTAGATAAAGGAATTGATAGATGCTAATTTACTTACACCAAGTAAATGAAATATATTATTAAGTAAACACAACATTTATAAGTTTTGCACTTTGGGTATGAGCACCCTTGCATATTGGTTACTGTCACACCCCTTTTTTTGATACTGCTGTGCACATGTCTTTACTATCTGATGCCCTAGATGAATTGTTCTATTTTAATAATGGTTTTGTAAATGTGCCTAAGCGGGAAGAAATCTAATCAAAACAGTGGTTTTGTTTTCCTAAGCGGTATTGGTTTAAACTCTATATGATACAGTGGTATCACTTTTGTGCCCTAATTGGTTTTATGTGGACTAACCCTCGTTTTGTGGACTGTGCCCTAGGTGGATTCTGGTTTCAAAACTTAGGGTATTGCAATTTAATTTACTCAAAATTAACTTTATTTGATTATGCTTTGAATTGTAATTAAGGTTACTAATCATTAGTTATGATTAATCAAATTGATTTTAACCGGAAATGGTTTTAATAGGCAAAATAAATTTGAATACATGTTGCAAATTTTACTACTCAAAATTATTATAAATGTTTTACCATTTCTATTCCGAATTGGGTGCAGGAAATATCATGGCAAACCCGAAGGGAGAAAAGTTATCATCGGGAAATGGGATGTTGGATGGTCGAGTTCAAGACAACCTGGAGTAGTAATAGCTGACAAAATTGTACCTAGCTGGCCAAGGTGACTAGACCCTAGGAGTACCTCAACACATCATTGACCAATGTCATTAATAATCTAAACTCTTAGTATTTTAAAGAAAGAAGAGTTAGGTAATTAGAGTAATGGAAACCGCATATATATATCGTACATACGTACTACCCTCATTGTGAATTAGTAGAAAAGGGGGACAATAGGTCAATTGGCCCTACATGTTCTATATAAAGACACTTATATCTAACAACTCTTGGAGAATGTAAGTTCACCTACACATTTTGGAACCTTACTCTTCTTCCCCTTTTGGTTCACCACTAAGCCTAAGTCATTAGAATTTTATAATTAAATAAATATAAAATATTGAAGTTTTCGGAGTTATAGGAGTATGTCCCTGACCAACACAATAGAGGGATATATTTCGTTATTAATCATTTGGGGAGATAATCTTAGAACATTAACACAAAGTGTTATGTGAACACAAATTACATTTATAAATAAAAACATTAACATTAGTATTTGGAACGGATTGCTTCAATCCATTAGGCATGTTGGAAGGTGGCACAAACGTCATGCCTAGTCATGTAGATGAACAAAGGAGAGTTAAAAAGATATTAGTCAGAAAGAGTGACAAGAGGAGATATTTGGTAGGAACGAATTCAAGAAGAAAGGTACCTTTCCATCTTCTTGGAAAAAGAAAAGAGAGCGGAGTGCGACTGAGCTGGACATTCATATTTTCCTTAACCATTCCATACACCAAAATTTGTAGGGAGAACCACGGGTAGGAAGAGCATTATACATAATACTTGCGGTTAATAACAGCAGAACTAGTTGGTGAACGATGAGGCCACCGAGACATTGCAGGAACGCTTTCTATAACAACTCCCTGACAAAGCTAAACAGGCATGTCCCAATCTTCTCTGTTTTTAGGATCCTACCTTCGTATTACTTTTTCTGGATTCAAACTCTCTTCCTCTTGAAAAAATTCTTAGAAGATTAGATTTGCTAAAAACTTTGTTTATTTATAGTTGCACGTAAAGGTTTCTGGTTTCGGTGCTAGAGCTAGGAAAAATGATGAAAATAAGGTAGATAGAGCAATTGATAACTATGTAACCATTGTTCATATTGGAATAAAATTCGGGTGAGTCCTTTGCCTTCCATGTAACCAGAGTTCCTAAATTAAAGATTGTTATTGCTTCCAAATAGAAGTCATGGGACCATAGGAATGTTTCATCCAGTGCTGCTTGCAACTAGTATCCACTCTCCATCTTGTGAGTTCTGCCAGACTAGAAGTTGCAAGAGTTCAAACACTTTTATTCTTGCCAATTCTCTCTGATCAAATACAGAGGTGATGACTAACAAGGAATGTATTAACAATAATAGTTATGTTTCTGCAGATAAACATTAACTAGGAACTGTCTTATCAGACTCTTGGGAAGACCAGTTCAGAATTAGAAGAGTCAGAACCATGGAAATACCATTGAAGTTAGTCTCCACAAATTTTCTTATCATGTTGTCCAGTTTATAAGTACTTATATTAGAAAAGAAAACTCGTTCCAATAGAAATGTTTAGGAAGGTACTCTTTTAGTGAGGACTCTTGAAGAATAGTAATCACAAAGAACGTCTATTATAAGATCTAGCATCATTTTCTCCAGATATACGTTGGAAGAATAAGTCCAATATGGTAGCAATCTACTTTTGTCATCAATGGCTACCATCAAGAATAGTAATCACAAAGAACGTCTATTAAAAGATCTAGTATCATTCCCTCCAGATATACGTTGGAGAATAAGTCCAATATGGTAGCAATCTACTTTCGTCATCGATTGCTACCATCAATACAGCTATGAAATAATAACTTAAGATCAGCATAGTATCAATATCCAGTAGAAAGACTGTTCAGAGTAACCTATTCCTGAAATTGAATCTTATGACTAGGAAAAGACTGCTACTGATCAGTGATAGTAACAATGTGGCATAGCACAGATCATGTTTCATTGGATCAAGAACTTGGTTTTGTAAACCCAGGATAAAGTGAGTTGAAACATGTATGTGCACCAATAACATCATACAGTACTACTTGAGCCAATACATGTTTTAGGATGCAAACTGAGATCATGGACTTGCACGCTCTAGATAAAAGCATCGGGAAGTAATTCCCAGGGGTCTTGACTTTACCATCTGCCATCCCTCGTGGAAGGCCGGGTCTACTTTTCAGGTCACAAAGTAGACAAGGAAGAACATCAATTACGATCCATGGTTGGGTGGTTAAACGCCCCAGTGATGCCTTTTCTCCCCCTGATCGAGACACGAATAGGAGATATGGAAATACACATGACTGCACAAGACCTCCCTTCAATCAGCTCTCCACTACTTCTTAAACATTGTGAGTATATTATCTAGTTGTTGCAAGTTTTATAATTTAAATGCATTGAAAGGTTTATTTTGATAAGTTGCAAATCAGACTCTTAAGAATGGCTTATGTTATTTCCTTTCAGATTTAAAGAAGAAATAAAAAAATGTTGTGAGCATCTCTTTTATTAAATTGTGCTAGAATAGTAAAAGTGATTCCATTTATTTCTTTACTTTTGTTAAAAAAAATATAAACGTTTACTCTCAACTCAAAACTTTACAATTCTCATAACTATTAATTGAACTTTGTTTATAAAGTTTATAGATGTTACATCTACAGATACTTGTACTTATTTCAGGTTACTACTGTGTCAGGTTCATGTTTGCTTATCTTTTTTCCCTTTAGTCTATGGATCTTTCTATGCAAGCACTTCGCTTTTGTAACAAAATTGGGTATTTCAATCCCTTGGACTTATTTTTTTCACTAGTAGATATTGATATAATAATAATTTGACTTTCCAAAAAAAAATGACTTTACTAATCTTAGTATTATCAGATTTCCACAATCCTTTTGAAATAAAATTTATGTTTCTGCATTTGATTATCTATATTAATTTTAGCATCAACATTTTGTATCACACTCTGTGATCCATCATCAGGATGAGAGAAGCAAGAATAAAATAGTAAAATGTGATCCTGATGATGGATCATGGAGTGTGATCCGAAACATTGATGCTAAAAAAAATACACAATCAAATCCAGAAACATATATTTTATTTACTGATCTTATCTAAAGCTAAAACAAAATAGATATATATCCTCTTACTATTATTTAAATATTAAGATCTGTTTTTTTCACAATTCAATATTCACATGTGTTCTCTGACACTTCTGCAATCCTCAAAGCAGCAAATTCTTTAAAATGACCAAAAAATCAGTGCACAAAAATCAGAACTGGTGATTAATTAGGGTAGCCAAAAACCTATGACAAAGGTAAGAAGGTTGTGAAAGGAATTGAATTGCGCATAATCTATTTCTAACAGGAAATTATATTGTTATCACACATGGCCTGAACACCACTTCTCATTCATTATTCATATTTCAAGATGAGTTTTTTCTGCCACACCTGCAATCTCAAAGAAGTGAAACTGTGACTTCTTTTATTTCATTTATTCAGAACATCAACCACTTCTAAAAGGATTAAAAGGAAATAGGATTATGCTATCAGAAATGCAGAAATCAAAATAAATTTAAATTGCATTTCAAGAACACTCAGATGTATACAGAAAGGGTGCAGGAACTGAATTAATAATGATAAAATTTTAAACATGTGCTTTAATAATTCCAATGGCAGATAATGTCAATTTGATGGGATATATAAGGAGATGAAATACCAGTCATGAAGAACTCTGTGTTAAATCCATAACTTTCAATCATGCTGGTCTGAGTACAGATCATACTGATCTGATCTTGCATTAAATAGGTCTGAAGTTATTGTATTATCCTCTTAGGATATTGGCGCCTATAATGGAATACTAGTTTGAAGACTTACTAATCACCCTTGTTTAGTTTAGAATCTAAACTAATATTTGCATGAAAAGTCGCCAACTTCAAGAAGATGATTCAAAGGAGACTTTCAAAGGGACATGTCCTTTGTAAGGACATGACCCTTGATCTATATATTTAATAAGGGTGTGGTTGAAGTCTAAGGACACACAAGAAACAATAAAGTCTGCTCCTTAGTCAATACTGCCCGAATACAACTTGCAGAAGTGAAAAACATTTCCAGATTTATATTTCTAAACTCATTCAAGACTGAACATTGAAGTTTATCTAGAGCAAGTATTAGAAGGTATAATCTAAGTTTGATTCAAATCAGAATTTTGCAGAAGCTTTACACTCTGCACTTTGAAAAGATGGTCAAAACCTCAAAAAAAGCATAATTATCATGAAAAAATTCCTCTGCACTTGTAAAAGATAGGTTTAAAACTCCAAAAAATTACTAATCATTTTCAGGCATCTGTACCAAATCTGGAAAGAAAAGCGAAGACACTAATGGACTGTTTCTATTCTTCAAACACAATGTCTGCAAACTGAATAGAAAGAGACAAAAGATACAAATTGAAGATGGTGGTACTCTTCAGTAGGAAACAAACCTCGAGCTCACTTGCTAAATTTGTGTGTTTGCTAATCAAAGCCTCCATAACATCCTTTGCAGCATCAAATGCTGTAACTGCTGAAGCTTCCCAGCGAAGCCCAGCATTATGCCTTATTGCAGCTTGAGCATTATTCACATTTACAGAATTTGTCTGTGAAGATTCAGACCCCACAGGAACATTCCCATCAATTGTTGGTTCTTTATCCGATTCTTGTGCTTGTGTATTTGTAATATCACGAGGCAAAGTCAAAAAACCCCCCTGAGGAACTTGACTATTTGCGACATCTAATGGCAGGTTACTTGCATTTGGGTTTGAATTCATAGAAGCTGGACTAGCAACATAAGCAGTTATTTGTTGAACTCGCTGCTGAGAAACTGCAGCTCCTCTTACCAATTGTGATTTGTTGGCAACATCGCGATGTTCTAACAAATATGTCCGCAACCAGAAATAGAGTGCCTATAAATATAACAGTGCATGAACAGTTCAAAAGACTAGCAGAAATATATCAAATTAGCTACTTAAATAAACATAACACTAATAAACGACACATAGAGAACCACTCTCTTCTGCAATTTTATATCATGAGTAAATGATTGCTATGGCAAACGGGAATAACTGAAATTAAAAAATGAACATTAAGAATTGATGCTTTTCTATTTCTACTCACCACTCTTTATATGAGAATGCTATGCAATGAGTATGCTTAAAACAATTATGAACTAAATAATTGCAGCCACATATGTCCTATAGATTATGAAACCCGCACAAAGCCCTTTACAAAGTGTAAACACTTCAAACTCAAATTTACATACAGACCTGAGGATACAGTGTAGCTAGTTTCAGAAGAACAAGCTTGCAATGAGCTGCCTCGGGTCTCTCCAAAGAAAGAAGTAACTGGGGAATCCATGAAAGCCAGACCCAGTGAGGTATATGATCCAAGTACTCATCAAATGCCTTTCCCACGGGCTCATTTGATGTGTCAAAGCTCAGTAAATATAAAACACGCGCCAAGTGACTTCTAGCACTCGATACACCATGCTTAATACCCTGAAGAAAGCAATTTACTGCATATCCCAGCCAGATCTCTTCATTTGTCTCCTGGTAGACCTACAATCAGAGTCAAAACATCACTTCACTTGAGGTACTTCTGCAGAAAACCTCATACACTGTGTCACATTAAAAAGGGATCATGGTTTGAAGGGGGAAAATGGCATACCTTATCACAATAATTGCCCCAGCTTATCCATCCTTTTGATAAATTCTTGAAGAGGCTGAGAGCATTAGAATAGGCAAGATTAGCACTTTCCCCTTCACCCAGTTTCTGCAAAAATTCCCCCTTAAGCCGGAAGATCTCTGCCTTGTGATGAACAGGAAAATATTCCAGATTGGTATGGTTAATCAAGTTGATACCATTCACCAATTCACCTCTCATTTCCAAATAGGCTTTTGCTCGCTCTCTTATCTTCACAAATGCTTCCTGCAAATGCATTTGAAAGCCCATGATCTTGGGGAGTTTAATTGTTTATGGCTTTGAAACAAAAAAATTGATAAAAATACTCTGCAAAACTTTCGACATGATAAACAAATAATATATCTGACACTTGGAACTCACTTGAACTTCCATGGTTGCATAGCCATGCATTTTGTTGAGCACAGCTACACAGACATCAAAAAGTCCTTGCTTGCGGGCAACACGAGCAAGCTTGTTGACACTCCATGCCTTATCCCGATATCCAAGTTGATGAAGCTGAAGGTTGGAATTTGAAAAATCTTTGAATGCATTAATTACAGTGTTGTACATGTGATTCCTCCACTGCTGCAAGTCATACCAGACAGAAAGATTATCCCACTCATTAGGTATCCTTAGTCTCCAACTTTCAAGAGGAGCAGCTGCAACCAGTTGCTTGTTGCTATTACTGATTTCTACAAGAACTCTCACAGATTCTTGAAGCTCTACCAATTGCTGGAATTGTTGCAACAAAGGCACATGAGATTGTAGAGAAATTTCAGGCAGTTGCCACCACTGATATAATGCTAGATCAACTCCTTGAACAACCCTACTATCTGCTTCACTCACTCCAGTGATACTACCATCATGAAGAGAAAAATATGCCTGTACTATCCGAAATTTTGCTGTATCTTCAACCTGTTCTTTTGGAAACACATTTTCCTTCAGAAAACCCCACTCAGGAATCTTCCAGAGACAGTCAATTAGTATTTCATAGTTCTCCACAGTTTTACCATAATCTGCCAGAACTTCCCATTGATTCAGTTGGCGTGCACAAGATATCCATTGTTCCTCCCAAAGACACATTTCAGCCTTAGGAATATTGTTGTTGTATGTACCTTGAGTTGCTTTACTCATAGCCAGGTAGAAAAGATCTTGAGCACGCTGCCAGTATCCATGTTGGACCAGGGATAGGCCTGCTCGTGTTTCAGCAGTAATTGACCTTCTTTTCCATAAACCATAACATACATCTTCCTCATTCAGCATGCAATATAATTCAGCCAGAGCTTCTGAGCACCGTGTTTCATGAGGAAAGAGCATGACATGACTTTCCAACAGAGAAACAGCTATGTGCCAAGCGTTGTATGTTTTACCAAGAAACTTGATAAGCTCACTTGGTATTTTAGGCTGAGGCTGACTCAATGACACGCCTTCTAGCAGTGCTTGTACTACATTTGGCCTCTTGTCTTGTTGTTTTCTGTTATAATCCTTTGACAGTAGGGTAATCATTGGTTTAGCCAGTTGAACTTGTTCTTCTTTTTGCAGGGTAGCCCATACAATTGGAAATACTAACACCCACAAATGATATGCAACATTTGCATCTGTGTGAGCAAGTTCTCTTAAAGGAATCACAAGATCAGCAACCTGAAACGATATATGAATATCTTATTAGAGACCATGTCACAAAAAAGTTAAACCCACAATCAGGGGACACAATCAAACAAATTCGTAGACATGTATTTTCTAAAACATCTGTACACAGACAATTTCATTATCAAAAAGACTAGAAACAAACCTGAAGCTTGCTCATCTCATTCAAAAATTTAGAATGCATGGTCACAAGACCATTAAAAGTAAGAGGAGTCCCATCTGGCTCTTCTGGAGCATCACCTAATTGTTGTTGTGCCCCAACACGTTCTACTAGAACACTACTTGAAGCTATTAAGGGACGCACCTGTGCTGAATTTGGAGCAAGTGTAATTGGTTCATGCTCCACTAAGATTGCTAGAAGAAGATCTAAACCTTGTTTTAGCCAGAAGGAAGCACTCAAAGCTTCCCATTCCTGTGTTTGTATTATATATTGTAATCTTGTGAACAATGTCTTCCCAAGAGAATCATGATAAAGCGCAAAGAACTTTTGTCGCATCTCAGGATCTTTTGCTCTTAAACCCAACATATACTGCCTTTCCACCTTCTGAAATACTTCCTGCCGTAAAGGCAGTGGGCACCTGAAAACAGAACCACGTGTATTTTGCAAAAAAACTTAATATGTTCTCCTATTTATGAAAGACATACAATGTAAGGAAAAAATACATCAATCGCTTACTTGGTCGAGTCTGAACAGAGTTGATAAAGAAAATTGAGGTATTTCCCATCCCACTCTTCCAAAAATGCTGGGGAGAAATTTTGTCTATCTACTTGTGAAAGATTTTGAAGGTACATGATTATGTCCTTGCTATGTACAGCATTAGGAGCTCCAGAGGTAGATGACTTGAAGTCATTTTCAATCCAATCTTTTATTATATCAAGTATTACAAGGAGTACACTAGAATCTGTGCCTTTCTCAGATAGTATAGTTTGCAATATCTGCATAGTCAAGCGCTTGCATTCAGGTACAAGCATTACTCTTCCACTGATGAGTTTAAGTATTGACTTAAAATTCAATGTAACATCACCAAGGTCATTCATCAAATGTTCAGTTGTAGCTACAGATTCCGCATCCATGCTTTGACCCTGTACTTACACGAAAAGTTGCAATTTTTGAAGGAAAAAACAGAGAAAAAAAACACTTTCATTTCAAAATAGAATGGTAACTATTGTGCCCACATGACATTGCACACAGATATGGTGCAAAAGAGTTTATTTTCAGAAGAGATAGTAGCCAAAGGGAGGTAAGCGAAAATGTATCAAGAACACAAATGATAATTACTTATATAGGAAAATCCAAAATAGATGATGTTGCATCACTTAGGTCACTTTGCAAGAGCCATAAGACACATGACATAAAAGAAAATGTAATCAATAACACTATTAATCTCAATAAATAATGGTGTATCACTTTGGCCAGCTCATAAAACTGAAAGCATTATAGAAAGAGTAAGTATACTTGTTTTGCAATGGTGCCAGTAATTGCTCTCATCTCCCTTGTGAAGTGTTGAAGAACACGAACTAAAGGCATCATAAAAGGGTCTATAAGACTTTTCGGCCCCTCAGCGAGTGTCTTTATAACAGAAAGTGCAATACTTGTCATTGAATTAGCTGAGCTTGTCTCAAGTGATGTTTGAAGCACAGTAACTGCTAACAGATGCTTCTCTATCAATTCTTCAACCTTTGATTGCAATGTTTTAATATCCTGTGTTGTATTCATGGCATCTATGGGAAATGCATCAAAGACCATTTTTAACAGTGTGCAAAATGGCTTCCCTATATCCAATAGCTTGCTGTTAAAACAAGGCTCAAGTAACTGCAAAACAATAGTAAAAGATAACCATGAGTAAATAGCATTCAAAATTGAAATTTAAAGTGTAGAAAGTATGTAGTCGTAAAACATTTGATTTCTTTGCACATACTTGAGTTATCTGCTGCACATTGTTTCGAATGAATAGATGTGGCTGCTTTTCTAGCACCTTATTCATGACATCAAGGCCCTGTGCTAAATCTATTGCAGAATCTTTACTTTGCCCCGAAAGCTGTAAGCTGCTGAGTAAGTTTTCCAAATAATTGTACTTTATATTAGCGGTAGGCCAAACCTCTAAAGCCTGAGATAGGAGCTCCAAAGCTTGTTTAGAAATTGCAGACATTTCTTTGTCCTTAGGTATTTTTACCAATGCAACCTGCGTGGTATTACACAAATTAGCATGTAGATGTCACAGATCAGTGTTGGTCTAGAATACACACACATATATACAGCACTCAATTTTTTCTGAAAGAAATGTGGCATGAAAATATTCAAATTTAACATAATACTCTACTCTGACTGTGTCACACAGATTTCTGAGAATAATACTCTACACAAGCATTACCATAGTGTTTAAGTCTCTGGAAATCACATTTAATTCAACTGTACAATACTATAACGTACTAACCACTACTACTACAGAAATGTATGATAAAATAAGAAAGCATAGCCTTGTGCTTTTGGGGCTACAGTGTCATTTATTAATAAAATCATTAAAGAAAACAGGAAGACAATCATCTATAACACATTGGTTTGAAATCAATCAAATATAATAAATCGCATATCACGTAAATCATAAATGCAGTATTAACGGATCTTCTGATGAACATTTGTTAAAAAGTGACTGAAAAAATGTTTGAGAACTGTGGCAGTGACAGTGTCCCCAACATGGTAAGGCAGCCAAGAACTTTGCTGAGATAGATCCATAAGCTACTACCATTTGCTAATTTGAAAATTTTCAGCAGATGGAAAACTGGCAAGTCAGTGCATTATATTGGTTTCCGTTGTTATAAATTGACAAAACACCATTATTATGTTCTTAACGCAGAAAAGGGCAGGACTCGAGATTTAATTCAAATAGATTGATGACAACGAAGCCTAAACTATTCTGCAGTTACCTTTGTTTTAAAATATAAAGAAATCATCTTAAACACGGATACTACTAATATTTGTTGTTTGTAACTTTGTATTCCACTGCCCTGAAAGCCAATGTAATCAAAAAATGTGAGAGATCCTTACCTTTATAAGAAAATTAATTATCATTTCTTTAATTGCAGCATTTGGCTTGTAGTTTTCATCAGGTTGACCAGCTGTGCCAGGTGTAGCAATATTCTGTATGGAAGTCCCACTTGGAGACATCACACCTAATGAGGGTAGAACACTTTCAGTTCTAACCCATTTAGTCATGTCATCTGAAAATCCTGAAGCATCTGATGGGTGCTTCCAATTTGTTACTGCTAAAGACAAGTCACCATCTGCAGCTGAAGCTGAAGTTGATATATCCAACGGTTGTACACTTCCTTCTGTATCAGAAACCATCTTTGCTTCAGCTTGGCATTGTTTCTCCCACCTGAGAACAAGCCCAACAATCTCTATAGCAAGACACCTATTTTCTGGGGAAGTGTTCTGGGAAAGTCCAAGATGACTCAACGAATTTACCATTTGTGGCACAAACTGAGCTCGACAGCTGTAAAATAGATCTGAATGTTGTACAATGAGCTGGAAAATATGAATCAAGTTAGCCACTGAATGCCCCTCTTCGACTAGGATTTTCTTTGTGTGACAAATCCATATAGGTATCTTAGAGTCCCCTGCTGGCAACTTTCGTGGAAGTACTGGCATGAGAATATCGAGAGCTTGCTTCGCTAGCACCTTATTTTCTGGCTGGCAAGTTCTTAAGAGTGCAATGAATACCTGCCACACTTGGAAATTTAGTTACAACAATCATTCTATTTCAATGCCAAATTATCACACTTCAGTCCTGTTCATTTTTTGCTTTTCAACATGAACATGATTCAGCAGTGAAAATGAAGTGACCTTACATCCACACAAGAGAAGATTCTAGTAAGTATATCTTCCACTCTTCATCCTCTCAAATCTGCAACTTGTTTCAACTTTCAACCCTTTGACTTAAACTTTCTATGCTCTATCAAGTTCATGTCAAAACCTTAAGCCTTTCAACCCATCAGAATTATGACCTTTTGCATGCCTGATACATTTTTTCATGTTAAATCTTCCCCCACATGGATGACGACAATTTAAATTCTGACATAACTACCATTCCAACCCCATAATGTACAATACTATATATGGCTAAAGAAAATACAAGTATTGCACATTTCAACAGCCCGTGGTCAACACAATCTTGACAATACAAGTAATAAGACTAAAGAATATGCATCAAAGAATATTATTAGAGAGGTATTAGTGACGATCACTTCAATCCTGGTTTTAATGAACCCATTCCCAGTCTAGTATGAAACAAAGAATATTATGAGACAGGTATATTTGACAGGTGTTTTTATGGCCCAATTCTCAGTCTTGTGTCTTGCATTGCCAAAGAGGGTTTTAGCCACCAAATTCATATGAAAATATAAGCAACTCCATTGCTTTTGATTTCACACAGTAAGTATTTTCTAGCTCACGACACTAACTTATAGTATAGATACTCAAGTTTCACATCTGCATTAATTGGAATTCATGCAATATCCACAAGCAATTGAATGTCCCGCTATTGAAAATAAAAACACCAGACAAGGGAAGCTAGCAAAGTCACGTATGTAGTAGAAATGAAAAGGATTCAATAGCAAGTCTATTAAAGAGTACTACATCAGTTGTGCTATATTGCAGTAAACTTTGGCACGTAGAAGATGACAAGTGATGAGAATAATTATACAAAGCTTAGTCTTTTCGGATAAAAGGTAAAATTCAGAACCTTTGAATTTCTAGCTGAACTTCATGTAGATATGTTGGCTATAATGGCTCTTAAAATTTTCAGAAGGGGATGAACTACAAGATTCCCTTTTATATTGTCAAAAATATGCATGTGGCATGTATCTCACACCACAGTAATTCCATGAGTTTCAGATTTTGTGTTGAAAGTGGTCACATCAACCAGCTTGTGGTTCCATTTAGAGTCCCCGACCCTCTTTCAATGTTTGCTATGAAAACAGAATCAAATAAACTGCCATTGCAAAATGCAACTGGGATATACTTGCAATTTCTGTGCAGCAATGCATAAATGTAAAGCTATTGTGACAGCACTATTTAGACTAACAAAACATGGTTCACATACTACAAGAATTGCATTCAAAGGCATGCTCTACCTGACGTATAATTTTCTCAGGGACCTGATAAGCTTGAAGGAAATGACAAACATTGACAAATGCCCACTGTCTGCTGGCACTATCTTCTCTCTTGAGATGATTCCACGCAAACATGAAAATTTCTTTGCCATGGTGAAAAAGATCATTTGGGAGATGCTTTAGCAATAAAGTTGAAAGCTGCAAAATCTCTATCCTCAAAGGTTCATCGTACTCTGCGCTTACCTAAAAATATGGATGAACAATGCAAGATACCATCAACAAAGACAAAAAATAGAAACACAAATTATACATATAATATAGTTTAAACAAGCAACACTATGAAAGCTTCTGTCTTACAGGCCAATCGCAGAAATAGTAAGAAAATAAACTGCCAGTATTAGTGTTACGACATCAAAACAGAGTATCACTAAAAATAAGTGATTTAAAAACCATACTTCTTCAGGTGGATCAAGAAGATTTTCAACAATTGTCTTTATAATGTTAGAGTCAACCACATTGCAACTCTGACCATTTTGAAAAGCATGGGCGAGCATTGGCAGAATCAACATTTGCATAGCAACCACTAAATGAGCCTGTGTTAGTTCCTTCAACTGAAACAAATGTAGAAAATGCACCAGAAGTGCCTTCTTCATTTGTGGAGTGTATCCCTCTACAACCTGCTTCAACAAGTGGTTTTTAATATTCTTGGCAGGAGACGATAAATACAACTTACTTCCATCAAATATTTATCATCAATTAAACAAGCTCAAACAGGAATAATGAGCAAACCTCAATCATGTAAAATTCTTTTAAGAATGTGTAGTTAATGCGAGTTCTGACCAAGAAAATTGATAACATATCAAATAGAACCCCTACTTCAGTTTTATCATGTCTTAGATAATTCAGAAAACACTTGACAAGCCTCTTGCTCTCTTTGACCTGTCATATTTTACAATATATATTAGAAAAAATGTTTTATTGATATAATATTCCAAATGTCAGCATAGAGATCAAAATATTACCTTACTAACAAAAACGATCTCTTCAAGTGCCAACTGCTTGAAAATCATACACTAAAAATTAATTTTAAGAAAAAGATAGAATAGAAGAAACAAATCATACTTGGTCCAAGCCGAGACCTTGCTCATTACGTATGCGAGCTTCTCTCAAAGCCGACTTCCACACAATAACCAGAGCATCAAAAACAGTACGATTATTATAGAGCCAATCAGGCATCAACTTAACCAAAACCGATACCAATGATAGTCCATGGAAATAAGCATCTGTCATATTGCCCACGCTAGCACCTCCAGTGGATTGCACACCACCAGAATTCTCATTTACGGAGGACACTAAAGCATCACTGCTATTTGCTGCACATGCTAATCCACCTGAAGCAGCAGTGTCATCCTGCTTGTCTATAACCTGAGGAAATGCATTGGCAATTATCTTTTTCGGTGACTTTGCAAGCTCCTTTCTTAAGGGTTGTCCTGTTTCTGACCTGATGATATTCATGAATCTAATTTGCAACAAAGAGAAACAACACATTTTTTCAGCTCTGGTTGCATCATCTTAAAAAAGGCACCAAATTACTTACTAGAAATTTTATAAAAACCAACCTTCTAAAATACTTTGGCTGATTCAATCGAGCAAGAAAGTAATCTACAGCATCTGTTGCATAGCGATTTAAAAACTTAGTCAGTGGAAGACGGTAAGGACTATTTAGTTCACTGTACACTTGACCTCGGGGAAGAGCTGTTTCCAACTCCATGATGATTTGCACTAGTTCATCCAAGAAATTAGATGGCATGCATGGCAAAAGATGAAAAAGCTCTACGATTGCTGCAAAACAGGATAAAAAACATGATTTAACTCTAGATGATTCAGATGAATGGGTAAAGCCTCCAGGATCTGGTATGTTGTGCAAATCAACAGATTTTGACAAAGTAAAATTATGGGAAAAATCATATACCTGCAGCAATTTTTGGTTCCTCGCCAGCTTTCCAAGCTTTCTGACTTTGTGCAAGTTTTTCAGGTTCTTGCCACTTCTTGAGGTGGTCTAAAAGCTTACAACCCAAATTCACATTGAACCAATTTGATAGAAGTTCAAGTAATTGAGCTAAACCTTGCAAAAGGGGCATCGTAAGGCTTTTAGTATGAGACAAATTTACCAATATTGGCCTAAAGCTGTTTTTAAAGAGATCTTTGCGCATTTTTTGTTGCTGCATAACCTACACATAAAAAGAAATCACTTCAAATTCTGTACTCCACTAAACTCTTGGATTGTTAAACTTCCAAAAAGTCCACAGTTCCTATAAAACATTGTAAACTTTTTAGTCACACATTGCCACCCTCTAAAAAAGCATGTACATAATTATTCAAATATATATAACCTGACAAGGTCCCTCCTTTGCTACCCTCTAAAAAAGCATGTACATAATTATTCAAATATATATAACCTGACAAAGCCCCTCCTTTGCTACAGAAACAATTTCAGGAGTCCGACAAGTGAGTGACTTGAAGAACATTGAAATTATCTTGGAATGTAAATCTGCATGATTTGGAGTTTTAATATCAGCCCATGCCATGGCAGTACATAGAAGCTCAATACATGCTGTTCGAAGCTTCGTCATTGTCACCACCAACTTTGGGTTCATAAATTTCCCAATTAAGACAGTCTCATCTGCCTCAGCTATTTGCAATGCTTCTTGCAAGATGTTTACAAGCTCTTCCGTCATCTTTAGAAGTGGAGGCCGTAAGGAAAGACAAAAGTTCAATGCCATTACAGTTCCTACCTGCTTCAATGAAATATTCATGGCCTATAAGATGCAGTATATTTAAAATGTATTAAAGAACAAGAATCAATTCAAGACAGTTTTAAGATATTTTAATATAGACATATTTTCATTAAAGCCCTTTTTAGAAATAAATGTATATCAGCTTCCACAAGATCATCTCAAGTTCTTGACAAGAAAATATCTCTGATGCAAAACAAGTTTTTAAACATTTCAGTACAGTATATAACCGATTTACCTGTTGCTCAATGTGTTTACTACGAAGAGGATGCATAATAAGAGGTTGCAGTAGTGGTTGATATAGGGGTTCAAGTAACTCTGAAACCTCACTACCTGTTCTTCTGGCAAGCAACGCTAGGCATGACTGCACACTCTTTCTCACAATAAGTGTTGTATTTGGATTGAATAGTTCAGCTGCAAGAAAATCTACAACCCCCTGGAAACTCTGCCTGCCGGGCTGCTCGCTGTTAGCCTCATTAACATTATTCACAACCCTTAGAACTTGGGTAAGTACTTGACTTGTCTCTTCTTGTTCCTTATGTGCATGCTGAGGAAGCCTCTTCAACACATATATTAGACAATTAACTACACGGACTTGAAAAAGGCACAAAGTCTCAACAGTAGCTTTACCAATCAAAGCTCCAATACCAGTTACCCCACCCATCTGAGCTTGCCACGTACTTCCATAGCAACAATGTAAAAGTCGAGGAAGTAACTGCTCAAACACAGGAATCTGAACACCTGGAGGTGGTGAGTAGACGGGGTTCATAGATGGGCTTGAGGCCATCATTGCAGTACTGGGGGTACCCACACGGCTTGGAGTGAGTACTCCAGTATGTTTCATGTGAGCAAGAACTAGAAGTGTTTCAGCAAAAATATTGAGCCCATTCAAAGCAGCTTTTGCATGTGCTCTATTTTCATCTTCTAGAACATCAACTAATGCATCTAAGAATATCAAAGGATCTAACTCTTTCAAACTAGCATGGGAAAAACTCCTTGACTGAGGACTAGATCTGCTAGTTGTTGTTGCATCCACAAGTTGACCAGTTGCTACTGATGGACCAGGTGGCAATGATTCCACATGAAATATCATAGCAAAATGACGGCATATATTGGGAAAAAAATCATCCTTTGGATCTTGAAGTTCAGGCACTGAAGTAGCTGCAATAACAGTTGTCAAAAGAACCTTGAATACAGATCTCTCTGCCATCAGTTGTGTCTTTGTTTTCACCCCTAAGTCACCCTGCAAACCAAAGCAATTTATTATGTTAATTTTATTGCTCAAACTTGGATGCTGTATAGTGCCTTTGATAATCAGTAAGGATTCATTCCAACTAAACAATCTATAATCTACCAAAACATATTGTCTTTCATTATAGAAATCCATTTACTGGATATACTGCTAATTGTGTTTTCTGAAACTTAATTATTAAAATAAAAGATATTCCAAAAACACAACTGAAAATTTCAAATAAATACATAGAAAAAAGCTGCCAATGTCCATGCCTGATTGATATTGATTCAGTAAGAAAGGATCAAACTAGCATTCATGGTACAAAAGCTAATGTAATCTAGCTATATTTCCCTTATTGCAGACATAAAAGGGTGGAATTTTATTTATAATGATCAACATAACATTCTAGAAAGGAAATTATTGAATCACGTAAGCTTGAGCCTTAATTGTAAATAAAAAGATGTTATCAAACTGCATCAAAAAGAATAGTAGGCATTGAATAACCTTCATATTTGATGTCTCGGTCATGCACCTTGAGCGATCAATCGGTGAAATCAACATCGCACTCAAATGTCCTGGAGTTACCCCTTCCCCAGCTATATTTCCCTTGAGATTTAAAACAGATGCCAAGCAGACCTGGAGAAACTTCAGAGCATGCTTCCTGTAAAAAGCATCTACACTTGATTTGTTTTGCATAACAGCTGCTATGGCTAGGTAAATGCATCTATCCAAAGGCACCAGAAATGATGGGGACGGCTCAAATGTCAAAATAAGTCTTAAACCATGTTCAGGGTTTTCTTTGCACTCAAGAGCTAAAGGCTCTTTCAAAAACCTTCTGTTTCTACCACCCAGTTTACCAAGAAGTTGCAAGGCTTTCGCTCCCCATGGATAAGGCTTTGGTCGGAGATGAGACCACAGAGTCAAGATTACTTCTGACATTACATTTGCCATACTAAACTCCAAAAACTCTGGATTAAGGCTATCAATCCAAAACTCAAGTGTCCTTAATCCTAAGCCTATAAGTTCATCGCTTCCTTTCAATGCCAGGACTAATGGCTTCATAAGACGTGGAAGATGTGGAAGTAATGAACTTAAGTGAGCAGGCAATGTTAGACAAAGCTCAAGAACAAGGTCTATCATATCAACTCCAGTTGGACCTTCCACCATAGCCAACAACATGTTAAGGCAAGGTTGCAGAGTGGGGATAAACTCTCTAAACAACATTTCAAATTTCCCTCCTGAAAGAGCACTAAACATTGAATGAAGCAGTTGCATGTATCCATGAGATTTGTCTATCTCATTAGCATTCTTCATGCATACTTCCATGATAGTTGATACATGTGGCTGTAATACACACTCACAATCTGTTGGAGATTTGGCAACAGCAGCAAACAAAAATCGGAACAACTCTAGCACAAGCTTTGCTGCAGTTGTATCTGACTGCTTTAGAACATGAAGTTTGGTACTAACTAGAAAATTCACAAGAACATCTGCAAAATACCGTATAACCTTGGGCGTCTGAAGAAGGATATTAAATATAAGCAACAACTGAGTGCTGTTAAGCATGCACTCAAAAAGATGTTGCATGCACATTGCAAACATGTCCATTAGATTTCTAGGTTCCATTGATGTAAAAACTTCGGAGAAGTACTGTAGCATTTCTCTCTCTTCATCCTTTCCCTTAAATACTGAGAGGCAAAACACCCCACTTTTTAGTACTCCTGAGGCAAGCCGTACCTGTTCATACAAGAATGTAAATATCTTAGGATGAAATTTCTTTTCGCTTAATATTAAACAATTTTCTTGAAGATATGATATATGACATGTATTTACAGACCTCATCTTCTCGCATGCCTTCCATCCCAATAGGATTCCCAGCAGTTGGTGACTGAGATACATGCATCTGTGATGAGTTCACATGAGTAATTTTCGAAACTAATGTCTTCATTCCTACCAAGAAGACACAATTATGGTGTTAGCATACCCAACATGCATATAAAGTAGCAGTTTCCTGTGCATCTACACACAATAAGCAATACTAATTACTACGAAGAGAAGCATAAACAAATGAATGCATCTTGTAGACAATTTAGACAACTTCAATGTCATGCAAAACATCAAGCCTTTCTAAACTAACTGAAAAATAAAGAGAAAAAAATAGGACCCTTGAAAACTTATCCAAAAGGGATAACTAGGGCATTACCGATAACCAAAATCTTGATTAATTGCTTGCAATCGCTTATCTCCTTTGAATGCTCTAAAGATGTCTGCCGATTTAATGCTCCCTGCAATAAAAAAAAATCAATTTATCAAGCCAATGGGCTAGAAGAAAAAACTTTTCAAAACGAAACACCAGCAAAAAGTACCAACATGTCAATTCCCTCCGAAGTTAAAGTCCACTGGAAGCTATACACAGTTACGGAGACCATTAAATTCACTCAAATCTATTCATTGTTGAGAAGACCATTAGGTTAATTCACTCTGTAACCAGGCAGCTATATCAGCTGAGCTTGTAGACACTTGATTTAAGATTGTTAATATTGAAAGTGAATTGAAAAGTTTTTCAAATATCATGCCCCACCTATAGGGAAACAGATTAAAGCATGATCACAGATTATTCACCCCAACCAGGTGATTTATAGTTAGCACTCATCTCGAATGCAATTAATCCAATAATAAAGTGGCACTAGTTTTTTGAGTCAAACTTGTTCCATGAGTAGTGATTCACAAGAACCCACCTCTCATGACAACGAATGGAAAACTTGGCACTTATTACATCTAGTTGATGAATTTTCTAATACATATGGATATGTTTAATTACCATTAAAGCTGCTCAGACAAGTATATTGGATGTGGTTGACAAGCATGTTAAGTGTGTATCTTCTAAAAACCTTAATTAAATCTTTTCAGAGTCACACATTGGCGTTAGTCCATGGAGATTGAGACCTTCGTTGTGTTGGAATTGTTAAAGCCTTCATGCATTGAGTAATTTTATGGATTTCAGCTGTTGATTATAGTTACAGTTACATGTGTATTGTGGGTTGCAGAACTCTTCTATGATACAAACTTGGATTTTCACTTCTATGGAGTCTCAAATAGTGAGAAATGCCATTTTCCATTATTTTATTGCATAAACACTTAGTTACCCAGTTCTCCCCTTGACCATTCTAACTAGACAAATTTTGAACCGACTATTGGTCTTGGTCTTGGTTCCACTTGGGTTCAAACCTAACTAGGTTGGTTCCTCCAAGTCAAACCTAGGTCAAACCATGATTGAACCAAGGCAGACCAAAGTAGACCAAGTGTGAACAAGGTACAGTTCCATTGGGGTCATTCTATAATTTATTGCAGAAAACAATTATTGCAGAATCTTAATAAAGATTTTTAACAGTACAAATCAAAATTTGTTGAAGTTCAAATATTCATTACATCAAATTAAGCTAGTCCTCAAGATTTCTTCCAGTGGAATATTTATATCCAATTGCTGATAATGACCCATGTCTGAATAATTGGTAGCTTTGTATGGTCATAAATCATATTTGAAACATTAAATAACATCTTCAATAGGTGAAGGGAGTTGCAAGCTACTTGTTAATTTTTCAAGTAGGATGTTAATTGCAAATAGACAAGCTCTTTGTACAGTGAAGAAGCCGTAAGCGTTGGACAAATTGGAAAGCAAGAATGTTATTAGTGCAGTTGATCCCAATAACATTGACAATGTTTGTGAACCAACTAAAGAAGAAGATGATGAAGATTTAGATAATCCATTAGATGATTAAAACTTAGCATAAAGTTCTAATTGATGAAAGTCTAAACCATAGTTTGTAGAATCGAACTCGAAGAGTACTCGACAAGTCCAAAATTTTCAACTCGGAAAAAACTCAGCATATCTCAACAAAAACTTGGTCAAAACTCGGCAACTCAGAAAGTACTAAAATTTAAAATCTCTTAAAGAAACATATTTTTTTTGTAGAATACAATTATAAAATGTATTAAATTAGTAATTGACATTTCAATAGAGAAATTGTATAGTTTTATAGCACTAAAATGATGTGAAAAATGCATGTAATCCAATGTTTTCCCTGCATCAACATTTTTACATGCATTTTTTAACATCTATAAATACACGAGTTAAACTTGAGACTAATCGCCCAGCAAAAAAACTTGAGAGTACTCGGAAACTCGAAGAGTACACGAATAGTTTGCAAACTATGGTCTAAAGTTAAACAATGATATACTTGAACTCGATATTATTTTAATATTTTGGTGTTGATAATAGATATGATGCTAAGATTACAAGTTTATAGTGTTTTTGTTGTTTTTATGATACTATGTAGGGTTCTAATCTTAATTCATTTTTCTAGGCTGCATACTTACATGTGTATAATTTTCACCTGTTTTGGTACTAATGAACCCAAACAAACTCACACCCCATTTCAAGATTTTACTATACCAACGAACCAGTTCTTCAAACCCGAACTCAAACCAATAATTTAGTAGTGATAAACAAAATGGGTAGGTTTGGTGCCCACCTAACTTTTGTCGTTAATGGACAATGTCTATTATTATACTTCCGTAATAACAAAAATATCAACTATAGATTAATTGTTCATATTAAGTGTTTGTTAACTTCAGATAGTTATAAGCTTTAATTGGTAACAGTTGTATTCTACTTAACAATTGTTGGGTCCTTTATATAGATTCTGTATTGATCTAGTGGAATCAACTCTACTCCCTAGCTGACCATCTCTATTCTTAAATATGAATGAATAAAAAATGATTTTACTCCTCTACTTCATATGCATTGTCATCTCTATTATTGATTCATGAATTTATTTTATCAAATAGAGCTGGAAACATTTGACATCTTTCTGTCAAAATAGATTGGCTTAGGTTAGAGGGATTCATGCACTTAGATCCAAATAAAAGAAAGAAAAGTCCATCAGATGGCAAAGATAATAAGATCAAGCGATCTCTAAGGATCGTTGAGCAAATGGAATAAAGGAGAGGATTACGAGAGGCACTTCAGGAAAATACTATCAAACGATTCCTAAGCCAAATCCCTTCTCAAGAACATAGTCATGTTGAAAAGTCAAGACAACCCTATCTAGAAAATGGAATTTTACAAGTAATGGATTGAAGGATTAAGTTAGGCACTATACGACTTGTGAAAGACTCTAGATAGAAAATGAGTAAGGTGATAAAGCGATTCGGCTAAAATCTTTTCCTACCATCTTGCAAGCTGTGTGATTGATTTGTATAAAAAAATGGCCAAGACTCCATAAATATATGAGAGAGTTTAAAGAAGGCCTTCGAAGGAGAATACTAGAAAAAACTTACAATACAAAACAAAGTAAGCACAGAAAAGCATAAGCTTATATAGTTGTAGACTTGAAAATCACTCTTAAAATTGGTAATAGAACCAACTTATGATAAAAAAAGTAGTGCTCAATCAAAGGTTGACCTCCATCATTAAAAAAAAAGATTTAGGCAGTACTATCCCCATCCTATTTTTAAGCCTACAACCAGACAATGGAGGCAAAAGTGGAGCTAAAATGTCCTCACGCAGTGAAAGAAGAGTAGAGAAGATGGAAGTTTGGATGACAACAGTGACCATGAATCAAGATCGATACAAGAACTCCAAAGGGGCATACTCAAAATGATTAAAGGAAAAGGTAGAAGCTAATAAAATATAGTGTACTGAATACAAAATTGGGGAGTACATAAAAGGGTTGTACCGCCCTCTTACTAACCTTAAGCCTACAACCACTCATCAAAGAGAATATTTTTGAACTTGCATTAATTAGTTTGTTGACTTAATGTGTTTGACATGAACTCTTGGTCCTTCCAATGTATGACTTCAAGAGGTAGGGAAGACTACAAATTATTTCTCCACATTCATCAAAGATTATTTCTCCATTCTCCACATGCATCAGAGATTATTTCTCCACATACATCAAAGGGAATCACATCAAGCACTATCGTGCCCTTATATTCATGAGTAATTCCATAACAGACTTTACATTGCTTGTTAACAAATTCGTACCCTTAGACAAGTATGTTATTCACTTTTCAAACCAAGTTCATTGCCAACCAGATAAAGACTCTTCATCGTCTTGTTCTTCTCTACAAGTGTTTCTTTCTTCTTCTTGCAATTCCTCTAGAGCTCCCAATTTACTATCAAAACAAGCATATTTTAATGAAGGGCTACTTTGCCCAGCACTAAAACGTAGTGCAACAATAGTTAATAACATAGGAAATGTAAGAAGAAAAACCAACCCATGAAAGTATAGCTTCAAAAATCACAATGCTAAAGGCAAGAGCCTACAACACAAAGGTAACTTGTGAGCCTCTCATGTGGGAGGTCTTGGGTTTGAATTCACTTAACACATTAAAATAATTAATTACAAGAAATAACAATAATTAATCTAGGCTTCGACCGTTTACCGATAATTTTTTTTAATAAAATCACAATGCTACTGCCAGATGGGCTTAAATCATTAACATGAAAATCAACACTTTAGGAAAGCTCTACAATATAGAGCCACAATCTGCAATGATAAAGTTGTTTTTGTAACCTCCATTCACCTCTTTATTGACACTAGTAACCAATTTGGAATGTTCAGATAGTGCAATCCCCTCTATTCTAGAGATTCAACCATTCTTGCTAGGAAATTATTTATCTGAAACAATAGGTAGCGCAAATTCCAAATGCCAATTTTTTTTATTGGCGATCTAATTAGTTGTTATGACATATCAATAGAAAGCTTTCAAAGAGATCTATAACACCAAACTTGTTAGAAGATCATTTTGTCAAATTTTCAAGCTTTTACAAGGTCTTAAAAAATTAGTTTAAAAATACTTTAGATGATTGCTTCACTAATCGTTTTATTTTTTGGCTTTGCTACATGGGATCAATTTTCATGTCCCTAATGCCCATTTAAGTCCACTTTCTAAAAATAGGAGGTGATCGATTTTTACCTATTCCAAACTTTTGACTGTCCTATACCCCTTAGATGTCATCATACGCTCCAAAAACAACTAGTGAAACTTGCAAAACAAAGGGAAAAATATGAACTTGTCTAAGTGATGCAAGATTGCCCTTACACCACTAGATAATCCTGCATCACATGCATTCCAATCTATCTACCTCCTCTTTAACACTAGATCCTTGCAACATCTCGTAGCTTTCTTAAACAAATTTTCCTTCAACTTTTCCAATTCTTGCCCTTCAACAATTCTCAATCACTCTCCTGTCTGTTTACCGTATGGATTAATTAAGCAACGCACACAGGAAATAGACACGAGCACCGAACAGCAATAGCAGAACTATTATTATTATTCGCATATACCAACAGTACATCATGCTTTTTTTCATATGATAATGATAAGATGAATACAATGCTTCCCGAAGGGGTTATAAATACTTTCCGACGAACCTTCCCGAAGGTATCCGTCAGCCAGATACATCATGTCCGCTACAAACTATTCACCGTCGGCTACATAACAAGAACTTTCCCGAAGGGACCCGTTGGCCGATACACAATTTCCTTTCCGAAGGGACCCGTCGGCCGATACACAATTTCTACCGACGACATCATTCCCCCCAAAAAAGAAAAGTCGTCTCCTGACGACTACAAAACAAAACTCAAACAACTAATACAACAATATTGATCTGCCATATTACTTTCACATTCATCCCGTTGCATCTATAGCCTTTGCTAACACAATACTGATTCTTCAAGCTGACCTTAATAACCACCTGTGCTGCTTTCTCTGCTTCCAACTCCTCGGTACCCTGAGCCAAGTGTCGCTGCACTGCCTCCAACTGGATGATCAGCTCCTCCCAAGCTCTCTACGCATCCACCAAGATAGCCTTACAGCCAACACCTGCTCCCACTGCCTCTAGTACACAGAAAGTCCATGCCTGCAGCAACTTCAATTCTTCTCAACTGGTCAGACTGCCACGACTGATATCCGCAACGACTGGGGGTCCAGGGGGCAACGCCCCGGGCAGGGTCGAGGGGCAGCGCCCCTGTGGGGTCCTGGGGCAGCGGCCCGGGTGCGCTCCCTGTTGCAGTACAGGGCGGGGTCGAGGGGCAGCGCCCCTCGCCGCCAAGACCAAATTAGCACTTCAAAACCCACACAAAAATGCAGGGAACACACCATTTCTGTCATTATCTGCCGATTCTGCACTCTTTCTGGCAACCACGGATGCGTCCCCTTCCCTTTGGCATCATCTGTCACTCATTCTGAACAACTTGATTCTGTCGTCGTTTTTTTTAGAAAACCTCCTGTCATCCTTCTGTGATGAAATCCGTATGGCTTCCAACTTGACACAATCTAGATTCCAATCTGCTTAAAAAAACCGTTCTGCAATATCCCACCGTCTTGAAAAATTCGTACAATGAAAATAAACAAATTTTGGCTCTAGAAACCGTACGTTAATCTTCTGAGGCTATCGAATTCCGTACGTTACCTTGCTGAGGCTGTCAAAATCCGTATGGTGGTTTAAGTGTAACTTTTAAAACCGTACAATGCAAGAAAAATCCGTGCCACGGCAAAACCATACACCAACTTGATGATGGAACCCGTACATTGTCTTTAAAATCCGTACGTTGTCTTTAAAAACCGTACAGCAAGCATGAAATCCGTACGTTGCTCGATCACAAAAATCCGTATGCTGTCTCCACAATCCGTACGGCAACCGTGAAAATAATCGTACAAGAACTGGCTTTAAAATCCGTACGGTAACCCTGCTGCTTAAAAAACCGTACGGTATCTGCAACTTAAAAACCGTGCATTGCTTTCTTATAAAAATCCATACGGTGAACCAATAAATTTCGTACACTGCATCATCATTTTAAAATCCGTACATTGAGCTGGAAAATCCATACACTTCCTCCAAAACCGTACGGTGAATAAGTTAAATCCGTACGATGCTGTCTCCTGCAAATATGGAACCGTACGGTACCGTATGGTACTTTCCAAAATCCGTACAGCACTTCCCCGAAACCGTACGGTGCTTTCCAAAAACCGTATGGTGCTTTCTTCTTTTTTTTTTTTTTTTGAAAATCTCACTTCTGAAACAATTATCTACAATATTTACATATATACAGTACTTACAGTCTTCTCTCAGTTATTCGTCCACGGGGGTGCATTACTTCTTTCATTGCAGACATTCAACTTCGACCTCTTCACTACATCGAATACTTCCTTTCGGTCTAGCATCCACTGTTTTATTGCTCCGTTATTGCTTACTTCCCGCATCTGGTATGGCCCGACCCATTTAATTTTGAACTTGCCTGGTTTGATCTCATTCTGATCGTCGTACAACACCCACTGTCCGAGTGGAAACCTGCTATGCCTGTTCTGTGTCATCTCCATATCGCCCAGTTTGTTCCCGAAGCCCCGTACCATGGACTCCGTCAACTGCCCCTTCTGTCCGTCAATAACACTTTCACTCTGTACTGCTACAACTTTTATTGAGCCCTTCCTCTTTGTTGCCTGTGTAGACGGTATCGTGTGTCTTCTTGGCTGCCGGTACCTTTTTGCTATATTTGTGGTTCGATGTAATACTTTCTTCCGGCGCAGTCGTACAATAGAATCTTTCCTTCTCTTGGGTTCGTATTGTATGTTCTGTTCTTCAGCTTCAGTCATACCCGCGTTTCTTTCTTCGGCTTCTCTGTGTGCCTTCGGACATTCATTTCCTTTTTTCTTACCTTCGTCAATCCTTAGCATATTACAACTTGGAAAGAGCTCGTAATCCTCTATTTGCCAATGGTAAAGACCATTTACTGAATCCAGATCGTCATCTCCTTCCAATCGTAGGACTCCCTCCTGATCGGGTTCCATACTCTGCCTCCTCTCATCATTTTCTCCTTCGGAATCCGACGATAGAGCTTCTTCTCCAACCATCTGAGTGTGTAGATCAATGACATACTTCCGGCCTTTGCTTTCAAGTGATAAAGTATTTTTCTTCCAATCATGTTTTACCTTGGCTTGTATCAACCACCCTCGGCCCAAAATGGCATCATATCCTCTCCGCTTCAGTGGGATCACGACAAAGTCCAACAGGAACGGTTGTGTTCCAATCGTCACTGGTTGTGTTGTCAGGACTCCCAATGGCTTGATTCCATGTTGATCGGCCGTTAACAGCTGGAATGTAGGCGGCCATAATGTCGGTTGTCCCAACTTTTTCCAAGTGTCTTCAGGAAACACATTGACACCGGACCCTCCGTCCACAATTGTTTCCGTCAATACAGTCCCGAGAATTCCCATTTCGACGACTGCTGGATGGCGTCCGGATGAGAGGGCTAACAACATTGGATCTTCTGCACTTGCGCCACTTTCCTTCTCCTTTTTGTGCACTGTACTTGCTCCACTTTCTTGCTTCCTTCCATGTTCTCCTGGTAGTTGAGCAGCGGGAACAATGTTTGTGAATGCCGATCGGAGCTGAGGCATAGTGAGCAACAGATCACTTATCCTGACAGGTATCTCGGCTTGCAAAATTTGCCGGACAATGTTCTTTTCTGCGCAGTTCCGTACGGAAGTACTCGGCGTGTCCTTCAGGTGTGTCGTTTCTGCCTGTGTTGCTTTCTGGATCTCTGCCCTTGCTTCCTCCATTCTCTTCTTTTCTTCCGCTGGGTCAGGGTATAGCTTCGCCTGTTTCTGAGTGATTGCCAGAACTTCTTCTTCGTCTGTCCTTACGGTAATCAAGTTTACTCCGGACTTCGGACACTTAGTATCATCATGATCTCCAGGTCCACACCATCGGCACAGCAACTTTGGTGGGTTCGTCATTGTGCACTCTCGGGCGAAGTGACCCCACAGATTGCATGCGCGACATTGAACAATTGGCCGACCATTCGCATCGTACTGAATTCGACTTCTTCCCCCATTGTTGTTGTTGCCACCATTGTTGTTATTGCTGTTGTTGTTGTTTGGACCGCGCCGATTATTTCTATATCCGCCTGATGTGGCACCTTCCCCACTGGTGTTCCCGTTCCCTCCTGACGGGGATGCCTAATGTGACAGGAACACTTGCTGCGGTGTCCTTGTTTTTAAATTGAAAGGGCACTCCTTTACCGAGTGTCCCAGGATCTGACAGATTTCACAAAATTGATCTTTCGGGCAGGATCCCTTCGTATGGCCTTCTTTCTTACATTCTGTGCACCATAGGTCACTGCCCTTAGTTTCCTTGTTCATGTTTTTGAATTCTTTCATCATCTGCATCATGTCCTTCTGGAGAGCACGGACTTTCTTGCTGCTTCCCTCGTCATCGTCGCTGCTATCTTCTCCTGAAGGCTCATCGTCATCTAAATCCGACGAGCTGGTCTTCTTCTTCTTCTTCTTCTTTGTCTTCTGGTCACTTTCGAGGTTCATTGCTCGGTTGTAAGTTTCGATGTATGTCGATGGTGGCACGATCTTCATCTTCTTCCGCAGCTTCGGGTGAAGGCCTTCAATGAACCATCGTTTCTGTAACCCGTCAGCTGGCTTATTCTCCATCTTACTGATTAAGTCCTTCAACCTCCTGGCAAAGACCTGTACAGTTTCATTCTTCTTTTGCTTGGTATTGAATATCTCTGCGACAATTTCATTGTCATCATGCAAAAGTTGAAATTCTGCGATGAACTCCTTAATGTTATCCCAACTATTCAATTTCTGTGGATCAGCATCAGTAAACCAATCAATGGCAACACCCCGTAGGGTTGCGGGAAATTGTCGGATCCATTCGTTTGTATCTGTTATGCCATTCGCCCTCCAAATCGTTTCACATGTTTTACAATGTCGAATGGGATCAGCTGCTTCATCACCATCAAATTTAGGCAATTTTTCCTTCGGACCTGCCATTATTACTGTATGTCGAGGGTTTTGTTGTGTACCTGCGCTGTTTTGCACTCCCGTGCTGTTTTGAGCACCCGCGCTGTTCTGAACACCCGCGCTGTTCTGGACACCCGCGCTGTTCTGTACACTCGCGCTATTCTGGACACCCGAGCTGTTTTCTGCTTCCGCGCTGTTTTCTGCTTCCACGCTGTTTTCAACACCCGCGCTGTTTTCTGCTTCCGCGTTGTTTTCAACACCCGCGCAATTTTTTGCTTACGCGTTATTTGGTGAAGAAGAGGGTTTGTCAACCGTAGCTCTCCATTCCGAAAGTATATCTCGGACGAAGAGGTCACTCCATGCTCGTGCTCCTTCTGCACTCCGAGCCGTGCGAGTCGATCTGCTTTCGTCAGGATTCTCTTCCCGTGGCGTATGCAGCTTCAGAAACTCCTCCCTCGCTTCTTCCACCAAATCAAGCCATTGTCGAGTCTCCTTCAGCAATCCTTCCGCACTCTTGCTTCCGTCGGAAATCTTCTGAAACCTCCTTCAACGCTCTATTTGCTGAGCCAAAATTAAATTTTCCTGCGCAACGCGTATGTCATCTTTTTCCTTTAGCTTACTCTTGTCTTTGTTCAACTGATTCGGCATTTAATTCATCTCCGCCTGCCTGCGTGCCAGATCCATCGGGCAACGGTGCCAAATGTTTACCGTATGGATTAATTAAGCAACGCACACAGGAAATAGACACGAGCACCGAACAGCAATAGCAGAACTATTATTATTATTCGCATATACCAACAGTACATCATGCTTTTTTTTATATGATAATGATAAGATGAATACAATGCTTCCCGAAGGGGTTATAAATACTTTCCGACGAACCTTTCCGAAGGTATCCGTCGGCCAGATACATCATGTCCGCTACAAACTATTCACCGTCGACTACATAACAAGAACTTTCCCGAAGGGACCCATCGGCCGATACACAATTTCCTTTCCGAAGGAACCCGTCGGCCGATACACAATTTCTACTGACGACACTGTCCCATCTCAATGGGTACTAATTTTTCACTCTAACAAGAGCTTGTGGTGTATAGACCAAAACAATCAGCGACAACTAAAAATTTCAACAAATACATACTATATGACCCTACTTTGATACCATTTGATCAGTAAAACAAGGAGGATATCCTTCGAACACTATTATTCAACTACAAATGACATTGAACTAAAGCTTGATATAGTTTTGAAACACTACTTCTATTGCTAACACTGGTTAAATGTACAATGTTCTTGTCCATTGGACATGGAGCATAGAAAATAAGAGTATTCTAGAGAAAATAAAATACAGTGAGACTCTAAACACCACTAAAAACAAAAACTTATAGCTACAGAGACCTTAAAACATGGAGAAAAATCTCAGTGAGAGTGATCAAAGCTCCTTATGCCACTATGTTAAAAGAGGAGTCCAAACAGTAAATCCTTCATATTCACTACCTCCAACAAACCAGAGTTTGTGATTTTGCAAGTGAATGACATTTTTGCTGCCCACAAAAATCAATAATTTTGTTAAAAGTGTTTGGCTCCATCTAGAACACCTATGAAATGGCCCAGAACATCCAACAGATGTCTTTGAACAAAATACAGTGCTTCCTAGAAAACTGATTGAAACATAAGTTAGTGCACAAGACTAAGCCTAACGATTGGTGATTGTGATCAAGATTCCGATGGTCCAACAACTCGGCCCACCTTTTCAGATCACAAATAATGAAGAGATAGAAGTTAGAACACAACAATTTGAATGAAGATGCTTGTAAAGTAATGATAAGTACGTGACCAAGATTAGTGAATTCTTAGCTTGGTTGTGTATGCTCAAAAAGAGAAGACAACATTCAGATGCCATTGTGGCCATTTCGAGTTCTCAGTCATGCCAATTGGCTTGACCAATGCCCCTGCCACCTTTCAGTCTACTAAAAATAGGGTGTTTCACAGTTAGCTACAAAGATTTGTATTGGTATTCTTTGATGGCATTCTTGTTTATAGTACGACGTGGGACAATCATGTTGCACATCTCGATGCGGTATTGGATATTCTTAATAGGGCTTCCTTGTATGCCAAGTCCACTTGGCATGATAGGGCTGCTATATTTGGGTCATATCATCAGCATAGAGGGTGTTTGCATGGACCTTAATAAAGTTTGTGCCATTCTAGAGTGGCCTACACCAGAGAACCTAATGTAGTCGAGAGAGTTTATTGGACTTTGTGCTTCTACTGTAGATTTTTGGCACAAGAGTGTTTCAAGAAGTCTAAGGTAATTATGATTTCATGCCCTTTGCTAGCTTTGGAAGGTTTTACAAGGACATTTGATTTGCATTGTAATGCCTTTGGTGAGTGCATTGGAGCAGTAATATCCCAAGATCACCATCCCATAGCATTTCAGAGAGGGAAACTACGGGGTCCTATAAGGTCATTCAGTGTCTATGACAAGGTAATGTTGGTCATCATGCATGCTTTGGCCAAGTTCAGGAAGTATTTGGTTGGCAACAATTTTTGTATCAAAACATATCATAACAACCAAACGCATTTCCTAGGTCAGTGAGACCTAAATGAGAGGCAACAGAAGTGGGTTAGTAAATTACAATCCTATGATTTCAACATCTCCTACATTAAGGGTACATAGAATGTTGTAGTTGATGGCCATGCTCGGAGGCCCCACTTATGCTTGATTACTGAGATTGTAGAGGACTGGAGACACTTGATCATAGCCAAGTATGTCAGGGATTAGCAGGCAATTGGTTTTGTGGACGAAAGTATTCAAGACAGGAATTGCCCTTGCAAATGAGCTGATCATTTTCTAGGGGAGGATTTATCTTGTCCTAGGATCAGGTATCAGAGATATTGTTCTTCAAGCCTTTCATGATTTACCATTGGTTGGACATCCCGGGTTTTTCAATACCTACAGGCAGATTTGAGTGATGTTATTAATCATGATTCCTTTGCTTTGTATTCATATGGTCACTATCTTGTTAACTTATATTGAATTATAATAACCTTCAATCATGTTCCCAACAAGTATAAATAAAGTATTGAAGTTTGATAGCTTCAATCATATCCACAACATGTATAAATTGAATATTGACTTCCCTTCTTCCACATAAGGGTTTGATACTATACGTGAATCTCTTTTGGCCAATCAATGACATCCTTCTCCAACATCAATGAATCTATCTATAAAGGAATCAATGACATCAATCTCCAACATCAATAAATCAATGAATTTATTGCTTCAGTGTGAACAACAAATTGTTGTGAAGGATACTTGTCTTCATATTTCTCCCTTCAACTATGCTTGCCTCTACAAATCCACTTCCCTCTAAATTAACCACCATAAATTCTAGGGGCTCCTACAACACAATAGTCCTCTCTAACCTGAGGAAGAAAAATCAGATTTTGAGCATCTATGGCAGTCCCCTTAGACCAAAAAACTATAAATGATTTGAGGAAGAAGTTGTGTTTTTATCGTAGGGGACCCGATGATGTTAATCACGATTTTCTCATGAAGCCTAAGGGTAAGAATAAGAATGTTGAAATCGTTCTATGATGATGAGGATAATTCTGATTTGACAAGACAGCTAGTTGGTAATGATCATGATGCACATAGAGATATAAGTGATGATGATCATGAGGTGGATGATTTCTAACCTAAAGGTGGCCTGCCTTTCTAGTATGAGAAAGGAACTTTCAGGATGCATAGACTCTTGGCAGGATAGTGAGTGATTGCACTCTTACTAAGGATTTTGAAGGATTACAAGTTCAGGTGGCAGATGGTTACACCCTTAGGTATAAAAAAATCAATTCTGATCTTACAGTGAAGCTCACCAAACATGCTCACTTTTTCCCTATCACCACTACATATTCAATAGTTCAAATAACAGAGTTGTTCTTTCAGGAGGTGTTTAGGTTGCATGGTTTATCCTGAGCTATTGTGAGAAACCCCAATATTGATTCATGAATCACTTCTAGCAGAAAGTAATCAGACTATGTGGGATAGAGTTGACTCTGAGCACTAACTACTCCCTCAGACTGACAACCATACTAAGATTATGAATAAGTGGGTGGAGAGCTATTTGTGGAACTATGTTTCTTCTCAACAGAGAGCTTGTGTGAAGTGAATTCATCTATGTGAGTATTTTTATAATTCCACTCAGCACATGATTATACAAATGTCACCATTCAAAACCTTTTATGAATATGATCCTCCTAGCTTTATGGATTCTTTTTGTAGCGATAGTAAGTGCCCAATGCAAGTGGTTGTTGCCAGAGAATCAAGACATTGAGAGATAATATACAAAGGGCACAGAATCAACAAAAGTAGTACGCTTATCAAAGGAGGACTACTCGCTCCTTTAAAGTGGGCAATATGGCTTACTCGATGTTGCAATCATACAAACAATCTTCCATCAAAAAGAGTGAAGTTGAGAAGCTCAAGCCTTAGTATTATGGCCCCTTCCACGTAGTGAGGCACATTGGCAATGTGGCATATGAGTTGGATCTGCCAGTGGAAAACAAGGTGCATGATGTGTTCCAAATTTTGTGCCTTAAGAAGGTGCTAGGAAGACATGTGGTTCCATCTTCTATGTTACCCTTGTTGGACGATGAGAGGAGGCTTGAGTTGATCCTTGAGACAATTCTTGATACCAGAAAGAGAGAGAGTTGCACACAAGGAATATTAGGTAGATTTTGGTTAAGTGATGGGGACTTCTAGATGAGGATGCCACTTGGGAGCCTGAGGATATACTTCAGCACCCCAGACTAGAATTTCTTGGGGACAAGCAATCTTAAGGATTGGTCAGTTCATCATCACGACCCTCATGAGTTGACATTGAGTTTTGAGGGTCTCTAAGGCAAGCTTGCTATTTATAGTAAGTTTATTTTTGGGTGTTTTTTATTTTTGGCAATGTGGTGGAGGCAAAGTTAGTTGGTCATCATCTACATTTGTTTGAGCATATTATTTGTGGAGTTTATTAGAATATTATAATGTTTCTTTAATGATCATCTTAGTTGGTCTTTAGTTTATTAGGTAGTTTCTATTTCCATTTTTAGTTTACGATTGTTTCTTTTAGAAGCATTGTCTTTGTAAATCTTTATAAGGAGTTTTCATCACCTTTGTTTAATACAATTACAACACATTGATTTATCATGACATGGTATCAGAGTAGGTCGATGGGATTTCATAAAATTTGGTAGATTTAAAAAAAAAAAATTCAAGCTTCTTTTAATCTAGAATTTTTTTTAGAATTTTCTTTTCAATTTTTAGAAATAAAAATCATTAGAGTTATTTTATGAAACTTATGTGGTTTGTCATCAGGGATTTATGCTGAAATCGCAAGCCTAGTTAAAGGGTTTTGATCCTGCAATTTCTTGGTTGCAAAAAAAGTCTTTGATTTTTGAAGGTTGCATGTACTTGCAGTTTGTTGCATGTTACTTGCATGTGCTGGTTTACCATGCGAAGTCTCATCTTTTTCTACCCTCAAAAAATTCTGATGGGTTTTGTAATTTCTTAAATTTTTTTCTGATGGGTTTCTATAATTTTTCCCTTCAAAATTTTCGATTCTGTAATTCGCAAAATTGTGCGGGATTCCTTGGTGGGGTTATTATTTTTCCCTTCAAAATTATTTGTTGGTTTTTACCATTTTTCCTCAAAAACAAAGCTTTGTATTTGTAAAGTTTATTACCAGAGTTAATTTATTGCAAAAATTTTGATGCAGGTATGAACAATAACACCAATGGATTGAATTGCTTCGAGAATCTGAAAACGTTAGTGCAGTAATAATAGAGATAAAATATTATGGAACTCAGAATTTTCTTTGATCCTTTGAATCGCTTGCATTAATAGATTTCGATGCCAAGATTACATTGGGCAGATTGGATATATATCATACAGAAGGGATGTGGGGATGAATGGCCATGTCTCCATTGGAGACATGGACATTCATCCTCACACCCATTCATTAGTTAACTAATCCTCATTATTAGTTACTGTCTTAACCAAAACAATTAAATGCATAGCCAATCATTAACTCTCGGCCCAATATAAAGGATAGATCGATCATGATCTAAGAATCAAAGGAACCAAAAGTAATCTCGATTATGCCTTAATGATCTTTGAACATATATATCTCATTGGTTTCAGACTGTGGATGATACAAACAGCATGTATGTATGCATATATGTATAATAGGGTGTGCAACATGATGTACATATATACATACGTATGTGCTAATCACAGTAATGTCAGACCGAAGCTACATGCATTAACAGTATTGTCTGGTTTTGATTGATTATTCACCTCAAAAATCATCGTGAGTTTGATCGATTCTTCACCTCAAATATCATGTTCGGTTTTTTTGATTTTTCTCTCAAAAAATCATGCCTTTTTACAGTCTGTTTTGGGGTATCTTGCTCATTTTCAAAGTTTAGAGGGTATATCAAATTTTCCTCAAAATCGTGCTAGCCGTTCTCAGTGTTTGTCTCTATCTCTAAGGAAGAGCAGCTCTGTTATTGATGCAATGCAATACAACCACACAGCGGAAACACAAGAACAAGAAGAAACAAATAATAATATATTCATAAAATATAACTAATTACATGCAATGTGCCGGGCTGTAAGGCCTTTTCGGTTACAGCCAAATACAAAGCAAGTAATAGTTCTGCAAGATCCTTCAAGATCCAATTCCAAACCCTGGCTACTAGCCCTTCTCAAAATTCGCTCTTCCAAGCTCCTCTACTTCTCCTTGCTAAATGATCATGCCTAAAGACTTCCCCACAACCCCTACTTATACCAATCTAAGCCACAGGTCGGCCCAAAACACAAATTAAATACAAATACATAAATTAAATGCCCATAAATTAAATGCCCAAGTCGGCCTCCTACAACAATTAAAATTTCAAAATCGATGTCTTAGTAAAATTGCAATATCTCCTAGCTCCGGATGAATTAGAACTCGTGCTTCGAAATGTAGATAGAAATCTAGGCTCTCTTCAATTCCTGAAATTTTCATCCTCTAACTCATTATAGAAAATTAGTTACACGACTTGAAACGGGCACCAAATTTCCAAACCATGCCGAACAGAAAAAGACCATGCCGAGTAACCAAGACCATGCCGAGCAACCAAGACCATGCCGAGCTTCCAAGACCATGCCGAGCACCAGTATTCACCAAGATCCATAACCATTAACCAAAATCCCTCTCAAACACGCAGGATTGCAAGCGAACCCAAGATGCTCTTGCATCAGACACCCTAGGTTCGAAAAGATGTTCTAGTATCTGGAAGAACATCTTCTGGGATTCAACACATAAATCCCAAACTGGTTCTTCACATACATATCCTCTAATTCTTTAACTTGTACACTCTTTCCCTTGTTTTTCTTCTGCACATCCAACACAGGTGTTCCACAGGTCTGATTTCCATGCTGATCCCCGACTTTCTCAGAACTGCCAATACTCAGGTTCCTCCTACTAAGGTCTTCATTCTGCAAAGGAATCAAGGAAAACTTCTTACCACCTTTTTCAATTGTAAACACATTCTTGATACAATCATGCACAGCCCTGCAATCATACTGCCAAGGTCTACCAAGCAACACATGACAACTATTCATATCTACAATATCACACAACACTTGATCCTTGTACTACCCAATCTGGAAATCAACAAGGCATTGCTCCCTCACTTCCAAAGCATACTCACCCTGCAACCAGCCAATCCTATAAGGATAAGGATGCCCCATTCTCTTCAAACCAAGTTTCTAAACCATCTCTTTAGCAACAAGGTTATCAGTACTACCACCATCCACAATCACTTTGCAGACTTTACCACCAGACTTACAATGAGTTTTGAACAAACTAGTCCTCTGACAAGAATCCAATGTCCTCTCACCAACCAATACTCGTCAAGCCAACAAACTCTCTCCTTGCTCAGGTTGACTCTCCTGGACTTCAACCTCATTCACAACAGTAGTTGTCCTACCAATTGGACATTCAAAAGATCTATGCCCTTCTTGACCACACTTGAAACAATTGCCTCTGAATCCACCTCCACCTACCCTTCTTTTCTGTTCAACAGGTTTTGGTTCACCTTCTGCTTTTGGTTTAGCTTGTGCTGAACTATCCTGCTTCTCCTTCCCTCGGAAACCACCTTGATTCTTCCTCTTTAACTTCTCCTTTGCTCTCAAAGCGTACTGATAAGCATCCTCAACTGAAGAAATATTTAGCATACCAACCTCATCTTGAATATTGAATCTCAAACCATTAATGTATTGAGCTACCTTCTCTTTTGACAATTCTCTATGACTAGACTGAATAGTCAACTTGTAGAACTCCTCTGTATAATCCTTCACAGACATATCTTTCTACTTTAGATTCTGCAATCTTTTAAACAACTCAAGTTCATAATTAGCAAGAATAAACTTAGCCTTCAACTTAGTCACCATTAACCTCCATCTAGTGATCTTCATTTCACCTTCCTATTCTCTGTCTCTTTGTCGTTCCTTCCACCAAAGAGCAGCATGTCCCTTCAACTTTGTTTGTGCCAACCTCACTCTAAGTGGATCCTCAATATCCTCAAGCTCAAAGTAGTCTTCCAATTCACCAATCCAATCAATCAGGTCTTCAGGATTCAAAGTACCTAAGAAATTAGAAACCTACATCTTATGCTTCAGCTTCAACTGAGATCCAGGTCTAGCAAACTGACCAACCCTAGCTCCAATAGGTCTCTTCACATGATCAGTTCTATCCTCACCACTAGATCTAGCAACTTCAAAGTCCTCTGCAACTTCCTCATAATTGCCTTCAGTACCCACATGTCTAGGTACACCACCTAAAGCACTCACAATTTCAGCAATCATGTTACTCTTCATCAATGCTATTTGAGATCTAAACTCTGCCCTAACCTCCTCTATTTCAAATCTGAAATCTTCTTTAATCTACTCTAAGAGCCTTTCTTCCACAACATCATCAATCTCCTTAGGGTCTGATCTTTTTGGAGGCATCTTCCAAATTATTAGAAAACCCTAAGCAACAAATCCATGACCAAAATCCACAACCAAAATCTACCTCTTCAACCCAAATCCTAGTGCAAACTGCCTCAACTTCGGCAATTTGTCCACACACTTAGGAACAACCTTCACTCTGATACCACCTGATGCAATGCAATACAACCACACAACAGAAACACAAGAACAAGAAGAAACAAATAATAATATATTCATAAAATATAACTAATTACATGCAATGTGCCGAGCTGTAAGGCCTTCCTGGTTACGGCCAAATATAAAGCAAGTAATAGTTCTACAAGATCCCTCAAAATCCAATCCCAAACCCTGGCTACTAGCCCTTCTCAAAATTCGCTCTTCCAAGCTCCTCTACTTTTCCTTGCTGAATGATCATGCCTAAAGACTTCCCCACAACCCCTACTTATACCAATCTAAGCCACAGGTCGGCCCAGAACACAAATTAAATACAAATACATAAATTAAATGCCAAAGTTGGCCTCCTACAACAATTAAATTCCCAAAATCGATGTCTTAGTAAAATTGCGATATCTCCTAGCTCCGGATGAATTAGAACTCGTGCTTTGAACTGTAGATAGAAATCTAGGCTTTCTTCAATTCCTGAAATTTTCATCCTCTAACTCATTATAGAAAATTAGTTACACGACTTGAAATAGGCACCAAATTTCCAGACCATGCCGAGCAGCAAAAGACCATGCCGAGTAACCAAGACCATGCCGAGCAACCAAGACCATGCCGAGCTCCCAAGACCATGCCAAGCACCAGTATTCACCAAGCTCCATAACCATTAACCAAAATCCCTCTCAAACATGCAGGATTGCAAGCGAACCCAAGATGCTCTTGCATCAGTTATTTGGTCATACGTTTTGCTGATTCTAAGAGTGTTAGTAGTAGACTCATCTCAGTGACAAGCTCTTGTCTTTTGTTTCAAAGCATTCTGAAGAAGGGGGCATCCTTCTCTATTTATTTATGGGCAAATTTTGGCTTCTTTCTCATTAACATTTTGTAGATCCCGGGAGGGTCTCGGTAGCAACAAAATGTTTTGAAGAATGTGACCAAAAGACATCAATTAGAAAATGACCAATGACGAGGGTATTAGAATATCATAATGTTTCCTTAATAATCATCTTAGTCAATCTTTAGTTTATTAGATAGTTTCTATTTCCGTTATTAGTTCATGATTGTTTATTTTAGAAGCATCATCTTTGTAAATCTTTATAAGGAGCTTTCATCTCCTTTGTTTAATACAACTACAACAATGTCGATTTATCATAACAAAGTTCATATTTATTATCAATGAGGCTTCTAGTATAATGAAAGCAATTTATCTTATTTAATGTTATAAAATGAAATTGTGATGATGAAGCCTCTTAAGTGAGAGATGTGAAGAAGAAGCTGAGTTGCACAATTGCGATTGTAAATATAACTGCATTGTGAAGAAATGATCATCCAATTATTGAATTGTGCTACAATTTGCTACTGATATATAGTGAATTGAATTGGCTTTTCCTCTATGATCACTATGATTGAGAATTAAATTGTGCAAGTGGTTTGTGATTGAGAGTTTGAATTGTGCAAGTGGTCTGTGATTGAGAAGTTAATTTGTGTAGTGATATAGAATTGTTTCTGTATAAATACACACTTGATTTCTTAGATTCAGGTTCAAACTCAAATACTTTCAAAGCATGTGTTTTAGCATTAACAGCCCATGTTTGAAGGTTAAGGGGCCACACTACAAATTCTAGGGGCTGCATTCAGATTGGGGGCAGAAAATGCTTAAGACTACCCACGTGGATGTTTGGAGGAATTGTCAGGGCCTGCATTGAGGGAACTACAAGGAGAATAGGAGCAACAACTAGGTTTGTTTCTTGCATCAATTATTCTACATACACTGCATACTACAAAGGTTTCTATCAGTTGTATTTAATTTCCTGACATTGTATTTTGTTTATATAAATAGTTTCAAAAAGACAAAAAAGTATATATATTCAAAAATACAAAAAACAAACTTCCAAAACCGAGAACAAAGATATTCTCTCAATCTTCAGCTTACGCGGAAAGAGCTGGCCAAGTTCTTTTACAAGGATATATTAGCAAAGAAGAATCTTTTGGCAACAAAAATCCAAAGAAACTTGGCTCAATGCTGGAGATAGAAACAGCAATTTTTTTCATAGGAGTACTAAATTTCACAGAAATGCGGATAGAATAACTAAGACAAAGGATTGAAGATCCAAGACTCATTGTTGAGACAGTTGTGACAAACTTTGAAAAGATCCTAAATAACTAGGAGAGATCTAACGTAAAGCACCAAGAAAGTATTTCTTAATAATTTCCCGAAACTTATATCAAATGAACAAAACAAGATGCTCATGGCCAAATTCTCTGAGGAAATTGAACAAGTTGTTAAACAAATGCAACAAGATAAAGCATTGGGCCCTGATGGCTTTTCCGCTTTATTCTTTCATAAATGTTGACATTTCATTGGCAGCGAGGTAACAAATACCTTGAAAGGAGTGATGATTTCAGACCCATTTCACTTTGTAATACCATCTACAACATTATGACTAAAGTCTTGGCAAATAGGATCCAGAAAGTCCTTCCTAGTATCATTAGTGAGGAACAAATTGCATTCATCCCTAAGAGGTCCATCTATGATGAAATTTTTATTGCCAATGAAGCTATGCATTCTATCCTACATAACAAAAATACATGCATGCTACTCATATTGTATATTAGTAAAGCATATGATAAGGTTGATTGGCGTTTCATATGTAAACTATTAGAAGGTTTTGGGTTTACTAAACAAACTATTAATCTTATATTTGAATGAATTTCATTAGCACTAAGGCAATAGATGCCTTGGAAGATGTGACAAACTTCAAGTGTCTCCCAAAAGAAATTAACAATACTTTTTTAACTCTAATTCTCATAGAAGACAAGGCTGAATGTTTTAATTATTTCAGACCCATTTTACTTTGTAATACCATCTTCAAGATTTTGACTAAAGTTTTGGCATATAGGATCCCAAAAATTCCTTCCTAGTCTCATTAGTGAGGAACAAATTGGATTTGTCCCTGGGAGGTCCATCTATGATAGAATTATTATTGCCCATGAAGCTATCATTTATCCTACATAACAAAAATCCAAGCATGCTAGTCAAATTAGATATTAGTAAAGCATACGATAAGGTTGATTGACATTTCTTATGTAAAGTACTAGAAGGTTTTGGGTTTACCAAACAAACTAGTAAATCCTATATTTCAATGTATTTCATTGGCAGTGAGGTAACAAATGCCTTGGAAGGGGTGACAAACTTCAAGTGTTTCCTTTAACTTGAATTCTCAAAAAAAGACCACGGTGAAATTTTTGATGATTTCAGGCCCATTTCACTTTGTAATACCATCTAAAAGATGCTAACCAAAGCTTTGGCTAAAAAGGACCCAAAAAGTCCTTCCTATTATCATTAGCGAGGAACAAATTGCATTCGTCCATGGGAGATCCATCTATCAAAATTATCATGGCCTAGGAAGCTATGCATTTTGTCCTACATAAAGAAAATCCAATTATGCAAGTCAAATTAGATATTAGTAAAGCATATGATAAGGTCGATTGGCCATTCTTACGTAAAGTATTACAAGGTTTTGGGTTTACTAAACAAACTATTAATCTTATATTTGAATGTATTTCAAGCCCAGAGATGTTAGTCCTAGTTAATGGTATTGGAAGGCCTGAGACAAGTAGACCTAATCTCTATTTTTCTTTTTTGAATTATGGTCGAAGCCTTAGAAAGGACTATCTCTAAAGAAAGGGAGGATGACTTGCTCCAAGGAATCAAAATTACTAAAGGCCTAGAGGCTGCCACTCAAGAACAATTTGTTGACACAATTTTACATGAGGAATGTAAAAAAAAGATATTGCATTTATATCTATGATTGAAAGATACACAAAATCATTTGGGAAGGAAATAAGGAACTCTAAATCTGAGATCTTCTTCAATTTTGGCCCCAACATGGAAAAGGATATATGCAACATTTTAAATTTTAAATACTTGGGACTCCCCTCGAACAAGGGGAGTAAATCAACATAAATGTGGGATAACATAATTACTAAAACTAAGAAAAAAAGGAATCATGGAAAGGTAAATAGTTTCCCTTTGTTAGGAAGGTAAGTATGCTTAACACTGTCCTCTCTACAACTCCCATCTACCGACTATTATGCACACACTTACAAATGGATAAAGGAAATTTCTTTTGGAAAGGTGCAAAAGACAAGAAGAGGGTGGCTCTGGTCTCATGGGATAACATTTGTAAGCCTAAAGAGGAAGGTGGTTTGGGTCTTAAAACATAAAAGAGTAAAGTAAATCTTTAGGTGCAAAAATAATATGGGAGGTGTATAATAACACAACCCTTAAGTGGGTCAAGATTTTAAGATTCAAATATCTGAAAGGCTTGACACCTGATAGATTGCTTACGCTTGTGATTGTATTGTAGGGAACTTATTAAAAGCTATATGGAATCTTGGGGATGTCAAGGATGCTCTTTCTAAGATAACTTGTGGGGTGGCTTTGAAGTAATTGGGAAACTACACAATTTTGCAAATACAAAACAAATCCTGGAATCTAACTACAGTAGATATGTAAAGGATTAAATTGCTTATAATGATGTTACTTTAGGTTGGAAATGGAATTCCTTTGATAATATGAATATGCGTGAAGATGAGTGGTACATGCCAAATTTTTACCTAATTTTAAAATAATCTCATAGCTATTGATAATTCATGTGAAGTCAGTTGATTGGTAAAGTTGTTAAAATAATTGATCATGTGAAATGGAAATTTGGTTGTTTGTTATTATTTCATATTGCATGTTAGTTAATTATTATGCTTGAAATTCATAATGATTATTATAGAAATTGAAAATAATTGTGTAACTTTGAAATTTATTTGAGATTTTGAAATTATGGAAATATGTTATTACTCTAGGACCTTTCCTTTTGCAGGAGCGCCATGAAGGGGAGAAGTATTGCCAAAATGGGAGTTAGGAATGGGGCATCGAATCCACTAACGGATCATCGCGTATGAAATCTAACTACCTTGACCAAGGATGAAATGGGTAGACAAGAAAGAATGTACGAAGGACGACCATGAGCTAACTAGATGAAATTTCATCATTAAACAACATTAAGAAAAGATTATTGTTGGCTAATTTCACCCCAATTCAATCCATCACATATAACCGATCTAAGAAAACTTCAATGGGTTGTATTCTTTACGAAGGGTTTAACACGCTAAAATTGTGGGGGTTAACATTTCATGTTATCCATGTTTCGCTATTTTGCATAATCACTTTGCCCTTTGCAAAGTAGCACCAGCCGTTGGATTTAAATCTTATCTTCATCAATAGTGGTCTCTTAATCACTCATTGGGAGTTTCTTTGTTACATCTGGGCCATTCATTTAAATGGAGAGATCTACATCAACGGTCCACTTTTGGGGTAGATTTGATCTTTTCCACGCAGGTCAACTCTACAGTTTACGTAGGTGGGTTAATATGCATGTTATCCCATCCCGCATTTTTTGACAGTGGGGCAATCTGATCTTTTGTGTCCAACACACATTTCCAAGGTGGTTCTTTAATGCTGAGCGACTTCTTGGATCTTGTTTTACAGCTCCAATGCATCTCCATGCCTCTTCAATGCTTGTAATGATCAAATCTTTTGGGATTTGATCTTTTAAGGCTGGGTCCATTTTCTTTTGTTCTTCCTGTCACTTCCAACAGCAGGTTGCACTTCAAGATTGGATTTTATTCAAATATCCATTTATTGCTCTCTATAATCTAACTCCAGTCTTGTGGGAGCTTGAAATTCAATGCTTCATTTGAGTTATGCCTGATCTATAAAGGCAGGTTTGTAATTAGTTTTCAGGGTTCTTCTCTGGTTCATTGCAGCAGAATCATGCTTTGTATTTGTAATCCTTTGCCTTGCATGAATGAAAATCATAGCTTACCTTATCTTGCTAGTCTAATACATTGTGCAATCTCTTGCCTTTTATGAATTATTTCCTTTTTGTTCTTTCATATTTGCATTTCATGTGTAGCTTGCTGCTGAATGTTGTCTTGTGAACTTGTTTCCTTGCAACATTTCATTAGTTTGTGAATTCTGAAAGAGTAGATTTGAGCCAAGAAATTGTGTATTTAAGTGTTTTATTCATGTTTTGTGCATCTAAAGGCAGAGTTAGTAACCACGCTTCAATCTCGTGCATCACCCCTTTAATTTCAGCATTTTAATTTTATGCAATCTCTCCCTTTTCCTCAAAAGCTTAGTTTAGATGCATCCTAATCTAAGGAAGCCGACCTTCTCTGGAGATTCAACCTCAGAGCGCAAGTCCCACACTTAGAGGTTGTTTCCATGTTATACAAGGTTGCTTGAGGGTCATACCCTCAAGCAAGGGTGCAGATTTTGTGTCAACAATTACCTTCATAATGTGGTTGATCTCAAAATATTGTGCAATTTCTATCATGTCTAAATAGAATAATACTGTAGCTATACACATTCTTGTGTGGGTATAAAATATGTACGTGTGTGTGTGTGTGTATATATATATATATATATATATATATATGCGTAATCTCTAATTAGATTTATACATACATACATACATATATATAAGGCTACACATACAAGCATAAGTACAAAGGGGCGGTATCATTTCATTAAGGCACGGGTATGAAATTTTTTAATTTTGTATCATTGTTATTGTGACCTTGGCAATAGCTTTATTATTTTGTCTTGAGCACTCTGTATTTTTTCTTCCTTCAGACCTTATTATTGTGAGATGACATTTGCAAATTTTGAATCCGATGGCCTTGTTGTAATGCCTTGCCACCTCAGTCATCTTGCATAACTGAGCATGCATTCGATGAGCCTTCACATTCTACACTCACTTCTTACAATGGGGATTCATTCTTACTTCTCTCATTTCGGGTATGCCATTACGTCGCTTCATACTACATCACACCATGAATCCTCTATTGTTCATAGCTACTGTTTAATCCAAAGCCAGTGTATATTCATATCAATCAATTGTACTAAGTGTGCCTACTTCATTGGCTAGACTACCAGTGTCCATCTTCAAGACTATTATGAAGTAATTGGAAAATATTTGCTTATTATTAATAGTGATCAAGAGATCAATTGATATAAGAGACTAAACGATGTTTCCTTAAGAAACAATCGTAAAGAATAGAAACATTTTACAGAAGGCTAAATATTAGAAACATTCTAATATTTATAGAAGATTGCAATAGATAACCATTAGATACTAAACAGAGATAATAGAAACTATCTATTATCGTAATACCCTCCCTTAATGGTTAATCTATCCAGAGCACGAAGCTGTCAAAAAGCGTAAAAGGCAGATTTTGTCTGCTCAAGGTGCTCTGCATTGTTTGTTGTGGGCTGTGAAACAGATTGCTTAGATAGGGCAGCTAAGCGCTTCTAACATTCAACCTTCATGTTACCAAACTTGTGGCAATAGTTGCATTGAATGTTTTTCTTTCAGGAGCCTTCTAAATTTGGAGCAGAGGATGTCTGCTGAGAAGACTATTGATGATACTTTGGATAACACTCCAAAACTTTGCAGATGAGCATAATGCTCCAAAGAAAACCGCAAAAAGCCATATTTTTGAGGTGAATTTATCAATCAAAACCCAACATGATTTTTGTGGTGAAAAATCAATCAAAACCCAACATGATTTTTGAGGTGAAAAAACAATCAAAACCCAACATGATTTTTGAGGTGAAAAATCAATAAAAAACCCAACATGATTTTAGAGGTGAAAAACAATCAAAACCTGACAAAATACAAAGCTTCATTTTTTAGGAAAAAGGGTAAAACCTAACAGATAATTTTTGAGGAAAAAAATATAAACCCACAAAAGAATCCCACACAATTTTGGGAATTACAAAATAAAAAAAATTTAAAGGAAAATTATAGAAACCCATAAGAAAAAGATGTTTCCAAAAAGAATATGTTGTCGATTTCTAGATCGGCTGGCTCGAAAATCAAGGCCCAAAAATCGATGTACCCAGAAAAATCTAATGAAAACCTAGTTGAGCTCTCGAAAAACCCACCAAGAATCAAAAGTCGACGGATTCAGATCTCTTAGAACGGAAACCCTAATCAGATTATAGAGAGAGTTGGAAGCAAATATGCATATAAATAATTTCAAAAATAAAAGGTAGATAATTTCAACCAAGAAATTATAATTATTTTTGAAAAAATTTAGAGTATTAGCTCTGATACCATATTATGAAGTAATTGGAAAATATTTGCTTGTTATTAATAGTGATCAAGAGATCAATTTATACAAGAGACTAAACGGTGTTTCCTTAAGAAACAATCGTAAAGAATAGAAACATTTTACAAAAAACTAAATATTAGAAACATTCTAATAATTATAGAAGATTACAATAAATAACCATTAGATACTAAACAGAGATAATAACTATCTATTACGTAATAAAGACAACCATTTCTATTATTTTTGTGTAATGACCCGTACCTATAACTCCTCTAGAAAGCAATGTGTAGCCACTAGAATGAAGTCGTGGTCAACTGAGTGCAGTAGGGAAGTTTGAAACACTTGTACAGATACCAAATAGGGTGTATGGCCAAGGCTGAAGGTCGTACGGTGCAGGCTGTACATGTTATTGGATACCAAATGTGTCATACAGTGGGAGAGAGATGATGTACAGCTGTGTAGTTAGCAGTCTAGCTGTACAGAGGTATAAGGCATCGTACGGTGAAGTGAGAATGAAGTTGTACGATGAATAGAGTAGCCGTACGATAGGGACTATGGGGCCATACGGTGAGTATATGGGGGTTGTACGACTGAGTATATGGAGGTTGTACAGTTGGTTGGGAGGCAGTACAACTTAGCTTGGAGGCCATACGAGTGAATAACAGTAGTTGCACGAAGTGTTGTGAGAGGTAGAAAAAATGATTTCAGATCTACACTGTAAATTATTAATTCCAAATTCATCAGACAATGCCAAACAAGACTGGATTAGAACACAAACAACCTTCAATTAATATTTGCCAAAAGATGGTGCTTCGATTTGCCAAATCCGAGCAAAGTGTTACAGGCAAACAGAATAGGGTGAGGGTTAAATCCCACTGAAACCAAATAAACCAAATAGGGAAGATCTTTCACTTCCAAAATGGCGAACAACTAGAACTCCAATAGGAATTCACAATACAAAGAAAAAATCCAAAAATGCATACCTAAAAACTGCCTACAAGCCGTGCTTAAATACCCCTCAAGGAAAACTTTTTGAGGGTGTAAATTTTCAGCTTTGACTAATTGCAGATAGTGCTCGAGTCGAGCCTCGTGATTTTTAGGTCATGATTTATACTTTACTTTTCTTTGTGCTTATTCAGAATTCAAGCAATAGAATTATCAGATTTGATTTATCAAAAGAAGGCACCAATATCATTTTTAATCCAAAAATTGGAATGATTCACAACTCTATGTATATCTTTTTTTATCTTTTCTCTATGTCAATATAAGAAAGTGTTATCATGCTGATGGAAAGGCTATTTCCATAATGACATTTTCGAGTATGAATGTGTATTGTCTTTAATTAAATAATCTTTGCCAAGGAGTGCCAGCTTGTATAGAGCTATTGTTAATATACTTCTGAAATGAGTGCAACACTTGTTTGATATTAAAAACAATCTAGAAAGAATTATAATTTCATTTGTAATGCCATAGGCTAGATTTGGGCATAATGAGATGGCGGTGTCTTTATTCAATAACAAATTTTCACTTATGAAACAACCTAGAAATTCATCCATAAGGACAAGCATGGATCAATAACATTAATCATATCTACATAACTAAGTCAGCTTATGGTAGTCCATTGTTTAACTTTGTTGTCAAGTTGAGTGGTGCACGATCGAGCTTATATATTGTCCACTTAAATCCTTGGCCAATGTAGGATAGTGGCATTATTGTTGATGTGATCACTAGAGGTCAGAGTGCTAGCAGCTAGAAGATAGGTTAATGGAAGGTGTCCACAGCCTCGTCAACTGACTAGTTGACACTAACACTAAGATGCTTAGTGGTGGGACAATGGTGTACCAAGCCTAATCCCTAGATAGGGAGGGCCTTTCTCGATGGAGATTGAGTGGGGATACTTAAGGGTCCACAGTTGGGAGGTTAAACCCATGACAATGCTACTTCTCTCTTCCAAATGCAAGGCTCGCAGATCATACAGACATTATCTACATTTTATCGGGTTCTTATTTCATGTTTTTGAATTTCACTTAAATATATATAGTCAAGTATTTAAATTCTATTATTTCTTTACATTAGATATTAAGATTCAATTATATTGATTGACCATGAGATGGAAATGCTATGGTAGTTTTAGTTATATTTCATGTGAACCTAGATCAGAATGTGTAAGCAACTATTATAGCCGTCACTTCTTTCCTTTCGTTATGATTATAAATGTATCACATTTAATTAATGGTTTCATTAACGATGGAAAATTAGCATGTTACAATGAGAGGAAAAAGCTTAATATGATCTGCTGTAAAGAAGCATGACGTTTGGAAAAGAGAATGATAGGATGGTTAGGGATGGCTCCAATTCAGAAGAATATAACTCTGAAGATAGCTATAGAATATTAATGGAAAAAAATGAGGCAGAAGAGTGACTTGTCTCTTAATCTATCATGGGACAGGAATTGTCTAACAAAAGTAGGCATGTTTTCATGGATAGCTCTATAAAAAAGATGCTCATTGCTGATGCGTTTACTAGGATGGGTTACCAAGGACCAAGCAGCTCAAATTTAGAGAATAAGCAAGAAAAAAAAATCACATCCTGCTTAACTGTAGGTACTCTAATGAATGTTGTAGATGGTTAACTAGAAGTTAGTATGGGTAACTACTCCCCAATGATACACTGAGTCTCTTTCGTCTTTGGCCCAATACTCACAAATGTAGCATTTATTGTATGCTTTGGATAATCACCCAACTATCATGATTGGGAGTTGTGGAAAGAAAGATACCGACATATTTTGAAAGACTGGAAGATGTCACAAAAGCAACTTATCAATAAGATTGAGGTACATATTGTAGAAATTTTTAATAGCGAAATCCTTAATCATCCTTGGAAGTCAGCCAAAATGTCAGACTAGGATGAGAAAATGAGAGGAAGATGGCATGGGCTTAAAATACTACCCTTTGTAGGGTTAGGCAGCCAAAGGAACATAATAAAAAGGATTGGTTTAAATTAAGTTTTGATGGGGGTTCTAGGGGTAATCCTGAGATTGTTGGTTTGGGATGTATCATTGACGAATGGGAATTTGGAGAGAAAGCAAAGTTGTATAAACCATTAGGAAAAGCATCCAACAACTCTACAGGAATTATACTATAATGTCCCTTTTTGGGAACATTAGAAAATTACTAACCCAACTTATAAAATAATTAAAGGTGACTATTTAAAAAGTCTCTTTTAATTAATAAGGGGAAAAGGGGTTTAGTTATTTTTCAGAGCCACCTTGACCTTGGTTTCCATATTTATTTGGAACCATTGGCTTTGATTCTCCTTCAATCCAAATTTGCCTAAGTATATACCCTGCAAAACTATTCTCAAGCCAATCTCGTTCCTCAGTCAATTTCTGTTCAATCAAAGCCTTCTTATTTGGCTGATCTTGAAACCTTGAACCTTTTGAACCCTTTGTACTTTTGAAAATCTATGAAATTTTGAACCTTTTCGAACCTTCCAAACCACTTTGAACTTAGTTCAAACCGGTTCAGAGTGGTTCAGCATCACAAAAGCATTTCCTCCAAAGAAAGAGGCAAGACCCGATACAAGCACATGATGGCAGAAAATAAGTTTGGACATTGTGATCCCCGAGGTGAGCCCTTACACATCATCCGATGATGTAGGCCATGAAAAGGTAAAATAATGGTAAAAGAAGGATTTTGCGTAAAATTATTAAATGTTAAAAGCCCATAAACAAGTACGCAATAAAAGGCTCAAAAACTTGAGAAGAGCAACCACATGTGAAAGTAATGATGATTGGGTAAGGGACAAAAAGTGAAAAGACCTTCATTTATGGCAATTACCTTGAGCGGTCTTGTCATACAAGATTTCCAGGTGAGCAAATCTTTTCAAATTCAACCCTCATAATTCACTCATGAGTTTAGCATTTTAAAGGAGTTTTATTTTAAAGTAGTAAGTTCATTCTCTCCTTAAGAATTAGTTGTGGAAAGCGCAAGATAGGAGGTTCAAGAGGTTCAGGAAGGCTTCTTATTGCGTGTTTGAAGTAATTATTTGATAATTCCTTTGCTCAAGTTTAAAGTTTTCAGCAATTTCTTTTTGGGCTTAATCTGGGGATGTGATTTTCCTTTAAGACTCGGGAAGTATGAAGACTTCTCTTCATTTCTTGGGAATGGTGTCAGTATGAATTACAAAGGTCCCCTATTGACTGATACAGATTTGAAGAGAGTTAATATAGATGCTATCTGTGATAAAATACAAACTAATGTAGAAGTTGAATTCATGGGTGAAATTATGGATAGTGGTTTATTAGTAGTTGCAGTCTTTCCCCAAGCCACAATGAGCTCTAAACTAGTTCAAGAATGTTTTAACCATTATGACATCAGGTCTCAATGTATAAGGAAAAATGATGGAAGTATCTCGCTCTCAATGACCCGAGGCACAATGATGTATGTGTGAAATACCTAATGAGACATTTTCCGATTTCACTCTAACCCAATCCTATGCTAAATTCAGCAAAAACCCTGACAAGAACTGCTCTATTATTGCTCATCACTAGACTGAGAAATTTTATAAAGATTATTCGCGGCTTTCGAAGAACCTGAATAAGGATCACATGAAACTCCATATTCATGATCTAATAGTCATGTTGCATTGAGTCAAGGGTTCATCTAACGCATTTATGTTTGATGATTAGATGTTTCATTTTGCTGATATCATACTGGAAGGCAAACAATATCTAGATTGGGTTGAGATCATAGCTAGTTCAATGAGGGAACAATTGAATTTAGCTCAAACCATTGAGAAAGATTTCTTCATGTCTTCCTACCTTATGCACTGTCTGGTTTGTAACAAGGATCTCTCTCCCCTACCTCATGAACCTTGGGATAATGAGGTCTTCATTTATAACTATTCTCCTGCACTACAAAGGAGCCATGTTTTGTCTAAATGTAGAAAGGTTCATGATGTTTTCCTGGTTAAACTATGTTATGAACTGGCAGGTATAGTGGAACAAATAGCCTCATCGGAAAACTTCCAATTAACTCAAGTCTATGGTAATTTGTTCATTCAATTCTCCAAGTTCACATACCTCAGGGTGGGTAGATTTGATGAGGAACCCCAAAGATTACCCAAGTTTGCACTAGATTGTTTTGTATTGGCAAAGATCTGCCAGCAACTTTTTGTGATAACAAAAAGGTTCTTGCCCGAGGACAAGTGGGATAGATTGTTTCTAGTGAAGATCGACAAACTCTCATGTAAGAATCTAGAAGATGCCACAAATATTGGGAGTGATCTATATGCCTTTGATTTGAAATTTTATCATGCCAAACAGGGTTTCAACAACAAAAAATTTGCCAAGAAGGTTTTGGAAGCTAGAGATCATTTCACACCCTTACCCCACCTAGAAGATTACTAGGAAGACTATTTGAGTGAAAGAGACGTTTAAAGGAAAGATAATTCTAGTTTGTTATTGTCTCAAATTTTTGCTTTTTAGTTGAAAATGAACATCAAGGGAGTTCAAGAAGATAATTCAAAGATGGTTGAACCTGAGTACATGAAAATGCAAGAACTTCCCCTATCTCCCATTAACTGGTCAGAACCAAAGAAGGATAACATACTGTAGAGGACCAAAGGTGTTATTGAACGCACTAAAACCTGGCTTCAAAATAAAAGAAAGGGGGGCACACCTCAGCCTCAATCTAAGGACACAGTTCAAGAAATCCCTTCATCCCCTAGTGCGAACAATATATTTTCCATTGATTATGCAGGTAACAAAAAAAGTTCAAAAGCATTGGTCATTGAACTAGTCCATAATCAACCTACTGTGCAAAAGACAAGGTCAACAACCTATTTCAATTGACTAACAGTCTTCTAAGCCTACTTACAACTTTGTTACAAGTTTCCTCAACGTCTCTTCCTTGTAACCCATGAATCTATGGCATCTATAGAACATTTCGCAAGATGGGACAACATCACATGCAACCATGCCTTCCAAATCAAAATTGGCTATTTCATCACTATCACACAAAATTTCGTTGAAGGTGCTAGCTTCTTGATTTAAAGATGCAATTAGGTTATGCAACATATCTTCAATACTTCTGATATGTTCAAGAACTTTGACCACATCTTTAATGGCCTGAACTCCTTCAAAGACAACTTCTTCAAACCAAATCTTTGTTGCTTCCATTATTTATTTCTCCCAAGGTGTCTGATATGTAGTGACTGCATATTGTGAAGACTGTTGTTGAATGACCTCATTTAGGCGAGAAACCTTCTGCTTTTGTTGATTCATCTTCTCCCATAACTCATGATTGCTCTTTGATACATTAGCAAGTGCATTTTGAGCATCCTGTAGACAACCCAACTGTGACTGCTTACCAAATTCAATTTTGGTGAACTTGTAATCTGAATGATTAAGTTCTTCAGCCGGTTTGTCCACCAATGGTTCAACAACCTCTACAAACTTATTCTTTTCAGAATCCACTATTATTCTTAAAACAATCTTGTCTTTCAAATATTTAGACTTAGGTTTCTTAATAGTAAGATTATCTGGGGGCAGTACAACCTTCCTTCTCTTCACAGTGATCTTGCCCAACCATGCAGGCAAACTAAAACCTTCATCTACTGAATCAGGGATTGTGACAACTACCAAAATTGATCCTAATTCTATTTCCATTGCGACTGAGCATGCTTCAATTCGAACAGCTGTACCAAGAGGTGCCCAGTGAGAAGATTTTGTCATGAATGCTTCAAAACCAATCATCAAAGTATCGGGTTGGAAAACTTGACCTTCTGTGAGTGTCAGGAAATCTTCAAACACATTTCCCAAATTCTCACATTGTTCAGCTATGAGAATAGGAGTTGCTAAAGAGATAGGAAGTGCTAGTGTGTTTACTTCAGAGGCAAGGATGGTAGGTATGAAAACAATGGAGAGTGAATCCACATCATCATCTATAACACCCAGAAAAGGTGTTTCTTGTATGGATGGACCTTGATGGTTTATTGGTCATGGAGGGGAAATGATCATAACCTCACCTTCCTCTTAATCCTCCTTATCAGGTTCTTCTCCAGATTCCTCCTTACGTTCTTGAGCTTGCACATGTGCTTGTGAGTTTTTTGGAGGTGATTTAGACCCCTTTCTGCCTTTCAACTTAAACTTGAGGGATTTTGCTAAAATGGAGGAAGATGCACCATCTTTGCTTGAAATTTCTAGTTGGGATTTCCTTCCAGGTGGTCAGAAACTACCATTGTCTACCCCAAGCTTAGGATTCACCCTCTTTAGGCCTTTGATCTTTAACCCTTTGTTGGTATTTGCCAAGATAGACTGAAATCTATCAAAGATAAATACACCTTTCTGATGCCAATGTATGAGAAAAGGGTACTGCTTGTCAAAACTAGCATGATGGTATTTAGGATCAAAAATATTGTCATCATCTTCAATCTAGAGATTGGATGGGATTTCAAGCATGTTAAGATCAATGATCTGTTGCAATGTGAGCCTCCAGTAGTCCATCCTCATGATGTCTAGCTTCGTGCACAAGTCAATCCATATGTCTTCTATGCGATGAACATGGGTGAATGCTCTTTTGATCATTGAGTGCATCACTTGATAATCAAAATCACACCTAGCTTTGAACTTCTTCAATGTAATAAGCTGAAGTTTTGCCTCCATATTTTGGCCTTGTAGACTAAATTGATCATATATTGACCAATCACCAGGGGCTTGGCTGGAGTGATACCAAACCCTACCCTATGTTGAGTATTCTGCTATGGATGCACTTGAGCTGTCTAGCCAACTCCATCAGTATGATTTTATCAGTAGCATATCTCAACAGAGTATATGGTTTTTCTTTGAAATAGTCAACTCTCAAATAAGTAAAACTTGGAAATTGCAAAAAGATAGCACCAAATTGATTTACCTATTCCAAGCTTTATCTGATACTCTCTTGATTACTAGTTGTTTATTAAACTGACACCTTAAATGTCCAAAAAATGCATCTTGGACTCTCCTATAGTGGTATTTTTCTATGCGCCAAGATGATTTGATCATAATAATCCCAAATAGGAATAGGGAGTCAATCTCCTTTGGTTGAAAGCTCTAAGAAAGATCCCATGAATACAGCTATGTAGACCAAGTAGGAGTTCATGTAACGGTGTTGAGGTTCCCACATTGAGCAACTGTTCACAAAGTGCGGTACTAATAAGCTCTCCCCAAAAGATAGGTTCTTCATTATCAAAGATCTGAAAAATGAATTTGTATATCCATGGCTCGAAGTCATTGGAATCTTTGAGACCGCATACCCTACTAAGGAGACTAATCAAGTCCTTACATTCTGGATTGAAGTTAGATTTGTGAAAGGTTTTGGGCCATCTTGAAAAATTATCTTCTAATTTCTAACCAATATGCATTTACATACTTCTTATAATCTTCCTTCTTCTCATTCCATAACTCCAAAGACGTTTCTTTTGACAAATTCACACACACTGCATCTTGAGAAACTTTAAAGATCTGTTCACTAACTTCTAGGTCAAGGCTAATGATGACCTTACCATCTACATCCTTGATTGTCTTGGTCTTTGGACTGAAATGTCATGCACATCCTAACACAAATTTTGGTTCCAAGGCAGCCATTGGGAAAGTTGACACCAAATGAATATTACTTTTCTTGATGCATCTCATTTCTTGATTTGAACGAGCTTCAACCCTTCACAAGAAATCAGCCATATCAACGTGCCCAATCTTTGTGTCAAAAACTTGATCCAAAGATTATGAAACTTGAGATGTAGTCGCACGTGCTAACTCTTTGTCAAATTGGTACTTCATCTTTCCTTTGAATTTTGTAGATGAGGGCATATCTTGTGCTGCAACATCCAAATTCCAAAATGTGAGCACACCATCAAAGAATATTGATTCCATAAAGATTTTCATTCTTGACTGGAAACAATGGATCTATGAGGGGCAATATGCTACGAGTATGGATTCAAACGGTCTTATGCAATGGCTTTAAATGGAAATGGCAAGCATGTGCAAAAGGCTGAAATGAGATTCAAAGAGATGGAATACATATGGGTAAAGGACGTGTTAATGCATAGATTGGTTGGAGAGTTATTCATAACTTTTATAAATTATACTTATGTCATCTTATATATGTGATATTTGATAAACACACACACACACACATATATAGACTGTTATACTAAATATAAACCAAAGACTTAAGTTATGATTATATATCTATTCACATTAATTTAGAGGTTCATCGGTATTAAATATAAACCTGACTTAACATTATCGAGTGTCAGTTTATATTAGACTCGATATATGCTATCGAGCGCTTGCATTTGTTTTCATATATGTTATCGGACACATGTATTATATCAACTGCGCTTAGTTATGAATAGCCACAACTAATAAACGTGACTCAAATGAGTCACGGCTATTAGTCGTGACTCCTCTATATACTGCCTGCATATATATATATCCATCGATCTCCTCTTCTTTTAAATACAATGAACACAGAAATAATTAACTCTTCAAGTTATTGAAAGCAGGGAAATTCTGAATATCGACTTCCAAGATATTAGAGTGCTGGAAACATTTCACACCATATTCAATCCTTCATCATATTCTGATCTTGAACAAGTGATTCAGCAAAATATAAGAATTAAGTCTGATACACTAACATGGTATCAGAGCAGGCTTAAAAGAAGTATCCTGATATCAGACTATAATTTTCTAGGTTATAGAAGCATCAGATATTGTTAATAAAATGGTGAACAGCGTGAGACTTGAAGATAGGCTAGAAGGTGATTTAGATTTTGCAGGCTGGAAGCTACGACTGAAACTTATACTTAAAGAACATGGTTTAAATAAGTTTATTGAAAAATCTAACCCGTCACCTAAAGGAAATGATGAAATAGAAAAATGGGAAAGTGATAACAATAAAGCTATGAAAATTATTGTGGACGGTGTTAAAACTCATCTACTTCCTGTAATCTCAGAACTAGACACTGCACATGAGATGTACAATGCTTTTGAAAATATGTTTGAGATAAACAATACTATTCAGATCATTACATTAAAGGATAGAATGTCAAATATTAAAATGAATAAAGGAGAGAAAATTTGCTCTTACTTCATGAGAATAACCGATCTTCGAAATCAACTTTCTTCTGTAGGACATATATGTGATGGAAAGGAGTTAACAATAATGGCTCTAAAAGGTCTTCCATCATCGTAGGATACCTTTAGACAAGGGGTATGCTCTCGGTTTAAGTTACCTAAATTTGAAAGACTAAAAGCTGACTGTATACAAGAAGAGTGTATGCAAGTAGCTCAAGGTCAAAATATTTCCTCCTCAAAAGAAGAAGTACATGCTCTATCCACTCAAGTAATAAGAAAAGAAAATTCAAAGGAAGGAAAAAGCACACCGACTTCTCCAAAATGCAATGTTATAAGTGTGGTAAATTTGGACATCCAGCATCTAGATGTCCCAATAGAATTAAGACTCAAGCTTCATTTGCAACCACTCAAAACTCTAATGGGAATTCTGAACACAATGCCTTCTATTCAGCACTCTCCAGTGAAGCATCAACCAGATCAAGCACTTGGGTAATTGATAGTGGAGCCTCTCGACATATCACAAGTTTTAAAGGGCAGTTAGACTCTCTACAAGAAGTCTATGTTGATGAAGTAACCATTGGAGATGATACAAGCTACCCCGTAATGGGAATAGGAACATGTACCATTCATCTGAAATCAGGGAAAACCATTGAACTTACTAAGGTACTACATGTAACCGGCATAAAAAGAAACTTGCTTTCTATCTCTGCTCTTGAAGATGAAGGATTCAGAATTACATTTATGGAAGGAAAGTTCTTAGCTTGGCCTAAGAACTCTAACATAAAAAATGCATACAAAATTGGGTCAAGACATGGATGTCTTTATTAGGTTAACTCTATCTCTCATTCAGCTCTAATTCATGATTCCTTCAAAGAAAATGAAATTTGGCACAGGAGATTAGGTCATCTTCATTTTCGAGGACTATCTTCTATAGGAAAAATGGTAACAGGTATATCTAAGCTTAATCCATATCATGAAGGAACTTCTAAAGGTTGTGCTCTAGGAAAGAATATGAAAACTACATTCCATAATAGTCAAACCAAATCCAAAGAAATTCTAGAACTTATTCATTCAGACTTATGTGGTCATATGTCAGTTCCATCTCTAGGAGGGTCTCTATACTACATCATATTTGTGGATGATTTCTCTAGGAAGACATGGATCTATTTTCTTAAAAGTAAAGAATCTGAGGAAATCCTTTCTAAATTTAAAGAGTTTAAAGCCATTGTAGAAAACCTTTCTGGAAAGAAAATAAAAGTATTAAGAACAGACAATGGTAAAGAGTACATTTCTGATATCTTTATAGACTATTGTAAAACTGTTGGGATCAAGAGGGAGTGTTCTGTTCCTTACAATTTGCAACAAAATGGAATAGTTGAGTTCATTCTGCCAAAGCAATGCTTCATGATCAAAGTCTTGAAACTTTTCTTTGGGGTGAAGCTTCAAATACCGTCGTTTACCTTCAAAATAGATGTCCCCACTCTTATCTTGAATTTAAAACTCCTGAAGAAGTATTTACCGGGAAGAAACCTAATCTTAAGCACTTAAGAATTTTTGGTTGTCTTGTCTATGTACATATTCCTAAAGAAAAGAGAACCAAATTAAAGCCCTCAGGAAAGAAAGGAATCTTTGTAGGTTATAGTGAAACCTCAAAAGCATATCGCATCTATATCCCGGGATAAAGGAATATTGAACTAAGTCGAGATGTAATATTTGATGAAGATTTGGCCTACAAAAGATCTAAAGATGAATCAAATTCAGAAGAAACCCTGATAATGAGAGGGAGTCTCTAATGGAGGAAGATAAACAAATTAAACCTATGGACATTACTCACACCTCCGAGGAAAGGAAAAGACCTTTATGGGCTAGAAAGCTAATTGAAGAAAATAATTCCATTCCTTCAAATTTTATTAGGGAGAGGAAACGTCCTAATATATACTCAAGTTACATTGCATTAATGAGTGAAATTTCCAAATCTGAACCATCTGATGTAAAAGAAGCCACGAAACATCAACACTGGAAAGATGCCATGACAGAAGAATATAACTCTATACTTAAGAATGATGTCTGGGATATTTTTTCTAGATCGAAAAATAAATCAGTTGTCTCCTCCAAATGGCTATTTAAAATAAAACATGCTGCAGATGGAAGTATTGACAAATATAAAGCCAAGTTTGTTGCTAGAGGATTCTCCCAAAATGAAGGAATAGACTATGCTGAAACTTTTGCTCCAATAGCCAGGTATACCTTTGTCAAAACTGTTTTAGCCATTGCTGCATCCAAGGGATGGAAAATTCATCAAATGGATTTAAAAACTGCATTTTTGAATGGTGTTATATAAGAGGAAGTATATCTTGAACAACTAGAAGGATTTGAAGTGTACAATAAACAAACTCATGTATGCAAATTGAAAAAGGCTTTATATGGATTGAAACAAGCTCCCCGAGTTTAGTATGAACGGATAGATCAGCATCTAACCAAACTTGACTTCAGTAAAAACATTGCAGATCCAAATTTATATTACAAAGTAATACAGGGGGATATGTTAATTATAGTTTTATATGTTGATGATCTGTTGATTACAGGAGAAGATCATTTTGTTGAAAAATGTAAACAAGCTCTCATATCTGAATTTGAAATGAAAGATCTAGGAATACTACACTATTTCTTAGGACTTGAAGTATGGCAACATTCAAAAGGGATCTTCCTAAATCAAGGCAAGTACACTCTGGATATACTTAACAAATTTGGCATGTTGGATAGCAAGGCAATGAAAACTCCTATGGAAACAAATCTCCTGAAACTAAAAGAAGCAACTGAAGATTCTGAAAGTGTTGATCCTACTCTATATCGACAGATAATTGATTCTTTAATGTATTTGGTGAACACAAGACCTGACATTTGTTATGCTATAAATGTTCTCAGTCAGTTCATGTGCAAACCTAAACAAACCCATTTGGTGGCAATAAGGCACATTCTCAGATATCTTAGTGGTACTATTGGATATGGTCTCAAATACTCTAAAACTGAATTAAATTTGAAGGGATACACAGATTTTGATTGGGCAGGAAATTCAGAGAATCGTAAGAGCACTTCAGGATGTTGTTTTACTTCGGGCTCAGTAATGATATCTTGGTTTAGTCAGAAGCAGTCTTCAGTAGCACAGAGTTCTACAGAAGCCGAGTACATAGCTACATCTATGGGAGCAAGAGAAGCTGTATGGTTGAGGAAACTTCTATTTGGATTATTTGGGAAGCCACTTCCACCTACTACTATTTATTGTGACAACCAGAGCTGCATCAAGCTATCTCTTAATCCTGTGTTTCATAACAGATCAAAACACATCGAGATACCTTACCATTATGTTCGAGACATGGTTGAGAAGGATGTAATCAAGCTGGAATATATTAGTACAGAGGATCAAATTACAGACATTCTTACCAAACCACTTGCTAAGACAAAGTTGGAATTTTTCCATAAAGAACTTGGTATGATTGTAAAATCTGAGGACATGTCTAAGAGAAATTAATTATTGTACATTATTTTATATATATATAAAATAAATAAAACCTGTGTTAATTCTTAAGAATTGACAACTTCAAAAGGGTTTTCACTTGTATCAAGAGAAGTTGTTGTAAAGTGACATCCTTACAATAACTTGTAGCATGATTCATTTTTATGAAAGTGTTTCATGTAAGGGCTTTATCTTGTAAATCAAACAACTAGGCAGTTGATATCATTAATTTGGTTATCTACAAGTTGTTTGTATAGATATATTTTCGGTACTTGGTGTATATCATGCTCTAATATTTTGGTAGGCCATTACCACACTGAGCATTTGGCGATCATCATTAAGTTGATGTTTCTTATAGGCCATTTCTTTTGAGAGATTGGTGAATATCATGAAATTGATATTCTTGTAGGCCAAACTCTCACATGTTACAATGTTTTATATTTGACATTGGATAAAAGAAGTCTTCTGATCAAAGACCTCTTATACGTGTTTACCCTACTAATCTAAGAGGGAGTGTTAATGTATAGATTAGTTGGAGAGTTATTCATAACTCTTATAAATTATACTTATGTCATCTTATATATGCGATATTTGATAAACATATATATATATATACTGTTATTCTAAATATAAACCAAAGACTTAAGTTATGATTATATATCTATTCACATTAAATTAGAGGTTCATCGGTATTAAATATAAACCTGACTTAATATTATCAGGTGTCAGTTTATATTAGACTCGGTATACATTTGTTTTCATATATGTTATCGGGCACATGTATTATATCAACTGCGCTTAGTTATGAATAGCCACAAATAATAGACGTGACTCAAATATGAGTCACGGTTATTAGTCGTGACTCCTCTATATACTACTTGAATATATATATTCATTGATCTCCTCTGCTTTTAAATACAACGAACACATAAATAATTAAGTCTTCAAGTTATTGAAAGCAGGGAAATTTTGAATATCGACTTCCACGATATTAGAGTGCTGGAAACATTTCACACCATATTCAATCATTCATCATATTCTGATCTTGAACAAGTGATTCAGCAAAATATAAGAATTAAGTCTGATACACTAACAGGACGACTTCTTATATAAATGCTTTGAGAGGTGTAGGCTAAGAACATGGGACCTTTAACCAAAATCAGGTTCTCCGGATGCAATTACATGTAAAGTGATTTACATGTAATAGTTGTTTTTGATGTGAACATGCAATTAGGTTCGGAGGATGGAAATGCATATAAATGGGAATGGAGAATGAGATTACATGTAAGCGTGGATAAAGGATGGGAATACATGTAAACGCATACGAAGAGTTAGATGCAATGTGCTTTGGAATGTGATGATGGATGTGAAGTGAACAGATGCACTTGCATGAAAAGGTGAAAAATGAAATGAAGGGAAATAATCTCACTTTCTCGAGAAAGAACTTGCAACTTCTTCGAAAAGAAGAAAAACAAAACAAGCAAAAAACCAACAAAATCAAACACAAAACAAAAACATACCTTTGGTCTTTGACTCAAAAATGACAAGAACATTGCTCTATTATTTTTAAATTTAGAATTAGGGAGTTAATTTTTGGATCTGTTGCAAATGATACCATGTAAATTTTTGGATCTGCTGCAAATGTACTAAGCACTGCCATAATATTTGATATCGTTTTCCAAATGGCAGAAACCTCTTATTTATAATGAGCAAAGGCTAAGAAGAGCACGTCCCTCATGTCCCTTCATGGGACATGTCTATTCGTTAATTTGATAATTAATATACTAATAAATATAATCATTGTTATATATATATATATATATATATATATCATTATTTATTAATTTCTCATAGAATAAACTTATATCTCATATATAATTATATATACCCATAGTTTTATCCGACTAAAGCTACCAAACATCAACACTTCCTCTTAGCTAGGGAGGATAAACAGAAGACATATATTACACCACTGGTAATCTTTAAGAATGAATCTTTAATCGAAAGATTTTCACTATTTTGATATCATGAGTATTGACCTTTAGAATATCAACATATGATATTCATAAAAAATCTGAGTAATCGTCTCCAGAATATCAACACTTAATATTCACCATGTACTCAATAAGGCAATGGTCTCCACAATATCAACATACGATATTCACCATTTTGATATCACATTTGAGTATTGGTCTCTAGAATATCAACATATGATATTCACCAGATACTCTTTGAGTAATGGCCTCCAGAATGAGATGCAAGATATTCACCAAGTATTGTGAGTAATGGCCTCTAGAACATCAAGTCATCTGATATTCTCTGCATACTTATGTAATGACCTCTAGAACATCAATTTGCATAACATTCACCATATACTCAAAAAGTGTTTATAAGGTATGTGCACATGCATTTTCATAATGCTTACCATATAAACATCCACCATGCAAGGTATAATCTATTATGATCTGCATAGACATCGTAAGACATCTATCATAATAGAAAATTAAGTTCTTGTAAGATCGTCACCTTTCAATAACTTTTGCAAATAAAAGTGACCTCATTTGGAAGTTGTCACTTCCTCATGATGTACACAAGGGGTAGGCCCATTAAAGTCACATAGTCACAAAGTATATTCATGAAGTACAGTCCTTTGACTGCTACAATTGATCATTGAAGAATCCATCTCAACATAGTTCACTCGCTCTGAATCAATATATATCATATCCTCTATCTGCTCCTTCAGATGGATGTATCAGACTCCCTCTAAACATCATTTTTTTGAGCCCCTTTATCTTTGAAGAAGGGTTAGACTTCCTCTGAATATCAGTCTCCCTTTTCTTGCAATAACATTCTTAGAGGAAAAGATCAAGGCAAATATTGTATTCAAGAATAATAAATAATAATAAAATCACTCCAATATTCTGCACACACATTCTCCTCACAATTCTTATTTCTTTTACATGTTAAAAAAATGCATTCCTTATGATCCCATATATACTTATCATGTATATATATATATAATTTAAATAAAATATTTCAAATGTGAAAGGAGAACCTTAAATAATATACCTAACTTTTAATCTAATAGGTAACTTGGTGGAATTTATATTAAATCCAGGTTTGTTAATTTCCCATTCAATTACCTATGGGTCCCTCTATAGTAGGCCCGACCAAAAGGGTAGGTTGTAATTTGTTTGCAATGCCATATCAATATTTTGATCCACTTATAAACTTGCCTTTTTACATTACTCAATCTCATTTAACATCCATATGGGGGTTGAGCATTTAAGGGTAAGGCTGCATCACTCTATGTGGAGCCCCCCCTGATGGCACTAAAGCTCGTTAAACATCACTTTCCCATCTTTCTTTGTGGAAATTGTGGCTCCTTTCTATGTTTTCCGCACTTAGATCCCATTTTCAGTGTGTTCTATTATTTTTCCCAATCTTGTCCATGTTATTCGTGTGATGACATTATAATAAAATTGCCACTATGTGTGGCACTATTGTGGAATGATGATCATTTGAACCAATTACCACTAAGAAAAGGCTGACCATAATATATGTTTGTGTTATGGGCAATATCTTGAACATAATCGCTATTTCAGAGTATCTATTTTTGTATTGTGGCTTTTAATGATTCTTTGTATCTCATATCTTCTTTGACAATCTCTTACCTTTTCCTTATCTTATACTTGGTGCATAGAAAAAATTCACAACAATTTATTTTTGTATTTTTGTCACTTTTACAACCTGCATAACTCCCTTATCAGACAGACAATCCCTCATTACAATCCCACCACATTATCTTCAATTAAATGAGGCACAGTAGATAACATAATATTTTGGGGAAGTTTCTATCAAGTTACAACCGACTGGAAATTGCTACATCTATTGCTCGAACCATGTATACAACCCGACTGTACAAATCTTTAGCAGTATATGTTTTAATGTTATAAGTTGAGTTTAACAGTGACTAATTTTCCACTATTTAAATTGATATAAACCAGTGTTCAAAATATTGATTGGCTTCAATACATAGTTCATTGTCACCTCTACAAGTGGCATTTTCAGATTGATACATATGCACCATACTAACCAACACCAAAAGTATCCAACTTACATTTCTTTATTTGTCTGTGTTGTATAGATTCTCTAGTGCAGATGACAAGGAGATCAGCATTGGAAATATTGTCATGTCTTCACCGTTGATGTTAAGACTTTGCCAAGGCCTATCTAAGTGCTCAGTAACCATGCTGGAGATTGTGGTTTGCAGTTAGTCAAATTTTGATAATATTGAGTCAGATCATTGTCTGTAATTTGATTACAATCTATCTTTTATGTGTGGAGAGCAGCACCTCTTTGACTGATATTTTTGCATTCATATCAATGAAAGAGTCCAAAAATAGCATCGATAAAATTCTTCCTAGGAAAATTAAAACAAATCTATTTTGTGCAGATCCTCTTTCATACAATTCTTCAACAGACCGTTGCAGTATTGTCCATTTTTTTTTATAATTTTAAAATATTTCTAAAGGTCTGAAAGCCCTGGTAAGGAACCCGCTCTAATGTCATATTAATTTTTGGATGTATTGCATATGATACCATATTAATGTTCGGATCTGCTGCAAATGTACTAAGCATTGCCATAATATTTGGTATGTGTTTTCCAAATGGCAGCAACCTCTTATTTATAATGAGCAAAGGCTAAGAAGAGACACGTTCCTCATGTCCCTTCATGGGACATGTCTATTCGTTAATTTGATAATTAATATAATAATAATTATAATCATAGTTTTATATATATATATATATATATATATATATATATATATATCATTATTATATTAATTTCTCATAAAATAAACTTATATCTCATATATAATTATATATATCCATAGTTTTATCTGACTAAAGCTACCAAACATCAACATAGGGGAAATTCTAAGCACTCAAAAATGGAATTCTCATCTTATTTAAAGAAAATTTGCACTTTACATGGCACATCTTGGAACAAATGTACGAGGATGAATGAAAAGATGCAATGAAATAACAAGGAATTGAAAACTTCAACTTACTTGGTGATCAAAGAGCCAAATGTGGAGGATTGATAGGTTTGTAGAAAAATTCTCCTCCAAACTCGAATCCACAAACAACTATATTGACTTCTTCAACATTGCAAGTAATCGCCATTAATGAGTAATCAATGGGCATTTTTGCGTGGATATGCCAAAAACATGCCCTCCAATCTCTAACACAAAGCCCTTTTTGCAAAATACCAGACTCTTAACATTTGTTTGCAAAAACACAGTCTCAAGCTGCCATTACATGAATCGGTTTTGGCATTGAAAGGAAAAAATATGTTAATGAATAGCAATATCAAGGATTAAAACCTCAAAACAACTCCATCTTGGTCAAAAACGTCAGCTGCAAACACCAAGTATGGACTTTTTTACAAAAACATGTCTTTAAATCACCATGAAATGTAACGTTTTTGCATGAGATTCAACGTCTAGTGCATGAGAACGCATGAAGGGACAAAAAAGACCTTAGTCTCATGGATTTAAAGCCATGGAATGGATAGATCTGAAGTTTTCTAGCAAAAAAGTGTTCTTGATATGCATGAACGTGGACGTTTTTTGCCCTCTTGCAAAATCGTGGTCTTAAGATGTATTTGCATGTGTTTCAAAGGAAAATCGCACTCTATTAGAGAGTTTGCATATTTTAAAATGTATGCATATGGAGGCAAGAGACAAATCGCACTATACAAGCCTCATTACATGTTTAAAATGTATAGGAATTAGTCTCTTATGCAAATTGCACTCATGGAGTGCATTTGCATGTTTTCAAATACATGCATTTATAGTCTAGATGCAAATTACATTCTAGAAGGGGCATTCCATGTTTCAGAAATTGTCCAAACCAAGCCTATAGTGCAAAATCGCACTCTCCAAGGGTCATTGCACATGCATTTTCATGTCTTTGAGCCTTTAGATGCAAATCCCATTCTAGGAGACCCATTGCATATTTTAAATTACATGCATTTACATGTTTACGTATTTCAAAATGACTCTCTAGTGTAAAATTGCATTCTCTAGAGGCATTTACATGTAAATGGTTTGGATAACATGTACCTGCACAACTTAAGTGATCAATTAAGCACGTGTCTAATTGATTTTTGAGAAAATGTCACTTAATATTGCTATATTTAGCACCAATATTTGGGATATCTCATTATTGAAACAGACTCAAAATCATTTTCTGAAGTTCTGTCAGTATTGAAATATATGAGTCTACCACAGACAAGTGTAACAACTAAATTGATAATAGTGAAGGGACACAAATTCTAGGATAGCTTTAAGCAAAGAGAAAATTGAGTTTTAAGTTGCATCACAAAATGTTTTTGAGTTTTGTGTACCAACATTTGTGTTGTAGCTCATTCCATTATCTGAGGATTTTAGAAAGAACAATACCAAGACATGTAGTATCTAGTTATGGAGAAAGTACATGGCTTAGAAAAAGTAAAAAAATACCTTGTCAAATTACAGAAGCAGTTAGCCAAAAATCTCCCACCATTATAAGAAATAAAATAATAAGCATCTATGATGAGTACAACAAATTCCCTCAACAGATTCAAAAACAATTGCCCTTCATGGATTATGTGGACTTATCCAACGCTGCAAAACAAGAGTGATCTAGCAAAAAAGAAATATTATGAATTGGCCCAACATCTCCTTGCAAAAGGAAGGTGCAAAAATTATATGACAATAATCAACTTGCTAGTGGTCTTAAAAAGGAAGAGCAACCCACTTATGATCATGTGGAAGGTGCTAAATGTAATGTCCCCATCTTTTTAGCCTTTTAGTGGAGTTCTTAGCCTTTGCATTCTCTAAAGGCTAAGTGGAGAAATAAGGAAAAATTGATTAAATTAATTTCTTATAAAGTCATTAGATAAATTAAAATTAAAAGGTGACTTTATATTTAATTAATTTAATTAAAAGTAACTAAAGTAAATAAATAAATTAAAAGAATCTTCTAGAAGGAGGAATTAAATATTATTTTATTTTTCAAAGAAGGAAGTCCATCTATTGGAGGAAAAGAATAAATAGGGAGGGGAGCCTCATTGTTGAGCATTGAATATGTTGTCATCTACTCTTCCGGATAGCTTGTGGAGCCAAGGGTTTTTTATTTCAGTTAGCCATTGAAGAACACAAACTCTTCATTGGGAGCTGCTTTGAGGTAGTGAAATATCTACCGAATTGTGGCAACAAGAGGGCTCCATTCGGGAGTTCTATTTGGGCTTTAAAGAGAAGGAAAGACATCTATGGTTTGAAGATTTTCAAATATATATCAATTTGCAGACCTATAATTTCATTTGGCAACCATTAAAAATCAGAACTGAAGCAATCATTTCATGAGACATTTGTTGTTACAGTAATTGTGCTACAGTATATGCTACAATACCCACGCTACAGTAACTCGTAAACAGTGTCACGCTACAGTGCTGGGCATTCATTAGTGCGGATTCAGAGCATTCGTTTGGAAAAATTAGTGTGCATGTTTTTGGAGTTAGAGGTGCTTTGCATTGAGGACTATTATATCATTCATTGAAAGCAATTGCTTCATGTTATCAGATCATTTGGAGGGCAGATTGCAGGTCTGATATAAATTTTACCAGGAAATAACAGTCATTTGTGTAAATCAGACTAGAACAAGGGCAGCCCAAATAATAAATTGATCTGGCTTGTGAGAGGACAGTTGGACATCAAATTTGTTGAATCATCACCTATCAGCCAGGGCGTCATCATTCCAATCAGTTTCTTTTGTCTTTTGGACTTGATAGCAATGCATAAGATAATAGTTTGAAATCAGCTGTAGGTGTTTATTGCAGATCAAAATCTGGCATTATAGGAGTCATAAGTTTTCAGCTGTAGGTTGCATTCATTTCAGCAAATATCATATTTATATATAATTGTAATTTGCCAAGAGTCTTGGCTAATTGAAATCAGCATTGTATTGGAAGGGCATTGCAATGAAGGAGGAATAAGTAGTTGTTCTAAATCATTGTATTAGTTTTGATCTTTGTACAAGGATGTATGACAACTGTTTGACAAAATACCAGTTAGCTATAGGTGCAAGTTCTTTTACTTAGAAGTCATTGATATGCATTGTAGATGATTAAGAGAATTCATCCATGCCTTTGGATGTGAATTTATGCATTGTAGTATTGAATTTTAATCGTTTAGAGTACTTTGATATCATCTTCAAGTATTTATACCAGACTGATAACTCAGACCAGCAAGTTGGGAAGTTGCATTCAATTTGTTTGACAAAATTTCAAGGGAACAAAGAGGAGTTTTTGAGTCAGCTCAGGCTAGGCTCATTACACTAAACATGGTACATATCTATTGACGGGTAGTGTGGAGGTAGAGGTTTCTTGCGGGGCTGTTGATACTAGTGCTCTTGATGGACATCTTGATAACACATTGGAGAAGATTGTCTAATCAGCCAACAATGAAGACTCAATACCTTATGTGAGTGATGATGCTGATACTGAATTAGACCTATGGGTCTCTTCATATGGTATGGATCTTTCTTGTGACGAATTTATTTTTGAATATGATGTTGCCCCTAATCCTTTGTCACAACTGAGTATAAAAGATGACATTGATGATATGGATGTATATGGTGACACACTTTCTCCCACCTCATGCGCATTTGACTTATCTCAAACACCGACTAGGTCACCTTATTTGAAAAGCCAAATGAAAGTAACTGAGAATAAGATTATTTTTGTTTTACCACATTCTGACAACACATATGAGATGATTGAAAAACGTTATTGAAAGGATCAATTAGAGAGAAGACATAAGAGACTCGTAGAGGAGTTCTCACATCTGCTTCTGATAAAGGAAGGGATAAAAACAATGAAATCAAACTATCTACATCTTCTTTCAAATCATGATCAATCTTCACAATCTCACAAAGATTTACTCTAAGGCCTTAAAGAAGAAGGAAGAAGTGGACATCCTTTCTTGCAAGGTCACAAATTCTACAGACATCCTAGAGGCTTCCTTAGCAGCATTTCAAGTGACAGACAATCAGATTCTTGAGCTTAATCAGGAATTAAATTTGGCACATTCTACCTTGGCTCAACATTCAGACATAGGAATTGATGAGATTGCCAATGATGACAATGAGAGGATTGACCATAAGGAAGACAACCATGAGAATTCTGATAATTTTGATAGCAGTTATATATCTACACAATGGCACTTGGATAGAGATGAAACAAGTAAAAATGAGTTAGATATCTCACTTGATGGTGATCACTTCATTGATGCAGATATTGATTTGAGTGTTGGTACTTATGGTGATTCTATAAATCCCAAATTGCCCTTAATGTATGTTGATAGTTTCTACCGATTATCTAGAGACATACCACCTAGTTTTCATGAGATGGCAGATATGTATTTGCTAGCCGGTGATTTTATCTTTATGCACACTCCAACTGTCACCGGGTTCTACATTTGGTCTACTACTTTTTTTTTCTGTTTTGGCTCAGCCTCTAGAGGTTAGCGAGTTTCACGTTGATTTGTGGAGATACCTCACCTTGAGACACACACCTTATGATATGGTTACCCTTCCAACACATAGGCACAATGATAGGAGTGACATCATCTATATTGTTGGTCCAGTTTAGGACAGCATTATGTGGTGGACTTATGAGTCGAACTGCATGCAAATCCGCAATTTCGGTCGAATGATCTATTTGTTCAATTGGTTGATCCAGAATGATAGGTTGTTAGACATCCATTACTCCTCCTATTCTATATTGTTGGTCCGGTTTAGGACAGCATTATGTGGTGGACTTATGAGTCGAACTGCATGCATATCCACAATTTTGGTCGGATGATCTATTTGTTCAATTGGTTGATCCAAAATGATAGGTTGTTAGGCATCCATTACTCCTCCTAGGATCATATTGATAGGATGGTTTGGAATCCAGGTGTTGATTAGATGTATGCTTGGCATTTTGAGGATTTTGTTGTACTACTACACACTTTGAGTTTTGATGCAATTATGATCAGAGCCGTGCAGGCTACAAATACATCAATACTTACAAATTGACATGGGATCTAGATATCTAGTTGATGGATGAGTTGCACTTGGACACCTTGCTTCGTAGTGTGGCAGGATGTGTTTTCAGATTGAGCTATAGAGCTACCTACAGATTTATATGGGATCTTGATATTGATTGCTTGAGAAGAGGCAATCTCAAAGAGGGAGGATTGTAATGTCCCTCTTTGGGAACATTAGAAAATTACTAGCCCAACTTATAAATTAATTAAAAGTGACTTTGGAGTTAAACTAAAACAATTTAAAAAGTCTCTTTTAATTAATAAGGGGAAAGGGGGACAACGGGAAAATAAGATAAAAGACAGAATGGGAATCTGAAGAATCGCAGATGAGCATTAAAAGAGAGAGTCTCATTTTCTTTCAAGCATGCTTGGATTATTGTTTGTTCGGAGAATTTGAGTTTTTCTTGGAGAAACATTGGGAGAGTTTACATCTTTCATTTTAGAGTCGAGGACGCAAACCTTCAAGCCATCTCTGGTGGATTGGACATAGCCTTGGTTGAAGACAAAGTCCACACGGAGTTCACAGGTTCTTTTATATGTTTCCAATCTGACTGCTATTGCTATTTTAAGATTGGACTTTATGCATGTTATTGTCTTGCTGGTGTGTAATACAATAGAAAATCTAAATGTGTTAAACATGAGTCTTTATTGAGCAGACTGGTTCATTCCTAGTTTACTTTGCTGATTTTATTTGCAAAAGATGTATGTTGTCTTCTTAAAATTATTTTGAAGTAAATTTGCGAACAATATCCATTAAGGGTTTTCCTTATGGCTCTGATATATTGGATATATATTCTCAGTCACTTGTTTCCTCTTCTATCAAGCATATTTGGTCCTATGCATTTATATACTTTTATATCATCTTCTCTGTACAAATAACTATAAGATATGTTTCCCATGACTATTTAAGTTTTAAATATCCTGCTAGAATTTGTTATCAATGTGAAAAAATTCAGACAATCTGTCAATTTTAAAGGGGTTTAACATCCCAGCATTATCCTTGAAAGTTAGAAGCTAGCTAGAATTTGAAAAAAAATAAAAAAGAACAAACTTTTTTGGATTTTCCCCCAAAATTTTACAATGCTTGTAATCTTTATGCAATATACTATGACTGTCAAGCTGTCATGCAGTTGGAAAAGTGATTCTGTAATTCCATCCCTTAAATCTGGTTGGATATATCTGTTTTCAAATAACTATTTGTTTATTCTGTAACATGTAAGAATATTGAACATTGTCACTGATTTCATTGCTTTGAGCATTGTTATTAAATTTCCCTGAAGAATTAGCCAAATACCCTGCTACATGCACCATTATAACCAGAATATACCTGAGGAATAGTATGTTTGATTGTACCGAACTTGCTCACAAATGCATCCAATATACGTCCCTATTTCATGAATTTGAACAAAGTAGGAATTAGTATACATGCAATGCTTATATATACACGGTTGCACAACTAACTATTAGTTGATATTCATGAGTTACTTTGTAGTTAGGACTAGTTCACTGTAGCAAGCATTAAAATATAAAAAACTGATAGAATCAATATTATCAGCAGAAAATAGTGGCCTAGTTGATAGTTAAAAACATATAAAGGAGAAATTAATTTAAAAAAATGAAATCATGCATATCATAAGAAAATGCTTTAATAATAAATGATATTCTACAAGACATGGGCTTTAAATTAAAAATCTTACAAGCAATGCTCGTGCTTCTTCGTTGCAGGCAGGATCAATGCTTCTGTCAAAAATAGGTGCAACCTGTAGAGCAGTTGTTCATAATACCCTACTAATGATTGTAATTTTAAACTAATATAACATGTGAAAAAACACTTTTTTGTTTAAGATACGGACATATTTTAATATCACAAAGAGGCCTCTTCAAAATTGCTATTACCGTGAAAATCTAATACAATTGACTGGAGTGTAAGACAATACCAAATTAAGCATCAATTGTGCACAAGTAGTCTGCACAGTATGTGGGAGAGATGAATCATGCATGTTTCTTGAAAACAAGTATATAATCTGTGAGAGCTGAAAGAAGCAAAAGGCATGTTAGCTCAAAACCAGACAAAGACTAAGTTTGCATATGACAGCTAAGAGAAGTAGGGAAAAAACATTATCCACATGGCTTTTTTGATAGTGCATAAAGAAAGCTGAAACAGAGTCATCAAGTCAGCCACATGATGAAACAAAAAGAAAGTTGCATACTTCTTTACAATGAAATAAGGAAACACTAATGGATAGACCCAATATGAATACCATAGGTTCACACATGCTACAAGTCAGCTACTCCATATTATCATACATATTATTAAACAATGACAACTTTTTCGAAATGTAAGTTATATCAAGTATAATACAAGGGAATAAAAAGTACATTGAAATACTCAGTAGCCAGAAAAAAAAGCGACAAACAATAGTTTAAGATACAACGTGAAGCTTAAAAAGCATTAAAATGAAGTGTCCTGCTCCAAAGCACACAATAAAATGTGAACTGCATAAAAGAAAAATTACTTGATTGCCACTGAAAATAATAGTCTTAAAAGTCTTGTTACATTTTCATTAATTGCCCTAAAAGATCTCATAATACACAAATATTATCATGTGTGACTAAAAAAATAAAACATTCAAAATAACTCCATGATATCAAGTTTCCACAATCCGTAGTACTGTTAAATATTGATTCTGGATTTGACTGTTTGGAGTTTTTTGCTTCAAAATTTTGGATCACTCTGTGATCCATCATCACTATAAAGTATAAAAGAGAGTTGATGGAAAAAATGATCGTAAAGTGCGATCCAAAATAATATTTAATTCAAACTACCAAAAAGGTAAAACTCCTACACTGGAAGTGAAATATCATCTCGAAAGTTAATGTATGACCACTGCTAGAAGGTTCTATATACTATAAACATTCCTGTCACTCTCCTGTGGATTTCTCCTACACCTATTATCATCCTTCCCATGAGGCTCAATGGACATTTTCAATTCCTGCAATTGGGAGAATAAAGATGCGGGAAGTTCCTTCTAGTAGATATTAGCCTGATATTTTGGTCTGAGTGGCCTCACATTGACTATGAGGGCAATCTATCATTGGCACCTTCAAAGTAGCAATTCTTTTGTCAAAAATGTTACTCAAAATGTCTTCTACAGCCTCTTGACGGTTTCACACAACTGCATCAATACATTATTACCATTAGTTAATGGCCACTAGATCCTGTTTAAATATTGACTATACTGTTTAGAACTCCAGCTGTTTTCCAAAGAGACAGAAAGGTAGCCAAGATGATGCAGACAAACATTTATACTCAATTTCAAGAGGAACCATTTTATTCCCTTGTGTTGGTGTGCTTTACAAAATATCATCTGAGTGTACAAAATACTCAGAAAAAAGAAGAATTATTTGCTGCTCTTTGACCAACTCTCATACAAATATGATCCAGCAAGCATCTAAAACCTTACTCCCACCTTCTGTTTTAAAGTATTACGATAATAGATAGCTTCTCTTATTATTTAAAAGTTATCTATTTGTAATCTATTGTAAATATTAGAATGTTTCTATTATTTAGTTAGCTTTTAATTAGCTGTTAGTTAAAATAGAATGTTTCTTTTTATGACGATTGTTTCCTAAGGAAACATTGTTTATTCTTTTGCCAAGTTACCGATTCAGATGCAGATTCCAAAGCAGATGCGGGAAGGGAATCAAAAGATGGTGTATTATATTCTTGCCTTCAAGATCAAAAGATGATCTACATTGTTTGTTCAGAAATAGACATCTACAATGTTCAGGGGCTTAGAAAATTGATTAAAATATATTCATACATCATCATTGCCAAGGTCAATTTAAACATCAACTATCTCTAGGGTGTGAACAAAAAATAGGCATTTATTGCACTTCAAATTTGTCAGGGAAATATTAATCAGATAATTGAAATATCAGATAATCGAAATATGAACAATCTCAGACAGAGCAGGCAAGCAATTGATATCAAGTGAACAGCAGCAGCTATCTAAGGAACACAAGTAATCAGTTGATTATCTAATCTTATAAATAATAAGACAGTAGACTAGTGTCAGGTTTGGAAGGAGGCTAGTGTACATTTCCCTTATATGCAGCATGTGTTCTTCACAAATAGGTATCTACAATCCTACCGCTGAGTTTGGATTCCTCTGATATAAATCTTGATAAAACTAAAACATTTCAGCATGTTTAACTGGGTTTGAATTGCAAATGCAATGGAAGTGAATGACATACAAGAGTAAACAACACAGATCACTATTATTAATCATCAAGAAGAGTGCTATGTTAAAACAATGAATTAAAAGAACACTCAAGGCATCTTCATCTAATAATACAAGAGCTCTTTTGTACAATTGTAAGGAAGAAGATATCCTCATGATGCTGCGAACACAAAACTGAAAATACTTCTAATCAAGATAATCAGAATGAATAAGACCACCTCTAGAAGATGCATTCAGTAATGTTGTTGAAGAGCATAGGGGAAGAATGAAGGACTTTAGTTATATTAGAGTATAAGAATTTAGGATTTTAGTTGAAGATGCATGTTGATGCTCCCAAGCACCCTATGGGTGCCACCCAGATGCCACTCACAAGCACCAGGATTTTAGTTGAAGATGCATGTTGATCCTCCCAAGTGCCCTGTGGGTGCCACCTAGATGCCACTCACTGCACCCGAATGCTTCCAAATGCTTTTCATTCCTAGTTCAGACTGGTTCATTCCTTTTTTTCTAAATGTGATTTAGATTATATGTTTTATGATGGATGTCCACATGAAGTGTGGTTTATAAATGGAGTTGTTTTAATTATTTGGCAACATTGAAGTGTTTTTATTTTGTCCAATTCATTGTTTCCTTCCGCGCTGGTTGCCACCATAGTACCTTATAAATAATATGGTCACATAAAAAATAAAATCCGTAGGTTCTAATGGAAGTCATATTTATGATTTCAAACATGGCTTTCATCAAACAAAGACCAATGACCATAGGCATTCTCATAAATGGATAAAGCAATCATAGGGAACCATTTTGTTATGGAAAAAGATAAATTCATGGATTGCATTATCGAAGAAGGTGATATTGGGAAATGATAGGGGCATACACTGGTATGGATATGGTTTTTATACAAAAATCTACGATCGCATGCAAGGTATTAGCCAGAAATAATATTGATTATATTCAAATATTCCTGGCTATGAATTCACTATGACCACATTGCTCAATGTAATTGTTGACTCCAAAATTTGCACCCGAATAATAAGCTTGAAAACCTTAGCAATTTTGGAGTAACATGGGATCGATCAAAAGCGTGGGTAACCTATGACTTGACTGAACCTCCAGGTAACCAAAAGTAATATTGATCACTATTATGCTATGACACAATGAACTATTCTAACAAATAAACACCAGAAACACCATGGAGAATCTGTCATCCATATTAATAATTCAAAAGAAGGCTTAAAATGAATACTTTGAAAGGAAGTTAATCACATTCAGAGATATTATGTTAATTCCACAACTCAAGACCTATAAATAACAAATTAAGAATGGAAGATACAAAAATGAGACATTACCCAAAAGGCTTCTGAACGAAACACAATGAAATAGCATCAATCACCAAGAATACAACTAGATATTTCTCCAAAAAAGATGAATCTAGGAAAAAATTGTATTATGCTCAAAGGCCCAAATAACAATAAATCTGCATGAAAGGCACAGAAAATTCAAGGAAAAAAAATGCTAAGGATAGAAATATGTCACATATACATCAATCTCTCTCGGATTCTGGATCACTTTCTCATAAAAATGATAAGTATATATATAAAACCTAACTTTAGCTCTCCCCACAAAAATAGGTGTTGTGGCTCGAATATCCAAGAAAACTGCTCACAAAAAGACTAAAAACTCTAAAAACATGCCACATGCGCTCTAAACTATGCCTCAACTGCATGTCTATGAAGAGAACTCAATAATGACTTGAAGATTTCCAAGAATCTGTCCAAAAATAGCTCCAAGGTCACCTCTAAGACTGAAAGTCTCAAAACTGTAACTAAGACACATGGCATCTTAGCTGGAGCTCCAACCCTTGAAAATAGGCATTAAAATCTCAAGTGTCCCTCAAAATGCTCCTAGTCAACAAAGACTCCCTCTTATTTTTATTTGCACATTTGAAATTTATTATTAAAAGTTATTTATAAAACATCAACTTATAATAATAATCACAATATATATAGCATGCAACAGATAATAAAAATCCAATATACCTTTTATATATATATTTATTAATTTAATAATATGCAATTCCAAATTAAATCACATACCATTTGATAATATATATATATATCAAAAAAAAACTTTTCCAAAAAAGGCGGACCCCAAATCTTCTTAAATCCAACATAATCGTCGACATCCATTAAAAAGAAAAGGCATGATATTTCTTTCCCTTTATCACTTGTTGATTGCATTAAGAGGAAGGAGGATAAGGGTTTGAGAAAACCCTAGTCGTGAGGCATGAAGATTTTCTTGATGTCGTGATAGATTTTCTTCTTGGACTTGATTGTTTTGTTGCATGTCATCACATCTTTGAGGTATTTGTTGATATTTATACTGTTTGGAATGGGAAAATGGAATTTTGCTTGGGCTAAACATATTTATTTGAAGATTTACTTGGTCTTTATCCATGTCGTTAATGTCTAGGAGTCCTTTCTGTTGGAGTTTTCGTGACTTTATTCTCTATTACTTTGGTGCCATTATGCAGTTGTTTGCCTTGATGTCGACTGGATCTCTAAGTTCAGACAATGTGGCTTTTGCCAGAGTTCACGCCGTGACTAGAAGGATCCCTGCTGGACTTTCTTAAACCATTTTTGCTTTTTATTGTAGTCGCCATGATGAATTTGTTTTGGCTCTTCTTTGGCTTCTATAAGATGATGTTGGAAACTCCTGCATATACCTTTTTTCACAGTTGTCAGTGATTTACGTATGAACTAAAAACTCTGTTTGTATTTGTCACAAGATAATACTTCCTTGCTCAATTATTAAAAAAGAAAACACGGTTATCATTTTTTTTATCTTGAGATGCTGCACCTATAGAAAACCCTTCCTATACTCTCACATTTCCTCCTTATTGTTGTCTTTTGGGTTGGATGGCTATGACTATGGCTTTTTGTTTTTTTGTTCACTACATTCTGAATTTTACCTTGATGACACTAAAACTTGTTTTCATCTTACATGACCGTGGCCTCATACATGCATTATTTATTGAAATACAACATATATTGAATATGCAGCTGTAAATGACATTCAGGTATCATACATGCATTCATTTTCCCCTTTTAACAGATTTCCCACAATGAATTTTGCTATTACAATATTCTCCCATTCTTGATGTTTTGGTAGTTCTATCCGTTCTTGTTGTTCTAACTTTGGATATTCATTATTCGTGCTGCAACCTTCCAAAACTCATTTCCAAATCTCAAGAATGCACCATTTGTATGCACATGAATTGCAAGTTTCTTCATTCTTTCTTTAGTGTTTTGATACTCATTCCAGTCATTTTTCCATTCTTATTTATACCATGCATGAACATAGCTGGTACCTTCAGACCTATCAGCCTTGAAGTTACTGACAATTGCATCATGACTTGCTACCTTTCCTGTAACCCTAGCATCATTTTGGTCATGAATTTTAACATCTCTATTATACTGGAACTTGGAAATTTTACCATGCTAAGTTCAAAAAAATTGTACATATCTATTGTCTCTTGTATATATTATACATCCTTGCACTTTGTTCCTAATTAAACTATTAAACAAAAGGTTTCAAGATAATAAAATTCTCTCCCTTTAATGCTTCTTTCAACCTGGTTCAGAGTTGTTGCAGCATATTTCTGATTTTTTAAAAGCAAAAGGTTTCATAGAAATGAAAATGTCCCTTCAATGCTTCATTGAACTTGTTCTGATTAGCTTCATAAGTCACTTAATCTTTGATAATCATGTTGCACAGGAAAAAAACACGTTAGTAATAAAGTATTATGTTATGATTGTTCATCCTTTTGCTAGTAGATGTTCTTGTTTTATGGAAAATATGTAGCATGAAAGGAGTATGAAAGTTGAGGTGAAGTGAGACACTGGCATTGCTTAGATCCATGGGATCTAACGTATCTTATCTTTGAATGCAGGGTTGGAAAGCTTGGAGAAGATGTGACGCGATGTAGCAGATGTGTGGAATCAAATGGATGCAGTGTTACCAGTCATTATAGGCTATGACTGGTGCCCATGACCTTTCCTCTACTCTATTCTCTTCTTCCATGTTATGCATTTTTCATAGAGTAGGAACGTATATCAGTGATTAGGGGCTACTCTTATAGTCACTTTGTGTGAGAGACATTTTACTTTCAGCATCTCATTATCATTTAGTTTGTAAATATCCATTGTACATTATGATGTATAATACAAAGGACATTCATGTTATTCTTTTGTTCTGAATGAAATATTGATCTATCACTTAGTCATATGTTGAATGTAATTAAATATGCACCTTATCTTCTCATGAATGTTGTATAGAACTAAATTTTGACAAGTGTGAAAATTGAGTAACATTTTTGGCAACTTTTACTGATTGTCTACTTGCTAGACACTTGACCATTTGCCTTTGATATCCATTGGGCATGAGAGTCTAAACTTTATGCATTCCTTGGACCTAGACCAAACCTAACACGATTTCTAAAGTTGTTGATTGGATTTGGGAGCATATGAATGAGCCTAATGAGACCTAAAAACTCTTATTGGACTGATTGAGAGGTATGATCAAACTCAAGTGTCAACTTTAGAAGTTGAAACTTTCATAGTTATCCATCTTAGTCATGCAAATATGATGTATGTATTAAATGGATGCAAGTGACCAGTAGACACATGCGTATGCATATGGGTGGGGTGGACAGCAATGCCTATGAGTATGAATTTCAAATGTGACATTTAACCAGCTGCAAAACCAATCGTATGTCGATGCATGGGTGTGCTGATTGGCTGTATTCAATCAATAAAATGCATTGATATGTGCGTGAGTGAGGTGGATAGGTATGAAAATGAAAATGAAACTTCTTCAACCTAAACCAGAAACTTAAAACAACACCTAGACCTAAGGAAAACAAGAAACTACCCTAGGAAAGAAAACAAACTGACATGTGCTTGGACAGCACTTTGGAAAACATAAACTAATATGCAGATGCATTTATTAAAAGCATGAAACCTAATCCTAGAAAATGCATAAAAGATAGATCATACCTCAAAGCAAGCCTTGAGGTGTATCCCATTCACAGGGATTGGTAAAACATCTCCTTCAAGAGTAGCAAGTTGAAACACACTGGGCTCTTTACATTCAACTATTTGAAAAGGACCCGACCAGAAATGATCAAACTTAGCATGTTGTCTTGGTCTTGTCTTGAGAACATCCCATTTCAGTACCAAATCTCCTTTGAAATGACGATTAGTAGCCTTTTTGTCAAAAGATTTCTTGGTAATAAGCTGTTGATATTCCATCTTTTGCAACACTTTTCTCCTTTCCACCTCTAACTCCAGCAATTTGGCATACCTCAGTTTGAGAGGACCATTTTCTTCAAACAACATTAACTAATCAGTGAGTTCCAATGATGGGAACTTTGTAGAAATAGGCAACCTCATTGATTTTCCATATTTAAGTACATAAGGAGAAGTTCCAAGAATCTGCTTTTAGTGATTCTATCCAACCACAATGCTGATTTCAACTTTAAATGCCAATCACATTTATTCTCTTCCAATGTTCTTTTAATGATCCTTAACAAATTCTTATTTGTGTTTTCTAATAAACCATTACCTTGAGGGTAATAATTTGATGATGTATTAAGATATATACCCTTCCTTAATGCCCATTCAGTAACTCTAGCTCCCACAAACACTAAAGCATTATCAGAAATGATTGAATCAAGGATTCCAAACCTTGTTATTAGATCATCATAAAAGTTTAGTACAGCTGATTCATTAGCCTCTCTTAGTGCCACTACTTCAATCCTACATGTAAAATAATCAATAGCTGTTAGAATCCATTTCTGACCTGCACTAGAACTTGGGTTGATGGGGCCCACAAAATCAATTCCCCATCTCATAAAAGGTTGGTCAACCAATATTGGTTGCAACAATAAAGCTGCTAGGTTTTCCTTGCTTGCAAATAAGGCACATTTTTGACATTTCCTTGTCCAATCATGAGCATCCGTGAACAAATCAGACCGATAAAAACCTACTCTCAAAATTTTATATGATGTAGTTTTTGGCACATAGTGTCCTCCAGCATGAAATTGCTCTAAGAGCTTGCTGGTCTGATCAATATCAACACACCTTAACAAGATACCGCTATAGTCTTTTCTGAACAAAATATCATCAATAAAAACATAAGGAATGGATGGTAACCTGAAATCCCTGCGTTTAGCTCTATCCAACCTTGGAGGGCACTCCTGAGTTTGCAAATAATGCATCATTTCAATTAACTAGGTTGTTGGTTGATCATTTCCAACCTGAACATTATTTACCAGCAGCAAGTTTTGATTATTTTCCACCTCTTGAACAACATTATCAGCCAATTGTTCACATAAACTCTTAGCTCTAACAAGTTTGATGATATGAATGTCAACATCATACTCCATGACGCAAGTGATCCAACCTGCTTGCTTTTCATTCAAATCTCTACTTAACAAAAACTCTTTCACACTTGTATGCACAACCATCAAATGAATCTTGTTGTTAGAAACCAGATGTTTGATCTATTTCAACCTTTTAATAACAACAAGAACATGTTTTTCTACAAAGTTGTACCTTTGTTCATACCCTTCCAAACCTTTGCTAGTATGCGCAATAGGTTGTTCCAAACCTTCATCATTTCTCTATACTAGCATTGCAAAAATGGTGTCAAATCCGCCATAAGCATATAAAATAAAATCCTCGGTAAAATTTGGATTAACCAAAGCAAGGGCAGCGGATAAGGCCTCTTTGATTGCTTCAAAACTACGCTTCCCTTCTTTGGTCCAACTGAAAACAACATTCTTCTTTAAAATTGCTATTAAAGGCTTTAAAAAAATTGCAATATCAGGCATAATGCATAGTTTCAAAAATTGCCATAAAATCACGTGAATCGCGTGAATCCTGATAAGATTCAACCAAAACGATTTTTTTTGCATCATGAATCACTGTCGGCAAATTTTTGGCATGAATCACCTGAATTGGCGATTCATGCCAAAAATCATTTGAATCTGCCCTAAAAATCGGCTATAAGTTAGTAACTTACAAGTTTATTATCTGCCTGTCAATGATTTGTTTTTCTTGTCAGAAGAAGAGAGTAACAAGGGTATTTACAATCAAAAACCTCTGTACTACAATTGTGATAAACCACACGATCAGATACACACAATAATGATACACAAAATGACCCTCTGCTAATAGTTATTAGTATCACCATAACATCAACAACGCTCTGCTACAGTATCAAAGCTAGCCACCAGCAATTCAAATTCCTCACCAAAGAAAACACATCCCACTGAGATATCAAAACGTCACTACAGGAAGTCTTGTCTATTACATAGCAGTGACACTTCATTGTATTAGCCATGTACACAGCTATTACAATATTGTTGCCTTTCTGATGACCAAAAGTAATGCAAACATAAGACTCTTGGCATAAGACAGCCACACATGCACATGCCATTATGATAACTGATGATGCCCAAGAATAAAACACTTCAACCATCCAAACATCCAAAGTCTTCATAAAATAACGGGACTGATTGAATGAGGTCTTTCAGCCACTGAGTATATGTAACATCAAACACTGATGGAGATGACAATTTAAGATATAAATAATCATCACAAGTATATATAGGGAAAATCTAAAGGCTTTCTTTAATGTAACCCACAACAAACACATTGTCTTGGCAAGATTACTAGGTGTTTTAAATACTACTACTATATTGATGAAAATTTGATTGTTAATAAATGCCATATTTCGTCTTCAGCAAACCTGGAAGTTACACTTTGTTGTTTTTTTTGTGCAGCGCAGTATATTGGTTTCATAAATATGGGAAGGGTAATGTTTAATAAAAGAAATCTGGTTTAAACTTGAATATTTTATCTTCTTTGGTAGGATCTTTTGGGATGATCTCATTCCTTTGCCTGAATCTGCCCTAAAAATCTGATTTTTCTTTTAATTTTGTTTACAAATATTGATACTAAATCACTGATAGACATACGTTTCAAACTTTCATGGATCTTCATCTTAGATTCTTACATACATTTATGATTTGATGTCTTATGGATCTTCATCTTACATACATTCTATTATTTAAATCATTATGATCATTTGATTTCTATTTACTTCAACTAGCCTACAATTTACATTTTACATAACAGAGTTACGTATGTGATGGATTTTAATTTTTATGTTCCATGTTTATGTATGTTAAGTTTTAACTTCTATTTGATGATGTTATAGTGTGTTTAAGTTATATTTAATAAAGGGTGCATGAAATAAATTTTAAATTGTCAAAATCTCTAAATTTAAAGGGTTTTTTCAAATTTGCTAACTCATCGCTAATTCATGGCCGATTCACGATTCGATTCGGCCTTGCCAATTTCGATTCGATTCTGATTCTCGTTACTTTGGTATAAAGCACCTTACAAAATTGATCCTACCAATGAAACTTTGCAGTCCCTTTTTTATGACTACGCAATGGTAGCTCTAAAATAGCCTACACTCTTTCTGGGTCTATAGTTGTACCATATTTAGAAACCATGTAACCAAGAAACCTACCTTCATGAACAGCAAAAAATAAACTTTTTAGGATTGAGGGAAATACCAACTTCTCTGCATCTTTCTAACACTTGCCTAAGATGAACAATATGGTCAGTAGCCTCCTTGCTGAAAATAGTAATATCACCTAAATATACCAATACAATTTTATACATTAGATTTCCAAAAGCCATATCCATAGCTTTTTGAAAAGTAGCTCCAGCATTAGATAATCCAAAAGGCATTCTCCTATAGGCCATAGTTCCCCATTTTGTAGTGAATGTTGTTTTGAATTGATCTTCCTCCTTCGCCAAAATTTGATTGTAAACAAAATATCCATCTAACAGAGAAAACCTTTCAAAACCTGAAACATACTATAAAATTTGCTCCATAGAGGGTAAGGGGTACCTATCTTTCATTGAAGCCCTATTCAAGTCCCTAAAATCAATAAGCATATTTCTCCATTTCTCTTCCTTACGAAAACAAGATTAGAAACCCAAGAAGTATGCTTAATAAGAAAAATAATCCCCCCTTCTAAAAGCTTGGTCAATTCTTTTACCATCATAGGTTCCAACTTAGGATTCACAGGTCTCTTCTTTTGTCTTATGAGTTTAGCATTAGGCTCAAGCTCTATAGAATGTTGGGTCAACTTTGGGTCAAAACCTTTCAGATGAGAATAATCCCACACAAAAACATCATTAAATTCCTAAAATAATTCAATACAAGGCTATTTTTCTTGCTGTGAATTTACTTTACCAACCTTTAGTCTTTTTCTTTCAAAAATTTTCAGCTCTTCACAGTGTTCCTCCTTGATTAGTAAACTAGTTTTGTCCTTCTTTGCCTGATCATCCGGATTAAAGATAGTTTCTAGAGTAACCAAACATTTTGGTAACTTGTTTGTTTTCAGTTGTATAACCTGATCACCATACTGTCGATTGAGTCTATCCTGATTAGAAGCTGAAAACACAACTTGCAACAAAAAAATTCAATATCTTCTCATTTGAATCAAAAACCTGTCAATTTACGTTATTATCTAGTATTGAAGGTCTAACTACTACCTTCACATGATGTTCATTCTCTTTAGTGATATTCTCGACAATATTGAACTATGCACCTAATGCTGCAAGTCTATCAACAAACTAATTTATGCCTCTAGGTATGGATATTATATTAAAAGCATCAAATTCTTCGATAATATTCCATACCCTATTTTTATACAGCTTTAGTGTATCATTTTCAACAGAAATCAGACCTCTAACCTGGATTACAATCAGCTTGTTGTCCCCAAAAACCTGTAAGCATGTGATTTTCCTCTTTCTCACCCATTCCAGGCCTTGAATCAGACCTTCATACTCAACAACATTGTTAAAATAGGCAAATGAAAACCAAAAAGCAGCAAAATAGTTATCATCCTGAGGTGATACAAGCATCACACCTCCACTAGCACCATTCTTACTTCGTGAACCATCAAAATACATCTTCCATACCTAGTTTTGCTATTCATTAACCTGATTTGTGTCCTTAACCAGATTTGGGATGACTGAATTTTGCTCCAATATCATATAAGTACTGTCATAGGCATTTTCATCTACCCATTCATCAAGTAAAATGTTTAGAATACTATTGAGACATGTTTTGGAATCCGTTATAGCAAGTTGCTCATCACTATCAAATGACATCAGATTTGCATTAGTGGCAGCAGGGACAAAGGCTCTAAATGGTCCTTGGCTAGCTTTTCAGAATTGATTGTGATCTTAGTAAAGAGCATATGAGACCAATCTTATGAAAAGTAACCACCAATCTTTGGTGTGAAATCCCTAAACAAACATAATGCAAAGTATGGTGGAAGATCTATGACGTAAATATCTTGAGGTATTGAGAAATTTGAACATGCATGTAAAGTTAGACTAGCATCCTTAATGATACCCATTGTATTGATGGATGACCCGTCTAGCTGTACTACAGTCCTAGCTGATTTGCTACCATTTTAGGCATGACTGAGCTTGTAGCTCCATTGTCAATCATACAATTGTGAAACAAACTATCACCTATTATCAATGACACATAAAAGAGAGGAGGTTTGACAATTTGAACTACTGGTTTGTTGTTATTTTCATCGGTATTTGTAAAAACAGTTCTTGCTATAATATCACCAGCACTGCCCTTTTTTTATAATTTAGATTGCAAAATATCAACTTGACTAGGAATTGCCAAAGAATCCCACATACTAATAGAAACATTCATTTTTTTCATATTTTCAACAACGTTAAAAGGAATAGTTGCATGTACCTTAGGCTATGATTTTGCAACAGCAGCTTGTGCTTGTTGTTGCTGCTCCTTGCTGGTATTTGGAAGATTTGCTAGTGGAACTTGCTAGTTTGTTGGCCTAGATGATCCAGCAATAGCGGGATTACTTTTATTACTGTCATTGCTGGCATTTTGGTTGTCAAGAGCTCTCCTTTTATTTCTAATATAAACAACACTCTGAGGATCATCACCATTCACACCATAAAAATCTTCCCCTTGCTAGTTCAAGAATGTAGCATCAACAAGAGGTCCATTTTCTTGTTGTTCAATTTCAGCCTCAGGTGCGTGTTGCATACTTGTAGCAGTTTGCGCTGTTACATCCCAAATAATGACCTAATTTTAAAGTTATTCATAGCCATTAGACTAAACGTATTTTTCTTTCATAATCATGTGAAGTAGGTAGTTATTTATATTCGTTGTATTAACTGTTTAATGAAGATGGTCGTTATCCATTATTTGTCATGTGATGTTTAGCAGTTGCTTGATTTTGGAATTATGGTTAATAATTAAAATTCTTTATCCATATTAAATGTTAATATGAAAATTATTATGGAACTTGTTATTATCGTGGAAATATTGCACAAGTAATTGCTGGAGAAGATGAAGAGGGGAAGCATTGCTAAACAAGATCAATGGAATGGGATACTAGCTTAGTCCAACTATCAAGTTGACAGATATGACCTAAAATTGCCTTGGTAAGGACCTAACGACTTGAACTTCAGGATACAATTGAAGGACCCACGTGAGCTATTAAATAAACAATTTAAAACGTAAATTAACTTAATTAAAAATAATACATACCTCAATAGTCTTTGATTGATCTTTTCTCCACATCATTATAATATATACCTATGTATGTACACATAGATATAAGAATAAAGTGAAACCATAATATTATTTTCTTTATAATAAAATGATGCCACCTCATAAGTATATCTGCATGCATATAGATAGATATAAATCATAATTATTTTTTATTTATAACCTTCAAATCTTTTTCCATCTTTTTATTCATTTTCTTGCTTGAAACCGATTGAACACTTAGCATACTTATTTGGCATCCAAGAGCCAAGGCACTTCTTTTATGTTACAGCCTCTTGGAAGCCAAAGAGACATTATTTCTTTATATTATGAAGTCCAGAGAGGTGGAAGACATTCATTTTCCTAGCACCCAACTTCCTTGTTGAAGCACCCGACTTCTTCATATCACCCAACCACACTTATCGTAGCACCCAATATCTCTGCAGTTATCAAATAGTAACCATTGCATTGTTTCCCTTCCACGATTCTTGGTTATACTGAAGTTCTGCCGAAATTGTGAGCAACATTCATATTGGAAATTAGCGTTCAAGATCTTTTCTAAGGCGGGTCGTTGACCAAAAATCCAAACATTGCAATATGATTTCTTTACCAGTTGTTACAACATTCCAATTTACATAGCAGTAAGCTACAATTTATATCATGATGCAAATTATCTTGCTTAATATCATAGGTTAGACATTCTCTAAGTTAGAGTTGTTTATGGCAAATAAAAGCCAGGTAACCATGTTATGAAATCACGATTTATTTATGCCACTAGAAATTAGAATCAAATGATATTTTTTCTGCAAGTCTTAAAAAACATATTCTTTAAATCACAAATTGCGGTAAGCTGGAAACATATAATATTCATGAAATAGTTGAGAATCAACGGACAGAGCCGACTGCTCTGAGATCCAAGTACCTAGGATTCACCGGCTATATAGCCATGGAAAAGATGAAAAGGTGAGATGGAATATGCAATGACATAGAAAAAAATCAGATATGATACAATAAATCTAAATTAATTTCATTTAATACCTCATGCTCATCCATATTATTGTTCCCCTATTGTCAAGTCGAGCGGTGGTGATCGGTCAATGAACCCATTAGAAAACCTTGGCCAAGGTCATTTTAAGGCATGTTTTCCATCTATGATCACTTGATGTCAGTGGAGCCAATTATTCAAACACATCGATCCATAACTGTGCAGACATTCTAAACACCGGAATGTTCAGGTGGCTGGACTAAAAGTATCCCAAGCCTGATCCCAGCGTAGGGAGGGTCTTTCTAATTAAATAGATTGTGTGGGGATAAGTATGGTCCGAGATTGAGAGGTTAAGCCTAGGTCAATGCTTCTCTTACCAAAAGTCAAGGTTTGCACAACCACTTCTTTTCATGTTAAGCATTTACTTTACTTATATGTATGGAAAGATGGTAAATCGTTATATCAGTTATCACAGTTGATCATTGTTACAGTTATTTCAGTTACTATAGTTATTACAGTTGATCATTGATATAGTTATTTCAATTGAATTTTGTTATTTCAATTAATCGTTGGTAGTTAAAAGCAGTTAATGTCCCATGAAAAGGAATTCAGTATATTTGTTCAAGAATTTGTTGAGGAAAACTCCTTCTAGATCGCCTTTATTTTGTTATCAAAATCTGTTTGTTACATGCACCATCAAAGCTTGATTAATTACCCCAAGCCTAATCCCGGGGTAGAGAGGGTCTTTCTAATTCAATAGATTGTGTGGGGATAAGTATGGTCCGAGGTTGGGAGGTTAAGCCTAAGTCAATGCTTCTCCTCTTACCGAAAGTTGAGGCTTGCACAACCAACTAAAGACTCACTGGATATTACTTGTATGTTCTTCTTCTTTTCATGTTAAGCATTTACTTTACTTATATGTATGGAAAGATAGTAAATAGTTATATCAGTTATTATAGTTTATCATTGTTACAGTTATTTCAATTACTATAGTTTTTACAGTTGATCATTGTTACAGTTATTTCAGTTAATCGTTGGTAGTTAAAAGCAGTTAATGTCCCATGAAAAGGAATTCACTATATTTGTTCAAGAATTTGTTGAGGAAAACTCCTTCTAGATCGCCTTTATTTTGTTATCATAATCCGTTTGTTACATGCGACATCAAGGCTTGATTAATTACATCATTGGAATATGTAGCTTGACTATGGGGTTGATTACATGGAAAACACCACTCATATTCAGCAACCATGTTATTTTGCATAGGTATGATATCCTTTACAGGATTTGCAAAATTAAGGGGTGCTGGATTGTAAGGTCTATATGACCTCTGATTTAGATTTTGTCTATTTCCAGCATTATCCCCTTGAAAATTTGGTCTATTCTGAAACTGACATTGGTTTTGTTGCTAATATCCTTAATTTTGCTGCTGATATCCTTGATTTGCAGCAAGATTTTGTGCTTGAAAGGGCTGCCTTGGCTGGAACTGTTGCTTTTTTAGGTTGACCAATTCAATATTTTGTTGGCTTTGTTTAATCTCTTTCAGGTCTTGAGAAGGTCCTACAACTATTATCTGTTGGCTGGAAACAACTAGCAATGGATTGAAAGGTGGCACTTATAAAGGTATGTTAGGCTGTATATTCGAAAAAATAGGCATAGGAGGCCTAGGAGCAATTTTACATGCCTGAATAAGGTTGTTTTCTGCTCTCACCACTACTGCAAATGCTTGAGGTAATGAAGTACCTCTCATAGACTAGATCATGACTAATATATCGTTGTTCAATCTTTTCAGGTAATACAAAAAGGCATAATCATGACTTGGCCTTACTACAACAGGTTCTTTGTTCCATGTTTTCTGAAAATGTGTGTTAAAATCTATCATTTGTTCTTGAGGAGCCCTTTTGATTGTTGTGAGTTTCTCTACAAATAACAGATGATCAGATTTGTTCTCAAAAAATATGGTGAAAGCATCACCCAGTTCATCCCATGTGCTTATTGAAGCCACCAGTAAGCTTCTGAACCACTCCAATGCTTTTCCTTTGAATGAGGCTATCAATAATCTGACTGCTACATTTTCTTGTGTTACATGATGAACACTGCATCTATGACTGCTACTCAAATGTAGTTTGACCTCCTCCTGTGAAATTTGGTACTCCTTTAAGGGCTGCCAAAGGAATATCATCATGTTGTGTTAAATTCAACGGACTCCCTTGATTAAAGGGTACAAATGCAAACCTTCTTGGTATTGCCATATGTGATGTTTGTTGTTGTATTGGAATTACCACAAGAGTTACCACCAAATTTGTTGTAGAGCTTGAGCTTTTTGTTTGTATCAATAAAAACAATAAAAATCTTTGGTTTGAATGGATCAGCTCTGCAAGTTGGACTTGTTGAATGCCTAATATGATTTTCAGCTGCTCGGTATCTCCTTTGGTAAACTTGAATATCAGATGCTGACTGCTGATTTATCTTGGTTGGTTTTGTCCTATCAAGAGTCCTTCTACACCTTTTGGATGTTTCTAATTGCAAATATTCGAAAACACTTGCACTTCTAGGCTGTACTTTTCTCATGAACAACATTGATCTGCAACTTTTATAACCCATAGAGCTGCAAGATATACAAATTAAAAATACCTTGCACACAAAAAATTAGTACCCTGTTGTTTGCATATCAAAAACAGTAGCAAAACTCCTTAAAAATTAAGGCAAGTGTCCCACCGTGCATGCCAAAACTGTTAACTCCAAAATTTGCACCCGAATACTAAGCTTGAAAACCTTAGCAATTCTGGTAACATGGGATCAATCAAAATCATAAGAAACCTATGACTTGACTGAACCCAAGTTCTAGGCCGGTTCCTGTATGATTGACTTGGTAATTCACCTATTCTAATGAAAACGTAATCCTTGGATTGGAAAAGAGAAGGAGAAAACTTTTAAAGAGAAACTATAATGCGGAATATGAAGGTGATACACCAAAAGTAATACAATCACTATTATGCTATGACACAATGAACTATTCTAATAGATAAACAGCATACAAACCTTGGAGAATCTGTCATCCATATTAATAATTCAAAAAAAGGCTTAAAAATGAATACTTTGAAAGGAAGTTCATCACATTCAGAGATATTATTTTAATTGCACAACTCAAGACCTATAAATAACAAATTAAGAATGGAAGATACAACAATGAGACATTACCCAAAAGGCTTCTAAATGAAACACAATGAAATAGCATCAATCACCAAGAATACAATCAAATATTTCTCCAAAAAAGCTGAGTCCAGGAAACTGTACTATGCTCAAAGGCCCAAATAACAATAATTCTGCATGAAAGGCACAAAAAATTCAAGGAAAACAAATGCTAAGGACAAAAATATGTCACATATACATCAATCTCTCTCGAATTTTGGATCACTTTCTCATAAAAATAAGAAGTATATATATAAAACCTAACTTCAGCTCTCCCCACAAAATAGGTGTTGTGGCTCGGATATCCAAGAAAACTGCTTACAAAAAGACTCTAAAAACTCTAATAACATGTCACATGCACTCTAAATTGTGCCTCAACTACATGTCTATGAAGAGAACTCAATAATGACTCAAAGATCTCCAAGAATCTATCCAAAAATAGCTTCAAGGCCACCTCTAAGATTAAAAGTCTCAAAACTGTAACTAAGACACATAGCATCTTAGCTGGTGCTCCAACCCTTGAAAATAAGCATTAAAATCTCAACTGTCCCTCGAAATGCTCCTAGTCAACAAAGACTCCCTCCATTTTTTATTTGTGCATTTGATTTTTATTATTATGAGTTGATTTAAAAAACATCAACTTATAATAATAATCACAATATATATAGCATGCAACAAATAATAAAAAACCAATATAACTTTTATCTATATTTATTAATTTAATAATATGCAATTCTAAATTAAATCACATACCATTTAATAATAAATATATATCAAACAAAAAAATTTCCAAAAAGGATGGACCCAAAATCTTCTTAAGTCCAACATAATCGTTGGCATCCATAAAAAAGAAAAAGCATGATATTTCTTTCAGTTTTTCACTTGTCGATTGCATGAAGAGGAAGGAGGATGAGGGTTTGAGAAAACCCTAGTTGTGAGGCATGAAGATTTTCTTGATGCCATGATAGATTTTCTTCTTAGACTTGATTGTTTTGCTGCATACTGTCACATCTTTGAGATATTTGTTGATATTTCTGCCGTTTGGAATGGGAAAATAGAATTGTGCTTGGGCTAAACATATTTATCTAAAGGTTTACTTGGTCTTTCTCCATGTCATGAATGTCTAGGAGTCCTTTCTGTTGGAGTTTTCGTGACTTTATTCTCTGTTACTTTGGTTTCATGATGGAGTTGTTTGCCTTGATGCTGTGACTGGATCTCTAAGTTGGGATTATTTTTGGCTCTTAAAACGGCTCTTCTTTGGCATCTGTGAGATGATGTTGGAAACTTCTACAGATACCTTTTTTCATAGCTGTAAGTGATTTACGTATGAACTAAAATCTTTGTTTGTATTTGTCATAAGATAATACTTCCTTGCTCAATTAGTTAAAAAGAAAACATGGTATAATTTGGTTTATCTTGAGATGTTGCACCTATAGAAAACCCTTGCTATACTCTCACATTTCCTCCTTATTGTTGTCTTCTGGGTTGGATGGCTGACTATGGCTTTTCGTTTTTTTGTTCACTACATTCTGAATTTTACCTTGATGACGTGTTTTCATCTTACATCATCGTGGCCTTATACATGTATTATTTATTGAAATACAACACATATTGAATATGCAGTTGTTAATAACATTTTGGTACATACATGCATTCATTTTCCCCCTTTAAGAGATATCCCATTATGAATTTTGTTGTTACAGTATGTTATTTGTGGATCTTTTCTAGAGAATAAATCTGTACATTTGAAGAACAGCTAGCAATGTCTTTTTGTGAATCTCTTAATACCTTTTGTTTCCTTGCTGATAATGTAGATCAAATGTTTGTCTGATTTCTTTTCTATTATAGAGGACCGATAAAGGTCAGATTCATCTTTGAGATTGATGACTGCTAGAAGAGATACAATGCCTTGGTGACTGATTGTATTCTCCCACAGCCATGAGAGATATAAGTATACTGCTGGCGGTCACAATCATGAATGGTTGTGACTCCCTCGTGGCACTTGCCACAGGGAGTCACACCCATTCATAATCGTGACTCTTCTTAATCACAACCAATGTGAATGTCGATACATTAATTCTGCTGATTCAGATTAGTTAAGGACATTTGTAATATAAAATGGTAGATACTAATATATATATATATATATTTGTATGTGTTCATCCATCATTATTCATGATACGAATGCATCAATCTAATGAAGCTATATTCTTAACACTCCCTCTTAGGAGGAGGATTGAATGCATACTTCCTAGTAATGCACTTGAATCAACCATTATCACGATTCATATCTACTATGGATATGAATACAGTGATAATCACCATGTCAAGATATTCAATACATTCTTGGTTTTTAACCCCAATGTAATCAACCTTGATATAGCCATCATTATGTGTTTCATTTATTAAGAGACACATAACAACAGGTCAAACTATTGTTAAGATTGTCACCTTGCAATAGTGACTTTAACCACATGAAAGATCGTCATCTTTCTTGCCACAGCATATCCACAATATTGCAATATTGATTTTATTCAATATTCAATAATAACTTTACAAAAAGTTGAATTATATTTTGATCATACCAAGTTTGTTCCTGAAGTATTCAAATTTCAGCCTACCAAGAGGTTTAGTGAAGATGCCAGCCTTTTGTTCTTCAGTGTTGATCTATATCAGCTTAATAATATTTCTATCCACCATATTTCTTATATAATGATAAGGAATCTCTATGTGCTTGGACCTGTTATGAAAAAATGGGTTAATTGATAGTTTAATGCAACTTTGATTGTCACAATGAATTATAGTGGAGTCCACTGGTTTTCCAAATAGGCCATTTAAGAGTTTCCTTAGCCATACTACTTCAAGTGCTCCTATGGAGGCTGCCATTTATTCAGCTTCCGTAGAGCTTTGAGCAACTACTGACTATTTTCTACTAAACCAAGATATCATAGCCAAACCAAGATAAAAACAGCATCCAATTGTACTCTTCTAATCAGTGGAATCACCTGCCCAGTCTGCATCAATATACCCTTGAAGTTGTAGCTCAATTTCTCATACTTTAGCCTCGGTCCAATTGTTCCTCGAAGATACCTTAGAATATGCTTGGCTGCCATTAGATGAATCTTCTTGGGTTCACACATGAAGTGACCTAACACATTTGTAGCATAGCAAATATCTGGTCGAGTGTTTACTAATTACATAAGAGAGCCAACTTTGTCGATAATGAGTAGGATTTATTGATTCTGAGTTGGCTGCTTCACTCTTAAGTTAATGAAGATTAGTTTCCATTAGAGTAAATAGTGGCTTACAATACATCATCCCAAATCTAGTCAATATATCTGTAGTGTACTTTTCTTGATTTAGGAAGATGTGATTTCCCTTCTATTATACTTCTAGACCCCAAAAAAATGTAGAAGATCTAGATCTTTCATGTCAAATTCAGCTATGAGATCCTGTTTACATTTGGCTATAAGATGATCTGCACCTGTTATCAACAAGTCATCAACATCCAGAACAAGTATCAAAATGTCATTATTAGATATTTTGAAGTATATATTTGAATCAACTTCATTCTCGGAGTACCCTAATTGGAGAAGATAGTTGTCAATTCTCTCATACCAAGCCCCGTGAGCTTGCTTCAACCCATAGAGAGCTTTCTTTAGTTTACATACGTACTGTTTCTGATCATGTGTAGTGAATCCTTATGGTTGTTCCATATATACATTTTCAATGACGTCGTTCAAGAGGGTTGTCTTTACATCCATTTGATGTATTTTCCATCCTTTGGATGGAGCAATGGCAATTATTGTTCTTACTGAAGTATAACGTACAACTGGAGCGAAATTTTCTTCATAATCAATTCTAGCCTTTTGAGAAAAAACCCTTGTAACAAATCTTGCTTCATGTTTTTCAATGCTTTCGTCAAGTGTGTACTTGATTTTAAATAACCGTTTTGAGGATACAACTGATTTGTTTTTAGGTCTAGGAACAATATCCCAAATATCATTATTTAGAATAGATTGATATTCCTCTACCATTTCATCTTTCCATGCTTGACATTTTAAGGCTTCCTCTACATTAGTTGGTCCTATTTTTGTGAGTTCTGTCAATATAGCAACATAGCATTTTTGATTTCTTGTTTTCTTATTTTCTTTATAGACCTCATCTACTTCCACATTGTTTTCTTCAATCATTTTACTTGCCCATAGCGGTCTTTTCTTGTGGTTTAAAACTTCATCATTATCAGCATTAGATGTAGGTGTGTCTCTGTCTTCAAAAAGGCACTCCCTCAGACTTCCAATCGAATTATCTTCTAGTGTTCTCCCTCTGATTCTTAGTATTATAATCATCTTCGATAATGAACTCCCTCTGATTCTCAACTTCCTCGTCTTCTTTATTTAAAGATGTTTTGAAAGCGATTTCTTCATCAAACTAAACATCCTTGCTGATTTCAATAGAATTTTGTCCTTGAATATATACTTTTGTATCCCTTAGTTGTTTCACTATAGCCAATGAATATTCCTTTCTCTCTGAAAGGTTCAAGTTTAGACCTTTTCTCTTTCGGAAAGTGAATGTAGACTGGACAACCAAAAATTCTTAGATGACTAAGATCTAGTTTGATTCTTGTGAAGGCTTCTTCAGGAGTTATATTTTCTAATATTACATGAGGGCTTCTATTTTGAATGTAAACTGTTGTACTTGTTGCTTCAGCCCAAAAAGACAAGGAGATTTTGATCATGGATCATGGCTTTTGCTGCTTCTATAATAGTTCTATTTTTTCTTTCCGCCACCCCATTTTGTTGAGGATTATAAGGTATTGTAGTCTCCCTATTAATCCCAATAGAAATACAAAATCCTTTAAAGATGTCAAATGTGTATTCACCTCCGTTGTCTGATTTTAATATTTTTATTTTCTTCCCAGTATGGTTTTCCACTAGGGCTTTAAATTCTTTGAATTTTTGTAAGACTTCATTAGATTCTTTAAGTTTTAAGAAGTATATCCAAGTTTTCCTAGAGTAATCATCAATTAAGGTTACATAGTACAATAACTCCCCAAGTGAAGGTGTTGACATGGGTCCACACAAATCAATGTGTACAATTTCTAGTGCAAATTTTGACTTGTGTTTACTTAAAGGAAAGTATCTTTTCTTATTTTTTCCTAGAGCATACCCTTTACAAATGCTAATGTGATCAGTTTTGAGAATAGGTATACCTGTAGTGATTTCCCCTATGTTAGGAAGAGCACTAAAGCCAAGGTGTCCTAATCTTCTATGCCAAAGTTCATTTGAATTATAGAATGCATGATTTAGTGCTTGATATTTTGCTTTAATGTTTAATATGTACAAGCTTCCATCTCTTGATCCTATGTTGATGGCATTCTTAATGTTGGATTTTTTAGTCCATACTTTATCCTCATTGAAAGAGACACAGTATCCTTGGTCTGCTAGGCCAGAAATGGAAGTTAGGTTTCTTTTTATCCCTAGTACAAATAGTACATCTTTTAGTATAAGAGTCTCCTGATTTTATTTGTAAGGAGCAAGTCCCAATTCCTTTTATTGGATGAGTAGAATTATCTCCAATTGTGACTTCTTGCATGCAATACTCTTTGAATGTTTCAACCTGATTTTTGAATCCAGTTATGTGCCTTGAAGCTCCACTATCTATTATCCAAATATTATTTCTTGCATTTAGTTCACTTGACAAGGCTACATAAAGTAGAAGATTTTCCACTTCATGAGATTCCGATATGGTAGCTTGAATTTTGTTTCTTTGAGGACAATCTCTTCGAAAGTGACCAAATTTATCACATCGCTAGCATTGAACTTTGGATAGATCCTTTTCTTTGTGGTATTGAGAATTATTTCCTCTCTTAGTTTTGAATTTCCTCTTCTTCCTTTTGTTGTTGGCATGTAAGGCTTGAATCTCCCCTTCTTGATTTGTGCAGATTCCTCTAGAGATTAACCGAGATTCTTCTTGAATACACTCATTCTTGAGTTGATCAAACTTTGGTAGAGAGGGACGACTTACACATTGAATGTAAGGGTCCCATAATATAGGTAGGCCTCTTCGAGCAATTAGAGTAACTTCCTTGTTATCTGCATTGTTTCCAATAGTGGCAAGTTGGTCTCTTATCTCAGAGATTCTTAAGAAATAATTTGTCATTGACTCTCCTTTGTTTATTTTTATATTCAGGAGTTGATGTTTTAATGTCAGTATTCTTCTTGCATTGTTTATTTCAAATGTATCTTTTATAGTTTTAAACACTTCATATGTTGTTTTCAATCTTGCTATGGAAGGAAGTATGTGATCCCTTACAGCATCAATTATGATCTTCTTAGCTTTATTGTTTCGTCTTTTCCAAGTTTTTTTTTTGGATTCTTCTTCAGGTATCTTAATGTCTTTTTCTATAAAAGACTCTAATTTGAGTTTTTCAAGTAAGGCTATAATTCGAATTTTCCATGAAGAGAAGATTGCAGCCCCTTCCAATCGATCTTCTACTTTGATTCCATTCACCATTTTGATTTGGATAGAGTTTGATTTCTATAAGGCAAAGAACAAATCTGAATTCTGAATTTCTCTAGTTAAGCTCTGATACCATGTTATTTGTTGATCTTTTCTAGAGAATAAATATGTACATCTGAAGAATAGTTAGCAATGTCTTTTTGTGATTCTCTTATCACCTTTTCTTTCCTTGCTAATAATGTAGATCAGACGTTTGTCTGATTTCTTTTCTATTATAGAGAACCAATGAAGGACAAACTGAATGTCTTTGAGATCGATGACTGCTAGAAGAGATACAATGCCTTGGCAATTGATTGTATTCTTCCACAGCCATTGGAGATATAAGTATACTATTGGGAATCACAATCATGAATACTCGTGACTCCCCTGTGGCACTTGCCACGGGGAGTCACACCCATTCATAATCCTGAATCCTCTTAATCACTACCAATGTGAATGCTGATACATTAATTCTGCCAATTCAGATTAGTTAAGGACATTTTTAACATAAATTGATAGATACATATATATATTTGTATGTGTTCATCCATCATTATCCATGATATGAATGCTTCAATCCGATGAAGCTATATTCTTAACACAGTACTCTTCCATTCTTGATGTTCTGGTGGTTCTATTTGTTCTTGTTGTTTTGTCTTTGGATATTCTTTATTCATGCTGCAACCTTCCAAAACTCATTTCCAAATCTCATTGTATGCATGAATTGCAAGTTTCTTCATTCTTTCTTCAGTGTTTTGATACTCATTCCAGTCATTTTTCCATTCTTATTTGTACAATGCATGAACACAACTGGTACCTTCAGATCTATCTTTACTATAACCCTGGCATCGTTTTGGTCATGAATTTTGACTTCTCTATTATACTGGAACTTGGAAATTTTACTATGCTAAGTTCAGAAAATTTACACACATATCTATTGTCTCTTGTATATGTTATACATCCTTGCACTTTGTTCCTAATTAAACTATTAAACAAAAGGTTTCAAGATAATAAAATTCTCTCCCTTTAATGCTTCTGTCAACCTGATTCAGAGTTGTTGCAGCATATTTCTGATTTTTTAAAAGCAAAAAGTTCCATAGAAATGAAAATGTCCCTTTAATGCTTCATTGAACTTGTTCTGATTAGCTTCATAAGTCACTTAATCTCTGATAATCATGTTGCACAGGAAAAAAACATGTTAGTAATAAAGCATTATGCTATGATTGTTCATCCTTTTGCTGGTAGATGTTCTTGTTTTATGGAAAATGTGTAGCATGAAAGGAGTATGAAAGTTAAGGTGAAGTGAGACCTAGCAATGGATCTAACGTATCTTCTTTTTGAATGCAAGGTTCGAAAGCTTGGAGAAGATGTGATGTGAGGCAGCGGACGAGTGGAATCAAATGGATGCAGCGTTACCAATCATTACAGGCAATGACTGGTGCCCATTACCTTTCCTCTACTCTATTCTCTTCTTCCATGTTATGCATTTTTCATAGAGTTGAAATGTATATCAGTAATTAGGGGCTACTCTCATGGTCACTTTTTGTGAGATATTTTACTTTCAGCATTTCATTATCATTCAGTTTGTAATCATTCATTATCTCATGGACATTCATGTTATTCTTTTGTTCTGAATGAAATATTGATCTATCACTTAGTCATGTGCTTAATGTAATTAAATATGCACCTTATCTTCATGAACGTTGTATTGAGCTGAATTTTTTGACGTGTAAAAATTGAGTAACAAGAATATCATCCATCAAAGTGTAGAATTCCCAAGAATGGAATGGTCTCCATGATAGAATATAAGGAGGCAGCTCTTGATCGAGTGTTAGTCAAATTTTGACAGAATGCTACAAGAAGCTATAGCAGTTCAAAATCACGCTTTGTTCCAAAAGGAATCGATGCAGACTCTCCTACGGGCACTCATACTTGCGTTATGTGTTGTTATGGATGTATTCGCATATTTTGTATCAGACATGCATTACAAGGCTCCTGCGCTTTTCTTCTTTAGGAGCCTTTTTGATCTTTTACGTCCAGTGTTTTTTGTTTAGTTTTTACATCTATAGTTTAGCTTTGATATCATGTTGGTTTTCAGATCAATGCAAATGCATTTGCCTTGCCTGTAAGGTGGATATATTCCAATTATTACGAGATAATTGGTAAATGCTTGCTTAATAACAGAGACCGAAAGGTCAATTTATACAAAAGAATGAGACGATGTTTCCTTAGGAAACGATCGTAAAGAATAGAAACATTCTATTCCAGAGAAAGCAAAAAACGAAAGCAAACTAAAGCTTAAGATATTTACAAGATAACCATTAACTAATAATAGACGTCTTATCTATTATTGTAATACCCTCCCTTAATGGTTAATCTATCTAACACACCAAGCTGTCCTCTGAATTTGACAAACTTATCAGGACCAAGAGGCTTGGTGAGAATGTCTACAGTCTGATCTGTGGTAGGAACATACTGTAGCTCTATAGTCCCGTCTTCAACCAGCTGTCGTATGTAATGACAAAGAACATCCACATGCTTGGTTAGTTCATGGAAGACTGGATTCCGTGCTAACTTGATAACGCCTTCGTTATCAACAAACAGAGTAGTCGATCCTGTTGGTGACATCTGCATATCCCCAAGCATCCGACGAAGCCAGACAGCTTCACATTCTGCCTTAACAGTCCCTTTGTATTCAACCTCTGTAGAAGAGAGAGAAACTGCTTGCTGCTTCTTGCTGGTCCATGTGACTGCACCGGATCCCAAACTGAACACATATCCAGATGTTGACTTTTTATCATCAACAGAGCCTGCCCAATCTAAATCTGTAAACCCACTGAGTTTAGGATTAGAACTCCGAGAATACAGAAGTCCATAATCAGAAGTGCCCTTCACATAACGAAGCACACACTTTTCTGCCATCCAATGATCAACCTTAGGAGCTGTCATAAAGTGTGAAATATAGCTGACTGCGAAGCTGATATCAGGCCTAGTAGCAGATAGGTAGATGAGGCTGCCTACTAGTTGCCTATACGTAGTATCATCAACAGAAGGAGAATCAGACTTGGCTGATAACTTGAGACCTTTCTCCATAGGTGTAGATACAGGTTTGCAATCCTACATTCAGAATTTGTCTAACAAGGCCCTGGCATATTTGGACTGAGAGATGAATATACCAGAAGACTGTTGCCAAACTTCAACACCTAAGCAATAATGCATGAGCCCAAGGTCAGTCATATCAAAAGACTGGCATAAGTGTTGTTTGATTCCTTGAATCAAAGATGCCGAACTGCCAATGATCATCAGATCATCCACATAGATAACCAGAAGGATGATGTCACTGTCAGTAGTCTTGATGTACAGATTTGAGTCTGAAGAACTCCTCTTGAAGCCTTGATCACCGAGGTACGTATCAATCTTGATGTACCATGCCCGAGGGGCCTACTTCAAACCATAGAGAGCTTTTACCAATCTGAGAACCTAATGGTCTTTACCAGCAACCTTGAAACCAGGAGGCTGCGTCATGTAGACCTCTTCATGGAGATCACCATTCAGGAAAACACTCTTTACGTCCATCTGATGGACCTTCCAGCCAAACTGTGCTGCCATGGCTAGGACTAATCTGATGGTGCTCATCTTTGCAGTAGGAGCAAAGGTCTCCTCATAATCAATGCCCTGACGCTGAGAAAAGCCCTTTGCCACTAAACGAGCTTTGTACTTATCCAAAGTACCATCTGATTTGTATTTGATTTTGTCGACCCATTTGCAGCTAATGGGTTTCTTCCCTGGGGGAAGATCAGAAAGGACCCAAGTGTTGTTCTTCAGCAGGCTCTGGTGTTCAGATTGCATGGCCTGTTCCCACTCTGGAATTCCTTTAGCCTCGGAATATGTTTGAGGTTCAAACACACTGTGAATGTTGGCCATAAGAGCAAAGTTAACAAAATCTGTAGTTTTGCTCTTTTTTCGAGCAGTTCTCCCATCAATGAGCTCATCATCATGAAGATCAGCAAGTTTCTTAGCCCACCACTTAGGCCGGAGAGGAGAATGACCAACAGTAGTACTAGGAGATGCTTGATCAGCAGGATCCTTATCAGAAGAATTTGGATCAAACTCAGGTGAAGCATCTTCAAAACGAGGTGATCCTACAAGAGAAGCCGGAGGTGTTTGTACAGGTATCACTGGCATGACTGGAACTACAGGAGCTACTGGAGCCCTCCCATCAGGTGGATCTAATGGAAGCCGAACTCCCAAATCATGAGCCTGCATAGGCTGGTATGCTGGATCAGGAACAGGAGAAACAGGCATGAATGGTCCTCGCTGCTCATCAAAGACTACATCGCGGCTGTATATGAGACGAGATGTCTCAGCATCAATAAGGCGGTAGGCTTTGTGAAGACTGCTATATCCAGCAAGCATCAGTTTCTGACTCTTGGCATCCAACTTGGTGCGTGAAGCATCAGGGATCCAAACAAAAGCAAGAGAGCCAAAAACCTTCAAGTGACTGATTCTGGGCTTGCGACCTGACCAGGCCTCTTCCATAGTTTTACCTTTGACCGCCACTGTGGGTGACCGGTTCAACAGATAAACTGCAGTGTTAACTGCTTCTGCCCAAAAACGCTTCGGAACATGTCTGTGTTCGAGCATGGAACGAGCCATCTCGATGATTGTCCTGTTCCGACGTTCAACTACACTGTTCTATTGTGGCATGTGGGGTGTGGTGAACTGGAGTTGGATGCCATGTGTATCCAAGAAGCTGGAGAAAACATTAGAACAAAATTCCCCCCCATTGTCTGATCTAAGAGTAATAATAAATTTCCCAGACTCTTTTTCAACTAAGGGTTTAAACTTCTGAAATACAGTAAATGCATCGGATTTCTTTTTAAGAAAATACACCCACATTTTTCTACTAAAATCATCTACAAACAACAGAAAATACCTGTACCCAAGAACAGAAGGAGTGGCCATAGGGCCGCAGATATCAGTATGAACAAGCTGAAGTACTTGAGAAGCTCACCAAGAATCGCCACTGGGGAAAGGTGTGCGATGTTGCTTCCCAACCTGACATGCGTCACAAACTCCAAGGTGTTGAGTTTGAATCTCTGGCAAACCAAGAACAAGCTCATCCCAAGCAAGTTGTGAGAGATAATGCACATTTAAGTGCCCATATCGCTGATGCCAAAGTGTGCTGATGGAAGATCGCCGAGCAGCCATAGCTAAGTCCTTAGAATCACCAGATCAATAAATCTGAAAAGACCATGATCCTCAAGACCAACTGCAACAGTAGACTTAGTCGCCTGATCAATGATGGTGCACTAATGTGAACTGAAGGTGATTGCCAAGTGTGGAGAATGTCGCAGCAACTGATTGACCGAGAGTAGATTTAGTTCCATCCCTGGAACGTAGTACACATCAAGGAATATGAGATTCCTCCCAACAGACTAAATTTGAATGCTGCCTTTACCAACAACCGTGTACTCTTCTCCACCACCAAAAATAACAAAATCTGAATAAGGCTGGTAGTCAGTAAACCAGTCTCTACAGGTGAGTGAAATGTCGAGAGGCACCTGAATCAATGTACCAAGCAGATGACTTCACATGATCTACGGGTCTTTTAGCCATGAAGGCGTAAAAGGCAGATTCCGCCTACTCAGTGTGCTCTGCACTATTCGCTTTGGGTTGCGAACCTGATTGCTTAGACTGGGCAGCTAAGCATTTCCGACATTCAACCTTCATATGACCAAACTTGTGATAGTAGTTGCATTGAATGTTCTTCTTTTTGGTACCATCGGATGCTGGAGCAGAAGACTTCTGCTGAGATGGTTGCTGAAACTTGCCCTTATCCTTCTAAAAGGATTTCGCAGCAAAGGCTTGCTTAGTGGAGGTGGAACTGGAGCTACTACCGAACTGTTGTTTCCACCGATCTTGTTGAAGCAACAGGGTGCAGAGATCAGTGAACTTTAGATCAACACCAGTAGATGTGATGTTGAGAGTCTCGATAAAATGCTCATAGGATTTTGGTAAACTCCGAAGAGTGATTACCACAATATCCTCTTCCTCCATCTTGCGACCGATGGCAAGTAACTGATCACGGATTTCCTGAATCCGATTCAGGTGTGCCTGGAGCGAGGTGTGCTCATGCATGACAATAGAAAACAGAGTTTTTTTCAAAAAGAAGGCTCTGCTCTTGTCGGAAGTCTCATGAAGACCTTTTAGATGTGTCCAGATTTCGGCAGCTGTCTTGCCGGATGGAATCTGAGAAAGCTGGTCATCAGCTACGGATAGTTTGAGAAGCATTAGTGCCTCTCAATTGTTCAGATCCCATGTATCTTGATCACGACCCGGAGAAGTCGGACGTTGCCTAACACCCAGAACAAGTTGATCAGTGTTTCGATATTCGAAGATTGCGATGATGCGCTGCTTCCAAGTTCCATAATTGCGACCATTGAATTTGGAATTATGCTCGAGCAGAATATTTGTCAGAGATGCCATGGCATGTTTTTCAATGAAAATTTGTGAAGGCACGTTCTTCGAGGCAAAAATACGAAAGACCCAGAAGAATCAGAGAATGACCCAGAAGAGAGCTCAAAAAACCTAGAAAGAATTTGCTGTCGTTTTTTGGATCCGCTGGCTCAAAAATTGAGGCACAAAAATCGAGGCACCCAAAAAAAATGGACAACAACCCAGTTGAGCTCTCGAAAAACCCACCAAGAATCTGTAAACAAAAAAAATTCGACCCCAAATATTAGGGTTTCGAAAAAAACGGCCCTAGCTGAAAAAAGCTTGAAAAAACTTAAGATTTCTTGATAAAAAATGGTCGAATCTGCTTTCCAAAGCACAATGACAGACTGAGACAGAGCTAAAAAAGTCGTGTTTGACTGCCAAATAAAGGTAGATGTCAGACGCAAACCGCGCAGGTGCAAGCTTAAAGACGCCATTATTTTAATGCTTTCATAATAGGAAAAAAATCTTTGGCCAGAGTCGTAGAGGAACAGAACTAGAAATGGAGGTCGCAGCTAGGGCTACCGCAGTGACGCAAAACAGGTGCTCTAAAATCCGTTTTCTTACATCACAAGGGCCCCCAAACGGATGCGATTTTGAGATAATTTGAAGACAAACCCGAATTTGGGATTTGCAAACAGACCCGAATTCGGGATTTTTCCTGTAGACCAAAAACCCTAGGCAGGTTTCTAAGAACTAGCACCAAGAAATGCACAAAATAATTTCGAAAAATTTATGCACTGATAATTTCAAAAGAAATTATAAGTTTTCGAAATAATGTACTAGCTTTGATACCATATTACGAGATAATTGGTAAATACTTGCTTGCTTAATAACAGAGACCGAAAGGTCAATTTATACAAAAGAATGAGACGATGTTTCCTTAGGAAACGATCGTAAAGAATAGAAACATTCTATTCCAGAGAAAGCAAAAAACGAAAGCAAACTAAAGCTTAAGATATTTACAAGATAACCATTAACTAATAATAGACATCTTATCTATTATTGTAATACCAATGGCAGGGATATCACTCTTATTTATATTAGGAAGAGACATGTCTCCTCATGAGACATGTCTATCCATTATTATTTAGTTTTTATAATAAAAAATGATTATTTAATTATTTAATATCTCATATATTTATCCGACAAAAGCTACCTAACATCAACAATCTACATGACACACCCTCTTGGTTTCAAGGTTGTTGGTAAAGAACATCAATTTCTTAGGTTAGTGAAATCTTTCTATGGCTTGAAGTAGACCCCTAGGGCATGGTAAATGAAAATTGATAAGTACCTTAGTAATCAAGGCTTCTAGAGAAGTTCTTCAGACTCAAATTTGTACATAAAGACTACTAATGGTGACATCATCTTTTTGGTCATTTATGTGGATGATCTGATCATCACTGGTAGTTCAACATCTTTGATTTAGGGAATTAAACAGAGTTTATGCTAGTCTTTGATATGGCTGATCTCGTGCTCATGCGTTATTGCCTAGGTGTTGAGGTTTGGCAATAGTTTTCTAGTATATTCATCTCTCAATCCAAATATGTTAGGGCTCAGTTAGACAAGTTTCATATATAGGATTGCAAGCCTACATCTACACCAATGGAAAAATGTCAGATGTTATCAGCCAAGTCTAATTCTCCTCCCGTTGATTATACTATATATGGACAATTAGTAGACAGCCTCATCTACCTCTCTCCTACTAGACTTGATATTAGCTTCACAATCAACGACATCTCACGCTTTATGACAACTCCAAAGGCTGATCATTGGATAGAAACCAAGCGTGTGTTGAAGGGCACTATAGATTATGGACTTCTTTCCTCACGGAATTCTAAACCTAGACTCAGTGGGTTCACAGATTCAAATTGGGCAGGTTTTTTTTATGATAAAAAGTCAACTTCTAGATATGTGTTCAGTTTGGGATCCAGTGTTGTCACATGGATGAGCAAGAAGCAACAGGTTGTTTCTTTCTCCTCTACAGAAGCTGAATAAAAGGTGATAGTTAAGGAAATTTGTGAAGCTACTTGGCTTCGTTGGATTCTTGAGTTTGTTGATAACGAAGGCGCTATCAAGTTAGCATGGAATCCAGCCTTCCATGAATGAATCAAGCATGTGGATGTTCACTATCACTACATACAGTAGCTGATTGAAGATAGGAGAATAAAACTTGCAATATGTTCTTATAGTGGATCAAACTGCAAACATTCTCACCAAGCCTCTTGGTCATAATAACTTTGTCAAATTTAGAGGACACATTTGTCAAATACAGGGGATGATAAGAGATAGCTTTCATTAGTTAATGGTGATCTATTTTAAATCTATTGTAAATATTAGAATGTTTCTATTCTTGACGATCCCTTCCTAAGGAAACATTGTTTATTCTCTTGTATATAATGATCTACTATCACTGTAAATAATAAGCAAGTATTTTTACCAATAATATAAAGGGTTATGGTAAAAGTATTTAAGGGAAGGGTAGAGCATAACATGAACATATTCACATACAACGAATAATGAAAAATTCTTCGCCATCAAGTTAACAGAAAAAACCCTCAAATTAAAGCTGAAATGAATCTTCACAATAGACATGGACCATTGAAATACTCCAAGCATGACTCTCATATACTCAATACAAAGTTGGTATTATATAAGTGTTGATTTCTTTCAAGACTCAAATATAATACCTTTACTCAAACAGTTTAATATCAGCATTTTTGTTATCCGAGGAAGAAGGTGAAATAAGATGTTAAATGCAAAATAACAAAGACTAGCATATGGGTTCACCAATGGATCACGTTCCAACCTCTGGTCCATACTAGACATAACCAAGCATCCAAAACAGTTTGACATATCGTATTAAAAAATCAGAGATGGCATAAGCAGCCAGCATATCAACTCAATTACATTATTTCTCATTAAAATACAAGAATAAAATCACTTCACTAGAAAAGATGAGACAATTATCAGAGGTTTGTCAAGGTTTGAGTCTTTAAGAAGGGAGATTCTATACTTTTTAAAACAATATACAAGACAATATGAAAAAGAAGATCCTCCTGGGTTCCACAAGGAGGATTCCATACAAGCAGCTAGTTTCCTACTTGGTAAAGACCTTCCAAAGTACCCTAAACTTTACAATCATCTAATGTAAGCACGAATCCAATTATATTATAAAAAGAATAATGCTTGTATATTAGTTTTGATCCTCCAAAATCATAAATTTGAGGCTTTTAAGATGGAGATGGAATATATAATTGAAAAATGCAGAAGAAGTTATTTTTTTAAATTATGATCATCAATAGTCAATCCTCTACAACATATCTTTTATAAAAAGCATAACAAACAAATAGGTGGAGGACAGCAAAATCACTTTGATACACCAAATTGATGTCGCACTTGGTAATGACCTTCACAATTACCCTAAACTTTACAATCATCTGATGTAAGCAAATAAACAAACCATCATAGCATATTAAGTATTAATTTACATCTTATTTTGGTCCTCCAAAAGCTTAGATTTGAGATTTTCAATATGAGCATGGAAGGTGTAATTGAAAATGGCACAAGAAAAAAAATTAGAATCTTATGGTCAGCAGCAGTAAATGCTATAAAATATATATTTTATAACAAAGAAAATATGTGAATAGGGAGAGGGAAGCAAAATCACTTTGATAAAAAGTTATATTCCACAAAATACTAAAGTATACACTAGAAAAGTGGAAATTACACAAATACTAAAACTAAGGAAAAGAAGAAAACCTGAGAAAGTGAAAGATCCAACTGAACATGATGAATTAACTCTGCAAGAAGACTATATGCCAATGGCCTTAGAGTTTTGAAGCAAGCTTGTCCAGCCCCTAATAAAACCCTGAAGAAAAAATTGCTAAGTACAGCATCATAACTAAAATATCATGGAAAAAAGTTAACTGATATAACAAATCTTCACAAGCCACAATACTCATAAAGACAATTGCAGGACACATTTATCATGCACTTGCGAAGAATAATATCATTATAATAAATTGCAAACAATAATTGTCAGGTTTTAAATGAATTTGTGTCGTGAATTTTAGTTTTGAACAAAAAATATGTTCATTTCCAAACTAACAAGATAATTTTACTATGATTCGACAGTAGACAATAATATATAGAGATCTACAATGGAAGACAAATGACTGTTGTCACCACAACAACTCATGGGCTGCTGACAAATCACCCAGCTGACAGTAAAACTTGGAACAGAAAATAGGAAAAAATCTTAAGTTGGTTTACATTCCTTCAACTAAAGGATGTAAGGCCCTATCAAACTGAGAAAAGCAAAGGGACATTTCTTACCATTCTTGTGTGTTCCTAATGAGCAAGAAATGGCAAATGGATGACTAGTCATAAAAGCAATGCATTATTATAATATTTCCCTCCAAACATCAGATTCAAATTATTTGAGCAAAACAGTTACTATTTCTTTAAAGAGATTCCCACCAAAAATTTAAGTAGAAAAGGCTCAACCTTCTGTGTCAACTGAGGATTTTAATTTCCAACAAAACAAGCAGTCTAGCAATAAAATTAACTTTCAGAAAGAACAACCTACTAACACTCAAAATGGTATGAATACAAGACCAATTGATGGAGGTGTTCCATTAAAAAATCTTGTCACAAACATTTCATGGTTATCACTGGTATTATATATGCCAGATAGGCACCCAATATAAAATTGCATCCATTGATTTCCCATTGCATGCAATTTTACAGCTGCAATTAAGACCTTAAATAAGACACTTGAAAAGTTCTGTCAACAAATGCATTTTTCTATGGCCTCTTCATACTTAAGTTTGGTTCATTTGAAAGCAATGTTCTGCTGAACTTCAATGCTCAATTTTACATCTTCCCTTTCGTCAATGAACAGGAAGCAAAAGAAGCCCAAATTAACACTTTAAAAAATTATATTTTAAAAAGACAACCCTTGCTTGATCAAATTCTAATTTTATATCCTGTCTGTTCATTACATTTATGCTTTTAATGAACTAAACTTCAAAACAAAGAATGTGTATAAGCAGGTAGGAGTTTTCTGTCTGTGTCGGAAATATATTAGTGTGCACAAGAGAGACAATTAGGCATTTTTTATCCAACTCAATATCAAGTGCTTGGTAAGAGCATGGAACTCTTTGGTAATTAGAGCATGGAAATTTTTGTCTATCATGAGGAACTTTCAAGCAATGTATCATTGTATAATCTTTTTTAAGCATTTTATTAATAGTAGTCCAGTAGAACTGTGTTGCCATTAAATCTATTTATAGCTAAAATTACTAATTTACTTCAGAAAATAATGGCTAATAATCATCAGTAAATAGAAGGAAACCACCACCAGAAATAATCTACAAATGGATTACTTAATCTATTTAAGGTATTTATTCAAGGAGAAATATGCATCACGTATTGTCATTATCTTGCTAATGTACTACGTCTTCCCTAAACGATTTTGGATATCTTTCCTCTCGTCACACCTCCACCTATTCCTACCTTTGGTTTTGGTCTCATAGAACTAGGTGGTCAAGTCATTGCAAATTGCATCACTAGACACATTGTATTATGCATGTATCTTGTCCATCTTAATGACTTGTTCATGTTGTTTGTCTTCTATGCCTTTTTGCAAGATCTTGGTTCTAAAGGCATAGAAGACACTTTGCTCCAACATTTTAATGTTAGGAGATAGATCAACTATTGATAAGGTCATCACCTTACAATAGTGATCTTACACATATGAAAGATCGTCACCTTTCATAACACAAGTTTGCAAACAACAATTTATTCATGAATATAAATATAACTTTTACAAAAAGTATTTACAATTTTGTCATACCAAGTTTACCTATGAAGTACTCTATTTTCAACTTTGCAAGAGGCTTGATGAAAATGTCATCATTTTGCTCATTTGTGTTGATGTAACTCAGCTTAATAACATTTATGTCAACCATGTCTCTTATATAATGGTAAGGAGTCTCAATTTGCTTTGATTGATTGCGGAAGACAGGATTTGCAGAAAGTTTGATGCAACTCTAGTTATCACAATGAATAACTGTAGGATTTAGTTGCTTTCCAAATAGTCCAAATAATAGCTTCCTCAACCATACTACTTCACGACCTCCCATGGAGGCTTCCATATATTCGGCTTCGGTGGAACTCAAGGCAACTAAGAATTGTTTTTTACTGAACCAAAATATCATAGCTGATCCAAGACTGAAGCAATATCATGTAGTACTCTTGTGGTCTATAGAAAAACTAACTCAATCAGAATCAATGTATCCTTCAAGTTTAATCTCAACATTTTTGTATTTCAAACCAAGACTAATGGTACCACGTAGATATCTCAAAATATGTTTAGTAGCCATTAAATGAATCTTCTTTGGTTCACACATGAAATGAATTAAGACATTGGTGGCATAGCAAATATCAGGCCTAGTATTTACTAGATACATAAGTGATCCAATGATTTATCTGTAGAGAGTGAGATCAATAGATTCTAAATTTATAGCTTCTTCTTTTAGCTTTTGTAGATTTGTTTCCATCGAAGTTGCTAGGGGTTTGCTATCTATCATTCCAAATCTAGGCAAGATGTCATGAGTGTACTTTCCTTGGTTTAAAAAAATATGATCTTTCTTTTGACATACTTCTAGACCCAAGAAATAGTGTAATAGACCTAGATCCTTCATTTCAAATTCAGCTATGAGATCATGCTTGCATTTTTCAATAAGTGGTCTTCACCTGTTATCAAAAGATCATCATCATATAAAATAAGTATTAACATGTCATCGTTTGATATTTTGAAGTATATGTTAGGATCAACTTCATTCTTAGAGTATTCTAGTTTGGATAGGTAGCTGTCTATTCTTTCATATCAAGCTCGAGATGCTTGTTTGAGACCATAGAGGGCTTTCTTGAGTTTACATACATATAGATTCTTACCTTTCATTACAAAACCTTCAGGTTGTTCAATATATACATCTTCATTAATGAAACCATTTAGAAATGTAGTCTTGACATCCACTTGATGTATCTTCCATCCTTTAGATGCTGCAATTGCAATAATTTTTCTTATGGAAGTATATCGGGCAACAAGAGCAAAAATTTCCTCAAAGTCAATACCTACTTTCTGTGAAAAAACTTGAGCAACAAATCTTGTTTTATGTTTTTCAATACTGCCATCTGATGCATTTTTGATTTTGTATAACCACCTTGAAGAAACAATTGATGTCCTAAGGCTTAGGTATAATATCCCAAACATCATTTTGTAATATGGATTGATATTCTTCGACCATGGCATCTTTCCAAGCTAGACAAGTTAGGGCTTCTTCAATATTTTATGGTTCTAATTTAGTAAACTCGGTTACTAGAGCAATATAACAAGATTTCTTTATGGTTTTCTTGCTTTCCCTAGAAATTTCATCTGGCTCAACATTGTTTTCTTCAATCATTTTCCTTACCCATAATGGCCTTTTCTTGATATTAGAGATGTCTCTGTTTTCTGAATCTGGTAAACAAACATTTTCCTCTAACATATTCTCCCTCTGATTTGCAGTTTGTTGATTTTCCTCTAAGTCTGTGATGGAATCATCTTTTGTACTTGTAGATAGTTTTAAGGCATTGTTTTCTTGAAATATGACATCTCTGCTAACTTCAACTGATCTTTGTCCTAGTACATATACTCTATACCCTTTGGAGTTTTCACTCTACCCAACAAATATCCCTTTCTTCCCAGATGGTTCTAACTTGGTTCTCTTTTCTTTAGGTATGTGGATGTAAATAGGGCAACCAAATATTTTGAGATGACTTAAGTCAAATTTAATTCCTGTAAAAACTTCTTCAGGAATTATGTTTTCTAGAATTGAGTGTGGGCATCTGTTTTGGATATATATGGCAGTGTTAGTGGCTTCCGCCCAAAATGAGAAGTGCAAATCTTGATCATGAAGCATGGTTTTTGCTGCCTCAACAATGGTTCTATTTTTTCTTTCTACTACCCCATTCTGTTGTGGATTATAAGGTACAATATACTCCCTCTTAATCCCAACAGAGGTGCAAAAATCTTTGAAATTTTCAAAGTTATATTCTCCTCCATTGTCTAACCTAAAAGTCTTTATTCTTTTTGACGTTTGATTTTCCACAATCTCTTTGTACTCTTTAAATTTTGATAAAACCTCATTTGATACTTTGACCTTGAGGAAATAGATCCAAGTTTTCCTAGAGAAATCATCAATAAAAATTATGTAGTAAGAGAATCCTCCTAAAGACAATGTTGGCATAGGTCCACATAAATCTAAGTGAACTAGTTCCAAAACTGATTTAGACTTGTGTACACTAGGAGGAAAAGGCTTTTTTATATTTTTTTCCTAAAGCACATCCTTTACAAATGCCTATATGATTTGAATTCAACTAGGTGTTCCACTAGTAATTTTTTCTACATTTGGAAGTGAACTGAATCCAATGTGTTTGAGCCTTCTATTCCATATTTCATTAGGATTTGTTACTTCGAAGCTTAGGGCCTGTTTTTTAATGTTGCATAGTTTATATAGAGTTCCATCTCTAGTCCCTATGGTGATTGCATTCTCGAGATTAGTGTTTTTAGGCTAGGACAATACTTTGTCTTCATTGAAAGTGACTTGAAACCCTTCATCAGCAAGTCTAGAAGATTGATACTAGATTCCTTTTTATGCTAAGTACGAAAAGGACATCTTTGAATTTTAGTGTAACTCGAATTCTTAGTTGTATAGAACAAGTCCCAATTCCTTTTACAAAATAGGTGGAGTTATCTCCAATGGTGACTCCTTCTGTGAGATAATTTCCAAAAGTTCCAAATTTATCTTTGAAGCCTATTATGGGACGAGAAGCACCATTGTCTATTATCCACACATTTTTGTCTGATTTTTTTTCGCTTGATAGGCTAAGTAGAATAGTAGATTTTCATCATTTTTTGTTTTGGCTAAAGAAGTTAGAAACTTTTCCCTTTTAGGACAATTTCTAAATGTATGTCCGAATTTTTCACACTTATAAGATTGAACTTTGGAGAAATCATTTCTTTTGAAATTATTGTTAATTTTCCTATTACCATTTTTCTTTCCTTTGAATTTCCTCTTCTTCCCTTTGTTATTGGAGACAAAGAAAATAGCTTGATTTTCTCCCTCTTGATTTGAAATGATTCCTCTAGAGATCAATCTCGATTCTTTTGATGTGCAGTCATTTTTTAGTTGATCAAAAGCTGGTATAGAGGATCTTCTGATAACTTGGGTGAATGCTTCCCAAGATATGGGTAGTCCTCTAAGTGCTATTATAGATAGTTCTTGATCTTCTACTTTGTTGTCTATTAAGGATAAATCATTCTTTATTTCAGAAATTCTTCTAGAGTGTGATGAAATAGACTCTCCTTTATTTATTTTTGTATTCATCAGTTGATTTTTTAAAGTAATTAGTCTACTTGAATTGTTGATCTTAAATGTATCCTTGATTGTTTTAAATACCTCAAATGCCTTTTTGAGATTTGAGATGGATGGAAGAATATGATCCTTTACTGATTCAACAATGATTTTCCTAGCTTTATTATTTTGCCTTTTCCAAGTGGCCTTTGTTAGAGTAAATAATTAATTAATTGTTAATTATTTATTCTATTGCTTAAGCTTACTTAGGTTAATGCATGTAATTGAGGTTAGTTGTTGACAACACAGGAGTTTGTTCCCTTTAGCATACTTATATTTTCCACCTTTTATGGATGTGTGTTGAGTTGTCAACCTTATCTTCTACCTCTTTCCAGCTTGTTCTACAAGCTTCCATGAGGCCTTTATAAGCGGTCTCTCACTCATTGTAAATTCATTCAATTTCCATTTTCACATAGCAATTCTAATTTCCTATTGTGAAATATTCTTGCACGGTATTTGCTTCAAGCTCTTTGCTCCCTAAGTTTCTCTTCAGCAAGCTATTTGCACTACAGGTGATCTTGGCGCATTATTGAAGTCGGATTCTCAACTCCTACATGGTATCAGAGCCTCCCTGTTGCTTCTTGTTCGAAAGATTTTTGAAGCCATAACTTGGAGTCATAAACCCTAGTTTGTTTGTGCAATTTTTCTTCAAATTGAGGGTAGAGCGAATTTCTGGAGCATTTTCAGCCCAAACGGACACTGCCATTGGATCCAGAACGCCATTTACAACTAAGATTCATATAAAAAAATTCGTTTTTGGCTTTAGGCATTTTTCTATAAAAAAATTTGGCCTCCCAGGTAGCCGTACGGATGAACAAAGCGAAATTTTTTTTAAAAAATTAAAAAATCGTACCGCCACAGCAGCGCTCGCACGCCACCGCAGGGCCACCTGCGCGCCACCCTCTACCTCGCTCCACCGGCAACAGCCACCCAGAGCCCGCTCCGCTAGCCCGGCACCACCGCTCTCACCGCAGTGCCATCGACGACAACGGCGCCGCCAGGTTTCCCTCCTGGGTGCCACCACCACCGGCAGTTCCCACTGTTCTGCCGCCCCACGGCCCTTCCGACGACATGACGTCATTTCCCGACTGGTCTACGTCATTTTTCGGCGAATGTACTTAGCTAACGTCACTATCCCGGCAACCCACGTCACTTTTCCGGCAACATTTGCTGATGTCATTTTCCGTTAGGTGACGTCATCTTTCTGTCAACTGACATTATCATTCCACCCACTGACGTCATCATTCCGGCGACATTCTTTTGACAGCCGTACGGGCGTCAAATTTAAGCTAGTGACTGTAATTTTCCAGCAAGGTGCATTTTTGGAGCAGCAGTCAGTTTTTTGGCTATAACTTGAGCATACGAAGCGTCGGAAAGCTAACTCATAGACGGAGACATTGGTGCTGGTTTCGTAAGACTCCGAGTTCGTTTGAGCTCTCATTTTTGGCATCAAAGTCGAGGTTTGTGTTTCCTCCTATTCTGCATCAACAAATCTAGGTTCTTTTCCAATTTTTTGCTTTCCATAGTTTTTTTTTGGTATTTGGGAGATATTCTCGTACATTTGTGGGGGGGGGGGGGGGGGTGTCTTTCTTTTTTGTAATTTACTCCAATTAAGATCCTTCTACTTCCGTCTTCTTCTTTCTCTCAATGGCAGATCCATCTGTGACCCGTCCCACACCACAGAACTACCACACCTGGAAGGCACAAATGACTAGGCTTCTCATGTCAAAAGGTCTATGATCTTGTCTGGATGAGAATCAGTCTGCTCTTACGTGACCTTTTGAGGTTCTACAGCACAGGAACAAGATGGATGAAGCCATGGGACTAATTGCACTCAACATTTCAAACAGTCTGTCATTTCACCTAGATGGTTTGACTACTCTACGGGTTTATTGGCAGAAATTTCAGACTCTGTTTGGATAGGTGAATGAGTTCTGAGCACTTCAGTTGGATGCAGAATTGACTTCTTTGTCACCAAGCAACTTTCCCACCATCGAGGACTTTCTAATGAAGTTCAAATCCCTACGTGCAGTTTTACAGGGATGTGGGAAGAACAAAACGGATAATGAGTGCATATTTTTGATACTCTCAAAGCTGAAAGGGCAGTATCAGGTCTTTTCTTCTACTTTCTACTCCACCATGGATGCCCTTGGAGACAAACATAGGATGCCTACATTTGAGACATTTTGTGACAAGTTGACTAGGGAACAAGCAAAGATCCAGCAGGTGGATGGCTCTGGCTCTTCCAGCCAAGCATTGGTTGCTCAAAATTCTAAGGGAAAATCAAAGAAGAAAGACAAATCGAAGAAAGACACATCAAAATCTGATCCTCCAACTAATCCTTTAGCAAACCCTCCCAAGGGTAAAGATTCTTCAAAGTCGGGTGAGTCTACCTCCAAGACCAAGAAGAAATCGAGTGAGAACTGCAGCTTTTGTGGGAAAGATGGACATTCAGTTTCCAGGTGTTGGAAACGATTAGAGGCTTTAGAGGAAGCCATGAAGGAGAATCACATTTCAGCTCCTCAGTCTTCATCTCCACCTGTAGGGAAAGGTCATGCTCTTTCTGCACGAGCTACGACTTCAGCGCCTTTATGGATTCTTGATTCTGGGGCTTCTCACCACTTAACAAACACTCCTAAGTTGCTTACTTCACTTGTTCCTTGTGCCACCACACAGATTACAGTTGGGAACTCTTCACAACTTTCAGTTTTGGGTTCTGGCACTGTTGCTTTGGCCGTGGGTTCTCTTCAGGATGTACTTTGTGTTCCTGATATTTCGATGAACCTTCTCTCTATCTATCAGATTTGCCACTTTGGCTCTGGGAAGACAGTCAAGTTCTCACCACATGATGTGGTTATTCAGGACTTGCATGATTTGGAGATGATCGTGGCCTCTGGGAGTGTTGACTCTGCATCACGCCTCTACAAATTTGATGGATTTGAGTCTTCTGATGACACAGGTTCATGTTTAGTTGCACATGCAGATTCAGTAAGCAGACTTTGGCATGAACGTTTTGGGCATGTCAATTACAGATATCTTCAGGAGATGAGCACACAGGCACTTGTTCTTGGGCTTCCCCAGATTTCCTGTCCAGATGGTGTTTGTCAGGGATGTGCACTTGGCAAGCAACATAGGGATTCTTTTCCACATGGACGAGCCACTCGTGCTTTAGCACCTTTGGAGTTGATTCATAGTGACCTCATGTCATTTCCTACTCCATCCTTTTTAGGTGCTAGATATGTGCTTATCATTGATGACTTCTCCAAATGCACATGGGTGTACTTTCTTAAGTACAAGTCTGATGCCTTCAACTCATTTCGAGGTTTCAAGGCATTTGTAGAGAAGCAGTCTGGACTTTCTATTCGATGGATATGCACGGACAATGGGGGGGAGTATGTGAACCAGGCTTTCAGATATTTTTCTTCAACATCAGCTTTTAGTGCCCTACACTCCTCAGCAGAATGGTGTGGCCGAGAGAAAGAACAGAACCCTTTGGGAGATGGCAAATTGCATGATTCAGTCTAGGTCCATGGATTCATGCTTTTGGGCAAAGGCAGTCAATTGTGCCAACTACATTTAGAATCGGATGCCTCACAAGGCACTTCGACATATGACTCCTAAGGAGGCTTGGTCACATGTCAAGCCTGATGTGTCATCATTCAGAGTTTTTGGGAGTACGGCATACGCATTTGTACCTGATGCTCAGAGGAAAGCAATGGAACCGATGAGCCGACCACTGATTTTTGTTGGCTACTGCAAGGATGTAAAGGCTTACAGGTTATTTGCTCCTGATTCCAGAGAGGTCCTATTTTGACGGGATGTCCAATTTGATGAGAGCCCTCCTGTAGTACATTCCTCACCTCCAGCGCCTCCTCCAACTCCCACTACTCCCTCTTCATCTCCACTTTGTTTCACGGATGATGAGGATGATGACCATGGTGATCCCGATATACCTCCATCACAGGATCCTCCCTAGATGCCTAAATGGGCTCGAGCTACTGTTGAGGCTATAGGATCTCTAGCTGGTGACCCATCCACATCTCATTGCACTCATTCTCACACTGCGGGTTCCAATCTACTCAGTCATGCTGTTAGTACTGATCCTCAGACTTTTGTAGAGGCAACAGGAATTTAGAATGGGACAGTGCAATGGAGGAGGAATATTCTTCTTTGATGAAGAACCACACATGGGATCTTTGTTCTCTTCCTAAGGGGAGAAAACTAGTGCGTTGTAAGTGGATTTATCGCACTAAGTATGCTGCTGATGGTTCCATTGATAAGCATAAGGCTCGTCTTGTTGCAAAGGGTTTTTCGCAAGTCGAGGGTGCTGATTACTCCAAGACATTTGCCCCTGTCGCCAAGATGAATTCTATTCGCCTTGTCTTATCCCTCGCAACTTCACAGGGATGGTCAGTTTATTAGATGGATGTGAAGAGTGCCTTCCTGCACGGTGATATCACTGAGGAGATTTATATGGAGCAGCCTCCAGGTTTTGTGCAGGATCCCACCTTGGTTTGCAGGCTTCGACGTTCATTGTATGGTCTCAAACAAGCCCCTAGGGCTTGGTATGAGAAGATGGACTCATTTCTGTTGTCTACAGGCTTCACCCGCTGCCATTCCGATCCCACAGTGTACATTCAGCGTCTTGGTGATGAGCATATGATTCTTGTTTTGTATGTTGATAATCTTATCTTGACAGGTAGTTCGTCATCCATGCTCCAAGACGTTAAGCGTGCACTGATGGACCAGTTCGAGATGACTGATCTTGGTTTGCTACACTATTTTCTTGGTCTTCAGATTCATCAGTCTCCCACTGGCATTTTTGTGTATCAACAGAAGTATGCTCTTGACATGCTTCGTCGCTTTCACATGCTTGATTGTAAGGCTGCTCCTACACCATTTCAGTCGGGTGTTACTTTTTCTACCTCCTGCTCCTCACCTACAGTGGATGCTACTTTGTATCGGCAGTTGGTTGGCAGCCTATTGTACCTGACACACACCCGCCCTGATCTTTCTTTATCGGTTGGCCTTGTCTCTCGGTTTTCTCAAGACCCTCATGAGAGTCATTGGCAAGTTGCCAGGCGTATTCTGTGCTACATTCAGGGCACACTCATGTATGGCATTCATTACACTACGGGGACTCCACACATTGTTGGCTACATTGACTCAAATTGGGCCGGTGATGTGAATGATCGGAAGTCTACTTCTAGCTTTGTGTTTTGCCTTGGCTCCGGTCCCATCACATGGTTGTGCAAGAAGCAGCATGCTCAACCACTTTCATCTATAGAGGCTGAGTACAAGGCCGCAGTTCTTGCTAGTCAGGAGGCTTTATGGCTTCGTCAGTTGATGACTGAGTTTGGCTTTCCTCTTGATCGTCCCACTGTTTTGTGGTGCGATAATCAGAGTGCCATCCACATTTCTTGCAACCCGATGGAACATTAGCATACCAAGCACATTGAGTTGCATATGCATTTCATCTGTCAGTTGATCCAGGATGGTGTTATTGCATTGGAGTACATTCCTACCGCCGGTCAGGTTGCAGACATCTTCACTAAACCTTTTGCATCGCCACACTTTCTTCAGCTACGGTCAATGCTTGGGTTTATGGAAGTTGTCCTTGGGGGGATTGGTTGAGGCCTTCCTTCCTTCACTTCATGTTTTTTTTTCAGCATGTTGTTTTACCTCTTTTTGGGGGAGAGTTTTTCCCAAGTGGTTTTCTCTCTTTCCCCATTTTACAAAGGTTCATTTAGTTGCATTGTACTTGGGTACCTAAAATGGCCTCATTGTTGGGACACATTTTGCATTTTTTCCTTGTTTTGTGAGCTTAAGGCATTCCCCTAAGTTGCACTTAAGTGGGGGTGTTAGAGTAAATAATTAATTAATTGTTAATTATTTATTCTATTGCTTAAGCTTACTTAGGTTAATGCATGTAGTTGAAGTTAGTTGTTGACAATACAGGAGTTTGTTCCCTTTAGCATATTTATCTTTTCCACCTTTTGTGGATGTGTGCTGAGTTGTCAACCTTATCTTCTACCTCTTTCAAGCTTGTTCTACAAGCTTCCATGAGGCCTTTATAAGCGGTCTCTCACTCATTGTAAATTCATTCAATTTTCATTTTTCACATAGCAATTCTAATTTCCTATTGTGAAATATTCTTGTGCGGTATTTGCTTCAAGCTCTTTGCTCCCTAGGTTTCTCTTCAACAAGCTATTTGCACTACAGGTGATCTTGGCGCATTATCGGAGTCGGATTCTCAACTCCTACAACCTTTTTTGCCTCATCTTCAGGCATTGAGATGTCTGATTCAATGAATGACTCTAGTTCTAATTCTTCGAGAATTGTTATAATTCAAATTTTCCATGAGAAGAAATTTGTTGCTCCTTCAACCCTATCTTCTACTCTAACATTGTTTGTCATGGTGTCACTTTTGTTTTAACAATTTAAGTTTGGAAGTCTCTCTACCAATTAGGCTTTGATACCAAGTAAATTTGGGTCTTAGTTGGTGGAGACAATCCAGCTTATATTTCTTCTATGTCTTTGTGACCACCCTGTAACTTGAAAGATAGAGCTCTGACTTGTTCGACTGAACTCTATATCACACCCGATGAAAAGTGATCACCACCCTTTGAATATGTTGAGGAATTACATTGAACATGTCACAATGAACACGTCTTCTCAGGCAGATTGCTTGCATTTGAAGAATGTTCAGTTGGATCTATTTCAAACTCTCTTCTACCAATACAACTGAGCTTTAATGAGTTAATTTTGACAGGGCCCAATTCGGATTCTTTTCAAATACTCAAGGGTTGTTGATCACATCGTGACTTCACCCAATCTTAGAATATTTCATTTCCATTCTTCCATTATCTTCTCCAAGCTAGGCTTTATGGATTGGGAAGTTGAGAACAATCAATCATCAAGCAAGAGATATGATATGCTATCGAGCAAACATGGTATGAAATCTCTACAATCATGCTTCCATCAAAGGTTCGACTCTAATTGGGACATCTCCTTTTGTTTTTCTCAGATGCACATAGCATTTTTTTTAAATCTCTTTCAATTAGCATGTGACTTGATTCTCTTGACATTGACGTCTAACCATCTACATCAAGATCGGTGATGAAGAAAAACAATTATCTACGACTTAAAAACTCACGCCAATAGGGAAAATGAGTACTCTAGCCCTTGAAACTTTAACATCTACACCTCCAGCATATTTATGGCCGAGAATATGCTTATTTTCTGCACTCCCACTCACATTATAAAGCTTAGGGACTCTTAATCAATCTTTAACTGAATGGAGGATGCCTTCACAAATCATATATTTATGGTGAGCCACCAGTATCAGGTCTCTTGTCATATGCCCATCAATGGAGGATTTTCAATTGCAATGGACCATGGTCATGAGAGGTAAATTCCCAAAGCATGCAATTTAACCGTGGTGCTATAGCATTGTAATTTTGGCCCATAGAGATTTTCAATTGCAAAGAAAGTCTTAATTGTATGTTGACAATTAATGATGGAGCTTCTTTATCTGGACTTCATGTAACCCATATTCATAGATATTAATATTGACCTTACAAGTAGGAAGTGAAATAAGACTCTGAATTCAGGCTTACTATATTAATACCATTCACTTGATTGTACTCCTTGATACTTAATTCCAAATGAAATACTTGATTGAACATTGCAATCTGCAACTCTGAAGGTGAACTTGAATCTTGGAGCCAAACTACTGATCTGAAATATTTTAACCTCCATTCTGGAGTCATGAACCAGAAACTTGAACTTGTAGTTGACTTCTGAACTTTAGACCTGTATGCCTCCGAGTCACTGAACTCATTGAACTATTGGGTCAGAACCTTGAATCTTAATCTGGAGTTGGACCATGCATCTGAACTTTCAAAAGTTGAACTTTGAACTTAGGTCCACTGGATTTGGATTTGTACTATATGAACTCTTGAACCATTACCTCTGTATTGAACCTCTAAACTCCATACTTCTGAATAAATGAATCTGCATTTCGAACATTGAACTTTGAACTTTGAGGTTCAAGTTCAAGTTCGAAATGCTCATAGGACACTGCTTCTTTGCAGATCAAACTTTACAAAGGCATCATCAGCAGTAAAAACAAACTAAAACATCAGGATGATCTAGGGATTCCTTCCATAGGTGGGGCGAATTCTCAAAGTTTATAACTCAGGTGTTGAAAGCGTGCTTACAGATAGCATCATAAAGATGAAATATAACTAATGCAACAAGGTGTTCTCTCACAGTAAATATCACCAACCAATGATCAACCAAAAGAGAAGAGGCCTTTCTCAAATACAAATGGAACATTAATCAATGAGCACATAAGTTCATAACTCCTCAGATTGCAAAATAAGGATCACACAGTTCCAATCTTGAGAACAAGCAATGACTAGTAAGCCAAAAAATAAAAATAAAGGGCAACAAATTAAGCAAAGAGAAATCTCTCATGTGTTTTGTAATATGAGCAATCAAAAGCATCAACCCTCCAAATAACAAGTGAAGACTAACTATTCTAATGGTAACCATTTGCATTTTATATGAGTATGATCATCATATAACATATTTAGTTTATGTTCCTGGACAATCATCAAATAACATATTTTGTTTATGATCCTAGACACTCATATGTTATTAGGGATTATATATTGATTTTGAAAGGATTATGTATTGTTTATGTATTGATATGCATGCTATTTAATGTTGTATAAGAAATTAAGAACAGAAACTAGGCCTGATGCGTATTATAACTTTTCAGCACTACTCTCCAAGACTATGACCATTTCCATGCCTGCAAAGTCAAGCCAACCTATGTTATTTTACCACTAAATAGGCTTCCAATGAATCTTTCTAAGTTTGTAAAGGCCATTTGACTAGTGTCACCTAAGGCCTGGAACAACTGTTGTTTCATATTTATTCATTCTCAATAAGTGTTGTTGTAACAACCAAGCATTGTCTACTTAGATTTCTATATTTAAAAACCATTGAGAATCTGGAATTTTACTTGAATGTTAGCACTGGAATTTTACTTGAATGTTAGCACTGAAAATTTACTTGAATATTAGCACTAATTATATATAATTATCCTCATTTCTAGTTCATGCAAAGGCCACAACAAAGTTTAGGGACCTCGATTACCTCTCCTCCAATAAATTGTCAATAAGGTGGAAAAATCCTCGTCTGAAGTCAGTTCCAAGTACATGCTTTGTGGCCATAAGTAATTCCTGCATATCAATCAATAAGTATGAGGTAAAAAGATTAACAAATCCCTCTTCATCAACATAAACAGTCAAAAAGTGCAAAAGAGTTGCCAATCCTGTGATCATGGACATCCAACAGGACACTTGGGATTTAAAACTTAGTTACCCAGGTTTGCCGGTTTGGCCTTTGGCCTACATCAGGGTTTAAACCAGTACGTGGTTCTGATCTGTTCACTGAAAATACAAGTAGGGTTCCAAATTTGGAGGCGTGGTTCAAACCCACGTGAATTTGTTGTGCCCAGATCGAATTTCTCTCGGTGGACAGCATTTAAGTGGTTTTTTTAACATATTTGGTATTTTTTTGAGTTACACAACCCTAAAAAGAAAATGTAAATGGCTTATGTTGGCTTCTAACACTCATTTGTGGTGTGCAAATAGGTTATTTTGTCTTAAGCAAATAGGTGGTTGAGCAAGAGTTTGTTTGTGCAAGGAGGATTTGGATATTGGTTTGTGAGCTCTATTGAAAAGTGTGTGCATCATTTCTACACCTTTGCAAGCTTACAATGACAGCAAGAGGTAATTTATTGTTCTATTTTGCTTTTGTTTTGTTTAATCTTTTTATTTTTTCAATTATCTTTAATTGCCAATAAGGTGTAGCCATTGTTTGCCCTAAAAATTTATTTTCAATATGTATACAATTTCATGCCATAGGAAAAATAACTTCAATGGGATCTACCTCTTCCTTAGTGGGCAATGCCAATACCCCACAAAGAATAGAACCCCAATCTGATTCTCCTTTGTAAAAAGATGTGGATATTATACATGTTGATGTTTTGGTAGCTTTAGTAGGATAAACTAGTGAGATCAGAGAGAAGTAAATATATATATATATATATATATATATATAAAACTCTAATTAAGTTTTCTATTATATTAATTATATTAATGAATAGACATGTCCCGTGAAGGGACATGTCTCTTCTCGGTTTATTCCTCATACAAATTGAAAGAGATCAATGCATTTGGAAAACACATACCAAATACATGGTAGTGCTATGACACTTGCATTGATCCTTGGAAAATCAACATGGTATCATAATATGATTACTATAAATCCTGCCTATAGAATGGTTCTCATCCATAATAACTACAAAATAATAGCCAAATAATATGTAAGGGCTGACAATGGAGATATTATCTGCGAGGGTAATCTGCAATGAGTGGAGGAACTTGGCAAATGTGGCTCAGATAATGGATTCTCACGCTACTGGATGTTGAGTTCTTGCCACAAACAATCGCCTTCTTGGGAGAGCTTAAATTCAATGTACTAGATTGGCAATAGTATAGGACCCACATGCAATGATTTGGAAGTGCCAAGCTTGCTGAAACGGACCCCTGTGTTGGATGAAATGTAGATCAGGCTCCAATTTTGTGGAGCAAAGTCAGATCTAATTCAATGTATAGAGGTTCCCTCAAGCACCAAAAGTCAATGCCACATGACTATCAATGATGCTCAAGGGTGGATAATGGACAGTAGGTGGGGTGAACATACACTAGTTCTGCAAATTTATCAAGTGAACATACATCACCACGAATGGAGAAGATTTTAAAAGAGAAAAGAGAATATGTCAAATTGACTCTTGATGTCCATACAAGTCATTTGATGGGCAAATAATATACCAAGGAACAACACAACAACAATTTCTTTGTCAACCAATCAGATTAAATGACAGGTCGGAAAAAAAACGGGGGAATAATCCATAGATGACACAATGACTCAGCACAAGAAGTCAATACACACTTCTTATGCAGATTAGCCCAGGTTGCATTGAATCAAATCGAAGGAACAAAGACATAGAGAGCAATTGATAAATATCTGGAGAGAGAACAATAAGCAATAAGGAGCGATTCAGATAATACGAACAGATGACTCCCAATTGGTGATTGGATCCATTGATGTATGGTTGAAATTTATAATACTCAACATAAGTATTTTATCGGGTATAGTAGATATCACCAAAGGTAGAGGGAAAGTTTAATGCTTTGGAGATAGATCACATAAAATAGGCATTTAAGTCCCAAAGCAAATAGTATGTACATGGAAGATCAAGGATATGACAAGGAACGATATTAATTATGTTTAGACCAGTCCCCTGCCACATGGAAGACACTCATATTGGAAGCATCCAATGAAGAGGATATACACGAGTGAAGGTAACCTTTTGTTTTAAGAGGCGTGTCAAGGTAATTATTAAGCATTCTGCCTAACAATCCTCTTGAGGTATATAGTGGCATGTTATTTATTTTTTCTTTTTCATATTATTATGAAATATAATTTAAGTTTCTTACATTATTATATGGATGGATATAAATATACATATATGGTGATTATATATGTATTATTATAATAATATGTGAAAACATAGATTAAAGGTATATAGATTTTAGAATATAGAATGTGTGTGTGTGTGTGCGCGCGCGCGCACTTATGTTCAAAGTATATATTTAATTAGATCTTTATCTATATTACATTAGAATGTTTTTATATCATTATGTAGAATTATTCTTCTTGAGTATTATGTTAGACTCTCTCTTATTCATACAATAAGAGTTATTTACCTTGATCTTTTCCTCCAAGAATGTTAGTGCACAGAGAGAGAGAGAATGAGATTCAGAGAGAGCCTAACATTTCATTAGAGGCAACCTTGAAAGAGTGGGAGCAGATAGAGGATATGATTTAGTCGAACTTCGATGATCTCGGTCATATTGATTCAAAGGGAGTAAACAATGTCGAGATGCATTCTCTAGTCATCAATAAATTGTGGCAGTCAAGAGGATTGTAATTCATGAATGTATCTTGTGACTATGTGATGAGCCTACCCCTATGTAAATCATGAGCAAGTGACAACTTCCAAATGATCATCACTTGAAATTGCAAAAGTTCTTGAAAGGTGACAATCTTACAATAACTTAATTTTCTATTATGATAGATATATTACGATGTCTGTGCAGATCATAATAGATTATAATTTGTTTAGTAGATGTTTATATGGTAAGCATTATGAAAATGTGTGTGCACATACCTTATAAACATTTTTTTAGTACGTGGTGAATGTTATTGATATTTTGGAAGGTCATTAACCAGAGTACTTGGTGAATATCATGTGTCTCTATGTTCTGGAAGGCCAACCATTGCTCACTAAGTACTTGGTGAATGTCACACGTCCTAATGTTCTAGGAGGCCATTACTCACAGTATTTGGTGAATATCTTGCATTCTGGAAGGTCATTACTCAAAGAGTATTTGGCGAATATCATTGATATTATAGGAGGCCAATACTCATGATATCATATGTGATATCAAAACTTTTTGAGTACTTGGTGGATATCGAATGCTGATATTCTAGGAGACCAAGACTCATGATAACAAACGTGATATCAAAATGTTGAATATCTTCCAATCAAAGGTATTCGTATATTACATTGAGTTAATACATCATCATGTGTTTATCCTCCCTAGCTAAGAGGGAGTGTGGATGTTTTGGTAGCTTTCGTAGGATAAACCTATGAGATCAACGAGAAGATAATATAATTACAATGATATATACATATAACTCTAATTATTTTTCTATTATATTAATTATATTAATGAATAGACATGTCCCATGAGGACATGTCTCTTCTCAGCTTATTCTTCATACAAATTCAAACAAATCGATGTATTTGGAAAACACATACCAAATACATGGTAGTGCTATTACACTTGTAGTGATCCTTGGAAAATCAACAATACATCCTCTTATAGGAGGCGGTGGTTTCCATTGGAAATGTAGGTGTTATGATGTAGAAAGATAGTTCATTTTATCATGTGATGGGCCATTTGTGCAGATACCCTGGAAGAGGGGTGAAGAAATGTCCTGGTAAAATGACTTTAATTGCAATAAAAATAAGAGAAGAGTAAAGAGAACAAAATCCACCCCAAATGTTGTGACAGAAGATCACCCCTTCTATGCTACCTTGGCTGCCCCTGATTCTCAAAATGAAGCACTCATTCAACGAAAAAGAAGGGGACCACTTGAAACTATATTTCAAAATCAGATAGGGAAATTGCCGACATTGATACAACAAGATGCTTGTATGCACATGGGTTGTCTTTTAATTTTGTTTGCTCTCCCTATTTCAAGAAAATGTTGAGAAGTGCTAATGCAAAACCTGCAGGGTATTTAGGTCCCAGTTTTGAGAGGGTACGAAACACCTTATTCGATGAAAAAGTCAAGTTGATTAATGAACAATTGAAGCCCATCAAGGAATCGTAGCTTGAGACAAAGGTAACAATTGTTTCACAAGGTGGAAAGACACTAGAAATCATCCATTGATCAATGTTTTGGCAGTGTCCCCTAAAGGGGCAATGTTTTTTAAAGCAATGGATTATGAGGGGCATGTAAAAGATGAGCAATTTATTGCTAATATTCTCATCTCTGCCATTGAAGAAGTGGGCGCTAGAAACGTTGTCCAAGATGTAATGGACAAAGTAAAGAATTGTAGAGTTGTTGGTCTGTTGATTGAAGAAAGATAGCAACATAGTTTTTGGACACCTTAAGCAGTTCTTTCACTCAATTTTTTTGACACCTTGTCTAGAAGCTGAGGACATCTAGATGTTCATAACAAATCACCACATGAGTCAAGGGATATCTAGACGTTTGGAGTTGCTGAAGGTAAGTAAACTTGAACTCAAGTTAGTTATTTAATTTTACAAAAAAAATTCTCACAATTTTGGGTTTTTTTATTATGTAATAGGTATTCTTTTTTGAAGTATGTATCTAATAATTGTATTTTTTTTGCTCTATTTTATGTTACAGGTTGCTGAGACACATTTTGCATCAAATGCAATCATCTTGAGATGACTTATGCAAGTGAAAGAGACTTTTCAAAATGGTGATCAGAAACAATTGGGCTCTATGGAGGTAAAGTAACAGTGAGAGGGCATCCAAAATAAAGCTTAGGATATTGTATGACTTATGGTGGGAATGTGTGGAATATCTCACTAAGCTCATTGAGTCCATTATGATCATGCTTAGGTATGTAGACATGGATAGGCCTTGCCTTGAAGAGATCTACGATGGCATAAGCTCAATGCTTTAGAAGATCAAGCGAATTGTAAATGAAAAGGAGAAAGATCCTCAAGAGACCTTCAAATTATTGTAGAAAGATGGAACAAAATGACCACTCTACATTTTCTTGCCTCCGCATTGACACCCACTATAGCACCCAATATATTGATCTCCCAGGAAGGCTACCACTCTATAGAGATTTATAAGTGGTTGATGGATACAAGCCAGCATTTCAAAGAATCTTTCCTGATGATGATATGAGATATTTGATTACATATGAGTTCATACAATTTGTGAATGCAAAAACTCTAAGTAATGATGCTCTTTGTCATCGGTTTAGGAAGGATGCTTATAGTTGGTGGTGCCTCCATGGCCAAAGATTCGAAACGTTGCAGCCCCTTGCAATCAAAGTGATATCACAAGTTTAATTTTTTAAAAAATTGCTATGAGTTTACTTTCTCTTCATAAATTGCTAGAAATTCTAAGATTCAAGATACATAGTTTAAATTTTATTTTAACTGTTTACATGGTCATGTCTTCATAGGTTGCTAGTTCATCTGCTTTAGAAAGAAATTAGAGCACATATTCTCTCATCCACTCAGTGAAGCACAATAGGTTGCAATCAAAAAGAGCGAAGAACTTGGTATTTGTGCATTACAACTTGCGCCTCCTCTCGCACAAGATTAAAGAATACAAAGAAGGAGAGACAAAGAGGGGGGATGTAGATGCAAAGTTGGCAGACTTGGATGCTTCTACTTCTCGGCTTAGAATTGAAGATTTTGATGCCCATACTATGATGTTGGCGTTGATCCCATTGGCCTTAGCTCTGTTGTTGAGTCAACTAATGGGGAAGGATTAGGAGAAGAAGATGATGATGATGATGATGAAGAAGAAGAAGATGAATATGATAAATATTAATACATTAGTTGAGACTTAAACTTGAAATAATGATACTTGAACTTGCTATTATGACTCATGGATCATAATTTTAATTTTAATGTTTTGAATCTTCTATGTTGCATTTGAAATATGCTATGGTATGATCTTGATTCATGATGCTATAAGTATCATTACAACTTACAAGTTTGAATTTTATGCCTATGGCATTTTTTTGTTTAAATGATTAAATCATATGATTTTATGATACTATGTGAAATCCTAATTTTAACTTACGCTTCTAGGCTTCATAATTGTGTGTGTGTGTGTGTAATTTTTACATGTTTTTGTATGAATGAACCCTAATTCCTTTCCATAATTTTGCCATACCAGAAAACCAGCTCTTTGAACCTGTATTTCGAAGGTAACTCGAACCGGTAACTAAGATTTAAAAGATAAAATCAGAAGCTATGCAATTCAAAAATGGATTATTAAAAGCATATAATATTAACCTTGCGAATTGACACAGAATCCGGACAGCTAACAAGCAAGTTGACTATGCTCCTTGATATATTCTCTTCATGTGGCCTGATATACTCAGCAAAGCTCCGCAGAGAGTATGCTATAAAGGAAACTGTCTGCAGTGAAAAGAAGCAGATGATTAATTTTGAGAAGTCTGTTAAAAAGGAAACTGTCTGCAGTGAAAAGAAGCAGATGATTAATTTTGAGAAGTCTGTTAAAAAGGAAACAGTCTGCAGTGAAAAGAAGTAAATAAAAAATTTAAAGAAATGATAGACAAACTATTGGAAAATATATGCTATTTGAAAGAGAAACAACTTTAAACCATTAAATTTAATAATGAAAAGTTAAAAATTTACTTTTGTCATCCACATTTTATTTCTAAGATTCATAAATGCTACTAATTTTACAAAACATCCAATTAATACTGTAAGGTAGAATGTGGAAAACTTAATCCCTTGTCAAATAGGGAAAAGCCAAGAGGTGTCAGATCAATCTTTGTGAGGGTAAGTATCGTACTAAGTGAACCACTCAATATCATTTTTGTGAAGTGAATATCAAGACATAGTAATAGTTAGAGGGAGAGGATCTAAATGAATTAGTCAATTTAGGGGGTGCAGTGTCATATATTGTATCCTCACTTGGGGCTCACTTTGATCCTTCATGCCCCTTAAATCATGACACACTGTACTCATTCCATGGCCCAAATTAAAAGCTTGCCACAATTTAATGGTTTCTAACTCAATTTTAGGCCGGAATGTCAAGTCCATGGCGCAAGGCACCAGAGACCTCCTGGACTATGGAGCAAGACACCATAGGCCTACCATTCTGGGCCCAAATCAAAACCTCCAACAGTCAAACTTGTTGAGCACAAAACTGTTCCCAATGTCAACCATTTTCGAAGTTTTCAACACATTTGTGAAATTGTGTACAAATACAACTCTCACCCGCTAATTTATGTCATAATTTCAATTGAGAAAAGCAATCATGCATCTTCAAGGAACTGAAGGAGAGTTTGAAGTCAAGCATTCAAGTCAGCATTGGTGATCAAGTTTATGTGCTTCCTCCATGAGTGAAGGCATGCATGAACTATTATGTTGCAGATTTGCAAAGAGTAGACTGAGACACAAAGATCCAGATTTTAAATAGGCAAAACTCCCTGCCTAAGGAGTGTCGCTCCAGTGACTGATGATTTTTCGCTGAAATTTTGAGAGAATGATCTACAGAGCATCCTGATTCAGAATCAACACATTAAAGATGATAAGGAAACCTCTATTTAAGAGTACCTCTCTCCATAGACTGCCACTTTCAAACCTGAGTTTCAGTTACAGGTTCCTTTCTGCCTCCCATTTCTAGATCGGGTCTCAGAATTTGCAATATAGTTCTGTATCTTTCTGTTTATGTTGATTGTTGTCAATACCCTAGCACCTTCCTTAGCTCTCGCATCACTTATTGTCTTCAGTGTATCGAATACATCAACAATCAAAGGACGATAATAAATCCAAGCACACAGCTCTCTTAAAGGATTGAAGTTGGGCTTAGTTAATTATTCTCCAAGGAAAAATGAGAAGGATTAGGAAGATCACATGTTTAGACTAGTGAACACTTATATCCCTCTCCTTTTTAGGGGGTTAGAGAGCTCAATGCTACCAAGCCTTTCTCTCTTAGAAAATCTGACTGCCACCAAACCCATGTTTATGGAAGATGATAAGAATATATAGTATATTGAAAAGGATTAGGAAGATAATGTGTTTAGACTAGTGAACACTTATATTCCTCTCCTTTTTAGGGGGTTAGAGAGCTCAATCCTACCAAGCCTTTCTCTCTTAGAAAATCTGACTGCCACCAAACCCATGTGTATGGAAGATGATAAGAATATATTGTATATTGCAAAATAAAAGGGCTAAGTTTTCTGTTATGCATGAACTCTATGATATAAGAGGTCATTATATGCATGCATGTACTTTTAAGGTATATACTAATCACATATTGCTCAGCCTTGTAAGTATGAAGCTGGACTCCACGTGACATTAAGCAAAGGAAATTAGATTGAAATATACTGTTTACTTATGTGCATACTGTCAGATTGACTGCAATATTCATTCAAACGGTGAATCACATTTTGATTTATTACTACCATCTCACATTGGCAGAATATTTAACCAAAACAGTATCATTAGCATTCAATTATGGCCTAAACTGCCATGCCTTCATGGATCTTTTATCAAGATTTTCCACAAGATCCTATAGCATAATCGCATGCAGCATTTTTTATTAATTTTAAATTCGTCTGGCATATATATCTTAGAATATACAAGCAGCCGGCCGTGAAATTAACTACCAATCAGAATTCAAGCTTTGTTCACCACATGGAAAATTAGGTAGCTGTTATTTCAAGACCTGCTTCAATTCCTAATAACTGTCCTCCAAGCAGGCCCAAAAATATATGATCTCTGTACTCTGCTAACTAATTTCAGTCCTAACAAAAACCATATAATAAGGAAATTTTTGTAGTAAGGATCCTCCAAAGACCATAAAATCTCCTTATCCAAATTACCTAAAATAAAAAGGAATGTGGGACAAAGGACAGTAGCATTCAACTGGTTTGGTAAATATATACAAAAGCAGCGTACACAATGGAGTGGAGCATTAAGAGAAAAAAATCTAGAATCATAGAACATGACGACCTTTTATCACAGCTTCTGTGATCTGAAAATTTGGTAAATGTCAAACCTTATTGCAAAATATAGATGAGGCTTTTCTTTGCTCAATCTCTCTCATACAATCCTATTTGATTTAAGACCACCTACAATGGCAACAATATGGCAGAAGCAACTCACCCAAAATGGTAAACACTTCCTTGTAGACTTTTCAAATGACTGTTATAACTGTTTCCTATTAAGCGTATATTTATTTTGTTTAATTACGAGGATTATTGATTTTTTTTTTTAATATGAGGATTATATTATTTTATTTTATTTTTGGTCAGTAATCATTGTTGACTAGAGCTTTGAACCGGTGGGGTCACAATGGGAGAACCCTATCCCCATGGTGATATCACAGCACGAGGTATTAACACCTCTTATAGATTTGTCTTTCAACTCTTGATACAATCCTCTTTGTCTCTTCTTGTACGCCTAGCCCCCTCCTTGCATGAACCAACACTTTTGATTGCCAACACTCAGGCTAGATTTGGATGTGGTATTTAGTCTGTTACAAGCTAGAGTTGCAGTTGCACCAGAAGATTGACCTATCAATGTCTGATACAACCTCTAGACTTATAGCACAGGAGGCGGTTAAGCCATGTCGCGAATTTCAAAGGGGAACGTTGGTGCTATGCAATGTATATTAATTGTTGCTCACATGTACCAGCAGTACATGTCTAGTCAAAAAGGTCATTCTCATAGGGCTGTGGATGTCAATAGGGTGTGACTAAGATTGTTGTGGGTTCTAAACAACAAAAACTCAAATGGCAATGGAAAGACCAAGAAAGTAAGTTGTGCGAAAGACAGAAAACTTGATATCAAAAGGTTAATGGATGACAGGTTAAGCCTTTCACAATACTCTCCATCTCCCTAGATGACATCAAGGTCATTATCAGAGAAGGAACCAGATCAGACACTACCATCTTAAAGTATCTGTGATATCATGCATTTAATTAGTTAACTCAATTATCAAGTTATTCTCCTTTTTGAATGAATAGTATTTAAAATTGTTAGTTATGTAGATGTCATGTGAATGTAGTTATTTAAAATCGTATTACTTCTTTATATTGAAGATGGTTAATATCTAAATTAGTCATTGGAAGTTATCATGTTCATGTGAATAAGAGTCATTTAATTGTTATTATATTGGTTAATTGGAAAGTTTAATTTCATATTATTTGTTCAGCATTTGTTGTATTTTGAGAAGTTAGGTTTGGCATGTTAAATATGGCATCCAAGCTACCAAGTTCAATGTTGGACCTATGAACTCACAACCCTTTCATCTAGACAGCGAGAACCAATTGGCCGATGTTTGATGGATAAGAGTCCATGCCCCAAGAACCATATGTTTATGGATGACACAGAACATGTCTTAAAAAATATTGTTGTTATGCGCATTTGATGATGAGGACACTAGTGGAAACTACCCAATGCTTTTGGAATGAGAGGTACAAGCAGCCTTCAATCTATAAACAACTGAGCACTTCTTATAAATTGGAACAACTTCCAAACCTAAATCTCATTTGCGAAGTCTCAAATGAATGAAATGACACTTAAGGTCGAGCAAACCAATAGAATCATAACATGATACTATCTCTAATTTCTGAGGTAAGAGGAGCCCAATATTACTAATGACTATGAGTCTCAGAAAGAAATTTGTTATTGGTTGAGTACCACCCATTCCTGCAAAACTAAAACCCAAATGTAACTAGAACACCCTATAGCCAACAAGATCAAGAATACAAGTAAGCCTCTGCTCCTTGGAATAAAAGTCCAAGGCCACAACAAAACTTGGAAGACCATTTTATAATGCTTATACATGAGCATCAAGGAGACCCTACATGAACTCCCACTCAATTAAAAGAGAAAACAAATGGCCAGAGAAGATAACACATAAAACTGAATGATATTATCTTGAGATTGGGACCTAGAGTAAAAAGATGTTTAGGGTTTTGTAGAAACTTCTAAGAAAATGTCAAGTCGTAAGGAAACCTACCAAGTGTTTGCAATATAATATAGGATACAATATATAATCAAAGGACTTAATGAGAAGACAAGGTACAACAAGTTTTTGTCATGCAACTAAGAGGCACAATAGGAAATGGGTGGCAGATGCTTGCAGTTAGGATGGATGAATCAGAGAGCCTGAAAAGGTACCTATCTCAACATTAAGATGGTTGCATGATGCTCTCACACCTTAAGGAAAAGAGAAAGGACAATCAAGGGGAAGGGACCCTCACTAAAAAAAAATCATTTGAGAGCAATTCGTTCCCACCTTAGGGAGTGTTGTTACCTGTATAGACTTAGCATCAAGAGTCAAGCAAATATTCAAAGCCCATGTAAAATATCCACAATTAAGTAATGAAGTTAAATGTGCAACTAAAAGAATTGCTAAGAAACAGATTGATCAGACCCAATGCATCCCCATGGTAAGCTCTGGTAAAAAATTTTAAATGGGGTACGAGACTTTACTTATGTGCATTGACCACCACATATTGGGCAAGGTCACCATGAAGAGAAAATACCTTTATTGCAAATTGTTGATCAGTATAATGAAAGAATAACTGTGGACGAAGTATCATCAATTCAAATGGAAAGAAAAAACATTCTTAAACCATTTTCCAAGCCCAGTTAGGGCATTACAAATACACGATGCTATCTATTTGGGCCCACCCATGCCCATCAACTCTTCTAAACCTAATAAATATATTCATTGAGACTGCCTAGATGAGCTTGCGTTAGTATTATTGGATGACATTTTGGTGTACAAATATTCTACAATGACTTTGAGAGCATAAATTTTAAGGAAGAAAATTTGAAATGTGGCTCTATTCAAAAGAAAGTAGTCAAGGAATAACATTTCCACTAAAAAAATATCATTGAAACCAAATAAGCAAGTTGCTCATAATAAAAATTCTCACACATAGCTCATCCTATCACCACACCCCCAAGTAGACAAAAGAAATGTTAGAAGACTTCGAATTAATTTGAAAAGAAAGACTACATTCAGCACCAATTCTAAAAGTACTAGATCCCTCTTACATAGCATAGTTGTTGCAAATGCATCCAAAAAGACTAGGGAAGCATGCCCTCCAAATGTGGCAGCATTATACGATGGGGAACCTATTGAACTCGAATTAGATCATAAAGGATCAAAATACATATTTAACCAAACTAAATTGAACGAAATACCCAGAAGCGAAGTTACTCTCTAATTATGATTTAAAAATTAGTTACTTCAAGGGCAAGGAGACGACAGTCGCAGATCCCTTAAGCTACCAAAGACATCTTTCATCAATGACAACCATTAACACATATTTAAAGATGTTCTCTTCAATATATGGAAGGAAATGAATGATATAAATAGATTTTGGAAGCCTTCAAGTGAATTCCCAAGACCAAGGCATGAAGGATTCAAGATTGAATAAGATAGTCTCTCATAGTAGAAAGGACAAAAGCAGGTACTCAACTCATCAAAGTTAAGGAAAATAGTTTTCAACGAAGATTATTCAAAATCATAATCAGGGCACCCAGTTTTTACCAAAAATACTGTAAAGACCCCTTGTATACTCCAACAAAACTATGTATGCCATTGAACAATGTTTTGTTGTTTCTCTTTTAAAAAAAAAAAATTTCTATGAGTCTTTTCGAAGTATTTGACAAATACAAGTGAATGCTTTATAACTATGCAATAACTCCAGAATTGCATTGAATATTATTAAATAAGAAAAGTCAAGAATATCTAACAATTATCATATCCTGAAAGTGCAGTTCTTAATTAATGAAAGCCTGATTTTCTGTAGCAATAACCGCAGGACCTGCCAATGGTGAGTAACGTTCAAAATGCAACTTCTACAAGTAACATTTATTAGTATCCAGCTTCCACGCATTACCTAGACTCCACGTCCCATGCTGAAGTCCCCTATTGCATTACCAACTTTTGATAGCAGGCAAAAGACATGACACCAAGTACATAGTCTGAAACAGTTGGTTGTACACGTGATGATAGAATGGGAGAATAATGCCTTGCAAGTCGCAGCTAACGCCGACTACACTTTGTTGTTGTTATATGTTTCCCAGCTGATCCCAATGCCCACGTGTATCCAAGTTACAATTGCCCCCAGCAATCTTCACAAACAGATTCACTTCGAATGCTAGGTTTCGTACTCCAATCTCAGCTAATATCCTTCAACAATTGTCTCCTTAACCACAGTTACCATAGCAGGAGATTATCTAGCAAATATCAGATCCACTATACTTCAGCAGTGGAATGAAAACACTTCTCAAATACAATGATGAATAGTAGAGAAGTTAGGAAATCTTAGCTATACCTCAGTAGCTAAATTGCAAGAGCAATTCTCAAAATTTCCAACCCTTATACATCAGCAAGGGCATACAGTTAAGAACCCAGGAACAAAAAGTCACAAAGCACAAAATAAAATATATAATCAAGTGTGCCTTTTCCAATGAATGAGCTCTTATTTATAAGCTTTTTCGTTGGCCAAAGTTTCCTTAAAACTTCACTTTAGAAATCGTGGAAGTTTCCCAAAAGAACTCAACACTAGAAACTTTCCAACTCGCTTTTTAAGAAATATCTCTTAAAGTCATTATTATAACAATATAAACATTATTATAATAATGCAACTCAATGATTAATAAATAAATAAGAGTTCATGCAATTATTAACCTGATTAACTGCAGGACAACCAACTACCAAGCCACCCACTATGCTACCAAAGTAGCAACTACCAAAAATAGTAAATCCACAATTAAGACCCCCAAATGCCATGTTAGCTTGCGAGGGTCGCTATAGTAAACTGACTTGGCCAATTGTAGTAACCTATTAAAATTGGGGACATTACAGTCGTCCCTCCCTAAGATTGCTTGTCCCCAAGCAATCCCGGAGCAAAATGAACATGCAGTCCACTTGGATACCAAAGGTAGAACTGTGTACCATCCCTGTTGTGTACACGCAACTCCTGTAGCATCAACACCCAAATAACGGACACCAACATCAGAATCATTTGAAAACTAACCCGAGATGTTGATGAAGGCAACAACCCATCGGAACTCAACGCAACTGAAATACCAACTCTGTCAATATATGAGTCCCTATCAAACTGATACTCGCATCCAACCACACTATGGAGATGGTGACAACCATAGGTACCCAAAACACTACCACCAACTCCAACCTCTGCCAAACTATCCTGGGTGTGTAGAGACTTCAAGGGGTTAAATTTGCAACTATCAATCCTATCTGTGGAGGATGGTGCTAAACCATCCCATAATGGATGGTATGAAACTGGAGCCAACCCACACTAATGTAAAACCAAATCCTCTACCTGTGGACCAAAATAAAAGTGATGAGCATTCTTCATAGTATAATGTTGATAAAAACTCCCAATCTTTGTCAAGGGCTCATCAGTATCAATCTGGGAATCAGAAGATAGCTCCAATCTCTGACTCTGAACTACTAGTCTACCAAGATTGTGGGAAGTTCTCTCAGCAAACCCAACCTCAAAATCCCTATTGGGAAGCATTGTAGCCAAGGTCTCTACAATCCTCCCCACCAAACATCATATAGTATGAGAGTCACAAATGAGAGTACCCTCAGATATCCTATATGAATCCTCCCACAAATCCGAACTCTCAAGCAAGTATTCTATAAATGACTCAGTACAATAGAAATTATATGTGGAAGCATAAACTTGCTCCCCTGCGACCCACAACTGATCCCTCTAAAAATGTGACACCACCAACTATCCAATGCTATCAGTTGTATGAGATGAAGAAATAGATTCGCTTCTAGCAAAAGGAAACAAATCAGCATGAGAACCCAACTCCCCTGATACTCTCACCTCTTCCGTACCTACTACACCCATATCCTGGACGAATGTGTCGATCATATCATCACGTCCATCATCCCCAACCATAGAAGCAAACTCACCACCAACCACAATATGCAACTGAACTAGATATAGGTTTGGTGTGGTCCGAACATGCTCCAACTCTATGGTCACCTCATCCAGTTGTAACTATGACTCTTGAAGAACCCGCTGAGTACACTGAAGAGAGTCCACAATCACCTCAAGCTCTTGGGTGAGCTCTACCACCTCCTCTTTCTCTAACAATATCTCATGACAGGTGCTACCCCACTCCAGAAGGTAATCTCGGTCAGCAACTAGTTCGTGTAATTATGCTTCAAGATCATAACAGCCTCTCAAAGCACATGAACCTCTGCTAGAGAAAGAGTACTATCGCTGCGCTCATCTAACATAGGAGCCCAAAGAGTACCATCACTGCGCTCATCAGACATAGGAGCCCCCCAACTAGATGTAGCTAGCATCGGATGGACAACATCATAATGTCCAAGAGATGAAGAAATGTCACTATCACTCACCTTCAGTTGATTGGTCACATGATGCCTTTGTAACCCCTGACTCCTATACAATCTCTCTATCTCACAAACTGCACTGTGATAGGAAACTGAATCAAAATTGCCCACCACAAGATCGCTCATACGTGTGCCATCATCCTCGTACAACTCAACATCTGAGATACAACTACTAGGTATCTCAACCAACTCCTCATCTAAAAAAATGGAAGCCCTCACAATATCAATCTCCTTGCATATCTCAACTTCCACCTTACTCGTAAGATCATGTAAACATCAATCTTGGGACTCATCCAAAACCTCCTCAAAGTCATCACCCAATATTTGATAAGGGATGTCATAACCGGTGCAGCTCATAGCATCATCAGATGTGTCCATACCATCTGCATCCACATCTCTTGACTTCATTGTAACACCTATATCACCAACATCATAATTGGGTGACCCCATATGTGTCTCGATCCCACCTAAGTAAGCAACTACCTCCTATATTGGAGCAATACTTCAGTATAAGTTGCCAATGACAACTCCCTCCTCTGATGAGTCTGAAAAGTCAGAGACAACTACATCATTAATTGCCTCTGAACTAACCATAGTGACTACTTTGGGGTCCTCAACCTACTGAAGCTCAGTGTTGTTATCCATCACAAGCACCAACACATCCACATGTCCTTGTGAAACAAGTCCATCATCAGCATCATGGACACCTGTTAGGGAGAACTCAAGCTTCCTTCCCTGCAACCTCGATGTCGGCCTTCTAAAGACGAAAACCATATACCTAGCTACCCTCTCAACTGTTGCTGGATCTGACAAGCTCTTTATCAACCTCTATTGATGAAGCTTAGTTTCTCCATACTCTCCTACAAAGCATTTATTTTTACACCAACTTCCTTATTACTCCAACTTCTAGAATTGTCAATCCTATGTCTGTCCATAGCAAGAGAAAACTAGAGTGTTGGTCACTCCCAAAACAACTATAAATCTAAAATTGAAAAATATTCAACTACCCCACAAGATAGTAGGAAACCGCTCTGATACCACTATAAAAACCTCTTGTGTGCTCCAATAGAACTATTTATGCTAGTGAACAATGTTTTTTGTTTCTCTTTATTATATTTTTTTTTTTATGAGTCTTTTCAGAGTATTAGACAAATACAAGTGAATGCTTTATAACTATGCAATAACTCCAAAATTGCATTGAATATTATTAAATAAGAAAAGACAAGAGTATCTGACAATTATCATATTCTAAAAGTGCAATTCTTAATAACCGCAAAAGCTGCCAATGGTGAGTAACGTTCAGAATTCAGCTTCTACAAGTAATGTTTATTAGTATCCAGCTTCCACGCATTACCTAGACTCCACGTCCCATGCTGAAGTCCTCTATTGCATTATCAATTGTTAATAGCAGGCAAAAGACATGATGCCAAGTGCATAGTCTGAAATTGTGGGTTGTACACGTGATGACAAAATGGGAGAATAATGCCTTGCAGGCCGCAGCTAATGCCCAATACACTTTGTTGTTGTTATACATTTCCCAACTGATCCCAATGCCCACGTGTATCCAAGTTACAATTGCTGCCAGCAATCTTCACAAATAGAGTCGCTTCAAATGTTAAGTGTCATACTCCAATCTCAGCTAATACCCTTCAACAATTGTCTCCTTAACCACCGTTACCATAGCAGGAGATTATCTGGCAAATATCAAATCCATTATACTTCAGCAAAGGAATGAAAACACTTCTCAAATACAATGATGAACGACAGAGAAGTTAGGCAATCTTAGTTGTACCTCAGCAGCTAAATTGCAAGTGCAATTCTCAAAATTTCCAGCCCTTATACATCAGCAAGAGCATACAGTTAAGAACCCAAGAATAAAAAGCCACAAAGCACAAAATAAAATATATAATCAAGCATGCCTTTCCCAATGAATGAGCTCTTATTTATAAGCTTTTTCGTTGGCCAAAGTTTCCTTAATCACTTTAGAAATCGTGGAAGTTTCCCAAAAGAACTCAACACTAGAAACTTTCCAATTCGCTCTTTAAGAAATATCTCTTAAAGTCATTATTATAATAATATAAACATTATTATAATAATGCAACTCAATGATTAATAAATAAATAAGAGTTGATGCAATTATTAACCTGATTAACTACAAGTGATGAGCAACTGCCAAGCCACCCACTCCACCTGCCAAAAGTAGCAACTACTAAAAATAGTAAATCCACAACTGAGACCCCCAAAACACCTTGTCAGCGCACGAGGGTCACTATGGTGAACTGACTTGGCCAACTACAGGAACCTGCTAAAATTGGGGACATTACAACTACAAGCCAATATTAAGCCCCTATACTTTGGTAGGAGTGAAGAGTGATGCTGCTAGATTTGCTGTAAGTTGTCTAGAATGACAAAGAGTAAAACCCAAACACCAAGATCCCATTAGATTGTTGCAATTGCACATCATTTCTAATTGGAAGTGGTGGTTATTAGCATCAATTTTACTCAATGCCTACCAATGTTGAGGACCAAACATAATGCAATGTTAGTGGAGGAGGACAAATGGCCCAAAATAGCTCTCCAAGAAACCTAACCGATGGTGCATGTCATACAATTGAAGTTTGTTAAGGAAATTTTCTAATTGCACAAAATAATAGAAGAGATCATGTTCGATAGGGATGCCTAGATGAATCCAAATTTTGGCAACAATGTTTGCAACCTTGAAAACTCAATTGAATATAAACTCGACATATCACTCCGAGATAAAAGGTTGGATGGAAAGAGTTTACCAAGAATTAAAACATCTCTTAAGAGTATACTGTATGGACCTACGATGTAAATGGAAGGAGTATTTACCATTAGTAAGATTTGCTTATAATAATTCCTACCAAAGTGTAAACAAGCTGGCACCATTTGAAGCATTGCAAAATTAGAAACTCAATTGAATATAAGCTCGGCATATAACCCCCAGAAAGATGGTTGGATGGAAGGAGTTTACCAAGTATAGAAAGATCTCTTAAGAGTACCCTGTGAATATAAACTCGACATATCACCCCCCAAATAGATGGTCAAATCAAAAGAGATTACCAATTATTGAAAGATCACTCAAGTGTATACCGCATGGGCGAACAACATAAATGGGGGAACTATATACCTTAAGTAGAATTTGCTTATAATAATTCCTACCAAAATGCAAACAAGATGACACAATTTGAAGCATTGTATGGAAGAAGGTGCAGGAAAGCTATCAATTGGGAGAAACTTGAGGATCTAGTAATACTTGGACACGAGATGCTCTTGAAAATGAAAGAATAGGTACAGTTGATCAGAGAAAGATTAGTTGGGGGCTAACAATCAACAAAAAGTTATGCTAATGCTAAATGTACACCAAGGCAATTTGAAATGGGGGACAAGAAACTACTTAAGATCAAATCCCAAAAATGTTGCATTGAGTTTGGGAAGTCTCCCAAACTGGTGCTTAGTTATATGGACAAACTAAGGTTTAGAAATTATCAACCCTGTAGCCTACCAAATTTCTCTGCTATCAGCTCTCATTAGATTTTATAATGTTTTTTTGTTACATATTTAAAGGAAAATATAAAAAATTTTGAACACATAAATGAATGGAACTCTTTGAAGGCCTAAGATCCAAGGGTGGTCATGATCGAGCCTCTCATTAGATTGCATAATGTTTTTTTGTTACATATTTAAAGAAAAATATAGCAAATTTTGAGCACATAATTGACTGGAACTCTTTGAAGGCATAGGATCCAAGGGTGGTCATAATCAAGCAACTCAAGGTGCTCGAGGTAAATGAGCTCTACTTAGATAATCCCAAGAGAAGACAATGCTACTTGGGAGGATTATGACAAAATCCTCTAAGAATTTCCTCATTTGTCTAAAGTTTTTTGATATGTTTAAAGGAACTTCTATATTATTATTTTTCCAACAAACAATATATATAATTGACACTCAATCATCAAGAAGGATGATTGACAAGGGGGAGGGATATATTACCTACCTTCCTTGTAGACTTGTTGAAATAATTATTTTAATTGTTTCACAAGAAGTATGAAGTTATTTTGTTTAATTACAAGGATTATTGGTTAATGAAGTTATCTTGATCAATTACAAGGATTATTGATTAATGAGGCTTTTGTATCTTTTCTTCATTATATCCCATCATCGTATTTGAAGACACGTAATCCTTTGGAAGGAGAAGGGAATACTACACTCCTAGCCTCCAACATACCAAACCACGTGACCTTTAAGTAATTTTCTAAGGTTTTCTCATTCCTCTTAACCAACCTATTTAAAGGGTTGTGGCATGTCTGAACCTTATTATCCCAAAACAAATGGATATTAGATCTTCTATTAGAGTCATATATTATTCATCTCTTGGTTATTATATTCAGAGATTGCTGCCTCAAAGCAAACTAATATTCTTATTTAAGAACTTCATAGATATTCCTCCTCATTTTGGATCACTTTTGCAAGTAGATTTCTAAATTGTTTCAGTTTTTGATATGAAATGTTACTCATATATCAGTAAGCTCTGCTATTTCACTTGCTAATAATAGGAACATCATTAGAATGATTACAGCTTTGCAAGATAATCCTTAAGTTTAACAAACTTTTCTCATCTAATGATCAGAATTAGCAATTCATGTATGGAGAAAATAAACAGGAAAGTAGTTAACCATAAATAAAGGAGAATGTGTTAAACCGCACACTTATCAGAATTCAAGTTACATTTTAAATCTAACAGAGCATCCACAGCTACATAACAATACTTATATGAGATTTCTTTTCAGAACTCAATCACAATATCCACAAGTCTGAGCAACATGTCATGGGAGGAAAAATGTTTAAAAGGCTAATACCCTTAAGTTTTAACAGATGTGTAAAAGATAACTTTGAATCAATAGAATGTCAATAAAAAGTACACTGGTGTATATTTTGTAAAAATAGAAATACATATTGTTGCCATGCTGTTTCATAGTGTAAGTTACCCTTAACAGATGTATGAAAACTTTAAATTAATAAAATGTCAAATAAAAAGTACACTGGTGTATATTTGTAAAAATAGAAATGAATATTGTAGCCGTGCTGTTTCATAGTGTAAGTAAACTAATATACATTGATTAATCTCAATAATATAAGAACACAAATATCAATAATATAAGAAAATGGCCAATACTCAAAAAGAATTCTCACCTTGACCTGTGCACCCTTCAATTCAACATAGTGATTTTTCAAGTTGGGCGGAACATGCTGTGGACCAGGAATTGAAATGGCGGTCACCATGAGAGGAAGGAGAACAGGTATGTTGATCAGCACAATATGACTATATAGCTGGAAAAGAAAAATGACGATCGATGGGCACTCTATAAAAATTTTAAATGATCGGGTGCTTGGATTCAACTGTCCAGGAATTGGGCCTCCAGATGGCCTTTGTGAGCCAATGTGAACAATTGAATGTTGACTAGCAGCCATCTGATTGTCATTTCCACTCGCATCATCAAAAAAATAGCTGACAGTGGTTCTGAAATTTTGATATATCTGCAACTCCCAACATTAGAAGACATGAACACAATCAGACTTGCTTTAATCCTCAAAGAAATGAAAAGGAAACATCAGATTAAGACATGTTTATTTTCTCCATTATTGCTCATTTACTATTAAGTAAATAGTAGAACATAAAACAAACATTAAGTGAAATCCCTTACACTATTAAAAATATCTAAGCCCAAAAAAAGACGCATGCCTATGAAAACAGCATTTCGTCCGAAATAAAATCATAATAAGGGTATGACAAAGGGTCCAAAATTCAAAAATTAACAAGTACGGGAATAAGATCTGTGTGGTACTTCTGCAGACTACGTGTGCATATAATTTTACAAAAGAAGGGCCAACAAAAATGCACAAGTTCCCAAAAATGGGAGAATCAAAATGCCTTGAAGGAAATTGCATGGTGACAGACTACAGTAGTTCAATTCGAGCTGAATCAACCTGCATATCCTAAAAATGGAGAAGACATCTATAATATATTGAAGTTCAACCTTAGCCTATATTGATAAGTTAAAAAGATTTCCAAATATAAAAATGGGGGTGAGAATGAGTAGCTATATCAAAAAAACTAAGATACCTCATGAATTCCTCCTCTGCCCTCCTTCGTCAAGATGAATGTAGGTGGGACCTATAGAGGTAATCCAAGTCAGTAACGAGATGGCCAGATGTGATACCAAATTATTAGGATTAGACGTTTAATTTGGTATAGTTAGGTTTTTGGACTGGACCAAACAAAATCTGTGGAAGCTTATGCTGCCTACTCTGGCTAAAGAAAATGGCTTGAACATGATTAAGTTGAAACAGATTCCCAGATTTTAGCCACCAATTAAAATTCTAATTTATTCATCCAGATCAACAGCTGAGAAGAGCATTCACAAGGATTCAAGAACTTCTTGAAATCTTTAATAAATGGTAGGTGTTGTATGGTCTAGTGAACAAAATAAGTTTGCAGTCCCCCTTGTACAGAATGAATCACATCAACTGCAAAAGAGAAATCCACTCAGACCTAAATAATGAGGATAGCCACTGACAGAAATCCCACTTCGTTTTAACAAAATAATGTGATCAAACTCCCTGCAAGACATATCATTTCAATTTAGAATGATAGTGGACTCTTGTCAGTTTGTGTAAGGAATGTGGGAAACCAAAAACACTGCATTGTTTAATGAGACATGCCTTATCCCAAGGCACTGCAATGGTGACTAAGAAATGGTGTATCAAAGGAGAAAATTTATTGTTTTTCAATCACTCAAAATATTTCTTCCTTCCCCATTTGCAATTTAAACTCTCTTCAAAGTTCCAACTCCAGCAGAAATTCCTTGATTTCATGGCACTCAAAGATTCCACTTTTAGTCAACAATATTGAAGTGACTCTTGTAGGACCACTGGCATGCCCTGCAAATAAATACACTATTATAAATTGTATGATATGATATGATATATTTTAATGACGTCCACGAGACTAAAGTAGTCTATGGGACCCATGCAATCACCCTCCCGAGTCAGGAGCCAAACTAGTCAGTTGCAAAGTTTTGGTTAACTTGTCTCTTCTTCTCTGAATTTTGATAATCAAATCCGCTGTTCTCTTCACTTGATCTTCCTCGAATAAATAGTTGAAGTCCTTGTTCTGCAGAATTTTTGTATAATCAGATCTGATGTCGTTGTAAGCCAGGCATTCCTTGACAAAGTGTTTCTCTATCTCAACTATTCCCGTATTGCAAAATAAACATGTTCTGTCTGCCCACTCTTCCTTTGGAACTTGCCATCTACCAGTTTCACATCGCAGCTGATGTGAACTAGTTCTAATTTGTGCCATCAACATTTTTGCTTTCCAGTTAATAGGTGCCCTTATATAGGCCTTTTCATCATGACTAGAAATGGGATTAAATTCTTTAATGTAATAAGATTTTTTCCGCCCTATGTGTCTTGTCCACAGAATATTGCGAAATTTTTCATTGACAAATTTCTTTATTTCTTTAATGTTATCCGGGCAAGTTTGGATGTTGATATCCCATTTTTGCATCCATTTGTCATTTTGTTTCATCCATGTGCTTTTCCGCCTCACAAGTTTTTCCTCTATTACCAACTTGGGCCAACGATGTGTTTCCAGACCTTGGGTTTTCTTTAAATAGCTTAGCATCCGGATCAATGCGACGGCTGCTAATGGAAAGGAACCCACCTCCGCCAAAAGGATTTCATACGGAACTGTGGTCTTGACTTTAAGATTGCATGTGATGAAGTGTTTTTGAATTCTTTCTACTTGCCGCCATTTCTGTTTGGACATACTACCGCCCCACACCTCACATCCGTATAGAATGACCGGAGTGACCAGCAAACCAAACAGAGTTTTCATGGTCGTCCAATCCTATAATTCTGCATTCCTGCACTTGTTTTGTAAAGAGTATAACGCCTTCCAGCCCCCTTGGATCCTTTTCGATCTGCAAGTATCCCAGTTGAGTTTGTTATGAAAATCGATGCCCAAGTATTTGTACTCTTCCACAATCTCAAGGGGGCTATTTCCAAACAGAAACTTGTCTTGGATGCCCCTATTCTTCTTTAGTGAGAAAATCATAATTTTGGTTTTGCTAGTGTTAACTTGCATTCCTACATCATGACAAAAAATTTCTAGTGCTTTCAAGTGCTCTTTCAAACCTATAGCTGTTCTAGCAAGAATTATGAGATCATCTGCATATAAGAGCAATCTTATCACGAAGTGGGCCAGCTGCACCCGCTCAGCATTGGTCTTGTGTATCCACTCTTCTAACTTGTCAATATAGAGCCCAAATAATGTTGGAGAAAGCGGGCACCCTTGCTTAACCCCGATGTTGCTGTCAAAATCTTCTGATATCCCTTCTGTCGTTCTAATTTTAGCTTTGACCTACTCATATAATCTGTAAACCGCTGACCTATGTTCTTTAGGGACTTCCAGCTCTACCATTCTATCCCATAGTTTATTACGTGGCACTGTGTCGAAAGCTTTTTTAAGTCCACGAAACAATAAAAAGCCTCGTTCCCCGGAGTGTCCCAAACTTTCTCTATCAAATGTCTGAGAGTGATGCCGTGATCTATAGTAGAGTGTTTCGGTCTAAAGCCTGCTTGCCCTTTTGCACGTTTGCCTTCTGTTTCAGCCCAATTGCTGATTTTTTGTTCTACCAAGCTGCCAAATAACTTGCCAAATAGTGCATTGATCATGATGGTTCGGTAATTAGAAGGATTGTTTATATCTCCACTTTTGTGGAGTGGAATCACCACACTTGTAGTAAATTTTACAGGGAAACCTTCTCTATTGACACTGTTGAAAATCTTAGTGATGTGTGGTGTGAGGATTTCAGCACCCCATTTTAAGTATTCCGCTTGTAACCCATCTATATCTTGCGCTTTACCAGCAGCTAACCTTCTTATGCCTTGAATAATATCATTTTCGCTGAATAACTCCCCTGTAGTCTCAGTTTTCATGGTACTACGTTCTCCTAGATCACATTCGTAGAGAGTTTTGGCATATTCCAGCCATTTGGTTCCTGTTATGTTATTCTCTATCTGAGTTTTTCTCTGCTGAAGCTCTTTCCAAAATTTTCTGGGGTTGTTTTTACCAAGATTAATCAACTCTATTCTTCTCTTGTTCACATACTCTTCTTTCTTCTTTTTAATCAATTGATCATACTCCTTTCTACTTTCTCTGTTCATGTTCTTTTTCCAATTCCTTTTTGCCATTTTGCACTCCTCATCAAACCAAGGATTGGCCGGAAAAGTGTTCTTGGCTTCTTTTGTGGCCCTAGATCTATTACACTCCTCCAATGCTTTAATGATAGTAAGAACAAGATTATCCTTGTCCATGAAATGTTGCTTTTCAGACTCAAGATGGTTTCCCAGAACCCTATACAGCCGCAAAAGAGAGTCTTTAAAAGTATCATGATTTTCTTGTGTCATTAAAACTTTGCCAGTCGGAATCATCTTCCTCTTCTGCAAAGGTTTTGGGACAATATGTTGATCTTTAAAGTGAGTGGCCACCCTTATCAAGATGGGGTTATGATCAGATTTTAACTCTATGGGGCAATCTTCTATCTCAAAGTTAATTATCTTTGCGACATAGTCTTGCGAGCATATAACATAATCAAAAACACTTTGTCCATTGTATCTTTTGCATGTGATTCCACCTGATTTAGGCCACTTTTCCATACCATTGCATATAACCATGTTGTATAGGCAGCATAAGCCTAGTAATTCAACACCAAAATGATTAATCTTTCCCATGCTATCCTGTGAAGATCTTTCCCATTTTTGTGTCCCTTCTTCTTCGAGCCAAACTGGATCTCAGCTTTCATTGTAACTCTCCTTAAGATTGAGAGTTTGGTTGTTTGCTGTTCTAGCATTGAGATCCCCTATTATCATTATTTCCCCTAAAGAGCTAAAGGCTGCTATGTCTTTTTTTAGTGCAACGAACGGGTCTTCTCGATCCAATCTATGTTTTTTATATATTTTTGAGCCTTTTGGAGCGAAGTAACATATAGCCACCCTTGTAGAAATCTGATTCTCTGTTATTTTTATCCAAATATACTACTTGTTTACATCTTCTTTCTCTAAGTTTACAAATCTGCTCCAAGTTTCTTTTATTAGAACGGTGATGCCTCCATGTCCCTTACCATTATCTATCTTTTCATTCCACAGTGATACCTTCTTATACCCTTCAAAATCTGGAACCCTACATCCATCATGTTCATGAGTCGCGGTAAGCATAATGATGTCATTATCTTTAGCTATCGGCCCTAACCCAGGTCCTCTTCTCCAAGGATAACCTCTGTAGTTCCAGCTAACTATAGTTAAATGTTCCTGGGTGGGCCCGAGTTCCTATTTATTGCGTGTGATTTTGTCGCTGATTTGGGCTTTGCCATTTTGTAGCCACGCCCACTTGCCGTTTCCTCTTGCTGTTTTCACTTTTTCCCATTCCTTCCTCCTTTCTTCTTGCTGAGTTACGGTGAGGTCATCATCAAGATATATGTGTGTGCCTCTAAGAAACTTCCTTTTGCTGAAAATGTTATTTTTATCCCCTATATTCCTCATTGTCACTCTAACATGTCTATCTTTGCCTCCTCTAATCCATTTTCCGATTCTTTGAGCTTGTATGATTGTTCCATGCCAGTCTAATTGGTCTTTAAAGAAGTCTTTAACTAAATCCGTTGTTTTCTCCTATTCTCCATAGTCTCGTAGCCCTTTGACAACGATATTTGTTGCTTTCTCATTTCTTTCTTTTTCCTCTCTAATCTGTCTCCGAAATTGTTTTTCTATGTTGTCAATAGGAGTGTTTGCTGGCCCCTTTACTATGTTAGCCCATGATCTAACTTCTTCGATCTGTTCTCTGAGTTGATTCTCTTTTATTTCCATATTGGCCATGGCATCTTGAATATTTTTCATTTGCGGGTTTTTGTCTGCTTCCGTAGCCTCTCCTTCTCCCATAGTACTTGCTGCTGTCCTCTTTTCCCCTACTTCTTTTTTTAACAATATTAATTCATACTCTCCTTTTTCCATATTAAATTGCAATTTTTGAATTTGTTCTCTAAGAGACTTGACCTCCGCTGCCAGCTTCCAGTTATCCTCAGTAACTCTTTTCATTGTGATACTTTCTATTTGGCTCCTCTCTTCCAGTGCCCACACCCTTTCCTTCATAGCTACTAAATCTTTCACAAAGATGTCTGGATACCACGTCATAGGTGTCCTTGTGGGGCTGTAATTATTTGGTAGCCCATCCTCCACTGTGTCTATCACCTGAGAATTATCTGGCTTCCCTTTACCGTTAATATCTCTGATATTATCAAACTGCTTAATTGTTTTAGAGATTTCAATCGGCTTCAGACTTTGTTCTCCCTCCCTTGCGCTGTCTGGAGTTTGTGGAATCGGTTTCGGAAGTAAAGCTGCTAACTTCCCTCTTTTTGCATTTTTTAACTTTCGTATCTTTCTCCGCCTAATTATTCTTTTATATTGTTTGGCATTCACATAGATGTAGTTTCCTCCTGTGGGTGATCCGTTGGCTTGTGATAAGCTCAGAGTGTTTGTGGGTAAATTACCATTTGTCCCTCCAAAATTGAATGAACTCATGTGTCCGGCTGAGGGTCTTGGAAGAATGAGGAAGCTCCCTTGATTCCACTTGATGATGCTGTTGTGCATTAAACTATCCCCGTATGTTAGGACCAAGCCACTATTGCCAGAGATGTCATTGTGTTTCGTAGCTTCTTCCAGACTAGTTTGTTGTTCTGCTGTTACGGGTGCCCTGACTATCTGATTCTCTGCCACCCTGTTACTATCAGATCCTGTGTTATGCAAGGTGGACCCATCAAGTTCTGATTGTTCCTCTCTTATCTTAGGTTGATCAGTCAATGATACTTTTACAAGTATCTTCTCTGCAGATGTTTCTGTAATTTCCCCATTTGTTCCGTCCATGAGGACCATATCGTACCCACTGGTGCCTTGTTATATGTTTTTAATGGTGTTTTACCGTTGTAAATTTACTAATGCCAGGAGAAGTAACAAAGGAAGCCTGAACAGGTGCAAAATCAGATGCAAGAAAAAGGGAAAAGGCGTACCTGGGATCTGCCTGTCCGCCTATTGAAGGCACATAATTTTGTCTTCAAATGGAACCGAGCTGGAGCCCACTGAAAGAGAGGGACACCATATCAAGCAAAATCATCCTCTGGAAGCCCGCCAATATCAAAGCCTTTAGTACTGGATGGTCCCACCGGTTGCTAAGACCACCGACCAAACCCTTAAATCTGCCCCTGCACTGATCCCGTGCCTTGTGGACCCCCTACTGATTCTGATTGTGTATGGGCTTCAAGAAGCGCTGCAAGACGAAATCTTGATGCAAGTGATGGCACAACCAAACAAACCGACCGAAACTGACCTATTTTACAGGGGATCCGACCAAGTTAATGGCCCACTTCGCCTGCCATTCTCTGTCAACGTGAACAGTCGAACTTTGTAAATGCTGAACTTTGTAAAAGGTTAGATATCTTCGCCTTTCGACGAAGACGAAGATAACGAAGATCAACCACGTGACCTCTGTGTATCGGACGTAATGTAAATGGCGGCGGATGGAAGAAATGAATTATCATATGCATCTTAATCAACTTTTGTGTATATTTTCCCTCACAGGTTGTGATGGCGTTGACGAGGAGAGAGAAAAAAAGAATGCATGAGGGAGGTAACGACCTTCCCCCTTGTGAAAAGGGTGAAAAGTTAAAAAGGTATTCGCACGTAAGAAAGTGAATTGATACACAGTATATAGGAAATACCCCTCCTCCAATAATCTAACATATGTATGAGACTTGGGTATTATTCTCACATGAAAATTGCATGAAAATCACATCCCTTAGAGGGCGCCATCTACAGTGCCACTAGAATGCACCAATTTACAATGAAAACATAACTGCGTTAGACTATTTAACACTACATGTGGTGCATATAAGTTGTCTGGTAGTCATTGGCCCATAAGAACTCATTTTTTCGCCTTTAAGATTGATCAATGAAAATACAAAGGACAGCGATCCTTTAATGTGTTTGATTTATATTAAATTTAAGAGTACCATGGCCAGCAATTCCTAAAAGCATTCAGTTATTAGTAAATTAAGAGTTAAGACAGGAATGATGAACTGAAATGAAATGGTTTTAATGATGTCTAGGAGACAGAAAGCACAGATTCTCTCCTCCCACCTTTTTTTAGGGACCTTTCATCTGCCAGTTTCACATCATAAATGATTTTATGATGAGAACCAAGCAATTAAAATTTTGGTTTTTCCTTCAATTGTAGAACCTAAATATTCTTATCCCCATGTTCCCATATGTTATCGAATTCATTGACTATCTGATTTGTCCAGATGGCAGTCACCCATTTATTTGATGAATGGAAGGAGGGAAGGAATTGTGAATAGTTGTGACTTTTTGAAAGGGAAGCAATTGTGAAAAAGGATTTGCTTTCAAAGACGAATAGCAGTGACTTAGAAATTGCCTTCTAAGTAGGTCACCCATGACGAATGGCGACATGTGGGCCATGGCGGGCATTAATCCTGCCCTTGGGCTTAGATGAGACGAATTTTCAGGGCGCCATATTGATCTAAACTGCCAAGCTCATTAAGAAAGCTGCTTTTACTGGAAAAAAAAGGCGCATCTTAAAGCATAAGGGAGAGTAACCCAAGCGATCCAGGTTCGAAACCTAACTTGACCATGGAAAATTACCAGATTTAAGACTAGAACTATAAAGAAATGAGCAAGCGAAATACCCGCTTAACGAAGTCGAGGAAAGGTTGAACCTCGGACTCGAATGCGGGTCTGTAGCTGCGCAGAAGATCAAAAATGATGCGCAAGCAAATAACCCCGTTTTCTTCATTATCGGTAGTTAAAACATGCATGGCAACCTTGAGCAGGTCTTGCACAATCGGCCTGAGCACTTCGTTGTGAGGAAGCCTGAGGAGAATGTCGATTATCACATTTCTGAGCTTGTGCTCAACACTGTCGGTTGCCTGCGGCTTCGTCAGCTGTGTCAGAATGGCCGAGAACACTCTGAAGTAGCTCTTAAGAAAATTGAGGTAATCTGGTGTATGTACAATTTCAAGATTGGCTCTCACTTCTTTTGCGAGCTGGTATCTAACTTGCATAGCTGAAAAAGGTGCATGTTAAGCCAACAAAAAGAAGAAGATATAAACATGCAGCAAACATTAGAAAATGTAAGTAATTTGTTAGGAGGATACGCAATTCCGGCTTCATAAGTCTGAAAGCCTGTTGCTCGAAGTTTCGTATAGGAGTCATTTTCAATTGCGTTTCTGCTTGCCACAAACTGAATTTCGAAGGCATTATAACTGACCCTAACTCTGTTGCCCGCTGCAGAGCAAAATCACGCAAAAGTGCTCCGGCACGAACTTCTTTATTTCTTCCTCTGCAATGGTGAAAATTCTATCCCGCCGCGCCAACTCATAAAATCGTGCTCATTGTTTGAAGCAGAGAAACGACCGTTAAAATAAATGTACACTCTGCTCCTGATTTATATTATAAAATTGTAAAACCCGTCCAAGAAATTATGCACTAGTCCCAAAAGGCAGAGTACCTATACAAGATTGCGTAACTGTGATTTAAAACGGTAAATGTTATATTTTAATCTCCAACAACGGAATTTTTAATGGTTTATACTTGCGAAAAAAATAATTAAAGTTCCTACTGAATTCTATTTTAAAAAATTGGATGTCTTAAACTTATGTACATTGTTTGTACCAATTTATTTTTTTCCGGTAAAATATATGTATTAAAAAAAAATTTGAAAATTTATTAAAACTAGCACTTGCACCTTTGAAGGGTGCAAGGATAACGTTGATAGTTTGATATATAAGATGATATTACAGTATTTGATCGTAGGGTAATTTTTCACTAACCCTAACAAGGTTATGTTGATGGTAATTTATCTATTTGGTTATGCTTCATGGATGCAAAATAGTTACATCTTGTTTCTACTGCTAGTTGATCGAGGCAAGATTCCTCTTTCTTTCGTTTAATTGTGTATGGGTTATTTCTCATTTTCACATACTTTTCCAAGGTAAAAGCGGGTTGAATACGAAGATTAGTTAAGGTTTTTACTCTTGATATAGTTGTAAATGTCATCCCTTGTCTCTCTATCTACCTATGTCAATTGTTGTTTTGCAAAGTGTCAACCCTTGTGATTTATGTATGGTAATAGCCCATGACATGGTGAGTGGAAGTTGTCTCCGGCTTCCTAATGTGATAGGAACAATTGGTATGGTCTTTGAATCATGTTCATCCCATGATGGCCCACTATAATTATCAAAATGCACGATAACGTACAAGGGAAGACTTGGTGGTTTATAGCCTAACTCATAAATAATGTCAACAACCTCACCAAGGGCTCTATTCACCAATTATCTATCTATCCATATATTTGTTTGTAAGCATGATGTGTTGCCCCTTACAAAGGAGCACATGTTTTTCAAGTCATTCTTCATCCACAATATTGTTGTTACCACTTAGAGAATACACTGTTGTACTCAGTGCAATTGGAGAATTCAATGATTTTAACATCTTATTATGTAGTTTTACAACCTCATTAGTTGCAAATAAATGTGTAGCACCACTAAATGTTGTATTTTCAGATGTTGTCAAGTGTATGTCTATATGTGTCATTAATAACTTCCAATCATCCTCTATTGGATTTGCATCTCGGATATTATGTAACATTTGATGAAATCATTCTTGGATGTTGTCATCTCCTACTTGTCAAAAAATTGTGTGCAAAGTGATGACTGTTGTGAATTGATCCCACAATAACTTAGCAGTAGAATGTGACATATAGATAGGTTTGTCCATTACATGTGGTAATTGGGCTAAGTCACCAAATAGTATCATTGAAACACCACCAAAATATTCATGTTGTCGATGGGGGAAGGCTTCGCGTAGTCTTCTATCAACTTTGAGAAGCAACTCTGGTCCTATGAAGCTCATCTCATCTATAAGGATATATTTAATATATTTCATTTCTTCCTAGAATGCAGTGCATGCTTGGTTCTATAATGTTTGCATCTCTTTACTAGGTATTTTTAGCCTTGCATTTATTGTCAAAGCATGTATATTAAATGCAGCCACTCTTGTTGGTGCTAGTGTGAGTAATTTGCTCTTACTTTGTGATGTAGAGTTGGTCAAAACCTCTCTTATACATGAAATTACGGATGATTTCCCTATACCTGTAGTGCCCTGTACAATCATGTGCAATGGTTTATTAGATTGACATTTTTTATGCTCCTCAATAATTTGGAGTGCTTGTCTCTGTTCTAGTGATAACATTGACATATCATGCCTAGTTATTGCTAGTGTAGGTTCACTACACCCATTCATTTTTTAACATGTATGAAATGTGTAGCAATTTCATGTAAATCTTGTGTGACTTTACTACGGTCCCATTCATAGTTTCTATCAAATTCACATCTTTCGAGCATATCAAGGTCATTTACTTGTTGGGCATGTTTGAGAGAAAGCTTCCCATTCATTTATGTCCATTATTCCATCTGCATTATTATCTACTACTTGTTGCTCTATAATATCTTCTTCTTCTTATTAACTATTTTCTCCTTCAATGATGCGATTGATATGCCATACATTATATCCCTTAGTGTATAATTGTATCCAATTTGTGATTATTACATCTCTCATGAGACCTATATCTCTTTCTATATTACAAAAATGCTTCTATAATAATAGCTCGCTCTAGTAGAATGCTTCAAAGTGTTCTAAAGTATGTTCTGGGATTTTGTAAAACCTTGTATATACATTAACAACTACTTATATTGTTCTTTTTTTCTACTTGCATCCCTTGCAATTTGCAGCAAATGAATATGTCCTTGCAAATTCAAGTAGCATTATATTTTCTAACTACAACGAACGACCCATATAGGAATGTATGTAGCTAGGTTGTATACTGCTTCTTTCTAATGTTTTAGTGATACGATGCAACACTTTTTTTCCAACATTCAAAGAGATGAAAGGCCTACGACAAACAACGAGGGGGAGTTTTTGTAACATGTGACATGTTTATTGTGCACCTATATCTCTCTCAACAATAACCTCTAACAAAAAAAATTGATATGCCATGAGGGTTGCATCATTTGGCTTTTGTGTCAAAGATATTCATTTAAGAACTTTAGAACATGTCTCTGACTATCTCTCTGCTTTTGTTGCATACTTGGCAATGTATCTAAGCACAAGTACATGAGAAACAATAGGTTGGCAATCAATATTCGCCCTCCAAATTGAAAGCATCTTTGGGTTGTGAATATTTAGTTGATCATCATTTCTTGTAGGTTCATGTCAAGCCTTTCCAGTACCATCACAGGATAATGTAGAAATTTGTTGTTCTTTCCATGGAGCTTTATAATGACATATCATCTTATTACCCTTTTTGCATAGACACGTTCGTTCACTACATTTTTTGTTTTTGGACTTAATTGAACAACTCTTTATAATCATGGGCAAGGTCTGCAATAAAAATATCATGTGTTTCTAGCAAACAGGGGTCACCCAATAGTGATCGATACACGGTATTACCTCTATGAGATGCATCTCAAGGATTCCTTGCACTAACATATTTATCAAAATATTGTCTTACATGCTCGACTATTGTATCATTATTCAATCGATTTTGTCCATGTTTGGTGCATTTGGGAGCCAAATAAATCCGTGTGCATGTCCAGTTCCCTGATGTTGTCATTCAATTCTATACCACCAATATGTTGCGCCAAGGAGCTTCTCAATTACTTATTCACAAAATACTGTGAACCGTTGGTGAAGATATAATGATGTCGTATGAGGATTATTAACCACATTGTCCAAACGATCTTTATTTGTTTGTATTTCAAATGGAATACCATCAATTAATAATCTCTGTAGATCTGGTCATTTCACATGTGCAACACTCAATGTGAAGAAGAGTGTAGGCATTCTGAGTTGGTTGATCATATCTATCAATTCGATGTGGCATTTATTCCAATATGGCCTCATGCCTCACATTGTGGAGCCAAAGTGTATAAGTTCTTTAGTGAGCTGTGTGTTTGGAAGATGAGTTAAGTGTATGCGAATATTTTCAATCGTTGTTGGTATGTTCTCGTCAACATTTTTTTTAACGAATATTGTTGCAATTCTATGACTATGATGGCACATCATCATATTATAAACAAAATAACAAAACCTAGGATGTCTCCCAAATCTCTTATTATAGTATTTGATTAAGTGGAGGACATACAAATGTATATGTACCTCTCGCATCCATGCTTGCATTGGTAGTGCAACTCTATTCAGAAATAGAGCCAAGGATGCTATGTCAAACAATCCTTTTGTAGTATACTCATTTACAAGGGATGGATCTATTGGAGGCCAATCCAAAATATCATCTATGGAATCATCAATTTCTAATACCCATTTCATGATGTCCAATTCACGTTGTCTACCTAGAAGCTTAGGGACTGTTGAAGAAGTTTGTGTAGGAATTGTATCATCACTATCTTCATCATCCTGAATTTGGGATGCAACCACAGATGTGTCTTCCTCAGTGTTAACAATGTGTAACATACTTGAAATATTGGTTGTTGTCTCAAGAAGTCGGGCCAAGTTCTCCATACTGAAAACAACATCATGGTAATACTGATCATTCTCAAGTTTATATTGCAATGCATCTCTAACATGGCTTCTTTTCACATAACAATCATAAGAGCTTTCTTCCGTGCTCACTCTTTTTACAACTAATATGTCTAGATCTTTGATTCGTTGTGGTAACACATTCGCAATAGTTTGTATATCTTGTGGAAAATTTATTGTATGTTCACTATATTTGTATTGTCCTCCAAATGCATGAGATAATTGTAACACTGGATCCACCCTAGCAATATGCATTTCTTCTATGTGTGACAATCTTTTGAGTATGCTTGGTTGTTCTCCAGGATCCATATTATTGAGTGCTAAAAACCTATGTATACCCTTTTCATTGATACATCTTTTACATATTATAGTACAACTTGTTTGATGGAGGTGCATGTTTGGGTAAACATTCGCTACATATAGTGCATGTTTTCTCACGAGGAAGTGCATCCAATCATTACCGAAAATTCTTCATTACTGTCATCAATTTTCTATTAGTCTTTAATGTTGTACATGATTCCAAATGGTCATCACTTTCTTGCTTCTCATATTAGGTTCCCCATTTCTCTCAATACTGTGTACATCTCATTTCCTTTACTCTCTCTATGATGTACATAGGAATCATTGTTGGATTCACAATGTCGTGATTATTGGGTATCATGGATCTCAACATGTTTACCTTTTTCTAGTTTCCCATGCATCTGGTTTTGCTCTGCTCATTTTTGCTTTCTACGAGCTGCTATTGCATCCTTATGTTGAGCGTAATAAGCTCGATTTCTGTCTCAAGCTTTTTGTGCAGCAATCTCTTGAGAAGTTGGATCTTTATGCTGATTTAAAACATTTGTGTCTTCCATCTATCAATGCATCAAACAACATTTGTTGGTGTACTATTTCAAACAAGAAGGAGCTTCTTTTCACATTAGTGGAATGGTGTTTTAAGTCTTATATATTGTCAATGCACTTATTAATCATTATTAGAAATATATATTTATTTTTACAATATGAATACATTGTTATGTTTGATAGTTTTTGATAAGGTAAACAGGTTTTAAGGGGTCCTGAAACCCATAAGTTTAACAACAAGAAAGGCTGAAAATAAGCGAAAAAACGCCCAGCCAAAACATAATCCTTACGGCTGAAAATAAGCCCAAAGGCCCAGCTCGAAACAGCTGCCCACTAAAAAGGCCAGAGAACCAACCAGAAAAACAGAGACCAGACAAAAAGCCAAAGCCAGGAGAAACAAAAACCAAAGGACAGAGACCAAACCTAGCAGACTACTTCTCCATCTCGAGCATGGTCTGGGCAGCTTCGGCGCACTCTTGTTGCTCTTCTACCTTATGATCCTGGGCGTTCGTCAAATCCTGCTCCATAGTGTTGTCCTTGGCTTTATCCACATCCATCCTATCTTTGTCTCTGTTCTGTTTATCATCTTCCTCCATCTGGTTCCTATCTTTGAGATTATCCAAGAGAGAGAGGATGTTGTCGTTGATCGAAGCGAGGAGGGAGATCATTTGACTAGCCAGGTTGTGATTGTAGTTCTCAATATTTTTTACTCTCCTCTCCATCAGAGTCTCCCAGCTGTTCTGGTCGCCTTGGCTTTCAGCACCTATCTTGCTCTTGATTTTTTCCATTTGGGAAACCCTATCTCTGACATCCTCAAGCTCATGGAAGAGCCATTTAATTGATCTGAAGTTGTCGATCATGCTATTGCGGGCATTGTTCAACAGATTCATACCCGTTTCTCTTGCATTATCAGAAATAGCCACCATAGCCGGGTCAATTAGCTCATTGAGTCTAGGCTTCTCGAGGTCGTCCACCAGGAGTTGGGGGTTCATCGCCTCTCTGTAAATTCCCATAGTGGCCGTTCTCACATTGAAGTTCTTCCAAGCCTTCCTTCTGTTATTAACTTGCACTTCCCCCTCAATCTGTCCAGATTTGTCATTTTCCTCCAAAGGAGGCTGAGGATGTATAGGGGAGAGGGGAATGGGCAGAGAATCCTTTCCCTGACTGCTGGAGCGCTCCATGCTCTCTCCTTCCCTCTTCTATCTTTTTCTCAGTTTCTCCTCATCCAGCTCCTCCTTCAACACCTTGTCAGAATCCTCAGTATCCATTTCCTCCTCCTCCTCAGCAGAGCCAATTTTAGCTGGGGTATGACCTCTAGGGCTCTTTCTGCTGGGTAATTTGATAGAGGGGTAATCCTTCTTATGGCTTTTAGTCTTCTTACCAGAATGCTCAAAAACCTCATCAGAGCTAATGCTCTCGATATCGTCGGAATCTGAGGAAAAACTGGAGTTGCTCTTGTCAACATCCGCCCCCTGGATAGGGTTTTTACTAATGGTTTGAGCGTGGAAATGCTCATGAATCAGAAGCAGAAGACCCTCATGCAGAGCCGGGTTAACGGTAGCTTTCTTTTTAAAACTAGAAATGGCCTTGTTCATCGAGTTATAAAGATAATACGGGAAGGAGATCTTACTACCATGGCGAAAATGATTCAGAATCACAAAATGGTGGGTCCTAACCCTATCAAACCTGGGGTCTAGGGTTATATATTCAATGACAGCGTAGAGAACATACCTCCAGAGCTTCTTTATAGTATCCGTTACAAAAAACGTCTCTTTCTTGCCCAGCTTGTTCAGCTCTTCAGTGTTTTTCACAAAATCCTTGATTGCATTAGAAGACATCTTCTTGTCTCTGAAGAATTTATGCCCCTCCATCGGAATCCCTGTGACTTCAGCAACCACATCCTCAGTAATTTGAAAGTAGACCCCGTTCACCTTAACCTTACCATTATTCCATGAATTCACCATGCTGTTAGTGATCTCAGGATCCGAGCCATGAAGTTTCTCGAAGAAATTAGTAACCCCACCCTTTTCCAGCTCTCTCCAGACTTTGGCCTTGTTCTTCCACTTCTGAACTTCCCCCACCGGCTCCTTTCTGCTCCTCTCACCCGTCATGTTTACCTGATCAACTTCCACAATTCTCATGAACTCTGATCTGTGCAAGTTATTAGCATTCGAAAAAATGGTGATGTTTCTTTTATGATACCCATGAATAAACCCCTTTCTGAAAATAATGGTATCGTCCTTTCGAGCGTGTCGAAATGTCAGAGGAAACCCCTTTTGCTGGTGCAAATCACGATGCCAATAATGGCACTTACCATTTATTAAGCAATCTTTATTATCCATAATTGCATTGGATTTGAGCCGTCCTTCCCAAGATATTATCTTGGTCGATGAGCAACTTTGCCTCCGTCGGAAAATCTTTTCCGGCATGCCAGGACAGATTATTGGTGGCGTTAACCCCTTTATTAGCAAACCAATCAGCGACTGGGTTTGCCTCTCTGTAAACATGAGTGACATGGACCTTATCGAACTTTGTGAGAGTGGCGCAAGTCTCAGCAATTATGTTCGCAATCGTCCACGAGGGAGGGGAAATACCATTAATGGTATTAATAATGTTTTTGGAGTCCCCCTCAAGCCAGAGTTTAGTAATCCCGGCTTCAAAAGCCAACTTGACCACCATACTTGTTATGTTTGATAGTTATGTCTTCATATTAAAAAAATTGACATTTGCAAGCCACCTTTGCTTATAATGATTCGAGTTGGACTAGGTAACTTCTCGTATGATCATTCTAAATTGGCTTAGGAATTTACATTCACTTGTTTGAATTAGAGACAAAAAAGATGATTTACTGCATTATCAACACCACCCACATAAACTAAAGGAAAAATTGCATACAAGAACTTGTCAAAATCTAATTTAACATCTAAAGAGGCAATAACCTCAATACATGTAACTGAAAAGTAAACAGAGTCTTGGAAATTGAAAGGATAGTCACAGAAACTCCATGGCTGCAATAGTCAGGATTTTTACTTTGAATTGAAATGTTTAGTATGTTTAAATAGGACCGTAAGACATTTTCAGATGATATTTGAGACAGGTGGAATTTTTTAAGGGTCCATGAATTGTATAGTAAATAATGTATGCATAGTAAAGTAACACACTTTTATATGCTTGATAACATTTTACTCGTGCTAAAACATTCATTCATATTATTTCATCACATTACATTTTTCATTGTGGACATCTATTTGGATCTCTAGTTCATTAACAGACCAAAATTTTGTATAGTTGTCTACGTACTGTAAGAAGTATACAATGTAGTGATGCATAAGTGTACATCGATGCCCATTGTTGTGCTTAATTTTCAACATTACACATGCCCTTAATTTGCTCAAGGAAAACATTACTTTCCGAATAAAAATCTATGTGCAATATCTTTGTAGTAGTTACCTTGACATGTTCTTCATCATTATACATTTCATTATTTCATGTTAATGTAAATTGTACATTGATGCCCACTATTGTGCTTAATTTCCAACATTACACATGTCCTTAATCTATTCAAGCAAAACAATACTTTCTGAACTGAAATATGTGTGATATCTTTGTAATAGTTGCCTTGACACGTTCTTCATCATTATACATTTCACTATTGCATGTTAATGTAAATAGGTATCTCTTGTGTTCTAGATCTCTGATTACTTGCTTAGCTAGCCTTTCAATATCATCATCAAATTGCAAGTTATACAATGCTTGAGAAGGCATCCCTACGAAGTCTAATGCAACTTCATCAAATGCAATAGCCCAAATTGTCCCTGTGTGGTCTTGCACTTTTATTTGTATAATATATTGACAATTGTATTCAGTAACTAATGGATCACATTTAGAGCAAAACAGGCTTTCATCATCACCTTTCTCTAACATTTCCTTGCATTGCTTCTCATTTATTGTATTTGTACAAGTTGGGTAGTAGAATTTTTCATGTTTAAAGTATACCATTGTTGCTTTCATAACGCAGTCAAAGTCTTGGGATGTGTGGAAGGCTTGTTCCTATATATAATTGATTGTCATCCTTGTGGTTGGAAACAATACACTCGCTGGTTGTCTTGCTATACCCTGTACATTGCCACTATTTTTTGTATACCAGTCCTTCAATTAGTTGGTTTCCTCTATATTGGGGTCTATCATTAAATTTGTTGTATTTGATGTACTTATTACCTTTCCATGGAATTCAGAGACACACGCACCCTTGATAGCAAGTACGGTTTTTTATTGGAGATAATATTTTTGCTGGAGATCTACCCCTTCACGCTCCATGGGTGCCCCCCAAAGAGTAACATCAATAGTACTGCAAGATGCATCCACCAACTTGATAGTACACCTTGAGACCTCTATACCATCTTTTCATTTTACTGTTGTTGTTTCTTGTATATAAACAACAACACCAATAATATCAATTTTAGTATTTTTTGGCTTATTTTTTACTTCATCAATTGGAGTGAAACTAAATCGATGTTTAGGAATATGAAGATCATCCTCACATGATACGACTCTAGAATCCTCAGTCGAGGTTATTTCCAAACCACTATTAAGTTTATTGTAAAATTAATTTGGCACTTTTTACCTCTCCACGAGATATGCTATAAGCAACCCCAACTTGTACATTCTTATAATGCATATCTGCAATGTCATTAAAGAAAGTGATATGTGTTTCCATCCCTTCAACATCTATTACATCAAAACTTAAGACTTTTCCACTCCCACTATGCTTTTGAAAATGGTGCATCTCTTTTTTTGATGTAACATGTGCTTTTATATTCCATCTTGGTTGATATGGGTTCAAGCTTTTAACAAGCATTAATGTAGTGGTTGGTGTTTTTGCTTGGTCATTTTTTTGTAGACCAAACATGATTTTCTTACATGGTGTAGTGTTCATCTTACTACTACTTCCGAACTCTTCTTTGAAAGATTCACACTTTTGTACAATTGATGATTTTAAATCTACACATTCTTGACATAAAGATTCTGGATGCTCAAGTATTAGGTGCTCTGTATGAACGATATATAAATCCATTATGATAATCCACCTACACATTTATAGGATAAGTACTTGTTAGCAAAAAAAATCTGCCACACAAGTACAAAGTATGAAGTTTATTGAAATATGATTCTAGAGACGGTCACTAACCTTGCTTTACTTGTTTTAGAGTAGTTGTATTATGTTAAGTGTACAATTGTCCCTATCTTGATATCGTGGTTTGTGATATAACAGTTATACTTCATTGGTAGTGTTTCCATATGTTTATGAACACCATTAGATAGCTCCAACTTATATTGTTGATTTTGGTCTATCGCACCACCAAAGCTTTCTATGGAGAATACATGTACTTGAGGAGCTAAGCATGTATTTCCCTCATGAAGGAGTTTCACCACATGTATGGTTAATGATTTCATGAGGATATGTTTGTATATATCTTTGCAAAATATGTGAAATCTATTATTACTTGCTAAGGAGTACAAACTAGAGCCTAACCTTTCCAAAGTTTAAGAAGTAGGTCACATATCATAGGTCCAATTTAGAATTCTTTCAATGTAGTGACCCTGTATAGTAGGTGATACAACACAACTCACCTGTATAATTACTTCAATGAAAATACATATTACTTTAATACAATGTTTTGTTTATGTGCATAAGCAATTTTGACTATCAAAGCCCCTAATTATGATTAATACTTACTTATGAAGAACATGTATGATGTATGAGAGAAGACTGAATTAAGATATTATTGAGTCGACAATTTTGTCTCTACAAATGAGACTTAGGGGAAACCATCTTCGGTACTACACCATTACAGAGTCAACATTTTTTGTCTCTACAAATGAGACTTAGGGAAAACCATCTTAGGTACCACACTATTACATCTCTATTTTTTACATTGCATGTGGTTGCCAGAGTCATTCTACATAATTGACAAAAAGAACCTTCAAGTGCTGAGTATTGTCATATCCATAGTGTTTTGCATATCGATATTGTTTAAGTGTACTATAATACTCTTCTACTATAGCAATCATTATCCCAAACCTCTATTTAACATATTGGAATTGTTCCACCTTCTCTATTTCAATGCATTCAAGCTTGTTAATTTCATCCCAAAGTTGTTGTACAATATCCTCAGATATAGCTAGCATCTCATCCATAAAAAAATCAAGACTGGCACCTATGTTATCAACTAAGGTTACTGATGTTGAAGCCTCTAATGAATTTTTTGAGATAGAATGAGTAGGAGTTGGTGGTGTGTTTGAAGTTGTACTACCAGAAGAACTGAAAATCTCAATTGAATCTCCAAATGATGCCATGTGAACCTATAGACTAAACATGTGAATCTTAGAATATTAAAACATTTTTCCAATATCATATCATCTATGAAAGAGGGTTTCAATAATGCTAGAGAATTAACTAATCATTTGCACTACAATTTATAAAACTAAGATGCCTACGTTGTCATAATTTTTTTGTTTGAAAATAGAAGTAATATATGATGCAGTAAATCAAAACATCACAAAAATACTGAAACAATTACTAAAGTAAACTTTTATAAAATCTTGGCTACATTATGATAAGGAGTGATCTACAATTTTAGTTTTATTAGGAATACAATACTTCATTTATATAAAGTGTACAATGGCGAACAAGTGACTAAGTTTTACTCTATAATTAACCATTCTCCTCTCATCCAAGCCTATCATGGGCATAGCTGGGCATACATAAATGGCTTTAGAGTACAACTATTAGGAAAATATACTTCATAGAACTCTTCACAACTCAGAGGTGAAACAAATCTATCATATATGATACCTTCCCACCAACCAACACAATCAAATGCTCCAATAATAGACATAACAAGTATTTCTTGAGAGAGCATGATAATAGGGGGATCAAGCCTTATATTCTCTAAAAACATATCCTCTACAAGAGGTTGGCAGTAAACATTGTTCATGATCAAGTGATCATAGCATATGTGATATTGAATCCTTTTTGTATTAGTAATTATTCTTATGACAGTTCTAGGAAGCCACACACCCTCGAGCCCTTCTTCATCACATCTTACTTCTACCTTCATTCCCACTTGGACATCCATCCTTTTCTATCTGATATGAGTCTGAAGAGCAATATAATTTTAACTCAGTTGTTAGCAAATATAAGATAATTAGCAGAGATAGAAGTATTTGTATTAATTTTCAAATTGAATTACATCAAGGTAAAGTTTATGTCCAAATGATCACTAACATTGCATTACTTCAATTAGCTTGTTTATTTTCCAAGTTTTGTTTTATCTCTGTTGTTTCACATCATCACTATCCTCGAAACATCTAATAAGATTTAATTACAATCTAAATTGAAGGAAAAATAACATTTGACTTTAAAATTAAAAGCTATTTTATGAAATCTAGTCTTTAAATGAGTAGAAATGAAAGAAAATTGTAACTATATATATATATATATATATATATATATATATATATATATATATATATATATATATATAGGTAGACTTATTCAAGTTAGAAATATCTAACTAAAAAACAGGTATATTACATTGAGTAATATTCTTTTTCAATGAATAATAGCTATTTTACTAAATCTAATCTATGGAATGAATAAATAAATCATATTCTTTTTCAACGAGTAATCTCTATTTTACTAAATCTAATCTATGGAATGAATACATAAATCTCAGTTAAAATGTGAATACTTTTTTAAATAAAAAGGCATATTTCAATAAAAAAACATAAGTGAAGGAGAAAGACTTACAATGGAACTCTAAAGTGCCCATACATATGTCAACGATTGTTTTTATTATTAAAACAAGAGCTTTGTTGAGCTCAAGTCCCTACCTTCTACTTTTTGTAGTGAATTCTTTTCTAAATAAAAAGACATATTTCAATAAAATAAACATAAACGAAGGAGAAAGACTTACAATGGAACTCAAAAGGGCTCATACGTACATCAATGATTGTTTTTGTTATTAAAACAAGAGCTTTGTTGAGCTCAAGTCCCTATCTTCTACTTTTTGTAAGTGTTAAAAGGTGTATAACCAAAGATTCTTCACCAAATGAAAGATGTTGTTTAAAAGTAAAACAAATAGAAGAAAAAGCAAAAGAAATAGATGATATATTGAATGGACTAAAAATTTATGAAACTAATGATTAAAATTAGTATAAATATAAAATAAATCTTAGAACACATATCACAATTATTTAAATCTATCATATTCAATTAACTAAACATAGAATTAATCTAAACTATTTTTATAACTAACTAATATTCTACCAAACTCAAAATTAATCTAAAGTATATTTTTAGAACTAACTAATATTCTAAGTGGATTCTAAATTATTATTATTATAATATATTTCCACAAAACTATGAAAATACTAAACACAATTTTTTCTTCACAAATGATTTATTTCCTAAGCTTCAAAACATTTTAAAGATACAAAACTTTTGTACATTAGAAAGCAACATAATTGGAAAAATAGGGAATTCACTCTGCGTAATTATTTCCAAAATCTTTTGATTGGTTAGAAACATCATTCTTTGTAGCTGATTTAATGTTTGTCAATTGTGTTTTGGTTTTCCAAACAGTAGCAGACAAAGGTATTAAACACCATGTGATACAGTTTTTTGAGGGCAATTATTTGTTATAGCTACTAAACCTTATGAGAAAACATATATTCGTATTGAGTTAGCGTGTATATGGCTAGGTCAAGCCATATGTAGTGCTTTCCTATAATTTTAAACTTTAACAATATATCTTCATAGGGAAAAAGCCAAATTGAACATATATAATTGTGGAATCCTTTCCTATCCCTTCTTTGTGCAGTTTGATTTGCTATAGAACCATTGAGGATTTCCTTTTGAATTTTAGTGAAAGCCAAATATTCAGTTTTGGCTCAACAAAATCATATTGTCCTAACAAAATTAAAAACACAACTTTTGGAGGTAATTATTTTGGAAGGACATGAAAGTGTATTTAGTAGAAATGGAGGAGATAGAATATTCATTGCATACACTAGACATAACAATCAATTTATTGAAATGAATTTCTATTAATTTATTTAATTAAAAAGGATAACAATATTTATTAGAAAATAAAATAACACTTCTAAAAATCAATAATTTAAGAATAAATAAATTATATTTATAAATTGTTAAGAGTTGTATGTCATGATGGTTAAGTTCTTGCCTTATAGTTATTTCCATCAGGAATCAAATCCTATTGAAGATGCAAATTATATATAGTCAATTAATTCTATTGGAAAAAAAAATGAGATATTAAAAACCTAAAAGACTTGTTTTTAGAAAATACCTAAAACATCTTCATATTTGTGAAGAGAAAACATAATAATTTTGTGGCCCATATTACTCTTGTTGCCGCACTTCAATGATATCTGACATGATTGATTTTATTTTGACTAAAACTCTAGCTATTTTGTGTTTTTCACAATATATCTAAAAAAATATTTTTAGATAAGAGAGATAGAATAGAGAAATCTTTCAACAAGATTTTTTCCCAATTAGCAGATATTTGGACTTAACTTCTCTATAACTAATTATAATGAAAGATGGGTTCTTTTTCACAATTTTCCATCCAATGTCCTCAACATATACACTGTAAAAAGTTACCAAAAGGACTTTTTGTCTCTAACTTATCTTTTGCTCCTCTAACCGATTCATTGAATTTTGAATTGGAGCACTTGGCAATTCAAACTGAAATAATTATCATGCTGTAATTCTATGAAGAATCGACCATTTGAGGTGGAGGGCTCAAAGGAAATTGTGGACCGTCATCTTTCAGTCTCTTATGTTTAAGAGCGTCCAGGAATAATGAGTTTTTTAATAAGTTTACATGATTATTTATGTAGCAGATGGTTCATTATCTAAAAATTCCATGACAAGGATATTAAATTTATCAATACAATTTTATGCAAAAATCATTGAACTATGTTTAACAAAGAATTCACACATTTAAAGTAAACATCAACTAGTTAATGAGAAGCACACCTTGCAAAATGCAAGACAAACCATAGAGATTAAATTTATTAGATTCAAGATCTGTGGTTAATGGGTCTCATAGGGGAGCTTTTGAATTTATAAATAAAGAGCAACATTACCTATGGTTATATGCGAGTGCTAAACACAATGATTTATTAAAGTGGCCTGAAACATTAGAATCGATCAAGTAAAAAAAAATCATTATTCTCGAAAACCTATGAAATCCATCATTGGGATATATTTAAACATTAACAAAGGTTAGACAATGTTTGTGTAAAATTTTTATTTGCTTTGTAAAACTAAAAAAAATAGTGAGTTTATTCCTTAGCATTTTGAATGAAACTTTATGATCTTCTTAAGGAAGATTACAATTGCAAAAATTGAACCAAAGGTTATAAAATATTTTTAATATTTGAATTATAAATGTTTATAGATATAGAATATCATATTCCCTAACAACAATAGGTGGAGGGATCTACAAAGATTTCTGGTTGGGTTTTGTTAGAATAGTAGTTCGAGTCACAGTTGTCAATATAGTGTTTACAAGCTCAAGCAACAACAAAAGCAGAGGATGGCGAAGAAGATAAAGGTAGGAGTTGACATCATTTGCAATGACCATAGAATCTCCCATCTCTTTTGAATGTATGGTGAAATCGCATATATATCTAAATTTACGAAGTAATGCCCAAGCAAAGAATGGTCACAAATAATGCACATGTCAAGCCCTTCCCAAATTAAAACAATTGATTAGTAAGAAAAAATCATATATCTAGAAACGAAGAGAATTGGCTTGCAATAGACTTAGTAAGAAGAAAGTGGCACTTACTGGTGTGGCGAATGTGGTTGGGTGGACAAAGTAGACTTGCTAACAATTTGTTTCTCACAATGGGAACTAGGTAGAAGTGGTGGGGGAATATGCATTGGGACATATATATAAGGTCACTTCCATGATCGTAGTGACAATCATGTTTTTGTGCATGTGTACATATTGTGAAATGGTGCCACATTGGTGTTCTTGATGCCTTTGAACTTGTGTTTCTCTCTGTGGCCTCTTTGACTGTTCTTATTGGAATGCATATCCCATTTCATCTGACATGAATCTACTATAAGATCTTGGGTAGAAAAGTTATTACTGACAATTTTAGCATTGGAAATGACCAAACCAACAACCCTTCAAAAGATGTATTAGTTCTTTACAACTTGATCAGGTTTTGAATTTTTTTTAGTTTTGTTAAACTTGATCAGGTTTTGGAGAACTTTAAACATTCTCAAGTTTTTTTTCAATATTATTTTTCACTAGGCTTGTCTACTAAGCCTTGCCACTTTTTGAAATATTTCACAACTTGGCTAGGGTATGATTTTTATTTTATTTTTACTTTTTTTGGCAGTGTCCACTTCCTACACACCATCTTGATGCATACATGAACTTATCAATCCTTATATGAATGCAATTCCTTTAGATTAGGGTAGAATTAGAGATACTGATAAAACCATTAATATATTAGAACTCACATTTTTATACAACTTTGTAATTCAACTTTGACCTTTTATAATTTGCATCTTCGACGCCACAATTATTATTTTTAGATCAAGTTTTTAATACTTATTTAACCGAAACCATAATATAATTTTGTTGCTATTGTTTCAAGCCACTACTTCAATAAGTATTTAGATTACTCACAATTATTCGCAAGGAGAAATTTAGGTCTATATATTCTACAGGTAAAAGTCAGTGAAAATTCATTAATCCGTAGCACGTAGTCCATTATACATATTTAGATTTTGCAGCTAAAATATATTTTATTTTTAATTAAAAAAACATTGGTTGTATTTTAGATTTTAGATTTTGAATGGTTGGGCATTTCTAAATGCTCATAGCTATCAAATGTCATGATAGTGAAACTTTAAACAATTCAATGAATGATCTGTTGTTGACAAGAACATGCATTTACTTCAACTTAAATTAAGAAGAACACGTTGATATGACCATACCAATGAATATTAATTTTGTTTCAAGGGAAGAAAAAATCAACATGGATAACAGAGTCTACAATGGTACCATTTTGTATGCTTGAAATACCACCATGATAAATAGACTTCGTGTCTGCATATCTCCATTATGTTTGTCTTTTGTATAAAATGCATAATCTCAAAAATGGGCCATCTACTTTGACCAGAGTTTTCTTGAGTTGTTTCCAATTCCATAATCATTGGATTTTGTAAGTATGGTAATCTAAAGTTTATAATTCTCCCCTTTTAATTAACCATCTTATATTGAGTTTGCTACTTCGGCATAAATGACACCATTGGTAGTAAATAGGAAAACAAATAAATTATGCATTGATTTGAATTGATGTATCCTTCTAAATTTATAAAACTCAATTTCAATATCAAGTTCTATTATGATAATTTTTTATAATAAAAAATTGAGCATTCATTATATATTTATTTTATAGATTAAAAATTTCATATTTTTGGATGGTTATTAAACTTATCCCACGATATTGCAATTTTGCAAACTGTTAATGACTTTCTCTCTCATTTTTCGATATCAAGAAGTTAAATCATTTGCCCTTGTGAATTCACATATTCGTATCCCCTTGACTTGGTGCCTCCAGATTATGCGATTTTAGGTTTAGGGCTTTTGTTTGCCATTCTAATGGTTAAAGGTGATGGAGAGCATTCATTGCACTAGCCTCTAATCTGAGAACATAATATTGTTATTTGTAGAGTGAGAATCATCAACTAACAACTTCATTAATATTCCTGTTATCTACATGGGATATAACTATTGTCAATTAGGATTATGCCTATAGCAAGATGCAGAATCTAGCCATCTTGTTGAAACATGGAAACTCTCTCGGATGGTGGGTTGTCCTAAAATGAGAGATGAATCTCTGGAAGCTAGGCCGGTTCCTAAATAGTGATCACCTAATCCTAAATTATACACAAGATGAGGGGTGAGAAGTGAATGAAAAATAATGAATACTAACCTAAATGAGGTGATACATCGATGGTTTTGAATGTAACTTTAATCAAATCAACACGAATTATGAAAGACACAATTGATTCACAATACTTAGACAAACATGCAACCACAAAAGTGTTTCTATGCAAGGACCGAGATCTTCTGCTTTGAGAGGAAAACCTAGGTTTTACCAATTTTTTGCAAAAAGAACAATGATCACAAACAAAGACCTGTAATTACACGTATCAAGATTCAAATCTACAATAAGGAATGTAACTTAAATGAAGGCGAACACAACATTAAAGTAAAAAATTCACAATATTACATGAGAATCAATGAGAAGGAACTGTTGAATCTCTATAACCAATGCTGAAAAAACCTTTGCTACAAATTTGCTCTTACAATCAACTCAAAATCTGCAATGCACAAAAATCTAAATCTAAAAGAAGATGCCTCATAATGAGGTGAATATACAATATATAGAACTCATAACCCTAATTTGGCTTCCAAGATCATGCCAAGAAAAAAATAGTAAAAAATGATAGAAACTATGAAGAAGTCTCTTAAAACTGCCATCAACCACTTGCCCAACTGATAGATAACTGGAAAACTGCCTCTAGCTCCTTAAAAACCATGCATAAAACCCTAACTCAAATCCCTCAAATAACCCAAAAATATAGCATGTAAAACTCCTCATAAATATGAAAAATATGCATAAAAAAGGCTCTCATCATGAACTGCATGCACAACTGGCCTTAATAACTCCATAAATCACCAAAAAGATCACTAAAGTGCTCCATCGCCGCATGAGAAACTCCAATTGCCCTTGATTGAGAATAAACTTTATGTAACGTCTAGTTGACTGAAAAGTCTTCCTCTGCTAAAAATAGAACTCCTAAACGAACTAAAAATTACCTCTCACTCTCCCTCTCATCTTGCACTTTTTTAAAAATAATTAATAAATGTCAAGTATTTTATAAGTTTAACACTTGCTACTATCAATTTTACAATAATATAATGCAAGGAATTGATTACTATTATTTTTATTTTATTAATATTAATCTATTCAATATACATTAAATAATGATGTATCATTAAATCTATATTAAGTATATTAATATTAATAAAATTTAAAATAATAATAATAAAAATAGTAATCAATTATATGTGATATATTAATATCCCATACATGGACCCAAAAGTTTATGAAATATAATAAAGGGCTATTAAAAAACAAATCAAAGGAAAAACTTTGAGAGAGGCATTATTCATTCTCCCATTCATGTGAATGAGGAGAAGAGGGTTTCAAACCCTAGCTGTCGCCATGGGAAAAGTTACAGGTTTTTCTCTTGCCTTGGACATTTTTTCCTCACCATGTATGTTGGATGCCATGCTTTGTTGGATGTTCTTCTAGTTTACTTGTTGGACACCTTTTCTTTGCAAATTTTGGGTGTTTTTCTCCTTTATTTCATGGCTCTAGATGCCATTGTTGTTATGTTATTCTGGTTTGGCTACCAAAAGAGTTTTGGGTGTGAGTTTATTTTATGGCCAGATCTGTCACCATTTTTGTTGGGTTTTATGATGTTGTTGTGATTTCATGGCTCTAGATGCCATTGTTGTTATGTTATTCTTGTTTGGCTACCAAAAGAGTTTTCGGTGTGAGTTTATTTTATGGCCAGATCTGTCACCATTTTTGTTGGGTTTTATGATGTTGTTGTGATCTCTTTCTCAGACGCCATGAAATAAACATTTTTTATTAAGGGTTTCTGTCGCAAGTGCGTTGGCTCCTCCTATATCCGATTCTTGGATACCATCATGCCGGTTCAGATTTTTTGAGGTTTGGATTTGCTTTTGTTTGGTCTTCTCTTCTCTACTCAACCTTTTGGTTTGCTTTTGCTAAAACATATGAAGTTTGTTTGATTTCATATTCCAATTTGTCCTTTTCCTTCCTTTTATGTTTCAGTTCTTCCTCAATGTAAAGATGATGATGCTCGTGTGAGGTTGTTTGTCTGATGAGTTGGTTGGACACCTTACAACAACTTCTTCCCTTATGTCCTCAATACATATGACAGCGAATCTCCCATCAATATCTCTCTTTAGTCTATTTTCTATATTGTAAATACCAGAAGATCGAGTTATCTTTCCATAAAGATTACATGTTTCAAGCTATTCCAAGACTTATAGACAATAGCCATCATATTTTCTTTTCTCAAACATTCAAATAATGCTAAGCTTATGATATCATTCTCTTCTTTTCCTAGCAGAGAAACAACTCCAATCACATTTGGTAAACTTGGGGGTTGCATTGACTGAATTTGATGCGATCTAACCAACTCAACCCATATTGTAGTTGTACTATTTATTTGTTCTATTTGCACATTATCTTTGAGTATCAGTACCTCTTTACCCATGTTGCTGTGTTGAAAAGAAGGATGTCCACTATCTACTTGTAGCACAAGTTGATGTATTAGTTAAAAACCCTCTACTAAAATGTATTTGGTAACTTGTAACTAACTTGTGACTAGCTTAATTTGATTCTCAAGTTACATAACTGCCAGTAATAAAGGGTAAATGAAAGCACAAATCCCCTTTATATTTCCATGCATTTCTTTTATCCCTCCAATGTGGCCTACTCATTCATTTTACATTACAACTGGTTCTCTTACCGACAAAGCAAACAAAGAATATGAATTGTAACCAAAGTTAACAGGATCTGAAATATTCACGTTTAGCCTAATATTATGTCACCATGCACACATATGTTACTATCTTAGGAATAAATGTAAATGGAATATTTCATCTTCGTGGCAGTACAATATCCAATTTGCATTTCTGTTGTCTTCTATTGTCTTGAGCTTTAAATTTTATACAACTCTTACTCCTGTAGATAGCTCTTCCATTTATTTATTTCTCCTATAGCTGAATGGTGAAAATATTCCTCTCTTTTATTCCTGCTACTTTCATTATTGGCTTTGATAGTAATGTGGCTTGCACTCATCCTTTCTTCATACTATTGATTATACATCTTCTTGCTCATGTTGTAGCTTTGTATTGACAACCTTCATCCTTTCATCCTATAGCTTTTGAATATTATTTGCACTCCTTCACTTTGTTTATCTAATTTTTTAACAACAACAAATAATTTTCTATTTATGCTATAGCTTGCATTATACTTATCCTTGACTACATACTTATAAAGATTTGATTCTTTTCGCTTGTAGACTAAGAATTCCATATGCCCTCCATGATTTGACTGAAAGGTTTCATACCTATAACACATGTACGTCCCTTTAACAATCTCCTCGTGTGTTCAACCTTTTGCTATGGTTCAACTAGAAGGTCTCATACTTGTAATTTACGTATGCCCCCTCAACAGTCTCCCCATGTCTTTAGTCTTGGCCTCTACATGATTCAATCGAAAGGCTTCATGCGTGTAATTTATGTAAGATCCTTCAATAACCTCAAACTTCATACCTATATCTGCACATGGAACAAACTCATTAGCATAAACATGTTTTACTTTTCAGATTTCTCTCTTGCCTTCTTGTCTTTTAATATAGTTATCTGAATAACCATCTTGTAGGAATAGTAGAGTATAGATGACTGGATAGATTTCCATTGCTCAGTTCATATGAACTGACTCTCCTCTTCTTTCATTTTTGCAGGTCTATTACTAGACGGAGATGCAGGCTCAACCCTTCAACATTCAGGACAAAAAAATTTCATTCAGGCAATGGAGGCTTTTCCTTTTATCTTCAGTACTTTTCTATTTATACAATGTGTTTATTCAGATATTATGTTAGGAGTTGAGTATGCTTGTGTGATAATTAATGCATTGTATTAAGTATTGTGTAAAACTTGAACACTTTGTACCTTATCAAAATCGTTTTGAATATTTCAATAAAAGATGCACTATTTTGGTACTTGTATTTTGAATATAAGTGATCAATTTTCTTGTTTACTGATTCTTGTACTTTACTTTCTGCATTCTTTTCATTCAGTAACATGTATTCTCAGCAACTAAAACACACTTAGTTCACTATATAACATAGCAATTTAGGAGGTATGTTAAATTGGTAACAATAATCATTCGAGATCTTCTCTCATATTCTTAAATGTGCTGGGCCTTCTTGAGGTCTTCTCTCATATTCTTAAATGTGTTGCACCTTCTTGAGATCATATTTGATCGATCGTAATAAGAGCACATTAAAAAACTATTTAACGCATGGGAACAAAGTTGATGTTTGAAGATCAAGATGACAACTATTTAAAATGGAATGGAATAGATGGGATTTGAAAGGGAACAAAGTTGGCATCTAAATGTAATGGTGACAGCTACAAGAATGATATTAATAATTAATCTCCTACATTCTAAGAATAGCAGGATAACATTTGTGTGAATTATGTAGTATTGTTGGCAGTACCACATTGGCCAAGAAATTAGAAATAGTCAACATAATTTCATAAATGTCTAAAATTGATGCATTTAATTTGTTAAAATAAACTTCAATTAATAATGACCCAGTTAACAATCTACACTCATCTTGAACTATGATCCGACAGTTAATATTAAGAAGTTGCAACAAAAATGAATTAGAACCGATGAGACTAAAAGATAGATAACACAAGTCGAAAGCTGCCAACTGCACAGGGAATGTTAAGCACTCCCATTTGCTCAAACACATATTCTTCTGTAGACATGGCCAGAAGAGAGCATATCATCGGATGCTTCAAATAATGCATTGGCACATGAAAATGTCCTATCTCTTTCCCAACATACACTAAAGAACAAGCTTTGGGAATCATATTCTTTTCTTCAATATCTTGCTCACTTTTAGTATTGCCCAACAAGGCATATCTAGATTATATTGCCAATTGATCTTCCTAGACTGAAACAAATTTGTCTATGTGTATTAATTTTTAAGAGGAGAAACATAAATTTGAGATGTGTATAGGTTATCATTGAATTTAGAAATTAGGTGTTGAGATATCCCAAGTATTTGCTTGCTTGTTGGACTATTCTATTGGCATTATGCAACTTTGATGAGGACACTAATTTCCTAGGTGGTTGCCAAAGCATTCACTATGCAAACACCTGAAATTGGACAACCACAAAGTTCTTTTCTGACACCACAACTCTTTTAATCAGCATAAGACTACTGAGAAATCCGGACAAATTGGTCAAGGATTTCCAAGGAGTGAAGCCTATCGACTTAATTAATTATTATGTTAAATTGCATGTATCTATTTTTTTGGTGAAGCTTTTATAAAAAAAAAATTGTCTTGTTAAATTGTAGGAACCAATTTATTTTTGAAGTTTTTATGATATATCTAATTTTTGTTAAAGTTTATGTTAAATTTATTATCTTATTGAATTCTATGTACTAATTTTTTATTTAAAAAACATTTTAATATTTATTAAAAAAGAACACATAGTTCCATTAATTATTTTTCCTCTCTTTATTCATTTTTATTCTTACTCAAACTTACACACACACCACAAATAGCTCTACCTAAGATTTACGAGCGAAGGATAAATTGCGAAAAAACTTTCATTCAATTATAAGATAAAATCGAATGTTCGAAAAACACATAAAGCATAATGAAGGCAATGATAATGAGCATACAAAGAACCTTCTCACATAGCAGAGGAAACATTTTGCACTGACAAAAATATGCAAGGTAGCCCAACCAAAATTCATGGCAAAAATAAGTCATTTCAAATTTGGAGGATTGCAAGCAATCAAGGGCTCAAGCAAATGACGTGGGGCTTCATCCCTTAGATAGTGAATGGAAGATAGTGAGCAACTGGAGGAAAAAAGAGCCAATCCAAATCTATGGGCCATCTCTCTAAAATCATTCACTCGAGGCTTTCCATCGAGAGAAAATTTTATCCCTCTTGGATCATCTGTGAACCCTAATACATCCTTGGATCCTCAGATACCACCAAAAAACTCTAAATCCATCCCCTCCAAAACCACCCACAAACATTTGATTTTCCCTAATTTCCCTCTGTACGCTAGCCACAAGGATTAAATCAAAGATAAAGACCCTCTAATTATTAGTGACATGTTCTCAAATGGATTGTGAGAAAAATGCAACACATAGGGTGTCTTTGCAAAATGGGATGGATAGATAAGCTCAATTCCATTGGCACTCAAATGGATAAGTGAATCCTTTAGGAGCCAAGTGAGTATTACAAAACTGATAAATACTTTTTTTTCTTTTCTAAATTGCAATAATCAATAATGAGTTATTTCTTAGTAAATACAACTTTTATGAAGGATATATTCTTAGTTTCCACAAATGAGCACCAAAGTTTAATGCTTCCACACATATAGATAATGAAATTACAAATGGGTTAGTATTAAGAACTTCCTTGTGGAATTACTCCACCTTATATTATGAGAAAAATTGGAAATATCATTGGGTGTATAGTAGGAATAGGGGCTTCCTTCTTGAAGGATTCTAAAATTAAATTGTTAATCCAAAACCAACATTCACTTAATCCTATCAAAATAATTGGAAACCACTCAATCTACCACTTTCATCCAAATTTCTATAAAAGGCCTATTAAAGGCATTGCTTTCTTTAAGTCAGATATAGACACTAGATACTTCCTAATGGAAAAAAATATTGATCTAAAACATACATTCAATATCAAAGACACCCCATTAGTCTCTCATAGTTGAGGGGGCTTCACGATAACTAGGTTTCCTTTGTCCAACAATTTCTTTGTACTTTAAACCCACCCAATCTATCTTGCTAGCAACATAGGCATAACATTGAAATCATATATTTTTTTTTTAACTTGGAGAAAGGGGAAATTTTGAGAACCTCAAGGTCATAAGGAGGCTCGATCAATACTCTCTCCCACTCCCCATGAACCCATCAATCTATATCCTCTAATTGATTTGGATTTTTCTAAAACTAAGCCCTTTGCAACTAGGAAAGCCTTGAAAACTAATTATGAGATTGAGATTTCACTACTAGACCTTATTCTTACATCCCCAACTTTTAGTAATGTCCATCCTGAATAGATCAATGGTATGAATGTTGATCTTCTAAACAAAGCCATAAAGATTCCCTTAATTCTAGAACCAGCAAATGTTTCTCACAACTCAATAAGGATCGAGAACTCATTCTAACTCTTGATCACACGTAAAGCATTAACGAATAAATTTTGGATGACAATATAAATGAAATTGTGAGTGAATTCATAGATATGAATGCCATCAATAAAGAGACACAAATTATTATCAACAAAATTCTAAAACTAGAAGCTTGAGAGAAATCTCAACAAATCCTAGGGGATGAATTAGTTGAACTTGAAAACATTGAAAATAATGTTGAATCAACTAATTTGGGTATTGCTATAACTAAAAATATTTTAGATACTCTTTATTGTGCTAAAATATTTGAGAAAATGAGGAAGGAAATCTTTGGCTGAATTAAGAAATAATTATGGCCAATCTGAAAATCAAATGAAAATTACTTCTACATTTAACGTAGGGAGGAGGAAGTACCCTCCCAAGGATCAATGGAAGTCCTTTCATGGAATGTTAGGGGTGGCAATGGCCATAACAAATAGTGTATGATAAAATTTTGTCTTAATAAATTCAAATAAAACATAACACTAAAACCAAAGTTATTAGTAATAAACTTGACAATTTTAAAAGAAAGTTAGGACTGTGGGAAACGTTTGGAGTTCAAGCAGAAGGAGCCTTGGGGGAATCACCATTTTAATTGATCCTAGGAAGGTCCCCTAGACACTAATAGACTCTAACAAACATTGGATGACAAGTAAGATTAAAAGATTAAAATCTAACTTAAATTAAAATGTCATAAATTTATGTGGACCCACCTAACGATTAGATAAAAGAATACTGTGGAGTGATTTTACCACATTTCTAGATTCTCATTCCAACCAAAATGTCTTCATAATGGGGATACTTTGACACCATTATTAATCCAAATGAGGAAAAAGGTAGAAATTGCAAATGCACAAAAACCATAAATCACTTTAGATCTTGGATAAATAGGAATCATCTAATGGACATGGGAACTGAGGAAGGTATCTTCACTTGGACAAATAAAAGACAATGCCAAGACAATATTGCTGAAAATTTTGATAGATTCCTCTTGAGTGGTAATTAGGAAGAATTTCCTTTCTCCCTCAAAGCAGAGTTCATTGCATTTTTCTAATCAAATCCCTTTCTAGTTCAACTTTATATATTTGATTATCCCAAACCACAAAAATGTCCTTTCAAATAAAAATAGATGTGGCTTAAGGACAAAAACATTCTAGCTTTAATTGAATGATGGTGGAATGATATCAAAATTAAGGGCTCCAATTTATTCTACTTAGTTAATAAACTTAATAAAAAAATTAACTACTAATATGGGATAGAGAATGGTTTAACAAGATTTTTTAATTAAAAGAGAAAGTAGAACAAGTATTGGAAAAGCTTAACAGATATATCATAGAGCACAATATGAACCTCAAAATATTTCAAAAAGAAAAATCTCTCAAAATAGAACTTGAGGAAATCCTAGCTAAATAATAGATATTTTGGAGACAAAAGTCGAGAGAAAAAAGACTAGAAGAAGGGAATAAAAATACAAAATTCTTTCATAGCAGTACGAAAGCAAGAAGAAATAACAACAAAATCTCAAAAATTATTAAAGTTGATGGTGAGCTAGTAGAAGAATGCAAGACAATTATGTTTAGTAGTGAAATAGAAGCACTCAAATAGGGTAAAGGCCTCCACTTCAAGCGCTAATGTAGTAAATGTGTATGTGGGGAAAAGGAGAAATTCCAAGTATAATCCCTTTTGAAATCAAACTAAATTAACAAGACCCAAATAGAGGAAGGGATGCCAATACTAAATTTGAATTACTAAAAGAAAAATGATTGAAATAAATTCTCTTTGTCTCGTGTGTGATATGTGTAAATGCAAATTTAAATTGAAGTAGTTAATTAAGATGTAAAGTGTAAATCTAGATGCAAGATATATGCAAACAACCCAATTTAGATATGGAATTATATTTAAAATAAAAATTGAAATTAAAGATAGAAGGCTCACCTTGAAATGTATAGGGGAAAATGCATTTTTTCTTTGAAAAGTGTGGATTTGAGCCTAATTCTAAAATTTTGTTCATAAATCCTTGACTTAAATATAACAGCCACAAAAACCTAGAAACTAATTTTCTTGTCGAAGCCTTTAGAACATGTCAACTTGGAGGAAAAGTCTCTAACCATCATTCTACAAGGTTAGCGTTTGCATGGCCCTAAAACTAGGTTGACCTATATTTTTCTAGAAGCTTCCATGGAGTTATTTTTAGATTTGCAATCATAGATTCACTATCCTTCTCCTGCTCACAGTGAATTCAAACTTCTTCTTTTTGTTTGATAAGGGCTTGTCTTGGTCAATCCCTAGATTGAGGAATCAACCTTGGATTGAAATATAAATGTATGCAAAGGACTAACAAGATAAACATAGGAATTTATCTTGCTTATAAAAGTCCTTGTCATTAATGATTTTTCCTTGTTGTATGTTGTAGATGTTGGTCCAATCATAGGTTACAAGTATACTAAGAGGAGGTGTGGGGGGGAATTAGTATACTCTAGTAATTTTATTTTTTCTACTTTTATTAGACTTGACATGAGTCTATAGGTTTGTCCTAGCTACAACTTAACTAGTCGAGATTAAGTAAAAATAATGGACATGAGCATAGAAACACATAACACAATATTTATCTTATGGAAATCTAGTTAGGGTAAAAATCACAACATGTGAGTTGATCCTAACAAAGCTTGCACTATTTTGAAGTGTGCCTAGTCAAGAGCTTATCTCTTTTAGAAGATTACAATGACATTGTTAGGTGTCACCCAGTTAAGGGATTTTCATGAGACCTATTAAAGTATTTCCCTATTAGGAAAATCCTAGTTAAAGGACTTCAAAACACAAGTTAATATGTCACCATGTTAGAGGATTTGATACAAAGAACCTTTTAGGGTCCACCATCAATGGGATTTACTATTGTAAAGATTAGTAAATGACATGGAAATGATCTAATAAAATAGCTACTACACTTAGCTTGGCTATAGATCCCTTTACCACTCTTTTGACCCATCTATAACTATATTGTACCTTCTTTCAGCTTTGAAAACTTCAAATGCAATCACTTTTATGCTTGGCATTGCTCACTCTTTCACATAATCAACCAACTGTTATTTTGGCTTGTTGGCTTCTCCTCACAACACACAGTAATGCTTTAGCTATGACTTTCCTTTGTCACTCTTTCTTAGTTTGACATTACACTTAGCTCAAATCTCTTGGCTCTTTGGCTAATAAATTAGAAATATAACCTTATCTATTGCTATTCTATTTTCTTTTGTAGTCTCTTTTTATTAGGTTTTGAAACCCTAAATTGTGAATTCTAAATTTAAATTCTCAAGCCTACTTCTAGCTTGACTTCCCATTGTTTTCGTGCACTACTCTTGTCAAATATATCATGTTTGTACAAGATTCATGGGTGTCTTATGTCCTCCATGACTTGCTTTGTTGGAAAAAATTCAAATTTGAAATATTTTGACTATTCATCAATATAAAAACTCCATCACGATTAAGAACAATGATGAGTGCACTTCTACCCACTTTGTGACATGACAATCACTGGTATCCTTCTACATGCTTCCCTTGCTAAATTATCCAATCCATCATTTATGATCATCAGTGGTTTTTAATTCTTTTCCTATCTATCACCCTTCTTGCACATTCTTTCTTCACTTAGCATAATTCCTTCTAGGTGGATATCCTCTATCATCACCTCTACTAGGCTTGTACTTCATATATCTTTGATCACCCTTGTGAACTAGAGTCACAAACACAAGATTAATGTATTTTTATCAATCATGGATCTATTGTTAAAATATTTAGAATAACTGGGGGGGGGGGGGGGATGAATTAGTTATCCTTGGGTCTAGATTTACCAATTCAACTTTTTCTAACTTCAAACAACTCAAACAAACTCATAAAACCACTCGGTCCATATAAAATCACATTAGTAACTTAACATTTTTTTCATTATATGTTGACTAACATTAATAACATGCATCACACATTTAACATTCACACATCTTTGACACCGAGATTTAACGTGGAAACCCAATTTGAAAAAAACTATCAAGTAACATGTTACCACTTTTGACTCTTCTAAAGTGATCTCGGTTAAAAGTCAACCTTGTTAAAGGTTACAAAATACACTATTAGGCATGGCCCTGTTAAAGGATTTAATCACCTTGTTAGGAGTGGCCTAGTTAGAGGACTTTCAATCATTCCATTAGAATTTCATCTTGATTAAAGTATTTAGAAAATTATGGTTAGGTCAACCTTGATAAAAGGATTTTCACTACTGCAGTGGTTAGAAAGCTACAACACGTTTGATCTGTAAAGATAAAACTCACTTTGCAAATTGAAATCTCCATTTTCTCATTTTCTAGTTCATTGACTGGACTTCATTATCATCTCCTTCTCTGATCTTCTTTGCAACCCTTCAAGCAATCACACTTCATCAATCTTCTCACTTTTCCTCTACTACTTTGTTCTTCATAGGTTCCCCACAATATTGTCAATAAACAATGAACCAACCCTAGAAAACATCTCTTATGCCTCCTTAAATAAGTAGCTGTGATATTTTTTTCACTTAAACATCATTGTAGATCTTAGGGCTTAGTTAGATTCAATGAATCTATCCATTATTTTTTTCTTCTACTCCTTTCTTGATACTTATAGAAAATTCACCTTAAATCCTTGCCTTTGATTACATAAAAAACTCTATTGATGCATTAAATATGCCAACTCATCAATCCTTGTCAACTACCTATTTTGACTAGTCCAAAAAATTCCACCATGACACCCTCAACCTTGATTTTGTCACAATTTGTTATTTTGTTGACACTCGATCATCACTATGTTCTTCTACTTGGTCATCATTGGATTTCTCGTTCTCTACCATTCTATCTTTCTCAGCTAACATTATCTTTATTGGCCATAACTATTACTAGGCTAATATTGTTTACTCAGCGAACTCTTAAGTTCCTTAATCTTCTACTTCTATAGCCTTGTAAAACTGTCACTCGATCAAGCTTAGGGAATTTCTCAATTTCTTGTCTTCTCATCTAAGTATCAACTCAATTTTTTTCTCCACTTTCTATAATGATTAAACAATAAATCATCTTCTCAAATACTAACTGATCCTGTACCCATTGTAATTCCATCATACTTTCTCCTCTTTAATCAACAACTGCACTAGTTGATCCAGATATCTCTTTTTCAAATCCTCTTCATCAATCAACTGATATGACACTCTACACTATTATTAAATGTCTCTCTAGTAGGTTTGACACCAATGACAACATAACAATTGTTCCAATTGTAGTTTCCAACAATCTCCCTCTTTGACATTGATGGTAACACCTCTAGTTACCATGCAAATGCAAAAGACATTCTCATCAATTATCAATAACAACTCCCTTGGTGATTTGATATAGATCTTCATTAATGTCCTTACTTTCATTATGATTCTCATCTTGCACATCTCACTTACACTTCTTCCTCTATGATATCAATCGTATATTCTTCAATACTGACACCAATTTTATTACCAACCATATTGACTCCCTCTTGTCATATCTCTTCTTCTAATTCAACTTTTGATTTTGATCACTAGACAACAAAACCTCTAATCATATTCTCCATCACTCATTTTGATATAGGATGGTAACTCAACAATATATTCTCCCTCTTTATATGTAGCATATAATGGTAAATTGAACACATTCTTCCTCTTTGCCAACAATGCAAAAGACATCATTCATTCAAATACAAAACATCCTCATGTCACTATCCTATTGATACTTCAAGATCACTTTCTCTTTCATCTTTACCTTGACTCTTTGCAGTCTCATCTGCTTCATGCTTTAGTTCATCATTTCACAATCTTTAGAAAACTCCTAAAATGTGTGTTTTTGCATCAATGTGTAAGACAGTTTGATCATATCATTTGATGCAATGCAAAATCTCTTTTCAACTTTATTTATATAAGGGAATGATCCCTAACTTTCCTCTTAGATACTCATAGGCATCCTTAAGTATCCTTAGTGAATATATCAGCTATCTTCTTCTTTGTGTTCACATACTCTAGTCTCACTTCTTTGTCTTGTAACAGCTTTCTCAAGCTATGATACTTGATAACAATGTGTATAGTCTTTATGTGAATCATAGGGATCTTTGATATGGTTATAACACTTGTGTTATCGCAATATATAACAATAGGTTTAGTAATCTCTTCCTTCACACAGTATTTATCTCATGGAAACCTAGGTAGGGTAAAAATTATGGTGTTTGAGTTGATCCTCAGAAAGCTTTCACTCTCTTGAAGTGTGCCTAATCAAGAGCTTATCTCTTTTAAAATATTATAATGACATCATCAAGTATCACCTAGTTAAGAGATTTTGATAAGAGCTATTAGAGTCTTTCCCTATTAGGAAAAACCTAGTTAAAGGACTTCAAAACATGAGTTAATATGTTAATGTGTTAGAGGATTTAATACAATGAACCTATTGGGGTCCACCCTCGATGGTATTTACTAGTGTAGATATTAGTAAACAACATGGGAATGATCTAATAAAAAAATGACTACACTTATCTTGGATATAGATCCATTTACCACTCTTTTGACCTATTTGCAACTATGTGCTACCTTCTTTCGCCTTTTCAACTTTAGATTCAATCACTTGCATTCTTGGCACTGCTTTCTCTTTCACACAATCAAATAGGTGTTATTCTAGCTCATTGGCTTCTCCTTAGCCATGACTTTCCTATGTTACTCTTTCCTACTTTGACATTACACTTAGTTTACTCTCTTGTCTCTTTGGCTAATAAATTATATATCTAACCTTTTTCTATTTCTACTCTATTTTATTTTTTAGTCTCTTCTCAGTAGGTTTTGAAACCCTATTTTGTGAATATTAAATTAAATTCTCAATCCTACTTCTAGCTTGACTTCCCATTGTTATCATGCACTACTCTTGTCAAATGTGGTATGTTTGTACAAGATTCATAGGTCTCTTATGTCCTCGATGACTTACTTTTTTGGAAAGAATTCAAATTTGATTTCTTTTGACTATTCATCAATATAACAAATCCATCACCATTAATTACAATGATGAGTGCACTTCTACCCACTTTGTGACATGGTAGTTACTGGTATTCTTCATGCTTCCCTTGCTAATTCATCTAATCCATCATGTATGATCATGAGTTATTCTGAATTCCTTTCCTACTTGTCATCCTTCTGCACATTCTTTCTTCACCTAGCATGATTCCTTCTAAGTGGATACCTGCTGTCATCACCTCTATTAGGCTTGTACTTCATATATCTTTGATCACCCTTGTGAACTAGAGTAGAAAACACAAGATTAGTGTACCTTATTGGTCATGGCTCTATTGTTAGATTATTTAGAATAACTAAGAGGGGTGGGCTGAATTAGTAAATTCTTAAAACCACTTGATCCATATAAAATATCATCAGTAAATTAACATTTTGTTTAGTATATGCCAATTAACAATAATTAAACAAAAGTATAAAACATGCATCACACATTTAACAGTCACACATGTTTGACACCACAATTTAACTTGAAAAGCCAATTTGGAAAAACTATCAAGTAACATGTTACCAATTTTCACCCTGCTAAAGTGAGCTTGATTAAAAGTGAACCTTGTTAAAGGTTACAAAACACATTGTTAGGTGTGGCCCTTATCAACCCTCTAGTTATGCATTAAATATGCCAACTTATCAACCCTTATCAACAACTTGTTTTGACTAATTTGAAAAATTCAACTATGTCAGCCTCATACTCGATTCTTTCACAAACTATTATTTTGCTGACACTTGGTCATCACTGGATTGCTTGCTCTCTATTATTCTGCCTTGCTCAAATTACAATATCTTTCTCAACCATAAATATGACTCAGCTAATACTATTTACTCAGATAAGTCTTAATTTCCTTAATATTCTTCTTATATCCTTGTAAAACTATGACTTAGTCAAGCTTAGGGATTTTATCAATTGCTTGTCTTTTCCTCTAAGTATCAACTCAAATGTCTTCTCCACTTCATAGAATGATTAAATAATACATCATCTTTTCAAACACTAACTAGTCAAGTTTCCATTGTAATTCCATCATACTTTCTTCTTTTTAGTCAACAACTTTACTAGTTCGTCTAGTTATTTATTTTTCAAATCCTCTTCATTAATCAACTGATATGACACTCCATACTACTAGTAAATGTTTCTCTAGTAGGTTTGACATCAATGAAAACATAACAATTCTTCCACTTGTAGTTTCCAACAACCTCCCTCTTTGGCATTGATGACAACACCTCTAGTTACCCTGCAAATACAAAAGACATTCTCACAGTTTATTAGTAACAACTCCCTTGGTTATTTGATATAAATCTACATTAATATTCTTAGTTTCATTCTAATTCTCATCTTGCACAACTCATTTACACTTCTCCCTCTATGATATCAATTGTATATTATTCAATGCCAACACAAATTGTGTTACCAACTATATTGGCTCCTTCTTGTCATATCCCTTCTTGTGATTCAACTTCTAATTTTGATCACTAGATGAAAACACCTCTAATCATATTCTCCCTCACTCATTCTCATATAGAATGGAAACTCAACAATATATTATCCCTCTTCATATGTATCATATAATGGTAACTTGAACACATTCTTCCTCTTTGACAACAATGCCAAAGACATGATCCATTCACATACACAACATAGTTATGTCATTCTCTGACTAATACTTGAAGATCACTTTCTCTTTCATCTTTACCGAGACTCTTTGTAGTCTCACCTGCTTCATGCTTTAGTTCATCATTTCACAATCTTTAGGAAACTTCTAAATTTTGTGTTTCTATATCAATGTGTAAGATATTTTCATTATATCATTTGATGCAATGCAATATATTTTCTCAACTTTATTTAGATAAGGGAATGACCCCTAACTTGCCTCTTAGATAGTTATAAGCATCCTTAAGTAATTCCTTAGTGAATATATTAGCTATCTGCTCCTTTTCATTCATATACTCCAATCTCACTTCTTTGTCTTGTACCAACTCTCTCAAGTAATGATACTTGATAGCAATGTGTTTCATCTTTGCGCGCATCACGTGGTTCTATGATATGTTTATATAACTTGTGTTATCACAATAAATTCATTAATTTATTCCTTCATACCTTTCAACAATTGCTTGATCCACACAATATTTGAACATTTAACTATTGTAGCAACAAACTCAACCTCTATTTTGGATTGAGAAATACAATTCTTCTTCTTATTTGTCCATGAAATTAATCTCCTTCCTAGAAATAAAGTGCCTCTAGATGTACTCTTTCTATCATCAATGTTTCCATCCCAATCAACATCTATGTACACCTTTAGCTCAAAGTTGTCACTTTTCTTATACCCTAATCCATAGTCTTAAGTTCCTTTCAAATATCTTAGTATTCTTTTCACAATCATCATGTGATTTTATCTAGGATTATCAAAAAATCTAGCAACAATACCAACTACTAATGCAATTTTAAGTCTACTATTTACAATATATTACAATTTTCCAATCATTGACCTATATAATGTTTGATTCACCTAAGATGAATCATCATTATTTGGAATTTTGTGACTAGAAACCATAGGTGCTCCAACTAATCTTGAATTCTCTATTCAAAAAGTCTTCAATATCTCCTTGATATACTTTTATTGTGTAATGCATATACCTTTATTCATCTAATAAACTTGTAAACCAAAAAAGAACGTGATCTCTTCAAACATTGACATCTCAAATTCTTTCTTCATCTCATTAGCAAATTATTTACACAACATATCATGTCCTCCAAATATGATATCACAACATAAACTTCAAGTAGCAATATATTGTTCTCAGATTCACTTTTCAAGTACAGATAGCTATTGTGATTAGTTCTTGCAAAACATATTTTTATCAAATAAGTGTGTATCCTTTCAAAATATTCTCTAGAAGTTTGTTTCAAACCATTTAGTACCTTATGTAGTTTGAATACCATATTCTTCTTGCTAAGATCAATAAATCCTTCAAGTTAATCAATGTAGACTTCTTCTTCTAAGATTCCATTAAAAAAATGCAGATTTAACATCCATTTGGTATACCTTTCAAATCCCTTGTAAGAAGCATATGTAAGAAAAGTTATCATTCCTTCAAATATTGCAATTGGGGCAAATGTCTCTCCATACTCAACTCCTTCCTCATGTGCATATCCCTTACAAACTAGTCTTTCCTTGTCCCTTGTGACTTTACCTTTTTTGTTTAGCTTGTTTCTAAATACCCATTTAGTTCCAATCACATTCTTGTCCTTTGGTCTAGGTACTAATGTCCATGTATTGTTCTTCTCTAGTCAATAAATTTCCTTATTCATTTCCTTAATCCAATCTTCATTCTCTAAAACATCTTTAACTAATTTATGTTCAGCCTCACATAATAAGCATGTATCATTCTTCAAATTACTTCTTGTCATGATGCTTGGATCTTTGTTTCCAATGATTTGGTCTAGTGTATGATTTCTCCTTACATAATTTGCTAAGACATGTTAAGATCTTCTTTCCTCTTGCTATGATTCACTCGGTTATGTTGTATCACCTTCATTAAGTATCTCTAGTTGTAACTCAACATTATCTATTTGATGTTTAGCTTCTTGTCTCTGATGTTTGACTTCTTCTATATGTGACTCAACTACTACATCATGATTCTTAGTAGCTTGCTGATGCTTGACAAATATGTTTTGCCGAACCTCGATAGTGCCTAGCTATTGATGCTCAACAACCTCTTCTTATAGTTTAGGTAAAGTACTCAATTATCCTTCATAGACGTAAACAATTTTTTTCTAATCTTCAGTTTCATTTTTGCATTCCTCTTCATTCTTTCCTCCAAATTCATCAAATCTAACATTTTCACTTTGCACAATCTTATTAGTGTTATATTTCAAATACTTATATGCCTTTCTTTTAGTGGAATATCCTAGGGAAATACCTTCATCACTCTTTGTATCAAGTTTTCCTTTCCTTTCATCTTTTAGTATGTAACATTTTCTTCCAAAAAAATTAATAATTCATATTAGGTGCATATCCATAGCAAAGTTCAAAAGGGTTTTGTTTGCACTTTTCATAACTTGAACTCAGTTCATAGCGTAGACTATGGTACATATAACTTCTCTCTATTATTTTTTGAAACATTATTCTCCATCATCAATGTCCTTGCACAATCCATGTTTGATCTATTCCTTTTGTTAGCTATTCCATTATGTGGTGGAGTCCTTGGTGTAGTCATTTATCTCTTGATTCCTTTGTCATTGCAGAATATGTTGAACTCATCTAATATGAATTCACCTCCCATATCTGATCTCAAACACTTCAGACTCTTTCCTGTTTCTTTTTTAACTCTAGCCAAATACCACTTAAATATTTGAAATGCATCATAATTCTCTTGTAGAAATAAGAGAGTCATCATTCTAGAGAAATCATCAACAAATGGTATGAAATATTTGTCACCATAATAGCTTTTCATTCCAATAGGACCACATAAATTAGTATGAACTAACTCCAAAATATCATCAGAACAATAAGTCTTTCTCCTAAGACCAAACTTTATCATTTTTCCCATTTGACATTATTTGCACATCACCTTATCAAGTTTATTCTATCTTGGTAATCCTCTTATACTTTTCATCTTACTAGTACTTATCAAATTATCAAAGTTTACGTGACATAGCCTCTTATGCAATAACCAAATATCTTAAAATCATGAAAATAGACAAGTATCTTCAGATAGGTATAGATAGAACAAGTTACCTCTTGTTTGATCACCACTTCCAATTTGTTCACTAATAACATCATAGATCTTTTCCTTTCTATTGTGGAATTCAACTTGATAGCCTAGATTGTTCAATTGTACCACACTGAACAAGTTGTATTTCAAACCATCAACCCAATATGAATTGTCACATCCAATATTATCATTCAATATAATTGATCCTTTACCTTTGATATTTAATGGATCATCATTTCCAGAATTAACACTACTTCCATTATAATATTCTAACTTTTAAAACTTACTTGTATCACTAGTCATATGATGCGAATAACCACTATCAATTATCCATCTACCATTTTTACTCACATGTGAAATCACTATAGTTCTCTCATCTTCATCAGATTCATCTTTCATTACAACATAAATAACTTCTTCATCATTTTCATCAGTATTGCAATCAAAACCACCTTCTTTAGTAATGTAACAAGATTTCTTACATTTTTCTTTGTAGTTTTTATTATCTCGGTTGTCTCTATTGTCTCTCCTTCCTCGGTATTTTTTGTCTTTCCTTTATTCCTTTTTATGTTTGATAGGACATCTTGCAACAATATGACCAAATTTGTTACATGTAAAACAAATAATAGGGAGCTTACCTTTGTATTTGTCTTTCCTCTTGGTAGTCTCCTTGCCAATAATGCTTCTAACTCGTCAAGATCATCATCTGATTCACTATCACTTTCCACATGCCTACTCTTATTATTTCTCTTAGTTCCATCAATGGTTAGTTGAGACTTGAAAGAACATTCAATACTAGAGGGTGTGTAATTATCAAATTTTGATAGTTCAAATGTAGTGAGTCTACTAATTAGACTATCAAAGGTCAAATCCTTACCAGGTATACATCTCAGTTCTTGAATTGCAAATACTCTAATTGTATAGATAGGAAGTAAAGTCCTCAATACCTTACTTATCATAGTCTCATCAAATATGATTAGTCTAGCTCCTTTAATAACACTCACAACCTCCTTGATTTAGCCACAATACCATGTAACAATTTCACCTTCTTTCATTTTCATGTCATCAAATTTGCCTCACAAACTTTCAGCTTTAGCCCTCAACACATATTTGCTCCTCCATGTTTGAGATAACTTATCCCACATTTGATTTGCAATAGTACATTCCTTTACATCATCAAATTCAACATAACTTAGGGAAGATGCCAGATCTATCATCATTTTATTATTCTCTTGCTTCTCCTTCATTTGTTCAATACTCATGAGTCTAGGAACTTCAATGTATTCATTCTCTACGTAGTATAATACATAATCTCAAACTCTAGATAGATGCAATTTCATCAAGCACTGCCATGTTGGGAAGTTCTCCTTGTTTAGCTTAGGTAACTCTCTCTTGTACATCTTGATCTTTGGCTCAAATCCTTTCAAAATTTCCTTACAAGCACCAAAATTTCTAATACCAATTGTTATAATATTTAGAATAGATAAGAGGGGGGGTGTGAATCAGTAATCCTTAGGTCTAGATGTACCAATTCAATATTTTCTATCTTCTAACAACTCAAAAAAACTCATAAAACTACTTGGTCCATTTATCATCTTATCACTAACTTAACATTTTGTTCAATATATGTTGACTAACAATAAATAAACAAAAATAAATAGCATGCATCACACATTTAACATTCACATATGTTTGACATTAGGATCTAACATGGAAACCCAATTTGGGAAAAACTAACAAGTAACATGTTACCACTCTTCACTCTTCTTAAGTGAGCTCAGTTAAGAGCTAACCTTGTTAAAGGTCTCAAAACACATTGTTAGGTGTGACCCTGTTAAATAATTTAATCACCCTATTAGGAGTGGCATGGTTAGAGGACTTTGGATCATTTCATGAGAATTTCACCTTGTTTAAAATATTTACCAAATGACTATTAGGTCAACCTTGATTAAAGGATCTTCACTACTACAATGGTTAGAGAGTAACAATAGTTTTGATCTATAAAGATACATCTCACTTTGAAAATTTAGATCTCCATTCACTCATTTTTTGGTTTATTGACCAGACTTCATTATTATCTCCTTATGTACCCTATTTGGCAACCCTTTAAGCAATCACACTTCACCAATCTTCTCACTTTTCCTCTGCTACTTTGTTCTTCAAAGGTTCTCCACAAAATTGTCAATCAACAATGAACCAACCCTAGAAAATATATCTTATGCCTCTTTAAATAATTATCTTTGATTTTTGCCACTTAAACATCACCGTAGATCTTAGGGTTTAGTTATATTAAATAAATCTATCCATTTATTTTTCCTTCTACTCCTTTCTTGATACTTCTAAAAACTTCACTTTAAATCCTTGCATTTGATCACATACAAATATCTATTCGTGTATTAAATATGCCAACTCATCAATCCTTATCAACACACATTTTGACTAATTTGAAAAGTTCAACTATGTTGGCCTGAAACTTGATTCTTTCACAAACTATTATTTTGGTGACACTAGGTCATCATTGTGTTCTTCTATTTGATCATCACTAGATTTATTGATCTCCATTGTTATGTCTCTCTTGGCCTACACTATTTTTCTTGGCCATAACTACTACTCGGCTAATATTGTTTAATCAACTAACTCTTAAGTTACTTAATAGTTTGTTTTAATAGCCTTGTAAAACTGTCACTCGATCAAGCTTAGGGAATTTCTCAATTGCTTGTCTTTTCATCTAAGTATAAACTCAATTGTCTTCTCCACTTCTTATAATGATTAAACAATACATTATCTTTTCAAAGATTAACCAATCAAGTGACCATTGTAATTCCATCATACTTGCTCCTCTTTACTCAACAAATTCACTAGTTCATCTAGTTATCTCTTTCTCAAATACTCTTCATCAATCAATTGATATGGCACTCTACACTATTAGTAAATGTCTCTCCAATAGGCTTGACATCAATGACAACATAAAAAAAAATTCAATTGTAGTTTCCAACATCTATGTCAATCTCAGTTCCTTCTTGTGCCTTGACATTAATGACAACCTTGGGTAAGTGAAAGAAGTTGGCTCTCATTTTTTAGCAAAAGTGGAAGTGTTTTTCTTGTTTTTAGAATTTTTTGTCAATTGATGTTTAAATTTGAGGCATTTAGAGATTGAATATCAAAAAACTCTAGTAATAAAAATTGTAGTACTTGGAGTGTACCGTGTGAATATGTAATTTATTTGTATACCCATATGATATTTCCTTTTGTATAGATCTTTAAAAACCAAATTTTCAAAATGCTTGTTTCAAGACCATACCACACTCATGTACAAACACCATAATTTGACACAAATATATAAATTTTTGTAAATCCTTTTAAAGAAGGTTACCTAACACACTAAATATTGATGAGAGAATTATATATATATATATATATATATATATATATATATATATATATATATATATATATATATATATATATATATATATATATATATATATATATATATATATATATATATATATATATATATATATATATATATATATATATATAGTAAAGCTAATTTTTAAAATGTCTTGTGTACGGACACCTTAATTTGATCAAAATTTCACTTTTTTCAAATTTTTTAAAAACTTGAAAATTATTTTACATAGATTTATGACAAATAAATTAATGCATTTTATATAGATGAATGACATAAATTAATTTAAGAAAAACAAAAAATCAAAAAAGTTATTATAGTTTTAGTAAACTTCACTATTTTATGTTTATGTACTACCTTTGATTAAATAATAATGCAAAAATAGTAAATAAAATCATAACACTATAAAATTTACATTTTTTTAAATTGGGACAATGAAAACTATAATGGTTTTTTGTTTTTTTGAAAAATTTGATCAAGAAGACCCTCTAAAAATTATTGCAAGACCCAAATTTGTCAGTTCAATGCCTTAGCTAAATCTTGAGAGGTCAAGGCGTAAGCTTGGTCCCACCAAGCATATTGGAATATGCAGGATCATGATGGGCTAAAAAGTGGTAATATGAAAAAAATTATTTTTCATCTAAATTTGATGAAATGAAAGGGTTTCTTAAGGAAATAATCATATTTCCATTGATAATCCTTTTAAAGAAAGATACCTAACACACTAAATATTGATGAGAGTATTATTCCTTAATTTTTTTATTGAATGTGTGTGTGTGTAATTTTTAAAATGTCTTGTGTACGGACACCTTAATTTGATCAAAATTTCACTTTTTAAAAATTTTGAAAATCATTTTATATATATTTATGACATATAAATTGATGGATTTTATGTAGATGAATGACATAAATTAATTTAAGAAAAGAAAAAAAACAAAAAAGTTATTATAGTTTTAGTGAACCTCACTATTTTATGTTTAGGTACCACCTTTGATTAAAAAATAATGCAAAAATAGTAAATAAAATCATAACACTATAAAATTTACATTAATTTTTTTTTTAAAATTTTGGGACAATGAGAACTCTAATGGGTTTTTTTTTTGTTGAAAAATTTGATCTGGAAGACCCTCCAAAAATTATTGCAAGGCCCAAATTTGTCTGTTTAATGCCTTAGCTAAATCTTGAGAGGTCAAAGTGTAGGTTTGGTCCCACCAAGCATATTGGTATGTGCAGGATCATGATGGGCCAAAAAGTGGTGATATGAAAAAAATCATTTTTCATCTAAATTTGATGAAATGAAAGGGTTTCTTAGGAAATTATCATATTTTCATCGATATAATTGTTTTAAAATTATGAGTTCAGTAAGTAATTATTACTTATTTTCTAATGAAGTTACTTATAAAGTAATGATTTACATATCGACTAAAAAAATTATAACTTTAAAACAATATAACCTTATCAATATCTGAAAGATGCATCACATTCTATGCTTTTCCTACTATTAGGAATTTAAAAAAAAAAATTGTATTGTTTTGAATGAATTAAGATGGTCATTTTTACTCCAAAAAAAATTTGTAGTAGAAAATAAAAAATTAATGATTTCCTTGGAATAAAATTACAAAAACATATGCATCACATATGGGTGTGACTCTACGTCTTATATCTAGAATCTTAAAAAAATACTATCATTTGATTGTGATTAAGGTGGTCAAAGATAGACATACTTATTTTTCTTGAATTGTTTTGTACTTCTACATTGAAATTCCAAATTTTTACTAATCAAAATTTTTTATATATCAGAAAATGGCTAGTATTTTAGAAACTAAATTCAATTTACTATAGATTCTATGCTTACACATTTTGGATATACGGTTCATAACTAGTTGAAGTTTTCACATTATGTTGACTAACATTGATGTCCTGATTTTTCATTGCCACTTAAGGACATAGTTTGGCCCACCATGATCCTGCACATACTCATATCCAAAACCAAAAACCAAGTTGGGAGAAAAAATCATGCCTCATATTGTAAGAAATAGGAAATCGTTATTTGAAATTCAAAAAATAGGCACCCATTTTTAAAAAGTAAAATTAATATTAAAAAATAAATTTAAAATCTCCTAGCCCCCACCTCCTCCCCCCCCCAATTTTTTATTTATTTTAAAGCAGGCACTATGTTTTTAAAAAAATCGGGTACCCATTTAAAAAAAAAATTAAATTAATTTAAAAAAAATGAGCATTCATTTCTTAGAAATAAAAAAATAGGTGCATAATTTTTTTAAAAAAAGGGCGCCCATTTTTTGAAATTTGCATCGTGCATTCGAGCCTAATACGGGCGCCTATCTCAATCCATGGACCTCTATGGATTTTAGACCCAACTTCCTGCTTCTATCCCCTTGTCATAACTAAACCCACCAACCAATCTTTAAGTTTTGAGACAATTATACCAACAATCTTCCTCTTTGGTATTAATGACAATAATTCATCATTTTCAATGTTCTAGTGCCTTTTATTTTCCTCCTCCTTTCAAAATCTCCCCTTAAGATGATGCATCCACATACTTTGATCGTTCTTAGTCCTTTGTGGGATTACTTTGACTTTACGTCTTTTGGTGCTCTTCTTTTTCTTCTCAATTTCTCCCCCTTCTTCTTAGCTTCTCTTTGCTCTTGTTTTGCTTCCCCTTTGTTTCTCTTCTTCTACTCTCTTTACTTCCCTTTGATAATAATGCCAAATTTTCTCATCTTTAACTTTGTGACTATTCCCCTTATGATGTAGTCACTTTTTCTCATCAATCCACCATTTTATTTCTCCACTTTTTGATCACGGATTGCACTTGCCTATCTATCTTAGTTTAGGATTGATAGGCGTAATACACCTAACTTCTCTCTTAGATACTTGAAAGTATCTTTTTGAAGAGGATTTGTTAAAATATCAGCCAATTTATCCTTGGTACATATTCTAACCTTACCTCCTTTGCCTGCACTTTCTCTCTCAGAAATGGTACCTGATTGATATGTGCTTTGTCTTTGAGAACATTACTAGGTTTTTGGATATGTTGATTGTAGTATTATCATAGTTGATAACTACATATTCCTCTATTTTCTCTTGAATTCCTTCAAGTAGTTATTTGATCCAAACAACTTGAGTACAATTCATTACTGTAGCAACATACTCTACTTCATCTATTGATTGTGATCTATAGCTCTGCTCCTTGATAAGCCACACAACCAATCTTCCTCCAAGAAAGAACATACCACTACCGAGCTCAAAGTTTCCCTTGTGAGGATACCAAAGGCTATACTCTTCAATACCCTTTAGATGTCTGAAGATTCTTTTTACAACTACCATGTGTGACTCCTTTGGGTTGGTAAAAAATCTGGCTACTATTCCAACCATTTGTGCTATGTCTGGTTTTTTGTACACAACATATTATAGTTTACCAATCATTGATTATTAAAATGTCTCATTTACTTCAAGGATTTTATCTTCCTTTAATAACTAGCAATTGATTATCATTAAGGTGCCTATTGATTTTGCTTCCTCCATACCAACCCTCTTTAGAATCTCCTTCCCATTTATTTTCCCCATGAAGATGCCTCCTTTTAATTGGGATATTTGAATTCCAATGAAGAATTAATCTCACTGATCATGGATATTTTGAACTCTTTCTTCATGGATTTAGTGAATTCAACACTCAATTTATCATCTCCTCAAAAGATGATGTCATCCTCATATATCTTTGCAATCAGTAAACTTGCTTCTATTTATTACTTCATATATAGATTGCATTTGTCACTGGTTCTCACAAACCAATTTTTATTAAGTTTCAATCCATATAAGGTTTGTCTTAGCCTACACACTTGTTTTTTTCCTTCATTATTAAAACCTTCTAGTTGTTCAATGTACACTTCCTCATCTAGAACTCGATTAAAAAGTGTAGACTTTACATCCATCTAATACACTTTAAAGTTCTTGTATGTTGCAAATGCTAGGAGTATCTTGATTCCTTCCAATATGGCCATTGGTGCAAAGGTTGCTCAATAATTTATGCCTTCCTCTTGCACATATCCTTTGCAAACAATCCTAGCCTTATTTTTGACTACTTCTCCATTAGCATTTATCTTTTTTTTAAACACCCACTTTGTACCAATGATATTCTTCTCTTTTGGTCAGGTCACCAAGGTCCATGTATCATTCTTTATTATTTGATCAATTTCTCCCACCATGGCCTTTCTACAGTTTACATCATTGAGGAATTCCCATGTAGCTTTGGGCTCCACATTTGATAGAATACATATTATCCCTCTCTCTCTTCTCATAGTCATCACTCAAACATCTTTATCTCCAATGATATGATCAATTGAGTTGTTTCTTCTTAGATACTTTTATTGCACTAGTTCCCCTTCAAGTGCTTCTTCTCTTTATTCTTTAGGCTAAGCAACTTCTTCCGAAGTAAGTAGAACTTCTCATACAACTTCTACTTCCACAAGTACTCTCTTGATTGTATTATTTAGTGGGATATATTCAAACTATTTGTAGTCTTTTAATTCTTTCTTTCTTTCATCTTTGTTCTTCTCAAAGAACTCGTTTGCCTTCACATTGGTAGATTCCAAAATTTTATTTGTTTGAAAGTTCAAACACAATATTCTTTCCTTTTGGTCGAGTACCCCCAAAAGATACCCTCATCACTTTTAGGCTCAAAATTTCCTTAGTATTCATTGGTCTTGATGTAGCATTTTCTTCTGAATACCTTGAAGTAACTCATAGATGGTGAGTGACCAAAAAATAATTTGTATGGAGACTTCTTTGTTCCCTTATTCACTTGTACCCTATACAAGTTGGACACAAGAATTTGTATAGCTTCTCTCTAGTATATCTCTACAACACTATTTTGAAACATTAATGTTCTAGCACAATCCATGATTATTTTGTTCCTTCTTTCAGCAACATCATTCTATTGTGCTATCCTAGGAGATGACATTTGTCTTTTGATTCTATGCTCCTCATAATAAATCTTCAATTTTTTAAAGGTAAACTTACCTCCTCAGTCTAATCTCAAGCATTTTAATGCTCTATTAGTCTCCCTTCCACCTTTTCCTTTTAGGTGTTGAACATGCGGATGGATCCTAAATTTTCCTTCAAGTAGTTAGTCCACATTATTCTAGAAAAATCATAAAGTATTTGTAACCAGATACACTTTTCATCCTCATGGAACTACACAAGTTAGTATGAACTAGATCTAGAACTTGTTCAGAGGTCAATGACTTTCTAGATAAACTAGAGCTTGCCAACTTTCCTAGTTGACAATCTTTACATATAAATTTTTCTAGTTTGGTAATAAGAGGTAGACCCCTTACACAAATTTTCCTTCTAACTTAATAATTCATTCAAAGTTTTCATGACATAACCTTCTATGCCAAAACCAATTATTATCATTCTTAGCTACCAAGCATTTGATATCAAAAATATTGAGGTAGAAAAGATTACCTTTGCCTTGTTCTCCTATAGCTAAGAGTTTGCATGTCTTGTCAAATATTCTATAAGACCCTTTATTAAATTCAAATCTAGAATCTTTATCCATCGGCTGAGCCACACTCTACATGTTATAGTTCAATCCTTCCACTAAGTACTCAACTTCACAATTACTGGATTCATTTAGGGCTATAATACCCTTACCTATCATTGTACATGGTGAGTTATTACCAAACTTTACCATTCCCCCATTGTAGGCTTCAACCTCATGGAATTTTTTAATGTCACCAAATATATGTTGGCAACAACTACAATTGACTATCTAGTTCTTGTGGATATTAGTGATCTTTCCACCCTTTGTTCTGTGATAGAGAAAAATGCTTCATCCTTATCTTCTTCATAACGAGTGGCTGACTCTTCATCAGTCACACCTTCTTTGGAAATATTATAGCATTAGTTTTTCTCCTTGCCTTTGAATCTTTTTCATCTTTTTTTGGTCTCCTTCATCACATTCTTTGGACATCTAGCAACATAGTGTCCTACCTTCTTACAAGTAAAGCATTTGAATGAAAGCTTACCTTTTTACTTCCCTTTCCCTCTGACCATCCTCTTTGTGAATAAAAAATCTAGCTATTCTTTTTTGAATTCTTCAACATAGAGACTCTCAAGTTCTCTTATGTATTTGAATGTACTTTCCTCCTTCTTTCCTTTTTGTGTTGCATCCAGTGTAACAAAGGGCTTGAATGCAATTTTAACTTAGGTTAGTAGTTATCATAATTACTTAGCTCAAATGTAGTGATATTTCCTACATAGGCATCAAGAGATACCTTAATTTTATCTATTATTCTTAGATCTTGAATAAATGACACCCTTATGACTTTTTTGGGTAGCAAGATTCTCAATATCTTGGTTGTATACTCATCTTCATGCAGTATGCCTCCAAATGCTCTGACTGCTAACATCACATCTTTCACTTATTTTCCATAGGTCTCAATGTCCTGTCCTTCCTATATCCTCATGTAATCAAAATTTCCTCTTAGGATTTCAACTTTAGCCTTCATTACATACTTATCACCACCATAGACAATTTTGAGCTTCTCCCACATCTCATATGCAATTTCTAGATCTTCTACATCTTTGTACTTAGCGTAGGACAAGGTGTTGGCTTTAGTATCAATTGTGGTTGTATGAGCTTCTTTACTCTTTATCTAGTATAGACTAAGTTGACCAGTATGTTCAACATATTTGACCTCTACATGGGCCTAATAAGCATCACCAAGAGTTCTAAGATGCAAACACATATTTTTGCACCATGAGCTATAGTTTTCCCTAGAAAACTTGGGTGCTTCTCTTTTAAACATCTTGATATTTTTCCTCGAGTTGTTAAACTATTACTTTAGAGGACCTAGGATATGATGCCAATTTCTTGTCTAATCATAGGTTAGTATATTGAGAGGGGGGTGAATTAATATACTCTAGTAATTTCAATTTTCCTACATTTATTAGACTTGACACCAATCTATAGAATTGTGCTAGCTACAACTTAACTAGTCAGGATTAATTAAAAACAATGAACATGAACATAGCAACACATTATACACTATAAATGTGCACTTCTGCAAACCATTCTATCCAAGGTATCCCATAGATTGGAAAGCTTTGATGATGGCTTAGAGCTCCCTAGTCATGGAGTGCAAAGGGATACAATGAACAATGGTATGGCTCTCACATAAGCCAAAGTAATGCAGCCCCTTGAAAATAAACCATGAGATGGGAGATTATAAGACAAAAGAAAGAGTGCTAGTTTCAAAGAGCTTTTGTGGAAATGCAATTCAAATGTAACTATGCTAATTGGAATGCAAAATGCAACTATACTAGCAACATGCGAGTGTTACAAAAGCATTCTAATTAAGTTATGTAAACTATTCTATAGCATAAGGAAACTAAGATAATGCAAGTGAAGCTAAACCAACACGATGATGAAAGAATGAACGAGAGAGAAGATAGAAGTTCTCCACAAATGCTCCAAGAAAACCTATGAGAAAACCTACAACATAACAATAATTCAAATTTAGGATCCTTAGATGAGGAGAGAGCTCTCCCTTTTTTAAGATGTATGAATAGTTGAGATCAAGATTAAGAGATGAATGATCAAGGATGAGGGTTAAATTTTAACATGATCCATGTGGAAGATCATCTCCACCAATGAGAAAGAGTTGACTTTTGCATCTTCATGTTAGACAAGAAGTCTTTTATTTTATTTTTAGATTGAGGAAAATTCTTTATGTGTGCAACTTCAGATAAGAGGGTGAAAGAGGTCTTTTATTTAATTGAAAGGGTCTTTTATATAATTAAATAATTTAGCCAAAATGCTAAAAAGGGGGCTAATGGTCTAGATGATCATTTTTGGGTGATTACTTTTTCCCCTCTTTGACTAGTGTGTGATTGACTTGGGAACTTTTTACATCAAAGAATGAAGAAGCCAAGTAGACAAAGGAAGATAGAGATATTTGATTCCAAAGAACAAAATGCAGAGCAAGATAGCAAGTCTTGACATAGCCTAGTAGTGACAGTATTGAACACTACGAGAGAGAGAGATGATATCAAAACTCAAGAAAAGTACTAATATCAAGCAAAGAAGATAGATTAGGATTAAATGGAAAGGTTAAACATATGCTCCTAAGAAATAAATAGCCATAACAAGAAAGCAATTTGTAGTGATAATAGAATATTCCTACTCGCTTGGGATCAAAATCAAAATGAGATATAAGAGATGCAAAAATGAACAAATCGAGATAAAGCAAGGTACATGATGACATATAAGTGTTTAAGGATAAAAGTGACCATTGAGAAGTGATAGAATGCTCTAGCTTGACAAGTTTTAACTAGAAAAGATAAGTCATAGTGTAATGCCCTGCCAAGGGATCCAAAAGAATTAACCTAAAGTTTTAATAAGTTTGCCAAACATTTTTTTTTCTGACAAGAAAGAATAACATACACATCAAACACAAAGTAGCGGAAGCAATAACATACAATCATCTATAAGCATACATAATAGGTTACAATCCTTAAGGATCTCAAGATGTTGAATCACATTTAAATATAATTAATACTAGTCTAATAAATACCACATCCATATGAAAGAATATTTGAAACTCCAATGTCCATTTAAATAATATACATTTGTTCTGAATGCCATTTGGCAATAAAATTTAGAATGCTCAATCATCCACTCTACATGTCATAGGATATTCAAGGCTAAAAGAATATACATGTATAAAATAGAAATACATCATCCTCCTCAAATCCATGATACAAAGTACAATACCATAAATGAAACCATCCATCATAATGATACAAAAATAGAATGAAAGGAAATGCAGCCAAGGAAACTCTAGCCATGGTATCTATGGATGGATCTCAATGGTAAGAGTAAAAAGCACTACCACATGACCACATGGAACCTAAATGGTCCACCCCCATTGCATTGAGGATATAGTCTCAAGTCATAAACAGAATATCAATCCAAATATCAAAAGTAATCTCTAAGTCTAGGAAACCCTAAAAGTAATCTAACTCAAAGGTTCCAAGATAAATTGACATCTAATCCTAGAGGCACATAAAGACACATAGGAAACCTACTATGTAAGCAGACAAGTGTTGTCGCACGAATCATGCTAGAGTTACCCTGGCAGTCTCTCAGGACCCTAACCCCCAAGTGATCCCTATGCGGTGCTAACATCCTCTTGTACTGACAAGGCATACTAACGATGCATGGTCACAACCAAGTGTTCTCTCTACTGCCATCCTAGTCTGTACTAGCACTGGAGACATGGGCAAGAACATACAAAGACTCTTATTAGGTTCATTTTACTCTTATTTAGTGTAGTATTTTCACTTATTAAACAACTTACAATGGGTTACCCTGGCAACCACTTAGGGCCCCAACCTCCATTGCAAGCCACTTCCCGACATTACATATAGATAACCTACCCTAAGCTCATGAAATCATAAATCAAAGAATCATAATTAAATCACCTTAGCCCTGTACAACTGATTGGAAAACATCCAAAAGATAAATCACCATACTCATCAGTTCTCTATGAGTAACTGAAAAGTATCCCAAAAATACTGATCGAAGACTCAAAATGGTTAAGTCAAATATGTCATAACATGATATCACCAATAAAAAATCATACCAAACACCTCAATCCTATAAAAGTGACTGGAAAGAAATAAGAATCAATAGATCAACACACATCAAAAAACATACTAGACACATTACCATGGTTGAGTTTAAAAGATCAAGATCAATTCATCATAACATCACAATCACAGAACTCCTAAGCCTCTAGTAAATATCCTAAAATAGGTCAACACTCTAGTCAACCCAAACCCAAAACACAGACAACATACAAAACAGAGTTTGGTTTTCATAGTTCGATTTGATTTTGAAAACATATTGTTGAGTAAGGTTTCTGTTTCCAATTTAACATTTGTTTCTAGCAAATAAAATTCATAGTTCACACTTACAGTTAACCCATTCTTATATTTAAATAATTGTACAATTACCCCTATCTTATGAGATAATCCATAACTCATCATTTTTATAGTCTTATAAATAAATTATTTTAGATTATTATTTTAATAAGTAATGTTTATTTTATTAATCAAATTTCCTTAAAAAATAATATCATGAATAAGTTTAATCTTAATCTCATAATATTTAATTAAACTTCATTTAATTAAATTCAACTAAAAATTATGAACAAAACTATATCAATACCTTATTAATTATTAATTAATAAAAAATAAAAAATTTGTTAATAAAATTATTAATAACTAATTAAAAATAACTATATCTACAATTCATTAATTAATTAAAATAATAATTAATGATATTTTATTAATAACATTATTAATAAAAATTATTAATAAAAGTAATAATTAAATTTTTAATAAAAATAATAAAATAAACTTTTTAAAAAATGCAAACATTAAAAAGCATTTTTAGGCCTGCCAACTGACCTTTGAAGGTTGTTGTCGTGCAACCATTTGCAGCCGTAGATGGCCTGCTGCAATCATTACTGCTGTGGTGTGTAGGTGTAGGCCTGCGTACGCAAATGTATAACTAAACCACAGGGTAAAAAGGTAAGGGGGGAGGTGCGGGTGTCACGACCCTGCCTCCCCATGATTATATATTAAATTTTTAATTATGTTTTGTATTTTATTTTGTTTTTATTATATATAATTTAATTAAACAATAACCCCCTTTTTAAAATTGTTTAAACTATTTTTTTTTTATAAAAAGTCCTAGCCTTAATTTGATAGAGGAAATATGACCAACCGATCAAATCCTTAATTGAAAATTTTGAATTTAATACAAAACCCTTCCCCATTCAATTTCTACTTTTAGATCTACTGAAGAAGGAATATATTGAACATTCAATCTTTTTGAGTATAGAAGATTTAACATACTAGAAATTCATAATACTGAAACATTCATCACAAGAATGATTCAAATAACCATTTGACAGTCACGATGAAGACAGGGAAAGAAAAAGCATAATAACTAAGCGAATAATCACAAGCGTCTACCTGGATTTTAATGCTAATCGCTACACCCAAGAAGATTGTGAGAGAATTTTCCCCTCTCAAAACCTTATCTTTTTTGAAATTCTTTCCTCTTCCAAAATTTGTGGTCCTTCAAAAATGAACCCTCCATTGGTGAAAAGGAGTTCTCTACTAAAATCGGGGCACTAATTGTGCATTCACTCGAGAGGATTCCTTGCTCACCAGACTTTAACTCTTATTAACTTTTCTTTATCTTTTCCATGCACGTTTATTGAATTATAAAATAACTTTTTTTAATTCACTTGACTTCTTTTTTTAATTAATTTATTAAATTTTATACTCATGCACACTTTATGCAATCTTTAAGATTTTAATAAATCAATATCTTTTCCATGCTTTACTTTATTTTTGAAATTTTAATAGATAAAATATTTATTAACTTAAATAATAATATTATTTAGCATTTATTTAAAATGAACTCTAAATATATTATTGTTAAATTAAATAAATATTATCCCTTTCTAAAATTAAACTTATAACTTTTCTTTAAATTTAATTGTTTTTATTTAATTAATTCTCCAAATAATTAAATATTAAAATACTATAATGATTTTGCATTAAATTAAATCATTAATTTAATAATTTAATTTTACTTAATTAGTAGAAAAATCACCAAGGACTCATTAAAAAAAAATGCGAAAACCCATCATAGAAAAACACACACAAGATCAAACTAAAGGGTTATAATCATGAATTAATGTCATACGACACATTCAGAGGGTAAACAACTCAAATACTTGTCCTAATTTTCTAGGAAAAATGGGTTCAAAGGTTTAGGATTTGGACTTAAGAATTTATCTCCCCTCTCTTACCATTGAGATAATGCGACAGGGTATGCTCATCTTAGCAATTCAAGGAAGTCGATACTCGGTACCTACAATTTGCATAAAATCCATGCATGTACAAACACAATATTCTAAACTAAATAGGCAATGGTAGGAAGTGTTGCATCATGTAGATCCCAACTAGTAGGTGACTATGACTCCCTCCCTTAACCACATCAGAAATGCCATACATAAAGAAAACATACACGCACACCATACACATGCAGTATGGGGTAAGTATCCATAAGAACACACATGATAGTCCATCTAACTAATCATCATCAAAAAATCATTGAATAATCATCATGCATACATGAAGTATAGAGTACCAAGTAATCTCATCATATAATCAACTGAATGTGAAACAATATATGATAATCTTAAAACAATGCTACTAGAATCAAGCATAAAACTGGCCTAAAAGAGTTCGACAATAATAGCAAAAATGTAAATTAGGGGTAGGCACTACACATAGGATTAGGTCAAAGTGAGAAAAAAGATATAGATTGCACTAAGAGGATAGAATTTCTATGTTTTGATTTGACTTTTGGAGTGTCTCAAACCAAAATGTAGTAATGATAGAATAGAATTTCAATTTTGTAGCAAGAAACACAGTGTTTTGAAAATAATAGAAGAAATGAGCATATGTCTCAAAAAATTGAACAAGGGACAAAGCATCATTTTCAACACAAGCAATTGGGATATCAAAAAAAAATCCTATGAACATTGCTACCATGTTTGATGTTTGAGGATGTTAACACAAGTATTGTCACATTTGAAAATACATTTCAAGAAAAACTACATAAGGTCACAATTCATTACTCAACAACTTGGCCCACACTTGATGCCCCCTCACCTCACACAAAGTGGTTTCTCACAATAGATGTTTGCTTTGTCATGGAGGTGCCTTTTGCACAACCAAAGGCACACAACTGGTGAATATAAAATCTTGGGGTGATTTGGGTAGTCCACTAGGATTGATCCTTGCACCAAGATATTGAGTAGATAAATAAGGTAGCTTCTATTCCTATGGTGTTTAGAAAGGGTCCCATTTGCAACACTCATCTTTCACCTATGAACATAACACCCTACCTTACAGTAGGTAATGGACCTCACAACCACAAGAGTACCTTAAGCATATCTTCTTAGTATTTTCCTCATGGTCCCAATCCCATAAGTACTTGTACTAAAAAAAGACAAGTGCTACATCCCTAAAGGCTTTGGCCTTTGTCAAGGGGTTTCTGATTATAGTGGGTCATGTTAGCTGAGTTTTTCTTGTTCCCACTTTAGCTCATTCCTATTGGTATCTTTCCACTAATGGCAAGCCCTCTAAAGGTAATACCTCTCTAGGAGATAGAAACAAAATGCATCCACACTTAGAGGTCAAGATTTATGATTCACCTCAAGGGTGAAGAAGATACTCTCCTATTCTGAAAGGTTCCCCCAAACACACCAAAAATATTAATTAAAACTACTAAAAAGTGGAGTATACCACTCACTTTTGAGGTCTAAGGGTGGGTCAAGATTTTTGATTCACCTCAAGGGTGAAGAGCATACTTCCTACCACCAAAAGACCTTACTCGCAAGTGTTATGTGCCTATGGAAAAGAAACAACTAGTGTATTGTTGCATAGGAAATGAAATAAAAATAAGCACACTTGGTTTGTTTGTTTTTTCTTTGGGTGGCTCTATAGACAAGAGCTAGTATCCCTTTTAGCATAAGGTATCTTACATGTGTTCTTTTATAATTATTTGCAATAAATCTTTAAGAAACCCTACAAAACAAGTGCATTAGTCCACCAAAGGGTTAGTCCAAATACAATAAACCTACAAAAGGCCTCTGTTACACAATAAACAACTTTGACAAAATCCAAAACATAGAATGTTCAAGACTCAAAAATTGACCAAATAATCCAAACAGTGAATTTTTCTAGACAGGGCGATACTTTTTGCTGACAGAGTATCATATGATACTTCACACTATAGACATAAAATGTTTTATCTCTATGCAATTCTCTATACCATACTAGTGTCTCGTTCACAAGTGTAGTGTGAAAGTTTGTAAATGAGCATGCAATACTTTAATTAGTAAAGTATCACACTACAATACTGAAAACTATTAGACGATACTAATAAAGTATCGCATGATAATTTCATCTGTAAATAAAAAAGAGGGATGAAACAACAAGTGAAAACACAAGGTAAAATACAAATAGAGAGGCAAAATAGGAATGCCTTGCACTATGATTGGCACCAAAAATGTGCACTTATCTAAACCATTCTATCCAAGGTATCCCATAGATTGGAAAGCTTTGATATCCCTAGTCATGGAGTGCAAAGGGATACAATAAACAATGGTATGGCTCTCAACCAAGCTTAAGTAATGCAACCCCTTGCAAATAAACCATGAGATGGGAGATTCTAAGACAAAAGAAAAATGCTAGTTTCAAAGAGCTTCCATGGAAATGCAATGAAAATGTAACTATAGTAAATGGAATGCAACATGCAACTATACTAGCAACATGAGAGTGTTACAAAACTATACTATAGCATAACGAAACTAAGATAATGCAAGTGAAGATAAACTAGCACGAGGATGCAAGAATGAAAGAGAGAGAAGATATAAGTTCTCTATAAATGCTCCAAGAAAATTTGTAAGAAAACCTACAACATAACAATAATTCAAATTTGGGATCCTTAGATGAGGAGAGAGCTCTCCATTTTTAAAGATGCATAGTTATTTGAGTTCAAGATCAAGAGATGAATGATTAAGGGTGAGGGTTTACTTTTAACATGCTCCATGTGTGAGATCATTTCCACCAAAGAGAAAGAGTTGACTTTTGCATCTTCATTTGAGACAAAAAGTCTTTTATTTTGTTTTTAGATTTGGAAAAATGCTTTATGTGTGCAAATTAGGATAAGAGGGTCAAAGGGGTATTTTATTTAATTAAAGGGGGATATGTTACTTTTAATCAAATATGAACTTAGGATATAATGGTCAAACTATAGGATTAAATCAAATAAATTGATTTTTAAAGATTTGGTCTAGGAAAATAATTAAATAATTTAGCCAAAATGCTAAAAAGGGGGCTAATGGTCTAGATAACTATTTTTGGGTGATTACACACATAACATATTATAAATCTTATGAAAACTCATTTAGGGTAAAAATCATGGTGTGCGAGTTGATCCTCACATAGCTTTCACTCTTGAAATTTTCCCAATCAAGAACTTATCTCTATGAAATGATTACAATGACATTGTTAGGTGCGACCTAATTAAGGGATTTTGATGAGACCTGTTAGAGTCTTATCCTATTAGGAGCATCTTGGTTAAAGGACTTCATAACACAATTTAATGTGTCACCCTTTTAGGGGATTTGATATAAATAACCTATTAGGGTCCACTCTTGAAGGGATTTACTATTGTAGAGATTTACACTATGCAACTTAGATAGTGCATGCGAAAGGGATGTTAGTTGTTCACTATCACCATTAGCGACAGGGAGGAAGATTCAGAGGGAGAGCCATCCCTCGATAATTTTCCTATATTGCAAGAGTTTGTAGATGTTTTTCCTTCAGAGCTCCCTAGTAGGCCCCCACCTAGAGCAGTAGATTTTCATATTGATCTTGTGCTAGGAGTGGAGCCATGTCGAGAGAACCTTACAAGATGACTACTCATGAGCTTAGTGAACTAAAGATTCAGCTGGAGGAACTCTTAGAGAAGGGGCATATTCAACCTAGTGTGTCACCTTGGGACACACTAGTGATCTTTGTAAAGAAGAAGGACATATCACTTAGGTTGTGTATTGATTATCGACAATTGAACAAAGTAACCATCAAGAACCGATACCCTCTTCCTAGGATTGATGACCTCTTCGATCAGTTGCAGGGTGCTCGAGTATTTTCAAAAATTGATCTCAAGTCAGGGTATCATTAGTTAAGGATTGTGGATAGTGATATCCCAAAGACTGCTTTTCATACTAGGTATGGTCATTACGAGTTCACCGTGGTACCATTTGGCCTCACGAATGCTCCAGCTGTATTCATGAGCCTCATGAATGGAGTATTTCATACTTTTTTTGATAAGTTTGTGGTTGTTTTCCTAGATGACATCCTGATATATTCTCATGATGAGAAGGAGCACAAAGAGCACTTGAGACAGGTATTGCAGAAGTTGAGGGAGAACCAATTGTTTGGTAGCTTTTCGAAGTGTGCATTCTTTAGACTTGACATAAATTATTTGGGTCATGTCATATTAGGCGATGGTGTCTCAGTAGACCCATTAAAGATTAGGGCCATCATGGATTGGTCAGCACCCACCAGTGTCACTGAGGTGAGGAGCTTTATGGGTTTAGCAGGTTATTATCGACGCTTCATTGCAAGGTTCTCTAGATTGGCACACCCCATCACGTCTCTTTAGAGGAAGGGAAAGAAGTATGAGTGGACAGAGAAGTGTGATAGAGATTTTCAAGAGCTCAAGAGAGCCCTCATGAGTGCACTGATTCTTACAATACCAGATCCATCTGTGGATTTTGTGGTGTGCATTGATGCATCTTTGGATGGTATTAGGGCAGTTCTTATGCAGGATGGCCAACCTATTTCCTTCGAGTCTAGGAAGTTGAAGACTCATTAACTCAATTACCCTACTCACGACCTAGAGCTTGCAGCAATGGTTCATGCCTTGGTGAGGTGGCAACACTTCTTACTAGGTCATAGATTTGAGCTTCATTCCGATCACCAGAGCTTGCAGTACATATTCACACAGCCAAACCTTAATGCTAGGTAGAGAAGGCGGATGGAGTTCCTTTGTTAGTATGATTTTGATGTTCATTACATCAAGGGGAAGGAGAATGTAGTTGTAGATGCCTTAAGTAAAAGGCGCCATGAGTTATCATCTATGACTACTAGTATCGATTTGAGAGAGAGGATTCTTTAGCACTTACCAATGGATGAGCTTTACGTAGAGGTTAGTTAGGTGGTGCATTCTCAGAGACCCTTGGAAGGGAAGTATTCAGAGTATTCCTTGGAGTCCGATGGACTCTTGCGTCATAGAGGACGTATGTATGTACCTTCCATTGGGGGATTGCATGAGCTCATTATACTTGAGGCTCACAGAGCACCTTATGTAGCACACTCTGGTGTTAAGAAGTTACATGCAGATTTGAGGCAATTATATCATTGGCCAGGCATGAGAGTGCAAATTGCTAACATAGTTGCAAGATGCCTCGAGTGTCAAAGGGTGAAGGCAAAGCATTGTCATCTCGATGGGCTCCTTTAGCCTCATGATATTGTAGAGTGGAAGTGGGATGTTATATCTATGGACTTTTTTGTTGGTCTCCCCTTGTCGTCTCATTGCCATGATGCCATTTTGGTGATAGTTGACACGTTGACCAAGGTTGCCCACTTCTCTCCTATGCATACTACATACACAACATGGAACATAGCTCAGGTGTTTCTATGAGATATTGTTAGACTTCATGGCATTCCCCGTAAGATCATCTCTGATAGGGACTCATTGTTCACCTCATCATTTTGGAGAGAGTTGTAGATAGCATTGGGCACTAGGCTCAATTTTAGCACAACGTACCATCTCTAGACTGATGGGCGAATTGAGCGAGTGAATTAGGTTTTGGAGGACATGTTGCGCATGTATGTGATGGACCATTAGGTCAAGTGGGAGGAATACCTACACCTTGTCAAGTTTTCCTATAACAATGGGCACCATTCCTCCATAGGTATGCCACCTTATGAGGCCTTGTATGGAAAATCTTGCAGGATGCCTTTGAGTTGGGACAGGATCGAGGATCAAGTATCTATTGGCCCTTGGTTAGTTAAGGAGATGGAGCAGCAGGTGACTCTGATTAGACAATGCTTGAGGGAGGCATAGGATCGGCAGAAGAAGTATGCTGATGCGAAGAGGATAGATCAAGAGTATCAGGTTGGAGATAGAGTTTTCTTGAGGGTATGACCACACAAGAGTCCAATTTGATTCGAAAATGGCTCTAAGTTGGCACCCTAGTTCATTGGACTGTTCGAGATCTTAGAAAGGATAGGACCAGTTGCCTACCATTTAGCCTTGCCACCTAGCCTATCGTGCATCCATGATGTGTTTCACATTTTAGTACTTAGATGATACATTTATGATGAGTCTCATATTATAGATTGGGATGCTTCGTTGGTGGAGTCGGATAGCCAGTTAGCACTGGAGCCTATCCATATTATTGCTCGATGGACCCTAGCACTTTGAGGACAAGAGCTGGACCAAGTTAGAGTCCAGTGGGATTGCTATGATGAGGTTACAGCTTAATGGAAGGATGCAACACGAATGCAATCTTAGTACCCATATATTTTTGATGAACTGTAGGAGGAAGTTCATGCCTAGTGGGGGAGGATGTGAGGCCTTGCCTCGACCCATCCTAGCATCGATGATACATTATTATTTTGATACTCATGACTCGATATGTCATAACATTATTTGATGCACTAAACATTATTATGTTATTTTACGTTGTGTGATGCTTTACTTTAGTTATTTGATTTCATCATTTAATGCTTTATGAACATGTGTAATGATGAAGTAAATGAATGCAAACTAACACCTTGATTATGCAATTCTAATGGTTGAAAATATGAGTAGAATTAGATAAACAATTGATTATTAGAAAAATGGATGCTTTGATTTGTATGATTTTTCTGATACATAATTTACATAATGCATGTGATTTCTTGATCTACTTATGTGTGCAATGAGTGTGCAGGAAATATAGCTGGGAAAACCCAATGGAAAGATGGAACTAAACCACTTGTTAATTTTATGCTATCTTTGCATTGTCTTTCTTTGAAGGTTGTTATTTGGTCTTACTATTCTCCTAGCTCTTAATTGTTCCTATTAAGTCTTTAAGGCCTAAAAATATTAAATTTAAGTACCCCAGGGGTAAGGGTATGGGTGGGGAGTAATTTCCACCCCTTTAGCCTCCTTGGTTGACTTTTAGGGTCACTCAAAAACCCTACTTTTGGTTGATTGCAAACATGGATTATCTCTTTACTTGAGTTGGTGACCCAAAACTCCATCTTGAGGTTACTTGAAGTCTAGTTGAGTTAAGGATCATACTTAGAGGCATTTTGGAGTAGTTTTGGGTTTGTCACCCAATCTCTAGTTTTGGAGAAAGTTGGAAGATTGAAGGAAGAAAAGGAAAAGCTCTTCTCGAACCACCATTTTTCCATAACTCTTTTGGTGAAGGTAGGAGTTCTTCACTTCTTTGAATTGTTTTTTTCATTTGCCATGATTGAATCTTGCTTGAATCATGCATAAGGCATTGTGTTGTTTTTGTATTGCTTGCTTGTGTGTTGGGGTTGATTTGGAGGGATCTTAACTTGCTTTTTTTTTTTGATGTTATTCTCATGTTTGTTTTGATGTTTTGTGTTTTGAGGGGTTTTCATGAGATTGTTTTGGCATCACTCACCCTTGGATAGGGAAGAAGTGGCCATGTATGGGAAAGGGCCTTAGTTGGACCTCAATAGTGTAGAGTCTCCTCTCATGGTGAGAGGAGGGAAAGAGGGTAGGGTGTATGGGGCCCTACTTGTCATCTCATACCTTGTATGAAAGATTGAATTCTTGAAGAAGAGAAGGAATGAACACCCTTGTTATATTGGCCCCAAAAGGAAAATTGTAGAAGAACGAAAGTTCTTGAATTTTAGTCCCAAAAAGGCTATGTTATGGTATGGTGATTGACATCTCCTATTGAGAAAATCCACCTCCCCCCTATTTTGGTTCATTGTTGAATCTATTGTGCAAAACCGAATTGGGAATGCATGCTTGAATTGTCATCTTATTGTGTTGTTTTACCTCCATGTTGGTTCTTGTCTCCCCCATGGTTTCCTTGATGCATTTAAGACTTTGGTAAAGATCTCTTGTGAAAGCCCTTGAAGAGAATTCAATTAAATTGCAATATTTGTAAAAATGTATTTGAATTTTGATGTATTGGCAAAGACGTCAAGTTTTCTTATTGGTTCTTTCTCGATGGAGCCTTGAACTAGGTTAAATAATAGACAAAGGAAAAGATTGTGAAAACCTCCTTGCATTGCTCTTAAGTGTTTTCAAACTATGCATATGTATGTGAAAAAATAGATTAATGGATAATGTTATTGAATTATGAATTTCAAGTTTTCAAATATATTAAGGATGAGTAAATTGGATATGTTGAAGTTTTCAATTCGATGTTATATGTATTAAGAGGAAATGAACAATCCTACATTGTGAACAACATATTAATTCCTCTCCTTGTTAAATTATATAATTGAAAAAATCAAATTTGGTTAAGAATTATGCATCTCCTTGTATTCTAAATAAAAAGGAACATACACCTTGTTATATGATGATTGATAAAACATGAATGGTAGGAGAAAGGAAAGAAATAACCCTATTCATATCCTTGTATTAGTATATTGTTCATAGAAAATCTATGTTGTCATTAGGCTAGAATGCACTCTTGAAAAACATATATAGCAAGAAGCAAGTTATATCATCACTTAGAAAATTGGCTTCAAAATAAAAATGTGCATCTCCAGGAGTGAAAAACCTCTCTGGAAAATGTATGGAAAATTTTTTAATTCCCCCCTAAGTCATAGAGAATTCTTTGTGTTGCAAAAAAAAATTATTATTAAATCCTTTAAAAATAATATAAATCAAATACATTTGAAATTCAAATATTTAAGTGGATATCTTGTTAACATATCTCACCCATAAAACTTTTGAATTAAACTCCTAGTGGCTAAGAGGGCAGGGTACTTGCCTAGGCCATCATTTCCATTTATTTTATTAATCAAAAGAAAAATATCAAAGTTACCCACTAAATTAATTTTTGCCTCCCCCCCTCCCCCCTCCCCCCACCTCTTACCTTTTATTTTCACTTCCCTTTTTGGCCAGGCGTGGATCCCACCAACTACCTGCCATGCCATTTACTTGGCTGAGGGCACGTTGACCTTGTTATGTTAAAGGGGAGGGCAAGGAAAGTTTTTAAAAAAAAGAGACACAAGCTTTATTATCCTACCCACCTTAACCCTTCCCCATGCACATGTTCTCTAACCTCACACAAAATGGGAAGTGGGTAGGCCTGCACTAATGGGCTTATTTTAGCGTGCATGCCACTTGGGCAGCATGTTGTCCTGTGGGGCAAGGAACCACTTGACATGGGAGGGAGGGTAGGACTTAGGGTAGGGGGGTAATAGTATATTAGTTTGTGTAGTGTAGTGGTTAGTTAGTATGTAGACTAGGTTAGTGAATGTTTAGTTAGTTTAGATTTAAGATTATTTTAAATTAGGATTAGCTTTTTTTTTTAATTTGATAGATCAGTAATCGTATTATTGTTATTGTAAGTAGTATAATATTTGTATGTTAGTATAGAATAGTAATTTAGTTGTTAGACTATTAAATTAGTTCTAATTTAAAAGTATTAATTTGAATTTAGTATATTTTTCTTAAAATAATTTTATTGTTTTATTGAATAGTTTTATTTAATTGTGAGCTTTGTTAGAATGATTTTGATATTAGCATTATTAATGTGGACTTAAAATTGTAATAGTTCAAATAAAGTTTAGATTAACTTATAGATTTATTGAATTGATTCTAGTCATCAATTCCAATTGTAAATGTTAAATTAATAAATTTTATTGTTATAAGTATGTGAGAGAAAATATTAAATTAAAATATAGATAATAGAATTGATAATAAAGTTTACCTCTATTGTAGGTGTATATATAAGGTTAGTTCAACTTTTGGATTAAAGTTTTAAAACATAACTAGAATGAAGATGAAAGAAGTTAATTAATGACATTAGGCCTAAAGTAAATGATTTAAATTGTAATTTCGATCAAGTTACTAAGATAATAGAAGGGACTAGTTAATTAGTTCATTTTGAAGTTAGTGACATATTGATCTTAACTAAATTGATGCTAAACGAGGTTATGTAATTAAGAGATAGATGTCATTCCAATTAGTTCCATTATAGTTAAACATTTAAACTCTTTTATGACCATGTTATCTTATTGAATCTTAGTTCTAATTTTTTATAAAAAAAATTTTTGTGTGTGCATTTTTGCTCTTATATTTTGGGCATGACACATTCTACTCCTTTTTATTTTGTAGTCTCTTCTCATTAGGTTTTGAAACCCTAATATGTGAATTCAAAATTAAAATGTTCAAGGCTACTTCTTTCTTGACTTTTGATTGTTGTTGTGCATCGCTCTTGTTAAATGTGGCATGTTTATACAAGAGTCATAAGTGCCTTGTGTCCTAATGAATTACTTTTCTATAAATAATTCAAATTTAAATTTTTTCAATTGATCCTCAATATGAAAACTCCATCACTATCAAGTGTAATGATAAGTACACTTATTGTTACTTTACAACATGGTAGTCATAGGTATCCTACTTCATGCTTCCCTTTCTAACTCAGCCAATCCATCCTATATGATTACCAATCTTTCTAACTTCCTTTCCTACTTGTTATCCTTATATACATTATTTATTCACTCAACATAATTTATTCTAAGTGGGTATCCTCTTTCATTTTCTTTGTTAGGCTTGTACTTCATCTTTCTCTGGTCACCCTTGTGAACTAGAGTCGCATACACAAGACTAGTGTGCCTTGCCTCTCATGGCTCTATACAAGTTTTGGTTTCTTCTTATACCTTGAAATCAATGAAAAACTTGTCATAAAAAAATCCACTAGTTATTCTACTAGTTAGTCTTTGATATTTGAGATAGTTATGCCAACGGTGGATGTTGAATTCAATATGTGGAAAGTAGGTTATCTCCACAATTGTAATAGATCTACCAAAACCACATCATAAGGTTATAGATGTAAATGTGCATAAATGAAGAAGATGATGAATGCCTTAACTTAGATCTCCTCCCTTGATGGAAAAAAATATATGCTAGATCTCAATGAGGAAATATTCACAATAGATCCTTGAACAAAGGCACATGTATGAACAATAGCACATATACAACATAACATGTAACAAGATATGGTGGAAGAAATGTACAAATAGAAGAATGTGTATGATGTTTTTAATTACTTTATCCTCTCATGCTAATGGAGCAACATAGATCATCTAAATATATCTAGATAAAACATATAGCAAATAACACAATATGGGGGAAACACAACACAAAAACACATAGTCTACCATTATAAAGAAGTCCACTTCAATAATTTCACATCCCCTCCCCACAATCTTGGCCTAAAATGTTAGGGGAAGGATGGAAAATCATGAGAGGAAAAATATCCAACATAGTAGTGTATAGAGGGAAATGTGAATCATGGAAATCAACCATAAGTTCATCACATAGCCTCACACCTCAAGAGGACAAGCTCAAGGAAAATGATTCTTTCCAACCAAACTCCAAAGGTATTAAACCTTAGTAGGTTAATGTAATCCAAATGATAATGAAGCAACAACTTAAACCAAGATCCAATTATTATGAAGATAGGTAAAAGAATACATTTTTCCCTTAAGGTCCTAATTAACTACTTCTAGATCTATGTAAAATATATATTGTAGAGTAAAAGGATTAAATCACTAAGTTGAAAAAGGAAGGTAAATAATGTATCTCTAAGGAGTATCCAATGCTTGAACTTGAGTTTTTTCTTATTCTGTTTTTCTTGTAGACAAAAAGATCCATATATGGATCTAAAACTATCAAATCTATAAAGCTCAAAAATTGTTTGATAATCTGGCAAGGTCAACTTTTGTGTGATGTAAACTTCCTACTAGAGAAGAGGGCACTACATTCATAATCAACTATATTCAACCTTGATTCTAATTTTTTAGATCTGATAAATGATAAAAAAGGTACTCGGATATGTAACTAGTTTTGCCTTTCAAAATATGTTGATATATGAAATTTGGGATTTTGTGTGGATATTTAGGGTTTTTCCTTGGTCAACCCTCCATTTTGGTGATTTTCACCTCCATAGATAGTTTTTATATTAATTTTAATGTGTGTGATGCTCATGTGTGAGATTTTAATGCACAATGTCAAGATCTAAATCCCTAGATCTAAACCCTAGCATGAGATTTTATACTCGAATGAAGATGAAGCAACAATGCATATATTTTAGGATAACCTAGAAAGAATACCAAGCCCTCAAGGCTAAAGTTATCTAAGCCATTCTCATAATACATATTTTCTACTCCATGATTGAATCTTAAACCATTTAATGATAGAAGGGAAGGAGAAGATGAATAAATCTCTTGCTTCAAAGGATGTTTCCAAGCCTCCTTTCTTTCATCTTGCAAATGTACCAAGACAAATTGGGATGTCCATAATGGCTTATTCACATAAATAATGTGCATGTTTTCTTTCTTGATTTCTTACTTAGATTTCTTGATTATCACACCTTATCACATCATGCCAAATAAAGTAATTTAGTGTGCTTATAAAGGATCCCAAATTAACTTTCTATTGCAGGCCAACTAGACTCAACAAAGAGGTTCCAAATCAAACCTTGAGGAAGGGCCCAATGATTAAGACCCAAAATAGGACCACTATAGGGATGATATACATCCATAATTAGTCCAGTAAGGATGTATGATATAGGAGCATCTTGGGTTTCTTAGTTATCCTGCTTGCTTGGATTGGAGTTGCTCAGTTACTTCTTTATATCTGCTTGGTAGTTGTTATTGTTGGCTTGGTAGAGTCATTTTGTCTTCTCTCACAAAGTTGTTATTAATTGTCTTGGTGGATATGTTCTCCAAGTGATTCTTTTCTTCATTCTCCAAATTTAACTCTATGCTTTGTTCAATGAGTGTAGTCAGTACTGCTAGGTTGTTTGAGTCTATTCAATGATACTTGGTTTCTTTGTTCATTAAGTTGTCCTTTTGGTTCTTCATTGGGAGATGACCTATGTCTTTAATTTGTGAGATGGATTTAATCTATGAGATTGATCATTGGGAAGTGTGTGGCCCTATTTTGGGTCATCATTTTTCCAAATGAAGTTCTATAATCTTTTGTAAGCCATTTTGGCAAGTATAGATAATGGGGTTGAGTCTGAGGTTTAGGGGGGAGAGACTGCTTGGAGTCTAGGTAGAGTTAGGGTTTGGAGTCTGAAAGATCACATATCATTTAAGATACATGAAGAATATTTTCTATAATTAAATCTTGTATTTGGCTGCAACCAAAAAGGCCTTGCAACCCTACATATATTGGGTAAATTGTTGAATTAATAAAGATATATTCTTTTCTCTTCTTTTGGCATTATTTCTTGGTTACTTTTCTCTATTATGTTAACTTAGCAAGGATGCATGGTAACTGGGTGAGTCTTTTTATTTATCTATCATCCTACCTTGCATTAATGTACTATATCCCTAATTGGGTAGGGATGGGTATGGATGCAATATGTCCCTTCCAACTAGGTGTAGTAGTCCTAAGGGTAGCCTAAGGATCCAATAATAGGTCTCAAAACTCAAAAATCTAGTGTAGATTGTGAGGAAATCCCATTTTGATGCAGAAGAAGAGTTGAATTAATTAGAAGAAGAAGAAGGGGAGGATCCAAGTAAATAAATCCTACCTTAGTTTTGTGTTATAAGATAGGAATGCCAAGGAGGTTTTATTAGGTCCTACCTAGATCCTGTTTATTAAGAGGATAAGGGAGATATGAAAATGCATCTTAAATGTAGTTTTAACATTAAATTACATTAAATAGATGCTAAATAGTCATAATTTGAAGTGTTTCCAATTTAAGAAAGTACATTTAGCCTCCATAATGTTCTAACTAGAGAGATCACAATGACTCTAGAGGATGTCCATTAGATACTCTAGCTTCCTATCAGAGGGCTCTTAGTGAGCCCACATATTGGTAGAGAGGTGGAGGATATTTTTGTAAATGAGGACTAATATATGGGAGGTAGATAATAGTTGAGATCTAGAGAAAAATAAATTGATCTATTACATCATAGAGAGACATACTCCTTTGATTAGGTGATTAATATGTTGTGTATTGACTTGTATCATAAGCCCCAATAATAATGGGATAATGCTTCTATAACCTTTTACTCATTTGGTATGAGTAGTTGAGAGAGATAAAACAATAGTTAGATGGAGTAGGAGTATGCAAGAAACTATCTATTCAGAGTTGAGAAGACTTATCAGATACTAAAGAGAGGGTTTGACAATCTATACTCTTATAGGTATGGTTGTTGAGCACTTTACATGCACCAAACCATCAGGAGTTCTAGTGGTGATCCATGTCCATTCTAAAAAACTCATATAGGATAAGATAGAGAGGAGGACAAGGGAGTAAGATAGGATGAGGAGATGAAGGATAAGGAACAATCAAAAAACAAGGAGAGATGAGAATATCCTCAAGCTAGAGGAGAGAGTAGATGAGAGAGAATAACCCCAATAAACAATGCAACTACATAGGAGAGAGAAAAATAGATGTACCCACTAGACCATGTGATGGATGATGATCTAGAGTTCAATATTATTTTTGTACCATTACAATCATGATGGTCATATTCACAGAGTGATACTCCACTCCCATGACTAAGGGAAAAAGTAAATAGAGAGAGTAGTTGATCCATACCCCCACCCTCATCATTAGAGAGAGAGAGTGGTGGAATTCCTCCACCCTCATCTAAATGGAGAGATCATAGTGACTCTAGAGGATGTTTAACAGATACTCCAACTTCCTATCAGAAGGACTCCCAATGAGGCCACATACTAGTATAGAGGTGGAGGATATTTTTGTAGATGAGGAGTATTATATGGGAGGTAGAATATAGTTGAGATCTAGAGCAGACTAGATTGATCTAGATCACATCATTGTGGGATATACTCCATTTATTGGATGATGGATATTTGTGTAATGACTTGCATCGTGACTCCAAATAGTAAGGGGACAATGTTTATATGACCTTTTACTGTTTTCTACAAGTAGTTAAGAGATAGTAATAAATGGTTACATGGGGTAGGAGTATGATGTAAAGTCTCTCGAGCTATAAATAAGATAACCATCAAGTATCAATTTCCTTTGCCAAGGATCAATGATCTTATGGACTGCTTGAATGGAGCTCAATACTTCACAAAGATAGATATCAAGAGTGGCTATTGCCAGATACAAATAAGAGAAGGAGATGAGTGTAAGACTACTTTAAAGACCAAGGAGGGTCTATATGAGTGGTTAGTCAAGCACTTTGAATTGAACAATGCACCAAGAACCTTCATGTAGCTTATGAACGAGGTACTAAAGAAATTTTTTGGAAAATTTGTTATTGTCCATTGGATGATATGTTGATTTTTAGTAAGTCTTTGGATGAAATTTTCTTGTAAATTTTTATTGTCTTTTAGAGGTTGAGGGAAGAGAAATTGTTCATTAATTTGAAGAAGAGTAGTTTTATCAAAAAGGTGTTATTCTATTTGGGGTTTTTTTGTATCAGTTGAAGGTCTCAAAATTGACCTAGGGAAGGTGATGGTCATCCTTGAATGGATTACTCCAAGGTCTACCACTAAGTGAGGTCATTCTATGCTTTGGCTAGTTTTTACAACAAGTTCATTAGGAATTTGAGTAGTATTTGTGTACCCCTTATAGAAACAATGAGAGGCAATATAAAGGACTTCAATTGGACTACAAGAGCTACACAAAGTTTTGAGTTGTTGAAGAAGAAGATGAAAGAGAAACCTATGTTGGCAATTCCTAATTTAAAAAAAGTGTTCCAAGTGCATTGTGATGCTAGTGGTAGTGCCATTAGAGCTATATTGAGCTAGGAAGGTAAGCCTATTGCATATTTTAGTGAGAAATTAAATTATGCTTAAAATAATTTTTCTATTTATGATTAGGAGTTCTATGTAATAGCTCAAGATTTAAAGAAATGGAGATATTATTTATTTCCAAAAGAATTTTTTTTGTACACTAATCATCAAGCATTGCAATACCTAAATAGCCAAGGTAAATCAAATTAGAGACATTTGAAATGGGTAGAGTTCTTGCAAAGTTATACATTTATATTTAAACATAGAAGTGGAAGGTCTAATAGGGTTGTAGATGTACTAAGTAGGAGAAAATTTCCACTAATAGAAATGTAGATTGAAGTGGTTGGATTTAATAAATTTTACGTTGAGGATTATGATTTTTAAGTAGCTTGGAAGACATCTAAGGAACCTGTTATTGTAGACAGTACTAATTGATTGGATTATATGGTCCAAGATGGTATGTTGTTCAATGGTAGTTAGTTATGCATTCTAAGGAGTTCCACAAGGGAGAACTTGATCAAGGAGAAACATATAGGAGGGATGCTAGGATACTTTGGTCAAGATAAGACCATTTCCATTACAAGAAAGCATTATTTTTGGCCTCAGTTTTCACATGATGTGAAGAAGTTTGTTCATAGTTTTTTAGTGTGTTAGATAGCTAAGGGAGTCCATTAGAATACTGGACTCTATCAATGATTTCATGTTCCATCAATGATTTGGGATGAAATAAGCATGTATTTTGTTCTTGGGTTACCAAGGACACAATAGGGTAATGATTGAGTATTTGTGGTGGTTGACAAGTTTTTGAAGATGTCTCATTTCATTCCTTTTCATAAGACCCATGATGTAGTGCATATTGTAGATTGTTTTTTTAGAGAGGTGGTAAAGCTACTTGGTCTCCCAAAAAGTATTGTTTCTAACAGAGATACATAATTTCTAGGGTATTTTTACATGACTTTGTGGAGGAATTTGAAGATAGAGTTGAAGTTCAGTTTTGTACATCATCTAGAGACTGATGGACAAACATAGGTGTTGAATAGAAGTCTAGAAGATTTGATGAGGTGTTTAGTAGGAGATAAACCCAAGGGATGGGATTTGATTTAATGGTAAGGGAGTAGTCCATGGACTACACTAGAGTTGAGGAAGATGGAGCAAGGAGTGAGGACTAGTGCTAACACACAAGACTTTGCTGAACATGTCAAGAACCTACATGAGGAGGTATGTTCACATATTACAAAGATGAACCTACAATAAAAGGGTAAAGAAGATCAAAAGAGGAGACATAAGGAGTTCCAATTTTTAGATGTGGTTATGGTGTACTTGAAGAAGGAACGATTTCTAGTGTGCACCTACAACAAACTAAAGATGGAGAAATTTGGCCCCTGGAAGATTTTGAAGAAACATAATTCAAGGAATGTGTATGAAGTAGAGTTTCTAGATGAGATCCATATTTTCCCTATTTTCAATAATGTAGATTTAACAAAATATCATGAAGGTGGTGCAGAGGAGGAGTTGATACTGGAGCCATCTCCCATTCTGACTTCTAAGAAGGAGGTTAAAGAAATTATGAATATTTTTTTGCATTAGAGTACCAAAAACATGTAGTATGAGGAGTATGGTGAAGTGGAATGGATGACTAGTGGATGATTCAATCTGGTTATCTAAGATAGAGGTTTCCCATTTGGGTTTTCCTCAATCATCTATAAAGTGATAGGGTCACATTTCAATTTACCTAGGGTGTTTGATGCAAGAGCATCCAATGGTGTAGGGGAAATCTTGTATCACCCAAAAATATGCTTAGTGTTATTTTTTATTTAATGGCTTTATATTTCTAGGAGATTCCAACTCTCATAGTTCCACTATTAGTTTTTTGGGTTAGTGTTTTTGAGCACCTTAGGATACATGTCAGTGTGAAAAAGGGGTTATTTTGTAATTGAGCTATAATTATGATGATTTATATGGTGTAAGTTGGAGGGATGATTGTACTTGTAATTTTAATCACTCTAGAAAAAAAATCAGATCAAAAGGCCTTATAGTTTTAAAGCTATTGTATTTTTGAGTTTCTTGTAGATCTCTTAAGAATCTTCAGAGTCAGATTTGAGGCACTAAATAGACTTGTATGGGCCCAAAAAATGGGGAACAATAAAATTTTATCCATAGGAAAATAAAGCACTCTAAGAGCTTTCTCAAAAATTGAAACAATTTGTCAATTGGAGTCCTAGATCAAAAGTTATGCCTCCTGGAAGTTGGACTACCATTTTGGATTTTTCTAATTTTGCATCAACTCCTGACACGTCTTTTAGAACCTTTCTACTTTGGCAGTGGATGCCAATTGACATATTGTAAAAATTATTCATAACTCTAAGCCTAATTTGGGTTACTTAAGGTCATTTCTTGCATTGTAAAAGAATTTTTTGTGGACTTTGGGGGAACCTATTGTGAGAAGGGCTTTTCTCTAGAATATGAATATATTGTAAGCCCATAGGGCATATAGTTGAGTATGTTTTTTCTTTAATGAATGTAGTAGCATATCATTTTTGATGATAAAAGTCTCCTTTCCCATTGTGTTCATTTTGTCTTGGGTTTTGCCCTCATCAGAATTGAAAATATTTATTAGCATCAAGACAAAGCAAGGATGCAACCCTATCCATAGAATCAACATATCTATTATGAAAATTTGGATAGTAAATCAAGAGAATATTTTGATATCATGTCTTGTTATCATTCTTAACTTCATATAAAACTTTTTATGTTTCATACAATTAATTGTGAATCATCAAAAATATCCAAGTAATTGATTTGAAGAGATAAGACCACTCATAATCCAACAATAAGAGCCTCATATTCAATTATAATATTTGTAGATTGAAAAAAAAGTTTATACAAAAGATGAATCAATTTCTTCATAGGAGGAACAAGGATCACACCCACACTAACACCCATTTTACATCTATATCCATTGAAATACATTTCTCAACTATCATCTTTACTTATGAGTATTATTTCTGCAGTAGGAAAATGAATAGGAGTGATAACTGTATGTGAAGAATGAGCCTTAGCTAAATGATCAGTCAAGTCTTTCTCTTAAATGAGCTTTTGAGATGTAAATTTCAAGTAAAACTCTATCAAAAGCATAACCTATTTTTCCAGACATCCAGATAAACTTGTAGTAGAAAAGAGATTCTTTAGAGGATCAAATTTCACTATTACATGGACTTCTACATTAAGGAGATAATGTCAAAGTTCCTAACATGCCAAAACTAAGGCAAGACATTGCTTCTCTATATCTATCCATCATGTTTCGTAATCAATCAAGGTATGACTAGTGTAGTAAATAAGATGATATTTACCATGATGTCATGTTGAATAAGAACAACATTTAACAAATTTGATGTAATATCCCCTCTAATAATATATGTTAATATTAAATGATAACAATTACAATATTAAATAAATAAATAACTATTAATAATAAAGAAATAACCAAATATAATTTAATTACTATTAAATAATTAAATGAATAATCAAGTAAATATAAGAAATAGATATGATTGATTAATATTTATTAAAAGCCATCCCTATATTCTCATATAACAAATAATATCGAGTTAAACAATATTATAATTAAATAAATGGGATGTTGGTTAGTAGGGTCACAGAGCCCATATCCACCACTCAACATATATATTAATAGGGTTAGAAAATGAATAAACCAAAACATAACTAAATAAAGTGATGTCTTCTTTGCCAGCTTGGCACAAGGAAATCAATACATATAACGAGAAAAAGAGAGGTAAGAGGACATGTTATTTGGGAGAATAAAAAGTATAAGAGATATTAAAAGGGAGCATCAATAAATATCTCATAATATTTTAAATAAGTGCAACAAATAGAAACATAGAAAAAGTAAAAAGAAGTAAGAGAAACTTCTAGCAAGACATAAAAGCTCACCAAAAACATAAGAAGATATAATGTAGCAAAAATAGATATATTAAGGAATAATAATATTAAGATTTTTTTTTTGGATCGGTAAGAGGCTGAAGCCAAGATTAATTATTATGTGCTGTGATTAATTATTGTTATTTATTAACCACGAGCATGAGTAGATTCAAACCAAAGACATCTTCGATAAGAGCCTCACAATTTATTGTTGTGTTGTAGGCTCTTGCCTATAATAATATTAAGAATTATAAGCTATAAATGAAGATTAATAAAAGGTCAACTTGCTATTATTTCAACAATATAATATTATAGATTTAGATGAGATTATTATTATTATACAAAGAGACATAGAGGAGAATTTGAATTGATAATTAATGTAATTTTAATAAGACAAGATAATAGTGGGAAGCATGTGAAATAATGTGAATTAATGAATATTTAATAAGAGAAGTTTAAAAATAAGAAAAGATAAAGTGAAAGGACAGACAAAAATAGTTGATATATTTGAGGAATAGTTTTTTTAATATTTCAATATGAGGAAAATATCAAAATTATTTACATGAATAATTCACACTAATTCAAGAATAAGAACTCAATAAAAAGTGCATCCCAAGTGGGGAGATTTTAGTGGTATCAGAGCATGATCTTGCACACCTATAGGGTGAAGACAATTATAAAAAGATAAGACTATTTAATACAATTTTTAATGATGCATATGATTAAACAAATGATGAGTCTAAGTTCATACAAGTGATTTATTGTCAAAATAAGAGAGGTAGAGTAAATCTGCTCGAGATAGGTAGATTCCAAGATAGGTAAGGACATGGGTTCCAATGCCTTGAGGAAAGAGTCCAAGATGGGTGAGGACATGGTTTTGAATACCTTGAGGGAAGAGTCCAAGATAGGTAAGAACATTATTCTAAAATCCTTGAGGAAAGAATCCAAGATGGGCATGAACATGCGGTCTCAATGCCTTGAGGGAGCCTACTCGTAGATACATATCTAACACCCTATGATATTGAGATTTTCATCCTCTTAAGGAATTGATGTATGAAATAAAAAAAAGGACTTGAGCTCAAATGCTAACCTATTCAATCGATTTCATTAAAGGAGTCATCAAGGAAAATATATTGAAACTGTAAGGATCGATCATACAATATCTTTCGATCTATCATACATTCACCATTTAATCATGAAATCATAAATAAAATTATGCTTTGGGTGACTCATCAACCCAAGCATTATGAAATCCATTTAATGAACAACAATATGTCCTATATGATGCAATCACCAAATCCAATAAATTGAACCACTCATATCGTTTGCTAAATACACTTATCAATTTATCATGTAAGCTCTTGGTTGTGTTAAATAAAACAAGTTGTATAACAAGATCTAACTAATCAATTGAAAATTGGAATTACTCAAGGAAAAGAAATTTTGAGAGGGTAGGATTGTAATATCCCCTCTAATTATAAAGTTTAATATTAAATTATATCAATTACAATATAAAATAAATAAATCAATAATAATAAAGAAATAACCAAAAATAATTCAATTCCTATTAAATAATTAAATAAATAATCAAGTAAATAGAAGAAATAGATATGATTGATTAATATTTATTAAAAGTCATTCCTATATTCTTGTATAACAAATAATATATATTTTTTGATGAATAGTCTTCTTTTATTAATAAATAATATACTAAGTTACAATTCACAAAAAAGGGCTGAGGGATACAAGATCACCTCACAAAAGTTCACACAACCTCAGCTGGAATCAATAACTATTCATCAAAAAAGAACTCATAAGAAACATCCTCAGGCTGCCAAAGTAGTGCTAGCCAAGGGTGGTGGTTCATCCTAATCATGAAATCCCCATTCATCCTTGGGATTGGCAGGCAGGCTAGGAACAATCTAGCCATCAACAACATTGTCGAGGGCCTGAGCTTCATCCTTGTTATCAATCCTCGGGGGCAAGATGTCCAAATCCAGGCAAATGGGCCATGTTTATAATTAAACAATAATATTGAGTTAAACAATATTTATAATTAAATAAGTTGGAAGTTGGTTAGTAAGGTCACAAATCCCATATCCACTGCTCAACATATATATTAATAGGGTTAAAAAATCAATAAACTAAAACATACCCAAATAAAGTGATGCCTTCTTTGCCAACTTGGCACAAGAAAATCAGTACTTATGATGGGAAAAGGAAGGGTAAGAGGACATGTTATTTGGGAGAATAAAATGTAAAATAGAGATTAAAAGGGAGAAACAATAAATATTTCATAATATTTTAAATAAGTTTAGAAAATAGAAACATTGAATAAGTAAAAGGAAGTAAGAGAAACTTCTAGAAAAAACATAAAAGCTAACAAAAAAAAAGATATAATGTAGAAAAAAAAAGATATATTAAGGAATTATAATATAAAGAAGTATAAGATATAAATGGAGATTAGTAAAAGGTAAAGTTGCTACTATTTCAACAATATAATATTATAGATTTAGGTGAGATTATTATTATTATATAAAGAGAAATAGAGTAGAATTTGAATTGATGATTAATTTAATTTTAATAAGAGAAGATAATAGTGGGAAGCATATGAAATAATGTGAATTAAGGGATATGATAAGAGAAGTTTAAAAATAAGAAAAGATAAAGTGAAAGGAGAGAAGGAAATAATTGATATATTTGAGGAATAGTTTTTTAGTATTTCAATATGAGAAAACATCAAAATATTTACATGAATAATTAACACTAATTTGAGAATAAGAATTCAATAAAAAGTGCATCCCAAGTGGGGACATTACATTCAAAGAAGCTGGCGTATAATGATAAAAAGGCTTATCAGGTTGTGCAAGTTTCAAGATAGGAGAATTAACAAGATAATCCTAATGATTACTTACATTCATTATTCCAAAAGAAAGTAGAATCATTTTTAAGAAAGAAAGTGAATGGAATAGTTCTATCTACTAAACTTGAAACAAATCTCGAATACTTGAATTTTCCTATAAAAAATCAAAGCTATGATATATTTGTAGGTGAAGGAATATTGACAATAGCCTCTATCTTTTTAGTGTCTACTTCAATACCACAATTAAAAATAATAAATCCAAGAAATTTCTCACTATCTACTCCAAAGGAAAATTGCAAGGATTTGAGCGCATATTGTAGATTTGTATCTGTTCAAATATTTTTCAACTATAGATTCTATGCTTACACATTTTGGATATAAGGTTCATTACTAGTTGAAGATTTCACATCATGTTGACAAAAATTGATGTCCTGATTTTTCATTGCCACTTAAGGCCATAGTTGGGCCCATCATGCTCCTACACATACTCATATCTCAAATCAAAAACTAAGTTGGGAGAAAAAATCCTCCCTCATATTGTAAGAAATAGGCAATCATTATTTGAAATTCAAAATATAGGCCCCCAGTTTTTAAAAATAAAAATAATATTTAAAAATGCATTTTAAGTCTGCCCCCCCTCCCCCCCAGAAAAAGTAATAATATTTTTTTTGAAAATAGGCACCATGTTTCTGAAAAATCAGGTGCCCATTTAAAAAAAAAAAAAAAATTATAAAATAAGCTCCCATTTTTTAGAAATAAAAAATAGGTTCCTAATTTTTTAAAAAAAGGGCACCTATTTTTTGAAATTTTCATCATGCTTCCAAGCCTAATACGGGCCCCTATCTTAATCCGTAGACCTCTATGGATTTTAGACCCAACTTCTTGCTTCTAACCCCTTGTCATAACTAAATCCACTAACTAGTCTTTAAGTTTTGAGACAATTATGCCAACAATCTTCCCCTTTGGTATTAATGACAAAAATTCATCATTTTCAATGTTCTAGTGCTATTTCTTTTCCTCCTTTCAAAATCTCCCCTTAAGATGATGCATCCACATACTTTGATCATTCTTAGTCCTTTGTGGGATTACTTTGACTTCACTTCTTTTGGTGCTCTTCTTTTGCTTCTCAATTTTTCTCCCTTCTTCTTAGCTTCTCTTTGCTCTTGTTTGGCTTCCCCTTTTTTCTCTTCTTCTACTCTCTTTAATTCCCCTTTGATAATAATGCCAAAGTTTCTCATCTTTAACTTTGTGACTACTCCTCCTATGAAGTTATCCCTTTTTCTCATCAATCCACCATTTTATTTCTCCACTTTATTATCATGGATTGACACTTGCATATCTATCTTAGTTTAGGATTGATAGGGGTAATACACCTAACTTCTCTCTTATATACTTGAACGTATCTTTTTGAAGAGGATTTGTTAAGATATTAGCCAATCTATCCTTAGTTGGTACATATTCTAACCTTACCTCCTTTGCCTACAATTTCTCTCTCAGAAATGGTACTTGATTGATATGTGCTTTGTCTTTGAGTACATTACTAGGTTTTTGGATATGTTGATTGTAGTATTGTTATCATAGTTGATAACTACATATTGTTAGATTAATTAGATATTTCCTAACTAACTCTAGTTGCTTAAGCTAAACTTTAGGCATCTAATAATCAATTATTTTGATGCAACCCAGGTTAGACCTTTTTAGGGTTTCAATCTCCTTTATAAGGATGATCTCTCATTGTAAACATTTCATTTACTTTTGATTATAACAATCTACTTTTTTGCTCATCAAGAATGTCTCATCTATGGATCTGGCAATTTTTGCCTCCATAGCTTTTTGCTTCTCTCTTCTATAATAGATGTTTACATGTAGGTGATTCTTCGGAGTTGTGGGATTGATCATTCATCAACTCCAACTTCCCCCTTTAAGATAAACTTAAGGAGTAGCTAAAAACCTAGAAACTACTACTAAAAGCAGAAATGGGTCCTGACAAACAAGACTTGATGAGGTACCCAAGCACAACCAAATCTCTTGAAAGAGGAGAAATAGAGAAAACCACATGGGAAAAAATCTACTCCAAAAAGAGATGGAAATAATGTTGAAAAGAAACTAGTGAAAGATTGAAGAAGCTTCCAAACTAGGGAATGTCCCAGAAGATAGGAACAAAGATGAACATGTATAACACCATTGAAGCATGTAGAAGCTAGAAAGCTCTGTCGAAAGTAACTACTGATCTGAAGAACCTCCACTAAAATAGAACCTAACTAGGTAGAGAAGACTATAATTTGCATCAAATCAAGAGGCACACCAAGGCAAAAAACTAAACTTGAAGATATAGATGGTATGAAACACCAAAGCCTGAAGAGCTGATTAATCAAACCAAGGAAGCATGAGAAACAACAAAAGAACTCCCTAATGCAAACAAGGGTGAGGTGATAGGCAACTAGAAAAGTGGGCCAAAAGAACTCCATGTCAAGGAACCATGATCAAGATGCAAAAAAGAGTACATATGTGTGTACTCAAGTGATCAATCTCATACATGTCATGAGGCTAATGTCATGAAAGGGACACTCATTGGACAAAGGAAGATGGCAAACAAAGACAAACATCAACCCCTTGCATGGAACTTTATCAGAGTAGTGCATGTACATTAAGGCACAAGACATAAGGAATCCCAAGAATGCAATAATCTATACGAGTGTCCTCAGATGACACTGCTCGAATAAGAAGGCAAACAAATGAAACAAAAATACATATGCAATGTGGCACTTTATCTTAGTGCATTTGCAAAAATGCATGCAAATGATGTCTAAATAGACTAGAAGAGACATAAGACATATACAAAAGATAGTACAAGTCATCAAAAATCATCTGAAGCAATGAAATCGATCCCTAGACCTGAAACAACCAAGATATCTAGCAGAATACAAAAATGTAGAGGACTGAATAGAATGTGCCTAGAGTAGAATCTGGAAAAACAACTGGCATCAATAGAAAGAGATTAGAAAGAGCTTTCCAATGATTAGATGCTCAAGATATGCCTCCTAGAGTGCAAAAATGAACTCCTAACTTTGACAATAGAAAAAGCCATCAAAATAGCATCAAAACAAAAAACTAACTGTACCGCTATGATGGTCTTAGAACTAGCTTTTTGATGATATCTTATTTTCAAAAAATAGAGTCTGTATGCCTAAAATATGAGCAAAAAGGTGAAGATAGGTCCAAAAAGAGGTCGAGGAGGTGACAAAAAGTGGTGATGCAATGTTGATGTGGCATTGTCATTAGCAAGTGACGAGCCCAAATTTGACGATCAAATAGCCATTGAGGCAAAAAAATATTGAAAAAATGACCCCTGATGTCGAAAATAAAAACATCTAGTATGCTGAGAAAAACTAGTTCATCGACAAACAAAGGGCTGATGTTGAATTAAAAATCGATGGCCAAAACAAACTACATGTTTGAAAATACACCATGTAGGAAATAACATGGGCATAAAAATTCGCAAAACTGCCAAGCATGGAAAAAAATTGGGTCTTATGCAATATCAACTCCAAAAGATGTCTCCCTCTAAAAGACCTATACCAAAGTCATTAATTAGACCCAAGGCCACTAAACAATGCATTAGAAAAATATCAAACATCCAACCATGGTTGAGATGCGTATGGGACCAAACAATGAAGTTTCCTTCCATGTAGAATTTGAGGATAGGAAAGGAGCTCAAAATTTTTTTCCTACATGCCTCAATTTGTGTGGCCTTTCAAAGGGTCTATATAGTATGAATTTCATGTGCATTGGGCATGGAGAAAAGTGCTGATGTGGCCAATAAAGGAGGCATAAAACCTTATGTCAATATCTTGGGAGAAGAGCCTGAGGAGAACATAATGCATTGAGTGCACAGTCAACAAGGAATCAAACTAAAGGCTGATGTTAGTGTGAGAGCTTCCAAGCACTCATGCAAAATCATAGGGAGAGCCAACAATGCAAAGAAAATGATCCCTTGACTTGCATACTGTCCATGTCAGATTATTGTCAAGAAGATCACATCATAGAGGATTGATGGGAATGACTAGTTTTTTGATGACTTTCTCTAGATTTTCTTAGAAAGCCTAGGGTGGGGCCTATGAAGAAAATATAGACCACCTTGCTGTAGGTTCATCCAAATGGTTCACCCATCCTTGAAGACAATGCAAAAAGAAGAGCAAAAAATGCCAAAGAATCCCAAATCTGCCAGCAATTAGCTCATTGATAGCAAAGAAGACTACCCAAGATGCCGCAAAATTTTCCTTCTCCTCCAAATAAATCCAACCACTATTAAGGGCAAAAAAATCACCAAAAAATTGGAGAAAAATGAACTACGGTGGAAAATCCATAGAAACCACATCATCTCCCTTAATCATGCAAAAAATAACATTGGTAAAGACCAACGTATAGTCCACCCCTAGGTGTGTGGACTTGAGTTAAGGCCCAAGGAAGGTGACTAAAAGAAGTTGAACTACCAAAGAATGTCAATAACTAGCTAAAATTTCTCCAAAAAGTCCGCTTCAAGCACACAAACTCCATCGATTGCGCATGGGAATGGTGTGGGCTTTCCAAGAATGAGAGAATCCTATAGGGGTGATAGCCTACAACTTTTAAGATTGCCCCAAAAATCACAGCTTCCCATTAATAGAGAAAAAAGAAACTTTACTTTGCAAAAAATTCATGCCCAATAAATCATGGGAGTCTCCTTTGTCCTTCAACCACAGCAAAAAAAAAAATCACAGAGTATGGGCTCCAAAAAAGAGTGTGGCTCAAAGGGGCAAAGGGACGAAGTGCTTCCATTAAGAATGTGAAGCATGTGGGCTTTAATAACATAAACCAATAATGCAGTCTGCCAAAAAAGAGGAAATCCTAAACTTCACCAAACTAGGCCGATAAAGACCTCCAATCGGTCAACTCCACCAATGCAAAAAACACCATGATTAGACTGCTGCACATAGATTCATGAACAAGTATGAGTGTAGGTGCATTGAAGAAAAATGCTTCAACACCATGATTAATACAACAAGATTTTAATCAAAATAATATTTTGATAAAATAAAACTGCTGCCTTGATTTACATGCTAGGAAAAATGCCGTGCGTGCAAAAAAATTTACGTCAAATTTCAATAGCATCCAAACTAGACATATTTTATATAGAAATGGGGGTTTTCAAGTGCTATAAGCTTAATTGTGATGTATTTTTTTGCTCAAAGTGCCTCAAAAATTAGTGATCCCCCAGATCCAATAAAAAAAGCTGAAAGCTCAGATCTAAAAAGCAATGTTAGATCCGATGCCAAATCTCTCATGAACAAAACTGGGGCATGAAGATTTGGAGCTTGATACCATGTTGGAGTTGATGAATGATCAACCCCACAACTCCTAAGAATCACTTGCATGTAAAAACCTGTTAGAGAAAAGAGAAGAAAAAGCTATGGAGGCAGAAATTGCCAGATCCATAGACGAGACATTCTTGATGAGAAAAAAAGTAGATTGCTATAATCAAAAGTGAATTAAACGTTTACACTGAGAGATCATCCTTATAAATGAATTGAAACCCTAAAAGGGTCTAACCTAGGTTTCATCAAAATAATTAATAAAAAAAATTAGTTATTAGATGCCTAAAGTTTAGCTTAAGCAACTAGAGATAGTTAAGAAATATCTAATTACTCTGACACATATTCCTCCATTTTCTCTTGAATTCCTTCAATTAGTTATTTGATCCAAAAAACTTGAGTAAAATTCATTACTGTAGCAACATACTATACTTCATCTATTGATTATGATCTATAGTTCTGCTCCGTGATGGCCCACATAACCAATCTTCCTCTAATAAAGAATATACCACTAATTGTACTCTTTATTTCATCTATGTTCCCCACACTACTAGGCTCAAATTTTCCCTTGTGAGGATACCAAAGGCCATACTCTTCAATACCCATTAGATATCCGAAGATTCTTTTTATAGCTACCATGTGTGACTCCTTTGGGTTGGTAAAAAACCTGGCTACTATTCCAACCATCTCTGCTATATCTAGTCTTTTGTACACAACATACTATAGTTTACCAATCATTGATTAGTAAAATGTCTCATTCACTTCAAGGATTTTATCTTCCTTTAATAACTAGCAATTGATTATCATTAAGGTGCCTATTGATTTTGCTTCCTCCATACTGACCATCTATAGAATCTCCTTCCCATTTTTTTCCCTATGTAAATCCCTCTTTATAGTTGAGATACTTGAATTCCAATGAAGAATTAATCTCACTGATCATGGACATTTTGAACTCTCTCTTCATGGATTTAGGGAATTCAACACTTAACTTATCATCTTCTCAAAAGATGATGCATCCTCAGATATCTTTGCAATTAGTAAACTTGCTTCTATTTCTTGCTTCATATATAGATTGCAGTTGTCATTGGTTCTTACAAACCCAATTTTTATTAAGTATGAGTGTACTTTCTCATACCATGCTTTGGGTTCTTGTTTCAATCCATACAAGGATTTTCTTAGCCTACATACTTGTTTTTTTCCTTCTTCATTATCAAAACCTTCTAGTTGTTCAATGTACACTTCCTCATCTAGAACTCCATTAAAAAGTGTAGACTTTACATCCATCTAGTACACTCTAAAGTTCTTGTATGTTGCAAATGCTAGGAGTATCTTGATTCCTTCTAGTATGGCCACTGGTGCAAAGGTTTCTCCATAATTTATGCCTTCCTCTTCCACATATCCTTTACAAACCATCCTAGCCTTATTTTTTACTACTTCTCCATTTGTAGTCATCTTTTTTTTAAACACCCACTTTGTACCAATGCTATTCTTATCTTTTGGATGGGTCACCAAGGTCCATGTATCATTCTTTATTATTTGATCAATTTCTCCCACCATGGTCTTTCTATAGTTTCATCATTGATAGATTCCCATGTAGCTTTGGGCTCCACATGTGATGGAATACTTATTATCCCTCTCTCTGTTCTCTTGGTCATCACTCCAACATCTTTATCTCCAATGATATAATCAATTGAGTTGTTTCTTCTTACACACTTTTCTTGCACCTATTCCACTTCAAGTGCTTCTTCTCTTTATCCTTTAGGCTAAGCAACTTGTTGCTAAGTAAGTATCATTTCTCGTACAACTTCCACTTCCACAAATACTCTCTTGATTGTATTATTTAGTGGGATATATTCAAACTATTTGTAGTCTTTCAATTCTTTCTTTCTTTCAACTTTGTTCTTCTCAACGAATCTATCTACCTTCACATTTTTAGATTCCACAATTTTATTTTTTTGAAAGTTCAAACACAATATTATTTTCTTTTGGTCAAGTACCTCCAAAAGATACCCTCATCATTTCTTTTCTTAGGCTCAAGATTTCCTTGGTATTCATTGCTCTTGATGTAGCATTTTCTTCTAAATACCTTGAAGTAACTCATAGATGGTGAGTGACCAAAAAATAATTTGTATGGAGTCTTCTTTGTTCCCTTATTCACTTATACCCTATATAAGGTGTACACAACAATTTTTATATCTTCTCTCTAGTATATCTCTACAACATTATTTTGAAACATTAATGTTCTAGAACAATCCATGATTATTTCATTCCTTGCTTCAACAACATCATTCTATCATGCTATCCTGGGAGATGACATTTTTCTTTTGATTCTATGCTCCTCATAATAAATCTTCAATTCCTTTAAGGTAAACTCACCTCCCCAATCTGATCTCAAGCATTTCAATGCTCTATCAGTCTCCCTGCCACCTTTTCCTTGTAGGTTTTGAACATGTGGAAGGATCGTAAATTTTCCTTCAAATAGGTAGTCCACATTATTCTAGAAAAATCATAAAGTATTTGTCACCAGATAGACTCTTCATCCTCATGGAATTACACAAGTTAGTCTAAACTAAGCTAGAACTTGTTTAGAGGTCAATGAATTTCTAGATAAACTAGAGCTTGCCAACTTTCCTAGTTGACAATATTTACATATAACTTTTTCTAGTTTGGTAATAGGAGGTAGACCCCTTACACAAATTTTCCTTCCTAGCTTAATAATTTTTTCAAAGTTTTCATGACATAACCTTCTATGCCACAACCAACTATTATCATTCTTAGCTACCAAGCATTTGTTATTAAAAATATTGAGGTAGAAAAGATTACCTTTTCCTTGTTCTCCTATAGCTAAGAGTTTGCATGTCCTGTCAAATATTTTGTAAGACCCTTTATTAAATTCAAATCAAGAACCTTTATCCATCAGTTAAGCCACACTCAACATGTTATAGCTCAATCCTTCCATTAAGTATACAAGTTCACAATTAGTGGATTCATTTAGGGCTATAATATCGTTAGCTATCATCCTACATGGTGAGTTATTACCAAACTTTACCATTCCCCCATCGTAGGCTTCAAACTCATGGAATTTGTTAATGTCACTAGACATATGGTGTGAACAACTACAATTGACTATCTAGTTCTCGTGGATATTAGTGTTAGTTATTAGTGATCTTTCCACCCTTTGTTCTGTGAAAGAAAAAAAATGCTTCATCCTCATCTTCTTCATAATGAGTGGCTGAATCTTCATCAATCACACCTTCTTTGACAATATTATAGCATTAGTTCTTCTCTTTTCCTTTGAATATTTTTCATCTTTTCGGTCTCGTTCTTTACATTCTTTGGACATCTAGCAACATAGTATCCTACATTCTTACAAATAAAGCATTTGAATGAAACCTTACCTTTTTACTTCCCTTTCCCTTTGACCATCCTCTTTGTGAATAAATAATCTAGCTATTCTTTTTTGAATTCTTCAACATAGAGACTCTCAAGTTCTCTTATGTATTTTAATATGCTTTCCTCTTCCTTTCTTTTTTGTGTTGCATCTAGTGCAATAGAGGCCTTGAATGTAGTTTTAACCTTAGCTTAGTAGTTATCATAATTACTTAGCTCAAATGTAGTGATATTTCCTACATAGGCATCAAGAGATACCTTAATTTTATCTGCTATTTTTAGATCCTAAATAAATGATACCCTTATTGCATATTTGGGTAGCAAGATTCTCAATATCTTGCTTGTACACTCATGTTCTTGCAATACGTCTCTAGATGCTTTTATTGCTAACATCACATCTTTCACTTATTTTCCATAGGTCTTGATGTCCTCTCCTTCCTATATCTTCATGTAAACAAAATTTCCTCTTAGGATTTCAACTTTAGCCTTCATCACATAGTTATCACCACCATAGACAATTTTGAGCTTCTCCCACATCTCATATGTGTTTTTCAGATCTTGTACATCTTTGTACTTAGAGTAGGACAAGGTGTTGGCTTTAGCATCAATTGTGGTTGTATGGCTTCTTTGTTCTTTATCTTGTATAGACTAACTTGACCAGTAGGTTCAACATATTTGACCTCTACATGGGCCTAATAAGCATCACCAAGAGTTCTCAGATGCAAACACATATTTTTGCACCATGAGTTATAGTTTTCTCTAGAAAACTTTGGTTCTTCTCTTTTAAACATCTTGATATTTTTCCTCGAGTTGTTAAACTCTTACTTTAGAGGACCTAGGATATGATACCAATTTCTTGTCCAATCATAGGTTAGTATATTTAGAGGGGGGTGAATCAGTATACTCTAGTAATTTCAACTTTCATACTTTTATCAGACTTGACACCAATCTATAGGTTTGTGTTAGCTACAACTTAACTAGTCAGGATTAAGTAAAAACAATGAACATGAACATAGCAACACATTATACACTATAAATGTGCACTTCTCTAAACCATTCTATCCAAGTTATCCATTAGATTGGAAAGCTTTGATGGTTTCTTAGAGCTCCCTAGTCATGGAGTGCAAAGGGATACAATGAACAATGGTATGGCTCTCAAATAAGCCTAAGTAATGCAGTCCCTTGAAAATAAACCATGAGATGGGAGATTATAAGACAAAAGAAAGAGTGCTAGTTTTAAAGTGCTTCCATGGAAATGCAATGCAAATGTAACTATGCTAAATAGAATTCAAAATGCAACTATACTAGAAACATGAGAGTGTTACAAAACCATTCTAATTAAGTATGTGAACTTATCTATAGCATAAGGAAAATAAGATAATGCAAGTGAAGCTAAACCAATACGATGATGAAAGAATGAACGAGAGAGAATATATAAGTTCTCCACAAATGATCCAAGAAAACCTATGAGAAAACCTACAACATAACAATAATTCAAATTTAGGATCCTTAGATGAGGAGATAGCTCTTCCCTTTTAAAGATGTATGAACGGTTGAGACCTAGATCAAGAGATGAATGATCAAGGATGAGGGTTAAACTTTAACATGATCCATGTGGAAGATCATCTCCACCAATGGGAAAGAGTTGACTTTTACATCTTCATGTTAGAATAGAAGTCTTTTATTTTATTTTTAGATTATGAAAATGATTTATGTGTGCAACTTAGGATAAGATGGTGAAAGAGATCTTTTATTTAATTGAAGGGGTCTTTTATATAATTAAATAATTTATCCGAAATACTGAAAAGGGGGCTAATGGTCTAGATCACCATTTTTGGGTGATTAAATTTCCCCTTCTTTGACTAATGTGTGATCGACCTGGGAACATTTTACATCAAACAATGAAGAATCCAAGTAGGCAAAAGAAGATAGATATTTGATTCCAAAGAACAAAATACAGAGCAAGATAGAAAGTCCTGACATAGCTTGGTAGCAACGATACTAAATACTAGGAGAGAGATGCTATCAAAACTCAAGAAGAGTACTAATATCAAGCAAAGCAGATAGATTGAGATTAAATGGAAAGGTCAAACATATACTCCTAAGAAATAAATAGCCATAAAAAGAAACCAATTTGTAGTGCTAATAGAATATTCCTACCCCTTGGGATCAAAATCAAAATGAGATACAAGAGATGAAAAATGAACAAATTGAGATAAAGCAAGATACATGATGACATATAAGTGATTAAAACCCAAAAGTGACCACTGAGAAGTGATAGAATGCGCCAACTTGACAAGTTTTAACTAGAAAAGATAAGTTATAGGATTAGATCAAAGTAAGAAAAAAGATATAGAATGCGTTGAGAGGATAGAACGCCTATGTTTTGGTTTGACTTTTTGAGTGTCTCAAATCGAAATGTAGTAATGATAGAATATAATTTCAATTTTGCAGTAGGAAACACAATGTTTTGAAAATAGTAGAGGAAATGAGCATGTCTCAGACAATTAAACAAGGGACAAAGCATAATTGTCAACACAAGCAATTGGGATATCAAAAGAAAAATCCTATGAACATTACTACCATGTTTGATGTATGAGAATGTTAACACAAGTATTGGCACATTTGAAAATACATTTCAAGTAAAACTACCTAAGGTGACAACTCATTACTCAACAACTTGGCCCATGCTTGATGCCCCCTCACCTCACACAAGTGGTTTCCCACAATAGATGTTTGTTTTTTCATGGAGGTGCCTTTGGAACAACCAAAGGGACACAAATGGTGAGTATAAAATCTTGGGGTGATCTAGGGAGTCCACTAGGATCGGTCCTTGCACTGAGATATTGAGCAGATAAATAAGGTAGCTTCTATTCCTATGTTGTTTAGAAAGGGTTGCATTTGCAACACTCATCTTTCACCTATGAACATGACATCCTACCTTACAGTAGCTAATGGACCTCATAGCCACAAGAGTACCTTAAGCATTCTTTCTTAGTATTTTCCTCATGGTCCCAATCCCACAAGTACTTGTACTAAAAAAAGACAAGTGCTATGTCCTCAAAGGATTTGGCCTTTGTCAAGGGGTTTGTTATTATAGTTGGTCATGTTACTTATGCTCTTCTTGTTCTCACTTTAGGTCATTCCTATTGATATCTTTCCACCAATAGTAAGCCCTCTCAAGGTAATACCTCTCTTGGAGATAGCAATAAAATGGATCCACACTTAGAGGTCAAGATTTAAGAACATACTCTCATATTCCAAGAGCTTCCCCAAAACACACCAAGAATTGTTATATAAAGAGACATAGAGGAGAATTTGAATTGATAATTAATGCAATTTTAATAGGAGAAGATAATAGTGGGAAGCATGTGAAATAATAGATATTTAATAAGAGAAATTTAAAAATAAGAAAAGATAAAGTGAAAGGATGGAAGGAAATAGTTGATATATTTGAGGAATATTTTTTTTAATATTTCAATATGAGAAAATATAAAAATCATTTACATGAATAATTCACACTAATTCAAGAATAAAAATTCAATAAAAAGTGCATCCCAAGTGGGGAGATTTTAGTGCTATTAGGGCATGATCTTGCACACCTGTAGGGTGAAGACAATTATAAAAAGATAAAACTATTTAATACAATTTTTAATGATGCATATGATTAAAAAAATGATGAATCTAAGTTCATACAAGTGATTTATTGTCAAGATGAGAGAGGCAGAGTAAATCCGCTCGAGATAGGTAGATTCCAAGATAGGTAAGGACATGGGTTCCAATGCCTTGAGGAAAGAGTCCAAGATTGGTGAGGACATGGTTTATACCTTGAGGAAAGAGTCCAATATAGGTAAGAACATTATTCTAAAATCCACGAAGAAAGAATCCAAGATGGGCATGAACATGTTGTCTCAATGCCTTGAGGGAGCCTACTCGTAGATACATATCAAGCACCCTATGATATTGAGATTTTCATCCTCTTAAGGAAGTAATGTATGAAAAAAAGAAGACTCAAGCTCAAATGCTAACCTATTCAATCGATTTCATTAAAGGAGTCATCAAGGAAAATATATTGAAACTATAAGGATCAATCATACTATATCTTTCGATCCATCATACATTCACCATTTAATCTCGAAGTCATAAATAAAATTACGATTTGAGTGACTCATCAACCTAAGCATTATGAAATCCATTTAATGAACCACAATGTATCCTTCTATATGATACAATCACCAAATCCTATAAATTGAACCACTCATATCATTTGACAAATACACTATCAATTTATCATGCAAACTCTTGGTTGTGTTAAATAAAACAAGTTGTATAACAAGATCTAACTAATCAATTGAAAATTGGAATTACTCAAGGACAAGAAATTTTGAGAGCGTAGGATTGTCATATCCCCTCTAATAATAAAGTTTAATATTAAATTATAGAAATTACAATATAAAATAAATAAATAAATAATCAATTAAATATAAGAAATAGATATAATTGATTAATATTTATCAAAAGTCATTGCTATATTCTCATACAACAAATTATATATATATATATATATATATATATATATATATATATATATATATATATATATATATAGACATATTTGATGAATAGTCCTTTCCTATTAATAAATAATATACTAAGTTACAATTCACAAAAAAAGGTTGGGGGATACAAGATCACCCCGCAAAAGTTCACATGACCTCAACTAAAATCAACAACTATTTATTAAAAAAAAAACTTATAAGAAACATCCTCTGGTTGGGAAAGTAGTTCCAACCGAGGGTGGTGGTTCATCTTGATCATGAAAACCCCAATCATCCTTGGGATTGACAATCGAGCTGGGAATAATCCAACCATCACCAACATCGTCGAGGGCTTGAGCTTCATCCTTGTTATCAATCCTCGGGGGCAAGATGGCTAAATCCAGGCTAATGGGCCATATTTATAATTAAACAAATAATATTGATTTAAACAATATTTATAATTAAATAAGTTGGAAGTTGGTTAGTAAGGTAATGACTCCCATATCCGCTGCTGAACATATATATTAATAGCATTAAAAAATAAATAAACTAAAACATAACCGAATAAAGTGATGCCTTCTTTGCCAACTTGGCACAAGAAAATCAATACATATGATGGGAAAAGGAAAGGTAAGAGGACATGTTATTTAGGAGAATAAAAAGTATAAGAGAGATTAAAAGGGAGAAACAATAAATATTTCATAATATTTTAAATAAGTGTAGAAAATAGAAACATTGGAAAAGTAAAAGGAAGTAAGAGAAACTTCTAGAAAAAACATAAAAGCTAACAAAAAAAAGATATAATGTAGAAAAAATAGATATATTAAGGAATTATAATATAAAAAAGTATAAGATATAAATGGAGATTAGTAAAAGGTAAACTTGCTACTATTTTAACAATATAATATTATAGATTTAGATGAAATTATTATTATTATATAAAGAGAAATAGAGCAGAATTTGAATTGATGATTAATTTAATTTTAATAATAGAAGATAATAGTGGGAAGCATGTGAAATAATGTGAATTAAGGGATATTTAATAAGAGAAGTTTAAAAATAAGAAAAGATAAAGTGAAAGGATAGAAGGAAATAATTGATATATTTGAGGAATATTTTTTATAATATTTCCATATGAGAAAATATCAAAATCATTAACATGAATAATTAACACTAATTTGAGAATAATAATTCAATAAAAAGTGCATCCCAAGTGGGGACATTACATTCAAAGAAGCTGGCGTATAATGATACAAAGGCTTATCAGGTTGTGCAAGTTTCAAGATAGGAGAATTAGCAAAATAATCCTAATGATTACTTACATTCATTATTCCAAAAGAAAGTAGAATCATTTTTAAGAAAAAAAGTGAATGGAATAGTTCTATTTGCTAAACTTGAAACAAATCTTCGAATACTTGAATTTTACTTTATAAAAATCAAAGCTATGATATATTCGTAGGTGAAGGAATATTGACAATAGTCTCTATCTTTTTAGTGTCTAATTCAATACCACAATTAAAAATAATAAATCCAAAAAATTTCCCACTATCTCCTCCAAAGGCACATTGCAAGGATTTGAGCACATATTGTAGTTTTGTATCCATTCAAATATTTTCTGAGGATACCAATATGATCTTCATGTTTAACTTATTTAGCATGAAATTCATCCACATAGTCCTCAAGGATTTCATGCATATAACCATGAAATATGAGAGTCATAGAATATTGACAAGTTGCACTCACATTCTTTAAACTAAAAAGCATCATGACCCTAAAAAATGTTCTCTAAGGTATTATAAATTCAATCTTATATTAGTCTTCTATGAGAATAAATATCTTATTATTGTAATCAGCCAAAAATGGCAATCTAGACTATGGGCTCCCTTTCTAGCAATTTGCTGAAGGAAAGCCCTTATGCAAAAAAGAGGGAAATGAAGTGCCCAAGGTGCTAAAGGAGTATTGCTTGCATTGTGATCCCAAATCAAAGGAAAAGGCAAGCTTGTAGAAAGATAAGTGTAAGATCTCCTTCCCTACACATAGGAAATTGTGATGAGAACCTTTGTTTCCAAATTCAACTGATTTGATAAGTAAAGAAGGGAGTTTCCAAATTCAACTGATTTGATAAGTAACTAAGCTCACTACTTTTGCAGATTTAAGGTGAATACTTTTGAGATTCTAAAGTAAAGAAGGGAGTTTCCAAATTCAACTGATTTGATAAGTAACTAAGCTCACTACTTTTGCAAATTTAAGGTGAATGCTATGACTATTATATTTGGGAATCTTCATATGGGTGGAAATGGAAAGTTTTAAATAGTCATTAACCATCAAATTTATTATGAATCTGACCATTATGACCATTAGTTTTTATTCATTTCATTCATGTAATGCCAACATTCAGATTCCTGGATCTATATGGTTAGATTTTTCCCAAGCATAGTTCTCCATTGTTTTAATGGCTATTTATTGAGAAATTTATCCCCTTTATGAAATTGTAAGCTAATGGAAATAAGAGTAGTAGGGTATGATCATCTAATTGGTTTGGGAAGTGAATTGAAGAACTTCTTAGATATCTCATTCAAATTTTATAATTTAGGCGATCTGCACAGTAGGCTCAACTCTCGACCAATTCACCCAATAACCTAGAAATTGAAGGAAAGTGGATTGGTTGAATTTGTAGGATTCCTAATGGCTATGTAAGTGATTTAATTAGTAGAGGGATGTATCAAAAGATACAATCCATAGGCAAAGCAAATATTGCTACCTGATGAGTCTATTCTATTGTCTATAAATAAAACATTGATGCAATTTGCATCTAGAATTCTAGTTAAAGAACAATATGGTGACATTGAATTCTCATCCTTTGCATCAATGTTTAATTAAAAGAAGACTCCTAGAAGATAAGACATGTAGAGAACTAGGTTCCAGATAGCTCACTCCAAAAAGATTAAGATACCAAAGCCTCTTTTTGGAACCAATTGAAAAAGGGAGATTGTGGACATCTTGGCACTATTGCTAACATTGAAAGGAAGGGAGGAAATCTTGGATTTTATTGAACACCACTTTTTCTTGGTACATGCCATATGCACTGACGAACTGTATATTGATTTGGCTAAGATCATATGTGAAGAGATTTCTTCTTGGCTAAGTTTGGCTAAGGCATTTAGGCACTTCTATATGTCTTCATACTTAATATATGCCTTACCCACACAACAGTTATGGTTGGGTATTTTGAGTATCAAAAACTATGATGAAAATATGAAGGTGTATGAGTTTTATCAACACTTACAGGTGCACAGGAGATTTGAAGAATACGTATATGTTAATGATGCCTTTACAATGAGGTTGTTCTAGGAATTACAAGGTTGTCTCAAGTGCATGTTTTCACTTGAGGCTCTCTTAGCTGTAGGTTGATTCAAATGTTGTTTCATCCAATTCCCATCTTTTTCCTACCTGAGGATTGGTGCATTTGATGGTTTCGCCAAAGGGCTTCCTAGGGATTTGGAGGACAAAGTTGTTCTTATTGAACTATGTGGACAAATACTAGATGTGAACACCTTGTGTTCAAATGTGAAGAAGATAGTTGGGATTTCCTTCCCAATAGTGGTAGGACCTTATTCCTATGCTTCTAGATATGATGCCCAAAACCTAGTCAAAATCTTGAGAGTGAGATTAAGCTAAATGATTATAAGATAATAAGGCCTCAATATGACCCAATGAATTTTATGAGAGATCATTTGAAGCTTGGATATGCTCATAGGCATGTCTCAAATATTGAAGACTATTGGGCTAGATCCTATGATGAATACTAGACAAAGGAGAGGTATTGGACTAGGCTAATAGTAGATGAAATTGAATTGTATAATGATACTATTGATGTTGCAAATGATGGTTGCTACATGCACCCTCAACCTAGAAAGCCAAAAAGACTCGCACTATGTCAACTCTATCTAAAGGTTCTCTTGTTCAGATAATGGAAGTATTGATGCATGGAATGATCAAGAGGAAAAAAAAGTGGGTGGAATGGACCAGAGCAAGGAAGAAAAGAGTAAGAAGTGTAAGTTCTACTAGTGGAGTAGCCTCTAGAACACCTCAATCAAAAAAGCCTATATCCACAACTACTACTACTTTAACATCACCCATTCCAACATAGTCTGGCAATGGAGGAGAAGAAAAACCCCATAAAAAGAATATCCAAATTAATCCAACTTGTGGAGTAGGATCTCTATCTAAGATAGGAAATGTTGGGGATGATAATAAGAACAAAGAGCAAGCACAAGAGAAATAAGTGGTTAAGCCCTCCTCCCCTATGCAAGTCATCAACTTGGATTGTGAAAATAATCCCTTGGATGGTCAAGAGAAAGTTGAATCTTAGCAAGGTGACACTCTATCCCTCTCAATCACCAAGGTAACTACTTTTCCTACTACCACCTAGGGCAAGGAGACACCCCCAGTGGAAAACAAGCTCTTTAATCTTACAACCCTACAGTCAGCAATCAATGCCCTTTGAATTGAGTCATAGTTGGAAGAAACTATTGATCAAAAGAAGTGAATATGTGAAGAAGTCACCCCGTCCAAGGACCTCATTGTGCAAAAAAATTCTTCTCAACCAACATCAAAGAAGGCAAAGAAGTAGAAGACTATAACGACTTTGGCCACTAATTCTTCTACTGGTCATATGCTAGTAGATATTGCAAAACCTTAGAAGGAGGGAAAGTTTCATGAGCTAACTACAACTGATTTCCAGATCAAAACTATTAACATAGGCATTCCAGTGCATGATTCTATGGTCAACATCTAGAAATCAACAAATAAGAAGATCAAGGATAGACTAGAAGAACCAAGGGTAGATAAAGAGGTACTCAAAGCCTCAAATAAGGAATTGATGGAATACATCAAGGCTACACTTGGAAGTACCTCTACAAGCACATTTGAGCTAAGTGGAGAGGAGAACAAGAATCTACTACTAAAGCTATAGTAGGAGAGGTGATTTGGTCAAATTTTCCATCCTTAGATTGATCAAATGAAGGCCCAAGGTCCCCCCTCATTAAGAACCTTGAGAACCTACTACTATATACTAAAAAATTAAGAGAAGCAGTGTCGAGCCATCAAACTTAAATACACAAAGCATCAGTGGGTCTAATAGAGTAGTTAGCTTTATTGTAGGAGGTAATTGATATGAAAATCAATGCTACCATAACCTATGGGATTCTCAAAATAGGCCAAGAACCATTGCTTCATTGGAGGCAATCACTAGAATTCATAATTAAGAGCTCAATAAGGTCTAAAAATGAGTTAAAAGATGTACATGATTTAGTAAAAAAATTCATGGATAAAATATTTGAACATCTAAAGGTGTTGCACATAGAATCATATGTCAGAAATAATGGTCAATTGATAGAAATTGAGTGCATGAAAGCTAAATTTCTAGCATTAATGGAAGAAGCTACTAATCCATCAAGCTTCCAAATGTCAAAGATCTCAAAGCTTTCAACAATGGATTTTGTTTTGAGTCGTGCATCAGAGAAACTCCAAGCAAAGATCTCCAGAGTTGAAGAGTTGATAAAAATGCATGATCTGAGCTGATAACATTTTCATCCCTAGTGTTGACAAGATCAACAACATAACTAATGCAATGAAAGAATACATGGCCAAGGCTATGAATCCAAAGAAAAATGATGCTCTGATACTCTCTTTTAGAAGTGTCAACTCTTCTCTTTCTCAATTACTAATATTGAAGCCATATTTGACATTCTTCTCATAGGCTTGGAATTTGTAACAAATGTTGAATTAGTCAATCCTATTTTTACCTTTCTCCTATTCAAAGATTCTCTTTAATTTAATCATCAAATTTAGATAGCTATTAACTAACAAGGGCCTATAAATGTAACATTTTGAAGAGTAAATGGATTGACAAATTATTATGTGGAAAAACCCCTATAGTTGGGACTATTGTATGAGAATCTGCATTTGGATTTTAATCTTATCATTCATTTAAGTCTTGTATTGTATTTAGAATAAAAATGTTGTTAATGAAATCTGAGAAATTGCAAATAAACTTGGTTTTGTTTCTTTCTTTTTAGTGGTTGTAAGCTTTACTCCCTTCATCAATTTTATTTTTTTACTGTTATGTATAAGTCAGTTCATATGCATTTCATTGCTATGTGAGAAGTATGGGATTTGTTTAATAAGAGTGATTGATTAGTAAGTAATTTGGGTATTGTCAAATCACAGTCACTTGGGAAATTCAAGTATTTTTAGGTAGATCATACTTTGTCTTCTTATGCAGTGTGCATTGGTAGATATTTTATTATTTTAGTTTCTTGCATTCAATGGTTAAAATAGATTGCACGATATATGTTATATGAGCTTACAAATGACTCATGCACGTTAATGTTTATGAAGGTTATGAGTCATCTCTTAAAACTAGCCTAGATTTTCTTGAAGTGTGAAGCATATTTGGATACACCTCTCCTACTCTCTAGTTAAGAGCATACCCCTCAAACCAACTAATCTACTAAAAAAAATTCATTGAAAATCTTTACACTACAAGGGAGAGTGAGCTATACCTTTCAATTCAGGGGTCTATAATAGATTGCTAAATTTAACCATTCTATCATTAACCACTCTAGTTTTCCACCATAGGGCATATAATAGATGTCAAGGTATCAACCAAAATCCAAAGAAGACAAACTATTAACAAACTATTCTTGGTGACTCTACTAGGGAACTTTTTAGAATCTCTAAATTACTCTTTCCTGGTATCAAAAGATAAAATCCTATGCCTGTTCATTACTATCTAGGTTATCTTCAATAAGTCTATATGCGGCTTTATTAAAGTAACTTCTAATTACCTCCTTGTTGGAACTTGCATTCATCAAGTCATGCTTCTTAACCCATGAGGAAAAGGGTGTTTCCTCATGAAGATGAAATCCTAGTAATTCAACCCAATGTTGGCTTTCCAAACGAATAAGAAGATATAATAAATTAGTTGAATAAACTCTCCTAGAGAAATAGAAAATCCTTAGATGAGTATAGAAGAGTCATCTTTGCATCAAAAAGAGAAGAAGCCAATGTTGAGTGATAGGAAGGTGCGTTGCAACAAAGAAGATGGAGACACACATAAAGCACACCAATTGTGAATATAATTAGTTCATCCTGGATCATAAATATACCAGGAGTGTTCATGGTTGAGGCCAAATTGATCCAGTATTTGAAGAGTTGAGGAAAGTCAATTTTCCAATATTAGAAGATCCTTTGAGAAAAGGGAGGGCTTCTTCAAGGGACCTAATGTTTCAAGGTATCCTTGGAGCTCTATTTCCACCACCCCATCCTGTTTCTTAGAGATGGAGTCATTCCTCTTCTCCTCCTATCTTTTGCACCTAGATTCCATCATTGTGTAACACCCTCACCTTACATGGAGGCATAGCTCCAACTACTGTCACCTTTTATCTAGTACCATCTACTTTATTCTTCCTCATTAAATGGTCATACCCTAGGGTAATGTTATTGACCCCCTATGACTTGTTGCTAACAATGACTTACTAAGAGCTTCCCGAAAGAACTTCCCCAAATTCAATGGTGATGGGAAATTCTCTACAAATGAATATATCACTACCTTCTTTATAGCCTGTAGCATTGTTTGCCCTCAACACAAAGATGTAGTTGTAAGAATGTTCATTGAGACTATAGTTGAAAATGTAGCTAATTGGTTCCAATATCTCCTTGTGGGATGCATTACAACCTATGATGATATGTGAACTCAATTTGAGGCATGCTATAAAAGCAAATAAGGTGGACATACTCTTTTATCTCATCTTACTCAAGTCAAGAAGGAACCTAGTGTTCCCATGAGAGACTTCATTACAAGATTCAACAAGTTGGTCTATCAAATCCCCATTGCAAGTAGGCTAATTGCAAATAATCAAAAGATGTTCTTCATCAATTCTATGCCTCTAGATACTAGCTTTCAAATCAAAAGAGCACATGTGGCTAATCTCCAATCGGCTCAAACTTTGGCAATAGAAATAGAAGATGATTGATAGTAGCTAGAAAATGGAAAAGAGAACTACAAAGTGTAACTTCCATAAATCTTGCTACTAGTACAATCAATAACATGGAAGAAATGTTTCAAAAGTTGTCAAATTAGATGTTTTCCATGAAAAGGCAAATGGGTAAAATAGTTCCTTCATTCTAGCAACCTTACCAGGACATGTCCAGAAGAAAATATGAAGGAAAAGACTTACAACTACCACTTTCTCAACAAAAGCTTTTCATTGAGGTAGCTCATAAGAAGTAGAACATGTGCATATTCCACTTAAGAGTAGATTATGATGGTGATTCATGTCCTAAAATGAACTGATACAAGCAACTCAACACAATGAATGAGATAATAGTGGAATACCCTGAAAGAAAGGATAATTATGCTCCACCTGGCGACTTTGGAACATTTTATTTGGAGTATGAATTAGATTCAAAGATAGGAGATGTATGTTTTTTCCATCTTGGATGAAGTATAAATGACTACAAAAATTAGAAACCAAAGGAATAAAGGTCAAATAAGATTAGATCCTACAAAAAAAATGCTCCTACTTCACCAACCATGGTCACCATATCTACCCCCTCTACTTCAAGGAGAGAATACTCAATAGTGGAGCCAAATGGTAAGTCTCACCCCTCATTCAGTATTATCGAATATTGCAAATATTCTCGCATTCAAATTTCTCCCCTAGAGTATTTGAAGTCTCATCCTACTAAACTACAAAGATTAGTAGATTATTCTAGAGGAGAAACTAGTAATAAAAATCATCCTTCCATTAGTAATGATCAATCTTGTACCAGTTCTTGTTCCCCTATCGATGAAGAACCAATCCTACCCATGCTATTCAAGAAAGAAGAATCTTTAGTCCTAGCTACCTCTTCTGGCCAAAAAGTTGATCCATTCTATGTGTCCTTATATGTAAATGGTCACAAGATGAGTAATTGCATAATTGACTCAAGTGTTGGAAATATGAGAGGAGTAATTGAGAGGGGAGGGGTGAATCAATTCCTATAAAAATAAATCTTAGATCTCTTTTGATGTTAGTACAAAATGCAAGCGAATAACTAAATATTGTTGAAGCTCGATAAACGCACAAAATGTTGTAACTTGATAGTAACTGGATTATCTTAGTAACGGATTAACTTATAAACTATTTGATGTTATCTGTGATTACCATTACTTTAACACATACAGAAAATAGCATGAACACATTTGACAATAGGATTTAATGTGGAAACCCAATTTGGGAAAACCACCAATAGCAACTAGTTACTGATTTTCACTCTTTTGAAGTGAGCCTTGTTAGGAGCTAGCCTAGTTAAAGGTTACAGAACACACTGTTAGGTGTGACCCTGTTAAAGGATTTAATCACCCTGTTAAGAGTGGCTTGGTTAAAGGTCTTGAGAAAAATTCAATGGAATTGCCACCTTGTTAGAGGATTTGCAAACAACTGTTAAGTTAACTCTATTAAGAGATTTAGATAATGGCTATAATGGTTAGAGAGTAATAATGAGTTGACCTAATTTGAATGCAACTTAATTGCTGATTTCAGATATGTATTCAGGCTTGTAGTTGATCCTTCCTAATCATATATGACTTTACTACACCACAAGGTTATTCTTCTTATCCTTCAAATTTGCTTCTTCTTCTTACCAAAAGATCTTCAATCACATCACCATAATTCACACATTCTCTTGCACTCATTTGCACACTTTCTTCCACACTTTGAAATCACAACTTGATCTTATACTTATACCTTTCACTTTGTCAAGTTGGCTCAAATATAATTTAAAATAATCAATATTCATCACCTCAGTCAGCTAGAATCAATAGATAGATGAATTAAGCTTAATACAAAAAATATGAAAATCCTTTCTTGACTGACCCTACTCAGTAGAAACTAACTCTGAAGTGATTTTCTTCATTAACCAACAAAACCTCAATTAACACTACAAACTTACAAAAATCCTTTGGTCAACCAAGTGAGCTTAGTTCCATCCAACTTTCCTTCATTACTTGAGTGATCTCGGTTGACACTCTCTTTCTATGACTTTTTCTTTGATGCCTAAGTGAACTCGGTAGACACTGCCTTCTGAACTAGGCAAACACATGAATGCTTGATAGACATTGAGAACTATCTTCACTGCCTGAGTGAGCTTGGCATATACTAACTGATAATGATTATGACATTTGTGTAACATCAAAAACAACACACAATTAAACAATTGTATCCAAAAATCTCCCTCTTTGGCATTGATGGAAACACAACATGTCATAACACAATAAAATTTTGGATTTGAGAACTCCCTCTATCAATATGAGCTTTTCCTTTCATTGAATTCTATCTACAACAACTGTTACCAAGTTCATTCAAAACATGCTCCCTCTTTTAGTATACTTCATCTTTTAGAGAACTTTCTCCCTCTCTGGTTTCTAACTTTATACTAGTTCCAAATATTTCTTAGAGATATTACACTAACTTCTCCCTCTTTTAAAACACATGCCAAAGACAACAACTTTTTAAATTCTAATATACCTTAAGTACTGATTCATTTACAATATTCCCTTGCCAATTCTACACCAACGGATTGATCTTCAATAGGTTTAGGTTGATGCATTCACTAAACTTTATTTAGTGAATTTTAGATAGGGGAATGAACCCTAGCTTACCTCTTAGATATAGAAATGCATCCTTAGGTAATGGTTTAGTGAATATGTCTACAATTTGTTCCTTTGTATTCACATATTCCAATCTGACTTCTTTATCTTGCACCAATTCTCTTAAGAAGTGATATTTTATAGCAATATGCTTTGTTTTGGAATACATTACTGAATTCTTTGATATGTTGATTGCACTAGTGGTATCACAATATATAACAACTTGATCTTTGATTTCTACCTTCATTCCTTCCAATAGTTGTTTGAACCAAACAATGTTAGAACAATTGACTGCTACTGCTACATACTCTATCTCTATTGTGGATTGAAAAGTACAATTTTGCTTCTTTTTTGTCCAAGATACTAGTCTTTTACCAAGAAAGAATGCTCCACCACTAGTTCTTTTTCTATCATCAAGACTTCTTGCCCAATAAGCATCAATAAATACTTTTAGGTCCAAATTGCCTCCAAGTTTGTACCATAAACCATAGTCTTTAGTACCCTTCAGATACCTCATGATTCTCTTGATTTCCACCATGTGATTTTCTTTTGAATTTTTTGAGAATCTTGCCACTATCTCGACTGCTAGAGAAATATCAAGCCTTGTGTGAACTACATATTGCAATTTTCCAATCATTGATCTATAAGTAATCTTATCCACTTCTTTGGAATCATCATTTTTTGAAAGCTTATGTCTAGTAGACATAGGTGTTCCAACTAGTTTTGAATCTTCCATTCCAAATTTTTTTAGTATCTCCTTGATATACTTAGATTGAGTGATGTAGATACCATTCTTGTTCTATTGTATTTGCAATTCAAAAAAGAATTTTATTTCACCAAACATGGACATCTCAAATTCTTTTCTTATTTCTTCTAAGAACACTTTGCATAGATCATCATTTCCTATGAATAGAGTATCATCAACAAATATTTTTGCTAACACAATCTTCTTATCTAGTCCTTCTTTGATATACAGACTGCTGTTATCATTAGTCCTTTGAAAACCAATCTGTACCAAGTAACTATGGAGTCTTTCATACCAAGCTCTAAGAGCTTGCTTGAGACCATATAGAGATTTGTGTAGTTTGCAAACCATGTCTCCTTTGCTAGGATCTACAAAACCTTGTGGTTTCTCAATGTAAACTTCCTCATCAAGGATTCCATTCAAAAATGTAGATTTAACATCCATTTGATATATCTCAAATCCTCTAAGTGCTACATATGCTAGTAAAGTTCTAACACCTTCAAATCTTGCTACAAGAGTAAAAGTTTCACCATAGTCAATACCTTCTTGAGAGTAGCCTTGCATACTAGTCTTGCTTTATTTCTTGATACTTTTCCATCTTCATTCAACTTATTTCTAAATACCCATTTTGTACCAATTACATTTTTATCCTTGGGTCTAGGAACAAGAGTCCAAGTTTTGGTCTTCTCTATTTTTTCTATCTCTTCATTCATTGCTTTAATCCAACTTTCATTTTCTAGAGCATCTTTAACACTTATAAGTTCAAATTTAGCAAGTAAACATGTACCTTTTAATTTTCTTCTTGTCATTATTCCATCATATTTATCTCCAAAGATCTGATTAGGTGCATGATGTCTTATGACATATCTTGCTAATATAGGCTCCTTGTTCCTTGAATGAATTCCATCATCTTCTTTTTGAATTTCAATTTCAAGCTCAGGTCTTTCTATTTGTGACTCAGGTCGATTAGGCTCAATTTGGACTAGCTCGATAGCCTCTATTTGTGACTCAGGTCCTTGTAGCTCAAGTTGTACTGTCTACAACTTGGTAGCTATTGAGGTTTCTGAGGACTCAAGAGTTGAAGCATGTATGTTTTACTTCTATAGGAATATCCTATAAATATTCCTTTGTCACCTTTTACATCAAAGTTTCCTTTTCTAGATTCTTTCAATATCTAACAGTTGCTTCCAAATACCTTCAAGTAACTTACATTAGGTTTTTAGCCATACCATAGCTAATAAGGTGTCTTGTTTGAATCTTTCTTCAACTAAAATCTATTCAAGGTATGAACTACAATGTTGATAGCTTCCTTCCATTATTTGAGAGCAACATTCTTTTCAATCATTAGGGTTCTTGCACAATCCATGATAGATCTATTTCTTCTTTTTGCTATGCCATTTTGCTGTGGTGTACCAGGATCAGATACTTGTCCTTTGATTCCACTTGAGTTTTTGAAAAGCTTTTGATTTATCTTTTAGGTACATTACTGTCATCATCCTAGAGTAGTCATCAACAAAGAGAATAAAAAAATTTTCTCCACTATAACTCTTTATTTCAATAGGTTCACATAAGTCTATATGAACAATTTCCAAGACTTCTTCTATCTGATAATCTTTTCTTTTGAAGCTTGTCTTTCCCATCTTACCAATTTGGAAATTCTTACATAGACATATGTTAGACTTCCTCAAAATAGAAATAGTTCTTACTCTTTTATGTTTGCTTATCTTAACCAAATTTTCAAAGTTCACATTACATAGTCTTTTGTGCCATAACCAACTTTCTTCTGCTTGAGCAATAAAACATGAACAATAACTAAGATCAAGTAAAATAGATTGCCTTTTGTTTGCTTGCCAAAACCAACCAAATTTCCTTTCCCATCCAATAGTTTGGCCTGTCCATTCATGAATTCTACCTTGAATCCAATGTTATTTAGCTATGCCACACTTAGTAGATTATGCTTTAGTCCTTCAACCTAATAAGCATTATCACACAAAAGTTCTTTAGTTAGCAAGATACATCCTTTTCCTTTTATATTACAAGGTTCATTGTTTCCAAATCTTACACTACCTCCATCATAATATTCCATACGTTCAAATTTTGTTTTGTCACCAATCATATGATGTGAGTAGCCACTATCAATAATCCATATATCATTTTTGCTAACATGAGAGATAAGTTCAATTTTATCTCCTTCATCATCAGATTCATCTTTCACAACAATATAAACCATTTCATCTTCACTGTTATCAAAATATTTAGCTATAAAATAAGATTTCTTACCTTTGTACTTGAAGTTCTTGAAGTCCTTGCCTTTATGCTTGTTTCTTTTCTCTTCATCCTTCATTTCCTTGTTTGGAAACCTAGCAGCAATCTGACCAATTTCTTCACAAGAAAAATAGATAAGAGGAACTTTACCTTTGTACTTCCCTCTTCCTTTGGAATATTTCCTTGCAAATAGGGCTTCAACAACTTCAAGATCACTGTCTAAACTTTCTTTTGATGATCCATCTTCTTCACTTCCTAATTGACTAGATTTTGAATTTTTACCCTTTTCTTTGAGAGAGAGTTTAGCTTTAAATGTAGATTAAATATTCTTTGAAGTAGGAACATAGTTATAATTGTGTAACTCAATAGCTATTAATCTTCCAACTAAAGCATCTAACCCTATCTTATTAGATGGATCGCATATTATTTCTTGAATAGTAGATACTCTAATTGCATAAATAGGAAGAAGAGTTCTAAGCACTTTACTTACAAAAATTTCCTCCTTTATATCTCCTCCAAATGCTTTGATTGCACTTACACTGGCCTTGATTCTTTCCACATATTTTTTGATGTTTTCATCTTCTCTCATTCTCATTTGATCAAATTGTCCTCTAAGGCTTTTTGCTTTGGCTCTTCTCACATTGTCATCTACTCTATAGATATCTTTTGGTCTGTTCCACATTGCAAAAATAATTTTGCAATATTTTACCTCATCAAACTCAACATGACTAAGAGCAGATGCAATATCAATCATCATGATATCACGATTCTTCTTTTCAACAATGTCTTCAACTGATAATGTTCCAGTGGGAGTCTTATATTCGGAATCAAAATACTTGCAACCTAAATCACTGATAGTAGCTAGATGTAATCTCATCAGTCCTTGCCATGCTGCAAATTTGTCTTTGATTAGCTTGGGAATCTCTCTTTTGTAAGACATCTTGATCTTTAGCTTAGGTCCTTGAAACCTTCTTTGCAAGCACCAAAAGTTCTGATACCAATTGTTGGAAATATAAGAGGAGTAACTCAGAGGGGAGGGGTGAATCAATTACTACAAAAAATAATCCTAGATCCCTTTTGATGTCAGTACAAAATGCAAGCAAATAATTGAATATTGCTAAAGCTCAGTAAACACACAAAATGCTATAACTCGGTAGTAACTGGATTATCTCGGTAAAGGATTAACTGATAAACCAATTGATGTTATCTATGATTACCATTATTTTAACACACAAAGAAAACAAAATGAACACATTTGACACCAGGATTTAACGTGGAAACCCAATTTGGTAAAAACTACCAATAGCAACTAGTTACTAATTTTCACTCTTCTGAAGTGAGCCCTATTAGGAGCCAATCTGGTTAAAGGCTACAAAAAAAATTGTTAGGTGTGATATTGTTAAAGGATTTAATCACTTTATTAGGAGTGGCCTAGTTAGAGGTCTTGCGAACAATTCAATTGAATTGCCACCTTGTTAGAGGATTTGCAAATAATTGTTAAGCTAACTCTGTTAAGAGATTTAGATCACTACTACAATGGTTAGAGAGTAACAATGAGTTGACCTAATTTGAATGCAGCTTAATTACTAATTTTAGATCTCTATTTAGGCTTGTACTTGATCCTTCTTGATCATATATGACTTTTCTGCACCACAAGGATATTCTTCTTATTCTTCAAATTCACTTCTTTTGCTTACCAAAAGATCCTCAATCACATCACCATAATTCACACATTCTCTTGCACTCACTTGCACACTTTCTTCCACACTTTGAAATCATAACTTGATCTTATACTCATCCCTTTCACTTTGTCAAGTTAGCTCAAATATGATTTACAATAATCAATATTCATCACCTCGGTTGGCTAGAATCAATAGATAGATCAATTAAGCTTAATACAAAAAAATAGAAAAATTCTTTGTTGGCTGAGCCTACTTGGTAGAAACTCACTCTAAAGTGATTTCCTTCATTAACCAATATAAGCTTGGTTAACATTGCAAACTTATGAAAATCCTTTGGTCAATTAAGTGAGCTTGGTTAACACTGGTTCCATCCAACTTTCTTCATTACTCAAGTGAGTTTGGTTAACACTCTCTTTCTACAAATTTTACTTTAACACCCAAGTGAACTCGGTAGACACTACCTTTTGAACTAGGCAAACACATGAATTCTTGGTAGACACTAAGAACTATCTTCACTACTTGAGTGAGTTGAACATATATTGACTGATAACGATTATGACATTTGTGTAACATCAAAGACAACACACAATTAAACAATTGTATTGAACATTAGGTGCCTCAAAAAATGTCCTACCTTCTACTATTGTCCATGCCTTAGGCCTATCCTTAACTAGGACTTTTAGCCATTGTTAGTCTATGGATGCAAAAAAAGTTCCTCTATTAGGTCAAGTAAAGGATGCCAAAATAGCCCTAGCTGTACACCCAATGAAGAGAATGAAATTAACCATCCTTGTGGCTAACATCCCTACCAATTATGGCATGTTGTTAAGTAGGAGTTTTTGTAGGGATATGGGAGGTGAAATTAAACTAGATTGGTCTCATGCTATTGTTCCTATGGGCAACAAGAAGATCAACCTAGAACTTGAGGAAAAAGCTAAGTTTACTATCATGAAATCTAATGATCCCAAAGCCCAAATATTGTATCAAGAAATGAAGTGTGAAAATTATATGATGTTTGCTAACTTCGATTCTCTAGATGAAGAAATTGGCCCTCCTAATGATCAAAGGATCTGGACCTTAGGGTTTGATGGAAGTTGTACAACTTGTAGATCTAGAGCAAGTTTGGTGCCCTTTTATCCTGAGGGAGATTTGGCACAACTTGCCTACAAGTTGCAATTAAATAAAAAAAATAATACTACAAAGTATGAAGCATTACTATTGGGTATCACTATTGCAAAACAAAGAGGTGCAAAATCCTAAAACTTTGAGGTGATGTAGAATTCATAGTGAGACAAGTTTAAAGTCAATATATTATGAAGAATCCAAGACTTTGGAATTATAGGAACATAGAAAAGTTGTTCCAAGTGAGAAAAATGTAAGGGCATACACATTAGCTACCTCTTCATCCCTTATGCTACCCCATCTAGAATTCAAAGAAAAAGAATATAAGGTTGAAGTACTCTTCAGACTTAATGTACCTAACAATGTTGAATCATAGCAAGTCTTCACCAATGATAATTAGATCTAATTTTTCCTAGAAGAAGCCAAGCCTTTCACTGATGAGTACTTTGAAAGAAGTGAAAGTCCCTACTAATAATTCTCCCCTAATAGTAAGAAATATTTGAATCTTGAAACTGAGAAAATAAAAGGTAACAAAATTCCTAGGCATCTAATCTCTTTAGTAAGGTTTTTTAATAAACATGATGCATATATCAGAAGAGAAAGAGGTAAGAAAGTTGGAACCTCTGGAGATTTTGAGGGAATGAATATAAACACTAAATTCAAGCCTAAAATGATTAATATTGGTTATAGTTGTTCTAATAAATAAAAGATTAAGGCTAAAGGGTTTCTTTTTGAATAAAAAGATGCTTTTGCTTGGGGGTATAAAAAATTTCAAACATGGTGGGGGTATAAAAAATTTCAAACATGGTGAGTTTAAACATAAGATTCTCCCTAAACCTAATGCAATCCCTTTTAGACAAAAGAAATGTAAGCACAACCCAATGATCTTGGATGCCATTTTTAGAGAAATCCATAAGATGCTAGAAGAAAGGATCATATATCCTATACAACATTCTACTTGGATTGCTAATATTGTTCCTATCTGGAAAAAGAGTGGGGAAATCAAATTTTGTGTAAACTTTAGAAATTTGAATCAAGCTTCTTTTAAGGACAACTATGCTCTCCTTAATGTGAATAATGTACTATAGACAATGGCATGGTCCAAAATGATGTCCATGTTAGATGGTTTCTTAGGTTTCAATCCAATTGAAGTAGATCTAGATGATTAATTTAAGACAATGTTAACTACTCCTTGGGGAATGTTTGCTTATAATAGAATGTCATTTGGGCTAATTAATGCTAGGGCCACTTTTAAGAGAGCCATGAATTCATCATTTTCTGATTTAAAGGACGAGACTATTGTAATCTATTCTAATGATTTAATAGCCTTCTCCAAGAAAAGAGAAAGTCATTTGAAGGTCTTGGAGAAAGTATCAATGAGATGTAGGGAACATGGAATCTCCCTTAAACCCAAGAAATATATCTTCTGTGTTAGATAGGGTTTTCTTTTTGGATCATATAGTGTCTCAAGAAGGCATTAAGATTGATCTTGAATGTGTCAATGCTATCCAACAACTCCACCTACCAACAAGAAAATCTAGAATTAAATCCTTCATTGGATAGGTAAATTTCTTAAGATGTTTTGTTCCCAATTTATCTGCAATTACCAAGTGCATAATTGACATGATGAAAGGTAGTTAGACATTCAAGTGGAATGAATCTAAAAGGAAGGGTTTTGACAAAATAAAAAAATGTCATAGTTGAACCTCCTATCCTAGTTCTTCTAGATTATACTAAATAATTTATCTTGTACTATTTTGCATAAGCCCATACATTATCTTCCATACTTATCCAAGAAAACAAGGATGCTATTCAAGCACCTATTGATTTTATGAGCACTCCCCTCAAGGAGCATGAACTAAGGTACTCTTTGATGGAGAAGCATGCTTATGTTGTGGTAAGAGCACTTACAAATTTTAGATTCTATGTTCTACATTCACATTCTATTATGCATATTCCTAATTCAGTAGTCAAAAGTATCTTGACTTAGCTAGAGATAGGATGCAATACTAGAGGATCCTGGACTAGGAATATGAAATTGAGTTAAAGCCAAGAAAAATGGTCCAAGGAAATAGCTTATGCAAGACAATTGTAGAAAACTAGGAACCAAGCAAAGAATAAGAAACCTCAAGAGTTCTAACGATAAGTCTCCAAGGTCCTTGGTTTTTAAATATTGTTTACTTCCTTACCTATAAAGAATGTCCTAATGGATTGACATACAAGAAGAGGAGGGATATTAGGATTGAGTCAAGAAATTATGTTATTTATGATGATTAATTTTATAAAAGGGGAATTGATGGCACCTTCCTAAGGTGTGTGGATAAGACTCAACAAGACAAGTTGCTCCAAGAATTTCATAATGAAGCTTGTGGTCAGAACAACTCTTCTACAATTACAATTTATTAAATTTTGAGGAAATGTTATCAGTGGCCTAGTATGTTCAAAGATTCCTACAAGTGGGTAGCCCAATGTGACAAATGTATGTTGTTTTCCAGTGAGCCTCAGTTGACCACCTTACCATTGAAGCTAATAATGGTAGAGAGCCCCTTTCAGTAGTGGGGAATCAAATTTACTAGTCCAATAAATCCCTCCTCCTTTGCTAGTCATTTACACATTATAACTATTATAGACTACTTTCCAAGTGGGTGGCAATAAAAACCTACCAAGAGAACCACCTATGAAGTCATCTATGAATTTATCAAAGAAAAAATCCTTGTGAGATTTGGTGTCCCATTGAAGCTAGTCATGGACAAGCTACATACTTTTCTTCAATGGAGATTGTCAAACTCTGCTATGATAATATTATCCATCTGAGTAATTCTTAAACTATTTTCCCCAAGGAAATGACCTGGTAGAATCAAGTAATACAAATTTGATCAATATTATGAAGAAGCTTGTCCCTAATAATCAAAAGGATTGGGACAAGAGGATTTATGAATCTCTCTTGGAAGATAGGATAACACCGAAGAAGGTCATTGGTATTTCACCATTTTAGTTGGTTTATGGAATTGAGGCTAACTTTTACCTTCCACTAGATCTATCTATTCTTAAGTTGCAACAAGTGATTGAGGATCCAGTATTCCAAAATGGTCTTGAAAAGTGAATTTTGTGCTTAACCAAGCTAGAGGAAGAGCATGATAAATTGGTTGATCATATTACCAAACATTAGAAGCATGTGAAAATATTCTTTGACAAGAAAGAAAGGCCAAGAATTTTTATGAAAGATGATCTAGTGTTGTTATGGGATAAAAGGCATAAACCCAAAGGTATGCACCATAAGTTAGATTCTCTTTGGAAAGGCCCTTTCAAAATTATGTAGGTGAATTAGAATGATTCTTTTATTTTGGCCTATCCTACTAGAGAGGTTCTATCATTTTCCTACAATGGATAGGACATGAAGCTACTTTAAATCCATAATTGAAAGAAGGTAACACCTATAGTTAGAGTTAGACTAGGTAAGTTTTTCTTATGCCAGGTTCATTTCTTTGTTTCCTGCTTTCTTAGTTTAGTTTTCCCCTTTCTTTTGTGTGCTTAGCTTAGTGGTTGCCACCCCACCCCCAACCCCTTTTAGTTTTTTTATTTTGGTTGAGAAAAACTAGAGATGTTAGGTCCCTTCTTAAGCATTTACATGCCTAAGTCCCCAATTAGAGCCAGCTATTGCTAGACTTTCAGTCCATCCCTTTTGAGCTTCTAGCTTGATGTTTTTTCATTGCAATTATGTTTAGTTTCTTTTCAAGGTAGTCCCTAGGTGGCTCTCTTCTCATCAAGAATTGTAAGGCTTTCCCTATGTGTATTTAATGGGTTTGCCTTGCTTTACTTCCCCTTACACCTCCATACAAGATTCTAGTCATTCCACTACATTAAGGTCTCAGTTGATCTAGGCTTACGTGGGTTGTTGTCTGAGCATCTTCCCAATGAAAATAAAGTCCTATTTGTTCTACATCTTTATCACTACCTCAAGTAAGCATGTTTCCTATGGATTCTAGCCCATTTCCCTGGCTATCTATCTTTGATCAACTTTGTTAAGCAAGAATCCAAAGAACAAAGTAACAATGACATCATGAGATATATGTTTAGTTGATTCATGATAAAAGACCAAGATAAGAAATGATATAAAGCTATGAAACTCTCAGTTCAAAGATTTGAAGTCAGAATTCATTTTTGTGTAGTGAGATGAGACTTCATGTTATCATCTACTCATCCTCTAGAAGCAAACATTGTTTGATGTGTTTTTGAAGCTAAGATGACCCGTTCTCTATTCAAAAGATTTCATGTGTTCAATGGGAGTGTTTTAAAGAAGTTAATCTAGGCCCTTGATACACATCACTAAATGATGAATTGAAAAACAACAATTCATTTTGAGGATATATAAGGAGAAGTGCAGAAGGTAAAGGAAAATGTTTTGAAAGGCTTCTATCTTTGGATAGAGGAGGTCTCAATGGTGATTTTCTATCAAATAGAAGCATTCAAGGCTTCCTTTCCAAAGGAAAGGTGTTGAAGTTTTTGAAAGATCAACCCCAAATCACCCAAGACTCACCTATATGCAAAAACCTATCACAAAAAGAGAGAAACAACAACTATGGAGGCTAGAATTCCTAGATCCATAGATGAGATAATCTAGATGAGAAAAAAGAGAGATTTCTATTATCAAAAGTAAATTAATAAAATTACAAAGAGATAAATCCTTATAAAAGGAGATCAAAACCCTAATAGGTAAAATCTAGGTTGCATGAAAATAATTATTTATTATATGCCTAAAGTTTAGCTTAAGTAACCTAGAGATAATAAGTGACTTAATAATTAAATCAAAATAATTTAATTAATAAGACAATATCCTATTACTCTAACACCACCCTTAAGATAAACTTAGGGAGTAGCTAAAAACCTAGAAACTACTACTAAATTTTTTTTGGGTCTCAACAACAAGGCCTAATGAGCTACCCAAGAACAACCAAATCTCTATAAAGAGGAGAAATAGAGAAAATTAGATGGGAAAACCTCTACTCCAAAAAGAGATTGAAATAAAATATTCTACAAGATAGGAACAAAAGGATGATCATGAAGAACACCACTGAAGCATGAAGTTGCAAACACTGCCAAACTACTGATCTGAAGAAACTCTGCCATATAGAATATGGCCAAATAGAGAAGAATGAGTCTAAAGAGCTGATCAATCAAACATGAAAGGTATCTTCATGGCTTGCAAAAATAAGAATTAAATAATGTCTATATGGTAAATGATCCATCTCACCAAAATGCATAGGTATCCAACCACTACAATCACCTCGTACATAGGATCAAATACTGAATACATAGGTCACTCCATCAAACTAAGAAAGAAGTAGAACCAACATAATCCCCCTATGTTGCTAAGAGGTAAGACATAAATACTTAAACTAAATGCAATATCTCTTGTAGAAAGAAATAGGAATATCAAGATTGCAAAAGAAGTACAAACACCTATAATGGCACGTATCATCAACACATCAGGAGGCTAATGTCATGAAAGGAACAATCACTTGACAAAGGAAGATGTCAAATATGGCCAACATGAAACCCCCAAGGCACTTTATAATGTAGTGTCAGTACAATAAAACACAAAGATGTCCATGATCCTGAAATGCAATAGAGTGGCACTTTTATTTAATGCGTTTGTAAAAATACTATAAAAGGATGTCAGTGAAGATCAAAAGAGATATAAGGCTAACACAATTGATAGTAAAACTCATGAAAAATCATTTGAAACAATAAAATTGACTTCTAGACCTGAAATAATCAAGATATCCATTAGAATGCAAAAAAATAAAAAATTGAATGCAATGTACTTGGAGTAGAATTTGGAAAATAGAATGTCTCAAGATATGTCTCCCAAAGTGAAAAATAGAACCTTTGAATTTGATTGCATAAAATGACAACCAAACATCTTTAAAAATTTCAAATAAAATGCACCATCACGGTAGGCTTGGAATCAGCTTTTTGACGATATCTCGTTTGCAAAAAATAGAGTCTAGATGAGCAAGTTATGGACAAAAAACCACATGTAGGACAATAAAAGTGCTAGAAGAGCAAAACAATTTTTTTACCATCTTAGGAACCATGCCAATTATCTTGAAAAGGTGGTCATTAGGACCACAAATTATGTCGAGAAGTGTGCTATTTAAAAAAAAAATTGTCTCAATTTGTATGCCAAAAATTTTGGACCACGTGCCAAAAATCTTGATTTATCTATAAAAAAATCTAAATTTGCATACTGAAAAATCTTGATTTGTGCACCAAAAAAATCTTGATTTATGCACTAGATAGCTTGATTTTTGTACAAAAAATCTCAATTTTCATGCCAAAAATCTCAGTCTATGTGCAAAAAAAATTAGAAAACCATTGCCTCAAGGAACGTGCCCAATTTGGAAGCAATATTTTTTCCTTATATTTTGTGTCCAAATTGGACATATTTTATATGAAAATAATGGTTTTTGGGTGCTTTGAGCTCAACGATGATGTCTGTTTGGGCTTAAAGTGGCCTAAACATTAGTGATTTGCTAGATTCAATACAAAATAACTCTAAAAATTGAAACCCTCTAAAAGATAAGGAACAGAGATGAAAGCCACATCAAACCTCTCATAAAAATAATATGAACATGAAGCTCTAGAGCTCTAGTACCATGTTGAAGTTGATGAAATATTAACCCACAAGTCCCAAGAATCACCTACATGTAAAAACCTATCACAAAAAGAGAGAAGCAAAAGTTATGAAGGCTGGAATTCCAGATCCACAGATGAGACTTTCAAGGTGAGCAAAAAGAGAGATTGCTATTATCAAAAGTGAATTAATAAAATTACAAAGAGATCAATTCTTATAAAAGGAGATAAAAAATCTAATAGGTAAAACCTAAGTTGCATGAAAATAATTAATTATTATATGTCTAAAGTTTAGCTTAAGTAAAATAGAGATAATGATTGACTTAATAATTAAATCAAAATGATTTATTTAGTAAGGAAATATCTTATTAATCTAACAAAAAGGAGGAAAATATTTCTAAGAAATACATACGAGGATATTCTATAAAGATACTAGAAAGATGCATCTGGTGAAGTCAATTGTAAGCCTCCACCCTCGATACAAAGGAAATAAAGTATTCATGATTGAGGTAGAGAATCTATTCCATGACTTCCCTAGAATTAAGTTGTGAAATTAAGAAAGAAAGCCCTTATGTGGAAACAAGGGAAATTAAGCATCCAAGGTGTTGAAGGAGTATTTCTCATGGTGCAATCCAAAATCAAAGGAAAATGCAAGCTTGTGGAAAGATAAGTCTAAGATCTCCTTCTGCACACATAGGAATTTGTGATGAGAACCTTTGTTCTAGATTCTAAATTAAAGAAGGGAGTTTCCATTAGGCCAAATTCAATTGATTAAGTAAGTGGATAAGCTTGCTAATATTGGAGATTTAAAGTGAATGATATGATCATTGGATTTATGAATCTTCATATGGGTGTAAATGGAAAGTTTTAAAAAGCTGTTAACCATCAAATTTATTACAAATATGACCATTATAGCTGTTAGTTGTGATTTATTTCATTCATGTGGGGCCAACATTCAGATTCTTGTACTTATATGATTGCATTTCTCCCAAGCATAGTTCTCCATTATTTTAATGACTATTTATCAAACAATTTATCCCCTTTATAAATTTGTAAGCTAATGGTAATCAAAGTAGTAGGGTATGATCGTATGATTGGTTTGGAAAGTGAATTGAATAACTTCTTAGATATCTCATTCAAATTTTGTGATTTAGGAAATCTGCACAAAAGGCTCAACTCTTAGCCAATGCACCCAATAACCCAAGAATTGAAGAAAAGAAGATTAGTTGAAGCTATTGGATTCCCCATGGTTGTGCAAGTGCCAAAAATAGTAAAGGATTGTATCAAAATATACAATCTAGAGACAAAGCAAATATGACTACCTGATTAGTCCATTTTGGTGTTTATAAATAAAGCATTGATGTAATCTGCATTTGGCATCCTAGTGAAAGAACAATACTTTGACATTGACTTCTCATCCTCTACATCGATTTTCAATGAAAAGAAGACTCTGAGAAGAGAAGACATGTAGAGAACTTGGTTCTAGAAACCTCACTCCAAAAAGAGTAAGATGCCAAAGACACTTTTTGGAACCAATTTAAAAATACAGATCGCGGGAATCTTGGCAATATTGCTAAGATTGAAAGGAAGGGAGAAAGTCTTGGATTTCATTAAACACCACTTCTTCTTGGTACTTGTCGTATGTGCTAACAAACTACAAATCAATTGGGCTTAGATCATATGTGAAGAGCTTGCTTCTTGGCTAGGTTCAACTTAGGTGTTCAGGCAATTCTACATGTCTTCATACTTAATATATGCCTTAGCCATACATTACCTCTAGCTGGGTCTTCCTAGCATTGAAAAATATGATGAAAATACAATTTTTTATGAGTTTTATCTACACTTACAACTATAGAGGAGCTTTGAATAATATGTAAAAGGTTAATGATACCTTTATAATGAGGCTGTATCAAGAATTTCAAGGTTGGCAGGTTTTCACCCAAGGATAAATCAGTTGTAGGCTGATTCAAATGTTGTTTCATCTAGTTCCTATCTTTCTCCTACCTGAGGATTGGTGCATTTGATAGTTTCCCCAAAAGGCTTCCCAAGTATCCAAAGGAAAAAGTTGTTCTTATTGAACTGTGTAAACAGATAGGATGTGAACACCTCATGTTCAAATGTAAAGAAGATAACCAATAATTCCTTCCCAATAGTGGTAGGACCTTATTCCTATGCTTCTAGATCTAATGCTCAGAAAATAGTCAAAATCTTTTAGAGTAAGGTTAAACTAGATGATTATGAGGTAATGAGGCCTCAATATGACCTAGTGAACTTTGTGAGAGATCATCTGAAGCTTGGATATGCTCACATCCATGTCTTAGATATTGAGGAGTATTGGGTTAGATTCTATGATGAATACTAGACTAGGGAGAGAAATTTTACCAAGCTAACAAATGAAATTAAATTGTATAATGACATTGTTGATGTTTCTAGTCTTGCAGACAATGGTTCCTAGATGCACCTCTCAACCTATGAGAAAATCAAGAAGACTTCCATTGTGTCAACTCCAACTGAAGGTCCTCTTCTTTAAGAAATAGAAGTCTTGATGTGTGGAATCATCAAGAGGATAGATAAGTGGGTGGAATGGACCAGAGCAAGGAAGAAACAAACTGCAAGTGCAAGTGCTACCAATGAAGTAGCTTCCAAAACAACTCAATGAACTACTACTAATTCAGCATCAACCAATTCAATATAGTCTGTTGGTTGAGGATGAGACAAACCTCTTGAAAAGAATATCCAAATTACTCCAACTTCTAGAGGAGAATCTTTACATGACACATGAATGGTTGGGAATGATAAGAAGAACAAAGAGCAGATAGATGAGAAGTTAGTGTTTACACCCTCCTCCCCTATGTAAATCATCAACTTGGATGGTGACAATAATCCCTTGGATGGTCAAGAGTAAGAGGCATCTCAACAAGGTGACACTCTAGCTCTCTCAGTCACCAAGGTAACTATTTTTCCTACTACCACCTAGAGTAAGGAGATACATGTAGTGACAAAGAAGCTCTTTGATCCTATAGACCTACAATCAACAATCAATGTCCATTTAACCGAGTCATGGTTGGAAGAGACTATTGATCAAAAGAAGTAATGATGTGAAGAAGCTTCCACATCCAAGGACCTTATTATGCAAGAAATTCTATCTCAGCCAACTAGTCATATGCTAGTAGAGATTGTAGAACCTCAGAAGGAGGGAAATTTTCTTGATCTAACTACCACTAATTTCTAGATTAAAACTATTAACATAGGCATTCCAACACATGATTCTATGGAAATGAGAAGATTGAGGATAGATTGGAATAATTAAGGGTAGATAAAGAGGTACTAAAAGCCTCAAATAATAAATTAATGGAGTATATCAAGGCTGTACTTAGAAGCACCTCTATATTTACATTTGACCCAAGTGCAGATGAGAACAAGAATATGCTACTAAAGCTACAATAGTAGAGGTAATTTAGTCAAATTGGATATGCTTGGATTGATCAAATGAAGGCACAAGGTTCTCCCCCCTCATTGAGAACGTACTAGTAGATACTAACAAATCAAGAGAAGTAATGTCAAGCCATAAAACCTCAATGCAAAAAGCATCAGTGGGTCTAACAAAATAGTTACCCTTTTTTTAGGGGGTAATTGATATGAAAACCAATGCTATCATAACCTATGGGATTCTTAAAACAAATGAAGAACCATTGCTTTATTGGAATCAATTCATTGGTATTAATAATTGAAAGCTCAATAATGTCTAAAAATGAGCGAAAGGATGTACATGATTTAGTGCAGAAAGTCATAGATAAAATATTCCAACATCTAAAGGTGTTGCACACAAAATCATATATCTAAAATAATGGTTAATTGATAGATATTGAGCACATGAAAGTTAAATTTATGGCATTCATGGAAGAATCTACTAATCCATATATTCCATATGTTAAAGATCCCAAAGATTTTAATATTGGATTCTATTTTGAGGTGTACATCGTAGAGGTTCCAATCAAAGATCTCTAGAGTTGAAGAAGTGACAAAAATGCATGATTACTGGATGATTTGAGATGATAACACTCTCATCCCAAGTGTTGATGATCTCAATAGTGTAACTATTGCAATGGAAGCATACATGGCTAAGGTTGTGACCCCAAAGAAAAACTGATGCTCTAACTCTCTATTTTACAAGTGTCACATTTTCTCTTTCTCAATTGCTAATATTGTAGCCATATTTGGCATTCTTCTCATAGGCTTGGACTTTGTAATGGATGATGATTTTATCTATCCTATTTTTAGCTTTCACCTATTCAAAGATTCTCTATAATGTAATAATCAAATATAACAGACCATTCCTAATAAGGGCCTATAAATATAACCTTTTGAACAGTAAATGGATTGACAAATTATTATGTGGGAAAAACCTTATAGCTGGGACTATTGTGTGAGGATCCTTGTCTGTATTTTAATCTTATCATTCATTTAAGTCTTGTATTGTGTTCGGAATAAAAATTTTGTTAATGAAAGATGAGAAATTACAAATAAACTTGGTTTTATTTCTTTGTTTTTAGTGGTTCTAAGCTTTACTCCCTTAGTTAAAGTATATTTTTTTCCTACTCTGTACAAGTTAGTTCATATGAATTTCATTGTTGTGTCTAAAGTCTAGGGTTTGGTTAATAAGAGCAATTGATTAGTAAGCAATCAAGGTATTGTCAAATCTCAGTCACTTGGGCAATCTGGGCATTTTCAAGTTGATTGTACTTTGTCTTCTTATGTAGTGTGCATTGGTAGATAGTTTAGTATAGTAGTTTCTTGAATTCAAACGTTAAAATAGATTGCATGATAGATGTTATATGAGATTATAAATAACTCGTGCACATTCATGTATGTGAAGGTTGTAGTCATCACTTAAAACTATCCTAAATTTGCTTGAAGTGTGAACCTAATCTGGATACACCTCTCCTTCTCTCTGATTAAGGGCATACCCCTCAAACCAACTAATCTACTAAAAAAAATAATTACAAATCTTTTCACTACAAGGGATTTGTACCTTTTAATTCAGGGGTCTCTAATAGATTACTACATTTACCCATTCTATCATTAATTGTTCTTATTTTCCACCATAATGGGCATATTAGAAGTCAAGATATCAACCAAAATCCAATGAAGACAAACTATTAACCAATAATATGTTTTAAATTTTATATTAAGCAAAGCATTTTATATTTGTAACAGTATATTTTGTTTACAGGAGAGATTGAGTAATAGTAGGGAACAAACAACAATAGGATAAGTAGAACAATAAGAGTTTTATGTTTAAAAGTTCAAATGGTACTTAAGGACCTTGAGTAACTAATTCACCCCCTCCTCTCACTTGTTCTAAACATTTATAACAATTGGTATTAGATCTTAGTGCTTATAGAGAGAAGTTTGAAGCTACTTAAAGATAAAGATCATGAATCACAAGAGAGATGTACCCAAGCTAAATAAGGATAACTTTCCTATATGGAAAACCTTGATGAGGTTGTACATATCTAGTATTAGTGATACTACTATCAACTTTGTGGAAAATGAGTACATAAAGGTGAACACTACTCCTTTGATAGTTGATCAATTGAAAAAAAATCAAGAACACAATAAAACATTGTTGGAGATTTCTTCAACCCTAAGCTATGTCAAGTTTGATGACCTAAAAAATTGTGAAAGTGCAAAGAAAATGTGGGACAAAATGAAGACCATATATGGAGGTGATGACAATGTCTTGAGAGCCAAATAAGAAATCCTGAGAGGTAAATTTGATGACATGAGAATGATGGAAGGTGAGAATATAGTACAATACTAAACAAGAGTTAAATAAGTTGTAAATTTTATTTGTCGTGCAAATGTAGAAATTAAAGATGAAATTGTGATAAACAAGGTATTGAGGACTCTACTCCCTATCTATGCCATTAGAGTGTCTACAATCCCAGAACCAAGATGCACACCAGGTAATACTTTGACCTTAGAAGGTGTAATTGATAGACTTACTACTTTTGAAATGTATAACTTTGATAACTACACAATGACTACTATTGAATATGCATTTAAGTCACAATTGGTTCTTAGCAAAAGAAAGGAAAACTTGTGAAGAGTGACAGTGATAGTTTTGATATTAAGATTAATGAACTTAAATCCCTTATTGAAAAATAATTTGGAAGAGGAAAAGTTAAATACAAAGGTAAACTACCTATCATCTATTTTTCATGCAACAAAATAGGCCATATTGCTGCTAGATGTCTTGACAAAGAGGATAAGGATAAAAGGAAGGAAAACAAGTACAAAGGAAAAAGAGATGACCAGACTTCAAGAGGAAAAGGGATGAAAAAGGTAAAAAATCGTATTATATTTCTGAAGAAAAAATTGGTAACGAATTTGAAAGTAATGATGATGAAGTATTATATGTTGCTATGAAATAAGACTCTGATGAAGATGAGAAAACTGCATTGATTCCATAGGTAAACAAAAGTGACAAATAGATAATTGATAGTGGATGTTCAAATCATATGACTAATAATAAAGAAAAATTTGAGGACATTGACCCATACAAAGATGGATGTGTAAAATTTGTTAATGATATTCCATGTGTTGTAAAAGGTAAAGGGACTACTCAATTGACTGAAAAGATAAACTATGATAATATTTACTAGGTTGAAGGACTTAACTATAATTTTTGAGTGTTTCATAGCTAAAAGAATTAGATTATAGATTTGAATTTCATAATAGGAAGGCCAAGATACATGATGTTGATGGTAAGCTAGTTGGAAGTGGTGACCAGACAAGAGGTAACTTGTTCTATCTAGACTTATCAAATGAGACATGTTTATATGAACAACAAGAAGATATTTGGTTATGGAACACGAGATTATCTCATGTAAATTTTGACAATTTAGTGAATATCAGTAAGATGAAGAAAGTAAGAGGACTTCCTAAACTAAAGAATCCTGACAATGCCATGGGTAAACAATTTCAATTGGGAAAAATGACCAAGTTCAGTTTTAAGAGCAAGACATATACTTCTAATGATATTTTGGAATTGGTTCATACTGACTTATGTGGACCCATTGATGTTTAAATTTACTATGGAGACAAGTATTTCATTCTATTTGTTGATGATTACTCTAGGATGATGACTGTGGTGTTTCTTAAAGCTAAATTTCATGCTTTTCAGTTATTCAAGCGGTTTTTAGCTAGAGTTGAAAAAGAAATAAGAAAGATTTTGAAGTGCCTAAGATCTGATAGAGGTGGTGAGTTCATTTCTAATGAGTTCAATACATTCTACAATGACAAAGGAATTAAAAGAAAGATGTCAACACCAAGGACCCCTCCTCTGAATGGAATAACAGAAAGAAGGAACATATTGATAATGGTCCATGCAAGGACATTGATGATGGAGAAGAGTATATCAAAGAAATATTGAAGAGAAGTTGTGTATTGCTATCTATACCCTAAATAGAGTACAAGTCAAGAAAGTTACAAATGTACACCTTTTGAACTGTGGTATGGATATGTTCCTAATGTGAAATATTTAAAAATCTTTGGAAGTAGATGCTATATACTTAATAATTATAGAAATGGAAAACTTGGTGAAAAGAGTGAGGAAGACATATTACTAGGAAATTCCACTAATAGAAAAGCTTATATGTATTTAAAATATAACACTAAAAGAGTTGTGAAAAGTGTAATGTGAAAATTGATGAGTTTGCAGAAATAAGTGACACTTCATGCAAAGAACTTGAAGACTATAGTATTAGTATATATAGTCCACCAATATAACTGCGAGGGGGCATGGGGTGAATAAGTTATCTAACTAATATCATAATTATCAACCTTATTAAACTTTAACCATATGAGAAAAATAATCAGAAACTACAACAAGATACTCATGCACAATAAAACCAAATATGTTAACTAGGGAAAGCCCCAACGGGGATGATACCCATAAGATGATGTACTAATATAAATATTTCTTTCTAGAAGATGGACCCTATTAGGAGTCTATAACAACAATCTATACATATGAGTCCCCATTAGGAGACTTTGAATTCTTGCTAGGAGATTCCAACCCTGTTAGGAGTTGTGCCAACCCTGTTAGCAGTTGTAGAAGATAGATGGACCCACACTACAAATATCTTAAGAGGAAAGACTAATGAAACCATTGTCCAAATGATCTATGTATTATTCCTTGTAGAATAATAGAAATGAGTAATACTTTGTTCCTCTTTCTCTATCCTACCAACTAGACTTTTGCTTCTTTTGATCTTGTAACCAAATAAAAAATCTCACATCCAATAATCCCTTAGATTGCTCACTTGCATTAAACAAACACTCTACTCCTTTTCACACTTCACATTCAATACAATGATCGCTTCTTCTACAATACAAACAAGGAAAGAATCTTTCCTTTATATTGTATCTTCAAAATAATTCCTTGAGTTAGCCTTGAGGCTTTCCCAATTAATTATAATAAGACAATTAATTAATTCATCATTACAATAGCATTTTTGGCTCATAGTATATACAATTTCTCACACTACATTTTTTGATGCCATCATCAGATTATCTTATGTCACTAGCTGATCATGCATCTCCAAATTATATCTCTGTTAGAAGATATAATACACACATTAGAAACTACTTCTTAGGTACTCTTTCTTTGTACTACTCTATAAATCAGGCATATCTTTCGTACATCTTTGACTCAGATACTATCCATTAAACTTTAACAATAGGACATCATATAGAACATGTTCATCAATGTGCATCACCAAACAATAAAAACATTGTCTGTACAACTAGATATCTATCTATTTCTTTGTCAATCTTCACAAACTTAATACTATGTTGACATCAATGACAAGCACAATAATGAATGCAACATGTCAATTATGCTAATATCTCTTGAAGTGTTCTAGCAATGCTTAGGATACTCCCCCAAAGGAATACCATCAAAATTCATGACAAAATATAGTACATTCATCTACATGGATGATGATGCTCCAAGCACTCGTAGTGAACAAGAAAACCAAGTTACAATCTCTCAATAGATAGGAAATGTTGTTGAGAAACAAATTGTTGAGCAATAGAGATTGGGTGTCAAGTAATAGACTGAAGATGTCAAGTTATAAAATGAGAATGTCGACCATCAGATTGTCAATGCTAAGCATGTAGAAGCTAGACTAGAACTTGAAAAAGGAAGAGAAAATGAGCTTGAGATTAATTTTCAAGATGAAACTATAGGAGAAAGAGAAGGAAACTACTTGTGCTAGCAAAATATGTGAGAAGACATCACAAACCTGAACAAATCATTGGTGATGTTGAATCAAGTGTTATGACAAGAAACACACTCAGAGATGACACATGCTTACTTTATGAATTTGAGCCCAAAATAGTGAAAGATTCTTTGGAGAATGAAGATTGGATTCAAGCAATGAAGGAAAAATTGAATAGATTGAGAAGAGAAATACGTGGACTTTGATGCCAAGACCTAGAGACAAAAATGTCATTGGGACACAGTGGGTTTTTAGAAACAAACTTAATAAGAATGGTGAAGTAAAAAGAAATAAGGAAAGAATAATATACATGGGTTATGCTCAAGAAGAAGAAGTTGATTATGGAGAAAAAAATTCTCTTATGACAAGACTTGAATGAGTTTCTTGCATATTCATCCTACAAGAATTTCAAGGTATATCAAATGGATGCAAAATAAGCATTTTTGAATGGTATACTAGAGGAAGAAGTATACATTGATCAACTTGAAGGATTCATAGATCTAGAATAGAAGAATATGGTATATAAATTGAACAAAGCCCTCTATGGATTAAAACAAATCCCAAGAGCATGGTATGAAAGATTGCATAGTTATTTGGTGAAGATTGGTTTTAAAAGGACAAACAATAATAATAATCTATATTTGAAGAATTATAAGAACAATGAATTACTATTATCTAAAATATTTTTTGATGAAATTATATTTAGAGGAAGAGAAGCATTATTCAAATCATTTGTTGATGAAATGAAGAAGGCATTCGAAATGTCTATGTTTGGTGAAATCAAATTCTTTGTTGGATTACAAGAATATCAAATGAGTTTTGTATTTTTATTACACAATCCAAATACATCAAGGAGATACAAAAGAATTTTGGTATGGAAGATTCAAGACCAATTAGCATACCTATGTTAATATGATATAAGCTATCTAAGAATGATGAATCTACTAATGTAAACTAGACCTTATAAAAATCCATGATTGAAAACTTGCAATATATTATTTATAGCAGACTAGGTATTGCTTTAGCAGGTGGGATAGTTGCTAGATTTTCAACAAATCCTAAAGAGAATCACATGATGGTTGTAGAAAGGATATTGAGATATATGAAAGATACATAAGAATATGGATTGTGTAAGGAAACTTGGCAATAAAGAATATAACCATTTCCACTATAACCCATAATAGATCTGAAATAAACACAGAATTAAAATCCACATGCAAGAGAATAGACAACATACCCATAAAATGTGACACAAGATATACCTTGGGAAACCCTCATTGAGGGAAAAACCTAGCCTCCAAAATCATCCATCACCATGTATTATTCAACAAAAATTACCATTGCCATACAACCATGGAAGCCTTCATGGCCATAGCCACAACCGAGCAAACTATGTGAACAAGCATGAATCCACACATCCCATGCCATGCTTTCAACCTTCACAAATACTCCCTTGGCTAACTTGTCAAGCCTTGTCCCACTCGACTCTTTCCTTTTGTCTTCTCCTTGTCACTCTCTCTACAACAACTACCCTTGTGGCTGCTTATATAGTAGCAAGTCCCACAAAACCACTAAGTGGTATTACATAAACCATGTGCTAAAACCATGTGCTACCTAACCCACTGACCCCACATTTAATATTGGGCATTTAATTATTTTTTTCTCAATATTAAATAATTACATGAAATATTTTCACAATGTTACAATACAACTCATCAAGAATATTCCATGAAAATCTTTACATGTTGCACATCCATCTAGGCACAACATTAGATAATAAAATAAAATAATAAAATAACAATATTATGCAATGTGTGCAACACCCATTATCTCAACAATCTCCCACTTGTTGTATACATTGCATAGGGTCAATCCGTAGCCCCATAAATGAACAAGGGAACAATTCCTCCAAGCACATCCACCATCATGGATCAAAATACACCAAGTGCTCCATCCTGGTACCTGCAACAAAATCAAAGTATCCAACATCTCGAACATGAATGATCTCACCTTCTATTATGCCACTACCACTGGACATACATAGAAGCCATCCAAAGAGAAATCCACCCAACCTATCGCATTAGAAGATCATAAAATCTTGTACCAACTAAAATTCCAAGAACAAAAACCTAATCCAAAGGTAATCACATGTATCCGTAGTTGTCAAAATATCCATAGCTGAAATAGCACCCATAGAAAGTGCCAAGCCCATCCAACTATCCATACCTCAAAGGTATAACAAGTGAATCTCATATCACCGACATATCCAATCTGCAACCTGCAATCACAAGCCTCAAGAGCAATACCTGCCACATATATACCAAGAAGCTCCCACTGCAAAAGATAATGTCAAATCTATAACCAATCCACTCACAACATCTCAAAGAAGTGAATCCATGTAGTATCAAGGACATCCACAATACATAAACTAATATCCTACAAGAACAACTCTCATAACAAGTCTCCAATGCTCTCCCAAGTTCACCACAACCAACAGAGGAAAGAGATAAAGGAATAACCATGTCATCTCTCACATGACATGCATGAGCACAAACCAGTGATCACAATCTCCAACCAATCTCAAATCCAATGTAAGCAAAACTAAACATCTAGGAAGATAACCAAGACCAGAGAAAGCATGCAAATCATAACTTGTATCATGTCCTTCTACACACACCTCTAGATGTAAACTGTGCAAGTATGATCTCCTCCATAAAACCCCAACAAGAAGCCTCAACAACACCCAAACCATACCATATAACTAATCATGGATGTAAGCCTCTCACAAGAAGATCAAACTCGATAAAACCTTTCCTAAACCAAGGAATAACCATTCCTAATCCAAGGAAAATACCCAATATAAAACCATCTCCCAAACTCAACCAACATAACAACATATGCACATGGAGATAACCAATGCTAAACCATCTCTCAAATGAACCTTTCAAAACTAACTCATGTACCATAGCTCAAGATCCATATCCATGAAAGACAAGCATAAATATAATGCAACTGAGAAAAAACAATGGGCTATACCTCTCAAGTAGAAAACCGCTGAGTAGACCAAGAGTGGGGAATGAGAATGCTCAACAAGATACCCAAGTCTCCAACCAAGACTCATCTAAGAAAAATCTCCTCTCAAGTCCATATCAAGTGACTGCCCCTCAGACTTCCTGTTAAAACCATCAACCGTCCCAACAAATACTTCTCTAATCCAAGAGAGATCAGCATTACCACCGTATCTAAGTATCCATGAGCACCTGTAACCAATCAATCCATGCCAACTCCAAATGCAACATAGAAATATCATGAAGTATCCAGCTTATGATTAGTGTACTCAATACCAAGAAACTAAACCAAGATCAATGTCAAAGTTCCAACCATGACCTCAGGAACATAAACATGACAACATGATCTTACCATCTCAACCAAAGAGATAACATGCTCCATATGAACATACCATACAATGTCACAACTCTAAACGCATATCAAGAGTATACCATGAAATAATAATGAAACCATCCACATACCAAGGATAACATGCCAAATAAAAGCACAAACCACACCTTTGCCAAGAACCCTGTGAGTCTTCAAGATGCAACTATCTCCATACACCATGAAGAAAACCATCTCCACATACCATGAAGATAACCAAGAACTCCATGAGTCCTCAAGATCTATCCATCTTCAAACACCATGAAGATAACAAGTGCACCATGCAAATGTCAAAGATTCTTCTGCAGCAACAAGATCTAAAAAAAACCTCCAACATCTGCAAACACTCAATATATATATCAATGCCAACAACTCCCACTCAACCATGGTACCAAGTCACCTATGGCATCATAAAATCCATCTCTTATATGAAGATCCAAACCAAACTAGGAACTAATAATGCACTGTCACCCCATCATTGTCACAAGCTCCCACTAAACCGTGTATCCAAGCTATCCATGACATAATGATGAAAAAATCCATCCTCTAACCATGAGAATCAACCAAGGCATTAAACCATCAAAAAACTCAAAGTGCACATCATGAGATCCTCAAAAGAAACCAAATAACCATGATCCTCAACCAAGAAGATATACCACCATAACTATATCAGAAATCCAAGCTAATGAATATCAAGGATGTACTTGTATATCCAATCATGTCATGCCAAAATCTATGACACCATGATCACATCCATGAACTGAGCATCTGGTTCTCAATATGTCCAACCTGTCAGCATAAAATAGTCAACCACAATCCTCCACCATGACTATACCTAGTAACAACATCTCATCCCTTCTACATGAAAAAAATAGTAAATCATGTGACTTAGGGCATAGACAACCCAAATCCAAGACACTAATCTGAATATGCATCAATAATGAAAGATCAATGGGCAAAGAAAACCCATAACCAAGCTATAAATGCAACCTGTAAGTATAGACCGCTTACAACACTGCACAACTTGTAGACCCAACAAGTCATCATGCATATCCAAACCAAACACTGATAATCATATCATCATGAGACCAATTTGAAATATGAACTGAGTATACAATGACATCAAATCTTAAATCTCCAATGCCATAAACTCACAATGTTACCATAGTCAAAATATACCTATAAACTGTTCAGATCAATATATCAACAAATAAATCATGCCAAACTTGCACCAAATCTAAATCAATGTGTAGAGCTCTCTAAGAGCTTTCCATTGACTACTCGAAGTCCAAAATCCGACTCCGTATGCCCAAGTTATGCCCTAATCCATGCTCAAAATAAACAACATATGACTTTAGGGCTCTTAAAACCTGACAAAATCTCAAAATAATAGAACCAAACCTACACCATGTTGTAGTGCTCTAAATTAGCTTTCCAATGCCTATAAGAACTCTGAAATCCAATATTCTAAGAGAAAGTTATGGCCGTTTTACTAAGATAGTCTTTTTACCAATTTTAGTACGATTTTTCATTTTTATTTTCTTAGTGACAAAAATTTTGATAGGATTAAATTTGACGGCCATCATGGGCTGAAACTAAAAAACTCTTTCATTTCCTCTGAACATGGCCATACTAGGGCATATTATATATCAACATGTATGGAAATGTCAACCCGGATCCAATGGTGAGGTCTTTTTTTTTACCCAAGAGGTCATTTATGCAAGCTACCCCCCAAAACCCTCATTTTAAAATGAGACATCCAAAAAAAAAATCCTTTTCTCCAACAATTTCACATGCCCAAATCTTTTAACATCACATCATAACAAAAAATCCAAAACCCTTAGATCTGCAATAAATCATTCATATATCTTGCCCTTTTCTTTTATCCTCGCATGCATTCCCATGGATTCAATCCAATGTTACAATAATAAAACCATATCTCTGATACCACTTGTAAAGAAACTTGGCAATAAAGAATATAACTGTTTCCACATAACCCATAATAGATCTGAAATAAACATGGAATTAAAATCCACATGCAAGAGAATAGACAACATACCCATAAAATGTGACACAAGATATACCCTAGGAAACCCTCATTGAGGAAAAAACCCAGCCTCCAAAAGCATCCATCACCATGTATTATTCAACAAAAATTACCATTTCCATACAACCATGGAAGTCTTCATGGCCATAGCCACAACCAAGCAAACTATGTGAACAAGCATGAATCCACACATCCCATGCCATGCTTTCAACCTTCACAAATGCTCCTTTGGCTAACTTGTCAAGCCTTGTCCCGCTCGACTCTTGCCTTTTGTCTTCTCCTTGTCACTCTCTCTACAACAACTACCCTTGTGGCTACTTATATAGTAGCAAGTCCCACAAAACCACTAAGTGGTATTACATAAACCATGTGCTAAAACCATGTGCTACCTAACCCACTGACTCCACATTTAATATTGGACATTTAATTCTTTTTTTATACAACTCATCAAGAATATTCCATGAGAATATTTACATGTTGCAAGTCCATCTAGGCACAACATTACATAATAAAATAAAATAATAAAATAACAATATTATGCAATGTGTGCAACACCCATTATCTCAACAGATTGTATTACAAGAGAAGTGATAAATATAAACTAAAGGTATTCACTGACTTAGATTGGGCAAGAAACATTGATGAAAGAAAAAGCACTAGTGGAGATGCATTCTTTGTAGGAAAGAGATTAGTGTCATAGACAACCAAGAAATAGAATTGTATTTCCCAATAGATGATTGAAGCCAAGTATGTGGTACCTAAAATAAATTGTTCAAACATTATGTGGATCAAGCAATTACTGAAAGATATGAAAAAATAAATTATAGATCTAGTGGTTACCTATTGTGATAATAGAAGTGCTATTAACATTTCAAAGAATCTAGTGATGCACACTAAGACAAAGAATATTTCTATCAAGTATCATTACTTGAGGGAACCAATACAAGATAAAGAAGTGAAGCTAGAATATGTGAACACCAAGAAACAAATTGCTGATGCATTCATAAACCCCTTACCTAAAGATGCTCATGAATATCTTACAAGTAAATTAGGGATGATTCCCCTAACCAAAGGTACTTAAGGAGGCAAGGTGCATTGTATCAAATGTGCTAATAAGAATATCTTACACATTGATGAAATAAATTTCTACTTAGGAACATGCCTAAGGTATATAGTCAAGTACACCATAATAGACTAGTCATAGATAGATGACAAAGATCAACTAGACATGAAAAATCTACATAACTCAGATGTATAAAGAGATTGAAATTAAGAAAGCTTAGTGTCTTTGGCATTGTTGTCTAAGAGGGAGAGATATATAGGGAAAGATAGACAAAAGAGAGAGACATAAGTAAAAGAGAGAAATATAGACAAAGAAGAGAATTATATCAAAGAGGGAGAAATATTTTTGGATTGTATGGTAACCAAGTGAGATACATTGAGATATAGAGATTGTTGGAATATAGAGATGTTTCCATCAATACCAAAGAGGGAGACTATTGGAAAATTACAATTGGAATAATTGTTGTTTTGTCATTGATGTCAAATCTATTGATGAGACACATTTCTACCTAGTCTAAATGTCATATCTATTTTATTAATGAAGAGGATTTGAGAAATTTCTCATAAGAATAGCACCTAGAGGAAATGTTGAGTTATGGAAAGGAAGCTACAATGGACATTTGATTAGATTGAATTTGATAAAGAAAAGTGATTGTATATGTCAAAAATGTTAAGCCAAGCTGAGAAATAGAGTAAATGGAAAAGGAATGTCGAGTGATGCTAGTGTCAACCAAGCCAGAGTTAGTGTCGAGAAAATCTAGTGTTGATTGAGCATCAATATCAATTGAGAAAGATAGTTGATGTCGAGCCAAAAAAGGTTTACAATGCTTAAGTGTTAAGTGATAACCGAGGGTTAGAACTTAATGTTTGCTGAGTAATAATATTGAAGATGAATTTGAGGAAATTGCGATTCCCATATGACTCAATTGATTTCTTGGGAGATGTAAACTACATTGAAGATAATATTGATGAGTTTGATCATTAAATTTAAGGAAAGGATTAGGTAAAGACCTAACAAATGGATTCTATAGAAGTTTCTAGAATGATATCAAGAAGATGGATAGATACAGTGAATTGTGTTAAACCTGATTGTAAACCCTAAGATGTATGGTGATCATGGAAAATGGAAAAGTAATAATTTCATATTGAAAGAGGTGCAAAGCTGAATAATGCATGTGTGTGCAAGTGTGAATGTGAAGAGAGACATACACAATAAGGTGGATCAGAGATGCATACGTGTGTGAGTGAATGTGAAGCTAAAGGAGAAAGCTTGTAGAGATTTTGCTGATACTAATAAGTAAAATCTAAGCAAGAAGGCTTTATTTTTGTTGAAGGGGGAAGAGAAAATGCTTGAAGGGTTGCCAAGAAAATCAAGAACAAAGATAACGGTGGAGAGCTTATAAGTGAATCAACAATTGGACCAAATAGAGATATAAACTTGCAAAGTGAGTTGTAATCACACATATCAACACCTACTACTTTCTTTCTAATCATTGTAAATAGTTTGTATTGAAATCCTTTTAATTGAGGTTGACCTAACAGTCATTTGAAAGATTTAATAATTTATGTAAATTCTTTCACAAGGTGATATTCTAAATGGAATGATCAAAGTCCTCTAACAATGCCACTCCTAATAGGGTGATTAAATCCTCTAATTAGGTAACATTTAACAATGTGTATTGTAACCCTTAATAGGGTTGGCTCCTAACAAAGCTCACTTTGGAAGAGTGAAAAATTGGTCACATGTAGCTGGAGGTTTTTACCAAATTGGGTTTCTACATAAAAATATTGGTGTCAAATCTGTGTTGAATTCTTTATATGTTTTACATTTTATATCCAATAGAGCATGTTATATTTTGAAAAGTAAATTTTATTTGCAATAGAAATTGAGTAATAGTAGAGACTGAGAAACAATATGATAAGAAAAATAATAAGAGTTTTATGTTTAAAAGTTAAAATGGCACTTAAGGACTTTGAGTAACTAATTCACCCTCCCCAACTCTTAGTTACTCTAAACATTTCTAAGATTACAACCTTAGGATCAATGTCAGATGTATTTGAATTAGACCATGCAAATATATCTTTGAATTCAACCAAGAGATTACATGATTGTTTACATTATTTTTGAATAATTATTTTTCCATTTTTAATCACTTTCTCATACTTAACCAAAACCCTTTGAACATAAATAGTTTCTATTATTAAAAAAATTACTCTTTGTAGAATCTTTAAATATTAAATTGTCATCATATGTGTTATTGTAAGTCATATTTTCCCCAAAGTAACCATTAGCACTAAGCAATATGGTCCTCACTTCTTGTGATAAAAATAAGGAATATTATCATAGACTCCTTGAAAGGCCATTAGAACATCATCATTGAGACAAACATCCATTTCAATTTTTTTGCCAAAATCCAAAAGATATGGGTCTAATTAGTTTTAAAGTTCCACTACAAATGTGATTAACATTGAAAGGGAATAGTGAAGGTTTCTTATAAGAATTAAATCCTAACCCACATGTATCTTCAAGAAATCTAGTATCAAAAGGAACTTGTATACATTGTTTAAATTTTCCACAATCCTTGCCATTAAATCCAAATTTATTTAGTAAAGTGTGACTAGGACCATAGAAATCAACCATGTTCTTAGGAGGTAAAGGTGCTTCATAAGTATGTGTATCATAAGAATTAAGCTTGATAGTCTCCATATTTTCTTTAGTAGAAGTAGGCATAAATATATTTTTTAATTCACCAAAAAGTGGAGTAGATAAGTTCTTTTCATATACATCTTATTTTTTTATGAAGTTTAAATTTGACACTGTATTTCCCAATAAATTTAGGATTAAAATCTAGACTACTCTAATCATCCTTAGGAAGAGGAGAAGTATTTTCATTCTATGTGGGTTCTTCTTTAGTTTTAGGTGTCTTAGGTTCTTTTGTATAATAATTCTAAGCATATTACACATTTAAAAAATGGTTAGGTGCATCATCCCCATGAAGTGTACACATGCGATTGTTATGAAAAAAAAATAGTTTCTAATGAAGGGTATAAGGAGCAACATGCATAGAATGTAATCAAGGTCTTCTTAAAATAAGGTTACAATTCAATGGGGTAAGATAACATATATAGAGGTATCCAAGGTGATAGGACCAACCTTAATGGGCAATGCAATAATACTTAGAGTGTGTTTAGTAATGTTATCAAATCCATCAATATGAACATGACTAGGTTGAATAGAGGAAAGACCAACTTGTATATATTTTAACATGCCCATTCAAAAATAATAGGAAGGAGCCAAGTTAGGGAAATCAGAAGGACCAAGAGGATCAAATCAGTTTAGCTGAGAAGGAGAACTATAATCATAATCTAGAAAATTAGATGATTTCCATCCTCAATTCTATCAATGATAACATTTTGACCCTTATTGGAATGTTAAAAGCTAGAGGTCTACTGGACGAGAGTGAGGATAAGGATAGAGAAAGAGTTAGGGTGGAAGAGGATGAGGTGACAGAAATAACTTTCAGTAGCCTAGATTGGGAAGCTCATAAGAATTAGGAGCAGATGGCTAAGGAGACTCACAAAGTATACAAAGCAGCTCAGATGATGCAGGAGCTCAAGCAAAAGATAGAAGAGTAATCATGGTTTATTTTTTCCTATCTTTTGCTGTTAGTGTACTACTATTTTTTGTCAATTTGGCTTTTTTTTGTTCTAGCTTTTTCGATGTAAGTTGATCTGGCCTTTTCATTGGCCTTTGTGTTTGGTTGGGCTTTCATGCTTATTATCAGCCTTGTGACTTGTCTAGTTTTGGCTAGGCTTTAACTGCTTATTATCAGCCTTGGTTTTTGTTTTATCTATTGGGTTTTAGGGTCCTTGTAAAACCTATTTTTCTTATCAAAAATTTTTATTCAATCCCAAACCATTATCAATGAGAATACATCATATGGTTTTCCTATTAATAGATAAAACTACCATAAGAACATCACATCTATTCTCAACTTCAAGAGGAGGAAGATCACCTTTAGTATAGACAATATAAGGAATGGATGAAAAAATATAAATACAATCCAAAAAAAGAATTAATAGTATATGCATTAGGTGGAGTAACATGAAGAGTAGATAAAGCCTTTTAAAAATATTGATGATATTTAGGTAAAGTTTGAAGAGATTCCCAAAGAGAAATCTTAGCAAAAGTAGCTCAAAATTGTTCCACCAAGTCATACTCCTTGAAAAAAATAGTTGGAAATCAAGGTTATTAAGGAAGAACAAGTTGAGAAGGTTGTAAAGATATTGGAATAGTAGGTTGAGGATTATTCTATGTGTGAGAAGCATCAGAAATGAAATCTAGATCAACATATTAGTTCAAAGGTTTTGTAGGTTTACCTCTAAGAGTAATCTTAGGAAAACCCTTAATAATCATTGAAGGTTTTTCATAGTGTACATTAGGTGCATCAATAGAAAAAATAGTTGTGGAAAGAGTAAAGTTTGCATACAATTTATGGTAAAGATTGATTGTAAAAGATGTGAAAGAGAGTGGAAGTAGATCATGAGAAACCTCATCCAACGCATCCTCCTTACAAGGAACATTCCTATCTAGAATATCATCCTTATTTATAATTAAGCTATCATCAAAGTATTCATAAAAGAAATCAAACATCTTGAAAGAAAACTAAATATAATGCAGTAATTTTTTTATATTTTTGAAATAAGGAAATGAAAGAACATATGAGGGATGAAGTTTAATATGTATGCAATATGTAATCAAAATATGAAATGCAAGATTAAATCTAACAACACAAAATAAATATTTGTTGCAAGTGGGTTAACCAAAAAATGTAGGGGGGAATGTGAATCAAGGGAAGAAACCCTCAGTTCATCACATATCCTCACACCTCAAGAAGATGGTTTCAAGGAAAAGGATTCCTTCCAATCAATTGCTAAAGGTATTAAACCTTAGTAGGTCAATGGAATCCAAATGATAACAAAGCACCAAATAAAACCAAGATCTAATGATTATGAAGATATATAAAAGATTACTCTATTCCATTGAGATTCTAATTAGTTACTTCTATATCTATGCAAAATATATAATGTAGAGTAAAAGGAATAAAGTGATGATTTGATGGAGGGTAAATGAATTATTTCTAAGGATGATCCAATGTTTAAACCTAAATTTATTCTTGTTACTTTTTTACCCATAGGAAAATAGATCCATATATGAGATTCAAAACATCAAATATGCAAAACCTAGAAATCACTTGACAATCTGGCAAGGTCAACTACCCTAGAAATCATCAAATTTGCAAAAACCCAATTTTTTTTTGACAATCTGGCAAGGTCAAATTTTGCATGATGTCAACTTTCTCCTAGAGAAGGGGAGAAATATGTCCCTAATCAACTATGTCCAACCTTGAATATGATTTTCCAATTTTGATAAATGATGTTTAGGGTATGTAGATCTATAACTGATTTTGTCTTTTGAGGTCTACTGATATATAAAATTGGGTATTTTGGGTGCCTATTTAGGGGTTTGCCTTAGTCAATCCCTTGTTTTGGTGATCTCCTCCATTGATAGTCACCATGTAAATTTTAATGTGGTTGGTTCTTGTATGTGTGATTTTAATGTGCAATAACAATATCTAAATCCCCAGATCCAAATCCTAGCATGAAATTTTGTACTTGAATGAAGATGATGCAACAATGCGTAGATTTGAGTATAACTTAGAAATTATACGAAGCCCCCAAGGCTAAAATAATTTAAGCCATACTCATTATACATATATGCTACTCCATGATTGAGCTCATAATGCTTGAATGTACAAAGAAGATAAAGAGATCTCGTTCTTCAATGGATATTTCCAATCTTCCTTGCTTTCATCTTGCAAATGTACTAAGATAAATTGGGATGTCCATAGTGGCTTGTCCACATGAGTATGTGCCTTTTTTCTTTCTTAATTTATCATATGTGCTTTCTTGATCATCATACCATATAACATCATGACAAATGAAGCAGTTAAGGGTGCTTATAAAGGATTCCAAATTAGCTTTCTCCTATAGGCCAACTGGGCTCAACAACCAAGTTCCAAATCAAACCTCAAGGAAGGGCCCAATAACCAGGACCCAAAATGGGACCCATACATGGATGTAATACATCCTTTATTGGTCTAGAAAGGATGAATGTTTACCCTAATTAGGTAGGGATGCACTACATCCCTACCAACTAGGTGTAGAAGGTCCTAGGAGAGCCTTAGGATCCCAAAATAGGTCTTGAAACTTACAAATCAAGTGCATATCTTAAGGAAATCCCTTTTTGGTGTGGAAAAGAGTTGAATTAATTGTAAGAAGAGGAAAGAGAGGACCTAAGTAAATAGATCCTACCTTAATTTTTGTATTATAACATAGGAATGCCAAGGCAGACTTATTAGGTCCTACCTAAACTCAATTTAAGAAGAAGATAAGAGAGATATGCAAATGCATCTTAAATGTAGATTTAAAATTAAATTACATTAAATAAAAACTAAATTTTCATAAATTGAAATTATTCCAATTTAAGATGGTTCAAGTAGGAATCACATCCAAATCCAAGCAATTTCTCTTGTGAGAACCACTACACTCATCATTAGGAGTAAGTGTAAGTTGTATAGAAATTATGTTAGGAAAATTATAATCCATATATATATATACTTATCATCACTATCAAGAGTATCTTCCATATCAAGATAAATAGAATCTAAAATACAAATAGAATCATCATGCATATCTATTTTTATATTGTTACTTTGATTAAATTGTTCCAAAGGTTTAATCATGGGTTGATCAAAGGAAGGTAAAGGTTGAAATGAAGATGCAATTTGAGATGCAAGAGTGTGGGCCTTGGCCTTAGGTTTATTATTCTTGAGATTCTTACAAGAATATTTATTGAAAATGGTTTCACAAGATAAAGTTGAAGGATTAGGATTGACTATCCTAGGTTCTGAAGAAGGAACAACTACACATTTGGGAATCAAAGTTAGAGGAATAGATGGGTAAGATAAGATAGGTTGAAAACTAGTAGCTACAAGAATAGATGAGATAGATAAAATAGAAGGATAAACCTTAGGAATGTTAAGTTACAAAATCTTATCTACCTTATATCATTGATAGGATTAATATAGATGATCAATATGTCTAGGTGTCTTTTGAGGGAGAGTTGACCAATAAAAATCAATCTCAACACAATCTCAAGGATGTGAAGCTTTATAAAGAGAATGATTATGGTCATAGATTATCTATTATGGGGAAAATTTATGCACTTGTGAATGGGAGAAGGTATAACTTGCATTGAAGAAAGCCATGGAATGTGAAGCTTAACTTGAAATTGATCATAAGTATGAATGAGAACAAAGATAGTATGAAAAAAATCTACCAGAAAGAGTGATAGAAAGAATTATAGAACCTCGAGGTTGTTATAAAAAATTATTACAAGTTTGAATCCACATACTATATGTATTATAGGTATCCTTCTACAACCCTTTTAAAAAAACATTCTTTTCAATAATAATATTCACAAAGGAAGAAGGATAACAAAGCCATCGTAGGAAGGAATATGAGAAACCCTAGAAGTAATTTAAAGAGGAAGAGTAGGTGCTTTAAACATAATATAGTGACTAAATGTGATAGGAGATAAAAATTTAGGTTTAGGATGAGGTAAATTCAGATTTTGAGGTGTAGTCTCAACATGATTAATCACATGATTATTTTCTACCTTATTTTTGAAAATTCTTTAGAATAATCAAGAGGTGGGTGAATCAGTTATCTAAGGCCGAGATGTACAAATAAAACTTTTTACAACTTATTGAACACATATCCATAAAAAAGATTCATCATGCATGCATCCATTAGATCATAAAATCACTTAAACTTGTAAATTACTCTCAAATCAACTTTGCAAAAACATGTGTGAAACATAATAGATTCAATAACACATTTGACACAATGATTTTACATGGCAACCCAATTGGGAAAAACCACCACTAGCATGCTACTGATTCTCACTATTTTAAAGTGATGCCATGTGAAAGGTCAACCCTTTTAAAGGTTACAATGCGCACTGTTAAATGTGTCTTGGTTAGAGGATTTCAATCACCCTATTAGGAGTGAGCCTTGTTAAAGGACTTTAGATCATTCAATTGGAATGTCACCCAGTTAAAGGATTTACAAATGACTGTTAGGTTAAGCTTAATCCAAAAGATTTAACCTAGATTGGTACAATGATTAGAAAGTAACAATAAGGCTTGATTTGATAACAACTTACAACACACTTGTAGATTACAGATCTTGATTTCAATCCTCCATTATGCTTGGCTTTCACACAATTCAACTCTAACAACTTTTTCACCCTTCAAGCATCCATACCCTTAAGCCTTCTTACTTTTCTTTCCAATAGCAATCTCTTCTCTTTAGTCACTAAATAAAGCAATACTCTAGACTCCTTGTCTTCCTTAGGTTCTTGTGGATGACAACCTTTGCTTCTAACCAACCATCTCTATAAATAGAAAATTAAGATCTTTTTCTATTCAACCTCTATCATCCATTTAAGGATTAGGTAGGATTCAATGAATCTACCCATATTTTCATATCATTCCCTTCTAGAAAATTATCCTTCAATCTTCTTTGAATTTTCCCCAAAATGATTTATCTTGAATTTTGTGCCATCAGCTCATCAAGCTTATCTTCAACATAGTTCACACAATCCAAGAAATCTAACTTGTTGGCTCAAATTCATTGAATTCATTATCTTTCTCATTATGTCATCACTCAAAATTTACTTGCTTCTTGTGCTTAGCATAAACTGCATTACTCAACATCCAATATCAAATCACTCAGCATGAACTAAGGTTTATTGGTGCTCGACATCAACTAAACTTTACTCAACTTACACTATATCACTTGACTTAAACTAAAATTTGACTTTTTTTGACTCCAAATAATTTTCTTCTTAGCTTATAGTAACATTTCTCGATAAGAATGACAAGGAGAAAAGAAAACTGGTAAAGATTGACACCTTCTACGACATAGAGTCCATTAAGAAGTTCTGGGGACTTGTTCTGAGGATCATCATAGAGTATGTTCAGGGATAAGAAGATGTCTGCCAATGCTATCAATGCTTTTGTCAAGAATGACAAGGAGAAAATCAAATTGGTAAAGATTGACACCTTCTACGACATAGAGTCCATCAAGAAGTTCTGGGGGCTTGTTTTGAGGATCATCATAGAGTATGTCACTTTGGAGCCCAGGTTTGATAGAGTTAGAACCCATCATTTTGTTTTGCTTAATCATTTTAGACATAAAGTGAAAATCTCCTTTCCTTTCTATATTTTTACTTCTATGACTAAGAATATAGAGAGTTACAAAAAATGTCCTATCAAGAATCCCGCCCTTCATGAAGGTCTTCTACTCCTCATTTTTGAGTTTCTGAAAACCCAAACTAGAGTCAAGCCCATTGGGGCTTCGAGTGGCTCCTTAGAGGACACTACTAGCTCAGAATCAGGGGAAGTACACGTTGTGAAATCTGTCAAGTTTGAAACCCCAAAAGCCAAACCCTCTCCCTGCTTCCCTATCAGGAAGAGCCCCAGGTGCCCTCCCCCTAACCCCCCTACCCCTCATCCTAAGGAGTCTAATGAGGAGTCAGATACAGAGTTGGAGGAAGTGGATTTGGTGGCAGAGAAGGAAAGTGAGTTGGAAGACGACAAGGAAAAAGATAATGAGAAGAAGAAGGTGACCCCCTTGACAACCTAGGATAACCCATAGAAAAGAAAATTGGACCAATCCCCAACCCATGATCATCTCAGCGATAACGCTAATTTTCCCCCTAGCCCCATAGTGCCCACCTCCCCCCTAGAGATCCCCATTTTGCCCCTAGAAGAGATGATAGAAATTATGGTTGAAAAGGGAGGGGAGGCCATCAGGAAAAATAAGAGAAGAGCCTGACGAAATTTCAATATGGATAGTGTTAGTATGGGCATTGTTAGAGAACCTGCTAAAATCTAGGTGTTGGGGGACCTCGATAGTAGCACCCACTATGACGAGCTCCTTGACTCAACTCTTCTAGTTCTCTCTGACAATGCCCATGAAACAGGTTTCAACTTCCTCAACAATGCAAAGAACAGCCTGATTGACAATTTTTGCTCCATTAAGTGGCTTTTTTAGGAAATTGAGACTCTGAAGGATAGGTCCAACTAGACTAATAATAGGGGGGAAGTCAAGGATCATGAGGCCAGAGGCAGTAAAGACCAGGTGGGCAGCCAGGAAAAAGACAGAAGCAAGGACCCCAGTGACAATCAGGAGGACAGAATCACCCGGGTCGAGCAGAAGGTCCAAAGGCTGGATTTCGTCCACTAGGTTGTGACTAAATAGATTATGGATACCCTCCATACCTTGAATGAAAAAATTATTAATCTGGAGGACTATATGACCAATGCTGGTCTTGTGGGGAACGTGGAGTAGAGTACAGAGAATGGAACTAGCCAGGAGGATCCTCAGAAAGAGACTGGAATCCAGGAAAGCCAGGGGGACCAGATGCATTTCCCCCCCATGACCCAGGAGGAGGAGGCCATCTAGAAGGAAAGTGACACTGCAAAAATCCTATAGGAAATGGAGATGAAGGGACACTAGTCTGCCCGCCAGGCTCTATTCCTGGCCTTTTTTTCCCTGGTTTTGGGCCTTTTTGTTCTGGCCTTTTGAGGCTGTTTTTATTTTTTTTGACTTTTATGCTTTAAGTTGTTTAATGCTATAAAAATTTGGGTTTCAGGATCCCTATAAAACCTGTTTTCCTAATTAAAAACATTTCTTGACACTTACTATGCAGATTGTTAAGCTTAGCAGACTTAATTCTCTTTAGTTGTTCTTTTGAACTTAATTAGTGTATCCATCCTTTGTAACCTTAAGTAGATAATTAATGCACTATACCATCACTTTCTTAACTAGTCCTTATACTTCTTTTCCATATCATAACTCAACATTGCCTTAGGTACTATTGTTACCTCATTTGATAGTTCTCAAATCATCTAAGTAGTTGTCTTACTAGCAAGTGGTAGGTTTGACATCAATGACAAAATAATGATCAAAACACATTCTCATACATATATCAATCTATTTTCAACATTATCACCATAACTAATGTTAGTGTCATGAGAAGAAGGTTGATTAATGACAATTTGTTTAATGTTAAAGAAAATAATTAGCATACACTTGAAAATTTTAATTAGGAGGTACAACAACTTTATTAGTACTATTAACCTTAGCATCGAAAGATAGAGCACTAGAATCAATAATGTCCTTAATAGCATTTTTCAAAGGATAAAAAATTTGAGTATCGTGACCTGGTTGATGATGGTATTGACAAAAAGAATATAAATTAAATGACTTAGGAATTGCTTTTCTAGTATTAAGAGGAAGATAAGAGGAAGATTAAGAATTCCAACATGAATCAATTTAGTCATCACCTTGGGTAAAGTTTTAGATAAAGGAGTGTACTTACAATAAAGATGTTACACAAAGGAATAAATAGATGTAACTTTGGATGTAGTAGCCACTTGATAAAAAAATGTGCTGCTTGACTTGATTTTTATGAAATTGTTAGACTTGGAAAACTTATTTTTATTACCAAGAACATCACTATTATCACTAGTAACAAAAGCCATTAGAGTATGGCTCTCAAGTTGATTCACTTGTAGATGGTAATCATGAAACACTGTACATAGATGCGACAAGGAAGTATATTTTGTAAGGATAATATCATCTATAATATCTTTTCCCAAATTAGAGATAAAGATACATTGAATACCATGATCAGGAATATGACAAGATTTCTTAGCATACAACTATTTAAATCTACCAATAAAGTCAGAAACATTTTCTTTAACATTTTTTTTGCAATGTGGTAGACCTTAAAAATTCTTAGGCAAAATACACTATGAATTTTTTAGTTTCTCCTTGATGAGAAATCTAAGAAAGTGTAATTTTTCCATTTTAGAAGGAGGAAACAAATGCACCAACAAAAAATATTTCTTTTTTCTATTTTAGGGATGCCAATGAGGATTGCATGTGATATGGTGACTTTCATTATATTAGATAGACTAAATCATGGGGCCAATGAAATATTGATTTCTAATAAAATTGCATTTTCTAGCATAGGGTGACTATGGAGTGGTGATTTTTTGGTATTTCATAGACATTACCAAACAAACAGTGTAGAGTTGCAACATTTTGAGATTTCAGAAGAGGTAGCCATATTACCTTGTGAAAGTGCAAAAATAACTTATGAAAATTATTAAAGGTGAAAGATGTCATTTCAAGTATTCTAAAGTATAAGGCATTAATTGCAAGAATGTTTGAGATGACAAAATTTCCCTAAAGAGCCAGGGCTCAATTCAAAGAGGATACAGACTTTCACATGAATGAGTTTCATACTCTATTTGATAAGTTCATTAACTTAGAGAAAAACTTCATTTAGTTCCAAAAAGACGTGTGTGTTGCCATGGGGAAGAAGTGGCAAGGCCTTTAGAAGTTCATCTATGAAGTTTCTCAATTTGTATGGCCTGTGCATGTTCAAATTTCAAAATATACTAATGATTACATGATAGTTCTTGAATCAACATAGATGGAAGCCTAGAGTAGTGAGGAGGAGGAGGAGGTTTCTAGGGTTGAATATAAACATTAAGATTAATTTAATTAGTTTTTAGTTTATATGCATTTAATATAGCTATCGTATAATTAGATAGATTGGTTATGATTAGTTGTTCTTTGAAGTCATCTAAAGCTTTGTTGCACCCTTTTGTTTTGTATAAGAGAGGGTACCAAGGTCTAATTTGATATAAGTTCTACTAATAATTTTTTATACATACAAGTTTTTGGCATATATCATATATAATTCCCTTATTCAATGTCTCAAGACAAGTTAAACTTTGATGATTGATGCAGTTTCAAAGTTTTTGCAATTAACACTATTCTACTATTGTTCCTTATTTGAATGACAATATAAAGATACTTTCCTTTAGTTCTCAATTTCGATATTTGGGTGTTCAGTAACTCTATTAATATTTTCCTCTTGAATTCATATTATAGTTTGATGGATAGAACTTAATATGCATATTTGAATTACGTGCTATGTGATGTTTTTCTAATTGGTTGCCATCACTAGGGTTAAATCCACTTAGACTTGTGTTCATATTAGTCAAGTTCTTTGTGCAATAATTGATGGTGTGCATGATGTCTTCATATTTTTATGATAATTTAATTGTGCAGGTTAGACTCTTATTACCCAATGACAAAGGAATGGTCTTGCCAAGAATAAGTTGATTAACAATTATAATTGGTGGAGCTCTTTACTTGATTATTTGCACTACATTAAGTCACTTTAATTACTTCTAATTATCTTTTGAATTTAACATAATACCCAATCCTAATTTATCCTTAAAAGTTACTTGCCCTTTCAAGAGCATCATCTAAAGATCTGCCACATAAAATGTTAGAACTCTCTCAAAGAATTAATAAATAAGGTACACCTACCTAGGTTGGCAAAGCATAGTGAGTAGAGGTTTTGATCATTTAGTATCAATCCTAGTCATTGGACCAGTTGTGTTGAATTATATAGGATTGAGTAGAAAAGACTCATAGATTTTCAACCCACAATTTGAGGAACCAACACAATGCATAAAATAATTCAAAGAAATTTGAGGATCAATATTGTTTTTAAAATATTCAATGACAGTGTTAGAAAATATTTTATTGGTGAACAACTTTGTCTTTGTATTAATATTTACCTACTAGTTCTATTACCCCTTTTTTGAAGACACAAAGTTCATAACAGCTAGATAGGTTCATTAACTAACCCCCCTCAGAATTGTATGAGGTACAACTCCCCTATTGACTATTCATTTAATCCCTTAGTGAAAACACAAATTCATGCTTTTACCTGAAAACATAAAAGGCAACACAATTAATTCTTGGGTGAGAGCCCATAGATAAGATGATTATATAGATAACGAATGGGACAAGGAGATAACAAATCCCTTTAAGTTCCTAATGATTTATAATTACCTAGAAGATGATGGAAACAAAGGAATCAATCAAGTCACTAACTCACAAAGATTAGAACTACATGATGCACCACTAAAAGACCATTATTTTGAGATCCTTTTTATCTTGTTTTAAGCCAATTATCCTATAGAAACTCTTATAACTCTATGGTTTTAAGTGAATGAACTTATGTTTTTATGAATATGTTATCTACATGTTAAGACATGAAGATTGAAGTATAGATAGTTCAGATATGCTATGTTTGCTTGAATTTATGGACTTTTATGGTATAATGAAAGAATATTACATGCTGATAAATGTTTCCTCATCCATCCTATGTTTAGGTAGATTCCTTCTTATAGCCATAGGATTTGCAAAGAGTGATAGTTTGAATATTATAACTTTTCTAACATTGATGATGAAATGAATCTATGTATGTAGAAGTTGTATGCATTCAATGTTTTGTAGTTACTTGTTGCACATATTCAAAGTTAGCACTTTAGCACTAAGTCAAAGCCAACTAGATTACTGAATCACCACAACGAGTAGATTATTGTGTGATTTTTGTTATGGTAGTGCATAAATATAGCTCCCTCAACTTGCTATATTCTTGGAGGAGTTAAATTGTGGTTAATGATATTTTTGAATTTGAATTGATCCTCATTGATGGAGCAATCACAGAAGTAGGAGGTTGTTGTAGTTTTCCTTTAATATAATGCCCATTGTAGCTTTGAAAGAAGTTTTGCTGAGAGAAATATAGAATATATTAATTTTCATAGCAATAGTGCCTGATCTTACTTTTAATCAAATGTAATCTCTTACTATGAATGAATAGAATACAAAGTTCAAGTTTACATCTTCTATCTTGATTATATTTTCATTCACTCATCCAAGGGGGCCCACTTGGTGAGTGAACTACTCTATTAGAATATATTTCATTTCCTTGTTTGTTTCTTTGCAAGGTAGAATTATGTTGTTCCTACAACTATTGATAATAGAATTAGTGATGTAGTGCCTGCCCCTAGTTTACATTCAATTATTATAGCCAAACTCTTTTTAGGTCAATTTATGCTTGATGCTTAGTAGCATTATCTTTCAGATTATAAGATATTATTTCATATTCAGTTGATTTTATGATGAGATTGATTCATACTAGTTACTTCATGCATGCATGATTATACCTTGATGAAGAGAATTTATAATGATTTCAGTTATTTGATGATATTAGTTAGATGGATTATTTAGTTAGATGGATTATTTATACATAGTTACTTCCTACCATTGCTTATTTAGTTTAAAATATATGTGTTTGTACATGCATGGATTTCATGTAGATTGTAGGTACCAGGTATTAACTTCCCTGAATTGCTAGGATGAGCATACCTTATTGCAATATCTCAATGGCAAGAGAGGGGAGATAAATTCTTGAGTCCAAATCCTAACCTTTAAACCAATTGTCCTAGAAAATTAGGACAAGTATCTGAGATAAGTACCCTTTTGAATATGTTGTATGATGTAAATTCAGGATTATAACCCCTGAGTTTGAACTTGTAGGTGGTATTTTATGATGAGTTTTCATATTTCATCTTTTAGGTCTTTGGTGATTTTTCTATTAATCAAGCCAAATTAAAAGATTAATTTATATTTTAATTTAATAGAAAATTATTATGATATTTTTAATATTTAATTATATTTAATTAACTAGAAAATTAATTAAATAAACGAATTAAATTTAAAGAGGAAATTATAGTTCTATTTTCAGAGTAATAATATTTAATTAATTTAATTATAATATATTTAGGAGATCATTTTTAAATAAATGTTAAATATTATTATTACTTAATAAATATTATATTATAAAATGCTTCAAAAATTGTTAAGAGAGAGTAATCAATTATTTAATAAAGTTTATTTTAATTAAATTGTATAAAGCTTATGCACAAGATTAAAAATAATAAATTAATTAAAAAGACAAAGAAAGTAAATTTAATAAAGATAGTTTATATTACAAAAATCGTGCATGAAAACATTAAAAAAAAGATAATAAAGAGTTAAAGGTTGTGATCAACAAGTTCCGTCAGGTGATTGCACAATCGATGCCCCAAATTTAGGAGAGAACTCCTTATCAACAATTTAGAGTTCATTTTTTAGAAACTGAAGTTTTGGGGACTAAGAATTTTAGAGAAGGGAATTTTCAGAGAGAAGGTTTTGAGAGAAGATATTTCTCTCACAATCTTCGAGTATTTGCGAATTAGCATGACAACCAAGTAGATCCTTGTGTTTTGTTCACCCAGTTAATTATGTAATTTAATATATCTTCATCATGATTGTGAATTGTTTTTTCTTCTATATATGTGAGGATTGAAATTTAGTAGAACCTTCATAAATTATATTTAAAATTTGTAAATGAAAATGAGAAGGGTTTTGAAAGAAATAGAAATTTTAGTTTGGAAATTTGAATAGTTGATCGTATTTTCTCTATTAGAGTATTGATAGAACTTTTGTATATATATAAAGTTTATTAAAGGGAGGGCTTGTTTTGAAACAATTTATAAATTTGATATTTATAAAACAAGAAAAAAATAATTTAAAATAAAATGGGAGGAGGCGGGGCCACCAAACACCCACCTCCCTTTCTTCCTTTCTGGTGACATTCTAAATGTTGCACTGACCATAGTAGGGACTACGATAGTAGCAATAATACTTTGTACTCCTGCTACAGCCACAAGCCCACTACAATCGATAGCCTTTTTAATGGCCACACGACAATTTTACAGGTTGACGGGCCATAAACATAATTAAAATACATTTTTTTAAAGTTATTTAAAAAAAAAAAATTTAGTGTTATAAAATTTTATTATTAATTATTATTTAAATTTATTACTATGTCTTATTAATAAGTTATATTATTAATTAGATTAATTAATGAATAAAAGTTTAATTATATAGTTGTATTAAATAATTATTAATTGAAATTAATTAATTTAGTTTAGTTAAGTTTTTAATTAATAGTAAATATTATTTAATAACTCTTTAGTCATTTATGGAAATTTATTATTTAATAATAATTTAATTGTCAATAAAATCATAGAGAATTTTAACTATTGGATAATTATTATTATTATAAAATTTATTTGAAATAATTAATTTAAGTCATCTTTTGATATTAAATTACAAACTTGGGAATTTCATAAGTTAAGGGTAAATAGTACAAATTGTTCTAAAACAAGAATGGGCTAATTTGTAAGGGTAAGTTCTGAATCTCAACCATTAAAAAACTTACTATTAGTTGAAACTATGTGTTTTTAAAATCAAACCAAACTATGAAAGTACACTGTTATCCGTATGTTGTCTTATGTTTTGGGTTTGGGTTGACTAGAGAATTGACTAGTCCTAGGATGTTTACTAGAGGCTCAGGAGTTCTGTGTTTGTGATATTATGATGATTTGATCTTGATCTTTTAAAATCAACCATGATAATCTATCTGGTATGCTCTATGATGAGTTTGGTTATATTGTTCGTTATTGCTTTCATGTTCTTGGTGTGACTATGAGATGAATGTTATGACCTATTTGACTTAACTTTTTGAGTCTTTGATCAATTATTTTTGGAATGCTCTCTAGTTGCTTGTAAAGAACTAAGGTGTTATTTTGGATTTTTTTTGATGCTTTCCAGTCACTTGTATAGGGTTGAGGTGGAAATTGTGATTCTTTGATTTGTACTTTTATGAGCCTAGGGTAGGTAATTTGTATGTTAAGTTAGGAAGTGGCTTGCAATGGAGTTTGGGGCCCAAAGTGGTTGCCAAGGTAACCCATTATAAGTAGTTAATAAGTGATAAAAATACACTAAATGAGAGTAAAATGAACCTAATAAGAGTCTTTTTTTTCCTTTCCCATGCCTCGAGTGCTAGTATAGACTAGGATGGGAATAGAGAGGATGCTTTGTTACAACCTTGATTGTTAGTATGCCTTGTTAGTATGAAAGGATACTAGTGTTGGATAGAATCACTAGGGGCCAGAGGATTAAGAGACTAGCTAGGTAACCCTAGAGTTGGTTTGTACGATGACACTTGCCCACTAGCAGTATAGGTTTCCTATGTGTCTTTGTTTGCCTCTAGGTCTAGATGTTGATTTATCTTGGAACCTTTCAATTAGATTACTTTTAAGGTTTTCCCTTGACCTAGATATTTCTTTTGATTTTTGGGATTGTTATCCTGTGTGGGACTTGAGACTATCTCCTCAACGTAGTGGGAGTGGACCTTTTTGGGTTACCATGAGGTCGAGTGGTAGTGCTTTTTACTTTTACCATTGAGATCTGTCCGTTAATGTCATGGTTGGAGTTCCTTATCTATATTTCCTTTCATTCTATGTTTGTGTATTATGATGGATGATATATTTTTACGATGGATGATTTTACTTATTGTATTTTACTTTGTTTCATGGATCCAAAAGGGATGATGTAATCTATTTTTATAAATGTATATTCTTTTAGCCTTTCATACCCTGTGACATGTATAGTGGATGATTGTGCATTCCAAATTTTAATGCCAAGTGGCATTCAAAACAAATATATATTATTTAAATGGACTTTGCCTTGTAGTTATTCTTTCATGTGGATGTGTTATTTATTAGACTTAGTATTATTTAAATTTAAATGTGACTCAACATCTTGGGATCCTTAAGGAATGTAATCTGTTATGTTTTCTTATGTATGATTGTATGTTATTGCGTCCACTACTTTATGATTTTTGAACATGTTATGCTTTAATTTTTAATTTTTTTTCTGGAAAACTTAGTAAAACTTTAGGTTAGTTCTTTTGGATCCCTTGGCGGGGTGTTACAAGTGAATTATTCCTACAACATAGATGCATAGATAGTTTTACTATTTGCAGCATTACTTTAAGCTCTAAGATAAGATTTCATTTCAATTCCTAACTTAAGTTTCCTTCAAGATTCCCTTTTGTTTTAGTTGTAATGAGTTAAAGAGGAATCAAAGTGTATACTTTGCAACCACCCTCTCAAGCTTACACTCTCAGGTTGAAAAAATAAAATGAAGTCAGTATGTTATTCTGAGGAAAACATGTAATTATGTCTAATCATGGAGTCATTGTGAAAGGATGTCCAATCCTTTCTTACTGAGGTATTAAGTTGACTAACCACTATGCATGAAATTTAAGGAAGAAATTCACAAAGTAATGCTCTCCAATTCAATTCCAAATAACACAAATTTAGATTGCTTTCATAAATAACATTGATTTAGATTATTTTCATAAAGCCAGTTCATATTGCATTGATTCAAAGCCCAATAAAAAATGAACTCTAGATTATCAATTTATAATTCAACTCAATGTAATAACCTATCCTAATAATTAAAATAATAGATAGTTGATCATTATTTGAATAAAATATGACAACTGAATAATATAAATAACTGTGTGAGGAAAATTGATATGATCAAGTCAATGTACATATTAGACTCCAATTAAAATAAATAAATAATATTAAATAGATAGATAAGAAGATATAAACTAGATTGCTAATTATAGTTAATTTATTGTTAACTACATTCTAATAAATATAGTAATGTTCACTATTAATACTCATAGTAATCAAATAACATTTAACAATAATCAATATTGAAATAATATACATAAGGGTTAGTAAGAGAATCCATATATAACCCTCATAATAAAAACCAACATAACATAAAAGAAAGATAAACATAATATTAAAACCACCCAAACCATATAAAATGTTAAGCCTATATTTAAGGCACAATAGATTTAAGATTACCAAATGCATGGGCATGAGAGATGAGACGTTGCTTGATGGGCCTTAAGAAATAATATGTAATGGAAAATTTCTTATTGAGTAGGGATCATCATAGAGAAAAAAATATTTGATACATGGACAAAGGAAGGATACCATCATATATAAAGGGAAGATAAACTAGTTTGAAATAGAATAAAATCTGGTGTGGATACAATAAAAATGGAAGATAAAGAAATGAACACTCAATGTATTGCATATATGGAAAAGGTTAGGAAATAAATATCACACACACACACACACACACACACACACATTACTATCAAGCCTAATGGAATTAGTGAAAACATATGTGTGATGCCTACCCCTAGTTTACTGTCAAGCCTAATGGAATTAGTGAAAACATATATGTGATGCCTACCCCTAGTTTACTTTCATGTTGTATTGTTGAATTCTTTTAGGCTAATTTTATGGTTATGTTCTATGGTTAGTGGTACTTGGTTACCTGATTTGATGGGATGCTATTTCATACTCATTTTTATATTTGATCAGCTACTTGATACTCAATTATTTCATGTGGTCATGATTATTCTTTTGATGATGATGCTTCCTATGTTCATATAGTGATTTCATTATCTCATGATGATAGTTAGATGGATGATTTATATGTAGTTTTCTATGGTTACTTACCCTATACTTGCATGTGTATGGTACATGTGTGTTTTACTATATGTTTGATGTTTCTGATATGGTTGAGGGAGTCATAGTCACTTGCTAGTTAGGAGCTACATGATGCACCACTCCTTGTCATTGCCTATTAGTTTCATTTTATATGTATGTGTGCATGCTTAATTTTTATGCAGATTGTAGGTAACACACATCGACTTCCCACAATTGCTAGGATGAGTGTGCCCTATTGCAGTATCTCAAAGGTAAAGAGGGAAGATAGTTCTTGAGTCCAAATCCTAACCTTAAGCCAATTTTCCTAGAAAGTAGGACAAGTATCTGAGTTATTTACCCTTCCAAATTTGTCAAGTGATGTGAATTCAAGATTTTAACCCTTGAGTTTGATTTCATTCTTTGTCTTTAAAATGAGTTTTTTGATTTAGATGGTGGGTTTGTTGTGATTTTTAGTTATAATTAAATCACATTAAGAGGATATTAAATGATTTATTTTAACAAAAAATTTATTAAAAAAATCAATTTTTAATTTTATTTAATTGAGGAATTAATTAAATAGAAGAATTATATTTAAAAGATTTAATAAAAGTTCTAATTTTGGTGTAATTATATTTATTTAATTTAATAATAATTAATTTAGGAGTTTCATTTTAATAATAAACTCTAAATATTATTATTAGTTTAATTTAATAAATATACTATTAAAGACATCTTGTGATTTAAATAAAGAGAGAGAAAATAAATTAATTAAAATTTATTTTAATTAAACCGTAAAAAGTTTGCACATGGAATTAAAATAATAAAGAAAAGGGTTTGCATGTTTGTAAAATCAAAACCCTAAAGGAGAAATCTCTTTATTAAGAAATTAGAGTTCTTTTCTCCAAATAGAGGTTTGGAGGAGCAAATTTCAAAAAAGAGGGTTTTCAAGATGGGAATTCTTGCAAGTTTTGAGCATTTGTCTGATTAGCATCAAATTGAGGTAGGATGTTGTTGAGATTCTTTACAATAATTTCCTTTGAACTTCCTCTGTCTTCTCTATGGTTGTTATGGGTCCATTTTTAGAAATAATTCTGGTTGGAAACCCTTGCTGTTAAATTTATTGTTCTTCATTATTGAAAATGTATGTGAATGAAATCAAACTTGAAACCTTGATTTGAGAAATCTTGTGATTCGTAATTGGGCTGATTTAGAAAAAATATGAATTTAGGATGGGGTTTGGAAAAGAAACCCAAAATTTGGATGTACAAATTTGATTGGCTTCTATATTAGATCTATTTTGGTAATTATATTGTTAAAAAAAATGTGATTTTGCTTATGCATTTGTTTGATTTTGTTTATTTTTATAAAAAAATTAAATTAATATAATAAAAATGGGAGGTGGACCACCACTCCCTACCTCCCCTCCTCCCTTATTCATTTCTCCCAACCATCGACCTTGTTGCATGTAGTTGCTACAACAGTAACATAGGTCAACTATGTTGCCAGATATTTATACAATTTGGGTCTAATGCATGTGATAGTCATCCATTAGTTATCACATGATTGGTCAAAAATATTGCTCCAATCACCAATGTAATATATGTTTTGGACACATTTATTTTAAATTATTTTTCATCCTTTACATGTTGTTTCTTATTGGACAACATTCTTTTGCCATTAGTACAACTAATTAATTTTCCTTGGGTTGGGTGTTGTCTATCATTTTCCTAATGTGTGCTAACCACCAACCCCATTTAGCCAACTGTTTCCTATTGTGGGCTTGCATAGGAAGGTACGTTTCACCTACACTTGATATTCTCACTTGTTAATCCCGTGTAATTCACCAACCTAGATTAGACTATAAGATATTATTATTCTATACAATTCACTCTTTTTCTGGTCTGAAGACTGGCATTTCTTATTGCTACCAAAGTTTTAGAGTGCTGAGTGCATTTCCCATTGACTCCTGGACCATGGTTTTTGTAGAAGGTAAGTGATTTTAATTTATTTTTTATGTGTTATTGGTATTGGTTATTTTTTGTTATCTAGTGTCCAGTAGTGATTGGACATCTCACATGCTAAGATAGCTTTGCAAATTTAATTGGGTAGTATCATAGAGTGTAGTACCATAGTACCCTTTTTATGAGAATGAATCATATTATTGTTATTATATGTAGTCTAATTAGTCTACTATCAAAGTCTTGGACTTGTCACTCTTTGAGTCTTATGTTCAACAACTAAGTATATTTGTTTTTTGCAGTCTTTATCGGTTTGCAATGTCAAACAAGAGGGGTAACAAGAGTTCCAATAGGATCCTTAAAAGCCAAAAGAGGCCACCATTACCAAAACACAAAACCATATTTGAATATTTTGGTGGTGGAAATGTTGGCAACCTACAAGATTCAATAATTAGATCTCCAGTGCATATTGAAAAAGGAGATTCATCACAACTTGGAGACCATATTGAAGAAGTTCGAGTTGGTGAACATAATATCTTAGTCAAGGAAAAATGTGACATGATTTGGAGGCACTTCCCCTGAGTAGGGGTTCACAAACTAATATGATAGACTTGGAGTTGGTTCCAGACCAGTTGGGTGAGAAAACCAAAAGTGATTCCATAAATCATGTTTATACATAGAAGGGGAAAAGAAAATTGGAATTAAAAAAGATCGATCTCTTTGGGATCTGTCCAAAAGGAATTTTCAATTAGAATGGGTAGAAAAGTACTAGTTTATTGAACCAGTGGCCAATCCAATTGATGGTGAGCCTCCTGTAGAATGCAGATGTAAGATTTTCATAGAGATAACAAAGAAGGAGAAGAGGTTATAGCTTAAACTTGATACCATAGAAAAGCATGTGGGTAAAGTTTACAAAAAGGAAACAATAGATGGAGTTGAAAAATCCATGCTAACTTGTTAAAAAAAGGAATACTATTTTCATATTAGGAATACTAAAATATATGAGTTACACAAGTAATTATGGGAGAAGCATTCTGCGGTAAAAGGTTTCATTGAAGATTTCATTAGGAGAGCAATAGAAGTGGAAAATATGGAAAAAGTTCTTCAATTAAGTCTGGTCTTTTTGATTTTGAGTAGAGGGTCTCCTACAATAGACTACCCTTCAATTACTAGTTTATTGTACTTTTTTAAAATTTGAAACTATCCAAATAGTCACTAGTTAGTAAATAGTAGGTAGGAATAGGCTAATTGCTTTGCACAAGTTGAAAAAGAAGATATGAAGGAAATAATAAAACACTAAAATTTCATTGAATTATCTTTAGATGAAGTTACAAAAATTGATAATACTTCTTGGGTGTGCATGCATGTTTATACTATAAAAGATCTTTTCCATCAACCCTTTCTACTATTTGTTGCTAAATTGAATTGTAGTGTGACAACCAAAAATTTATATAATTGATTAAGAAGTACTATAATTGATTATGGAGGTATGAATAACATGGAGATAGCCAGAAAGTTGGTGTGAATGGAGCTTTGGTTATTCAAAGTCATAAAGGTGGTCTTTGCAAAAATATAATGAATGATTTGGCACCCTACGCTATTCCCATCCACTACGTGGCCCATCAAATGAATCTAACTTTTGGAATTGTGAGTGATTTTGGTTCTATAAATAAAGTTGAATCTTTAATCAAAGAGGTTTACCAATACTTTTGTCAAAGTCCAAAATAAGTTCAAGAATTTCAACATTGTTCTCAAGGACTTACTGATGGGAGGAAGATTCTTAAAGACAATGATACTAGATGGATCTCTTTGGATGGACCAGCACATCGATTATTCCCCTAATATTTATCATTGCTTGGAATAATTCACTCTGTGCAAGACAGATTCCCTTGGCTATATTCAAGTCTAACTAATGTTAAGATACTCTTAACTTTAGCAGTTATTCTCCCCATGCTATAGGACATGAGAAATATTATGAAATAGGTTCAACAAAGAGCTATGTATATTACAAAATATAATAAGTTGTGTAAAATGACATGTAATAGCCTAGATATTCTATATCAATTACAACCATTAGTTGAATCAAAGTTTGCAAAGTGGATAGAAATCATAGACTTAAGAAATCATGGAAATTTTTTACAAATTGGTGCAAATGATGAGGTATGTGCCAGGGTACATGGAGTTGACATACCAATGCAACACTATGCTTGTGTTGACCTTGAGTCCAACCCCAATGAATTAGGAAGCAAAGTAGAATCAGAACCAGAGAAGGCACTTTCACATGTTACAAGTGAAGACTTCAAGAAGATCAAAGACTCTGTGCTTGACTCTATCAAATGAGTTTGCTATAGTTTTTATCACAAATTAGATTTAGATTCCCTCCAAAGGAATTGCTCGAAGCAATGTCTATAATTTTTCCTCAATATTGGTCTCTAAACTATCCAAGTGATTTTCAAAGAAGGATGATGACTTTGATTGAGCATTTTTCCAAACCTAAAGTAATCGATGGAGTAACTATAAATAGAATTTTAGATGAATCTTGAATAAGAGATCAATCATATTCTTTTGCAAACATAATGAGAGATCAATGTGATCTTATGGAGAATCCAAATGAAGAGGGAGCAATAACAAATCTTTGGAAAAACCTTAGTTAGAGCAATCAGTTGAGAGAGTCAATACTAGAATATTTCAAGCATATCGACTTATGTGTGACAATGATATTGGTTTTAGTGGAGGATGTGAGAGTTTTTAGTACTTTGGGCTTCTTGAAATCAAAGGTTAGAAATAAATTAGACAAAAATTTGGATAATTGTTTGAGGCTCTATAATTCTAAGTATGAGGTAGATAACTTTCCTTATGATAGGGCTCTTAGAATTTGGAGAAACAAATGTCAAAGAAGAGGGATGACCAACATTTTAAACTCAAGTGGTAGTGGCAGTGGTAGTGATAGTGGTTCATGTCCTAATTTTGGAAGCAATGAAGATGAAGTTGACTTTGGCATGCATACTGACAATGAATCTAAAGAAATACGACAAACAATGTAATCTTATATGCAATAAATGAGGAGGATTCTGATGATAGTGATGTTGAGTTGGTTCAGGCAGAGTGACAACTATAGTAGCTTCTCAACTTCAAGTTCTAACTTCTATGTGAGTCAAGTAGTAGACTGGTAGCTCTAGTCTTACCAATTTCAATTCAAATTAATTTATGTGCTTTGGTCTTACCAATGTTTAGGACTCTATCTACTAATTAATTATGTTTTTATAAGTTAATTTATAGCCTTCATTAACTGTCATTTTATAGATGCTTAAATTTTCTTTTAAACATGTTGATGTTACAAACTTACATGTTGAGATTTTTATTGAAACTAGCTTTTACTTTTAGAGTCTACACATGTTGAGATTTTTGCTGATTCTAGTTTTTATACATATTGAGATTTTCATTGATTTTATTTTTTAAACATGTTGAGATTTTCATTGATTCTATTTTTAATACAATAATACATGTTGAACTTGACATTTTCATTCATTCTAGTTTTTAAACATTTTTAGTTTTTTATTGATTCTAGTTTCTTTAAGAAATTATAACATAATGCATTTAACAAAATAAACTTTCTTTAAAAAAAATTGTATTATAATTTATAATTATAAATCAGCCTATAACATAATGCATTTAACAATTACAAACAATTACAACCCTTTGCAAATGACTCAATGTCAAATGACTGTAATTCCCTTTTATAGATAAAAGGGAGGAACAATAGTTGTAGGTTGGTTTGTAATTGTATGTATAATTAGATTATTACTACATTATGTGTGTACAATCACATTGCCACATGTTACCAATTGTACAATTTTTTCAAGTAGGAGTAGGGAAATTTTTCTATCTGCTCTGTGTAGTAATAGTATGCCAGTGCCTGGCTATCCAACTATCTTGATATGCTAGCTCTTGATTCATGTAACAATTAACATTAAACAAAAATGAAATTAAATCTAAAATTTTAAATTAAAGAGAAACAAGTAAAAAAATGATTATAGTACTATCACTTACTAAGTTGTTACTTCTTAGTGCTATTGGCTATGAGATAATGCAAAAAAATTTGTACACTACCCAATGCTAGAGGATATTATAGGAGAGGTAAAGCCAAACATGATGAGGATACCATTTTAGAGTAGATTGGATATCAATAACCATTGTGATAACTAGATGCAACATCTCACTTCATTATAAAATTTAATTCAAAAAATATACTTGTATGATCAACCATATAGGAAGTTATATTTGGGGTTCAACATAAACATTGAATGATATGGAAATGTAGTAATTTGAATAGACCTTAAATTTAATCACTTATTAGATAATTGACCATTGGAACATAGTTTGAGGGCCTAGGAATATTTCTTCCCCTTGAGTTGTGTTTATATGTTGGATAATACTACCTTTAAAGAAAAATATATTATTCTATGATAAATCCTTATTTTGAAGGATTCCCTCATGAGGCATTACATTTGGTATTAGAGTCCATGCTCAATTGATGGGATCTCAAAGTTATTCTCCCATTGTGTCATGTGAATGTTAAATTCTAGATATATTTATACTTGTGTCTAGATGGTTTATTTTTGTATTGTGCCTTATTATTTTATTGTAAGGATCTAATATTTTCCTTTTTGTCCTATAAAAGAAGCCTATGATATGTGGATGTGGAAGGGTCATGGCATACATTATTTTCATAAGAATGACCATGAGGAGGAACATCGGGAGGAAGGGGATAGGTAGGGAGAAAACTAGAAGCATTAGTTCATTTAATCCATGAGTTCATAGCTTAGTTGGGGCCCAAATTTTCTAAGTAATAGAATGAGGGATTACATCATGAGGGTTCAATAGGGAAAGATTCTTGAATGTTTGAGTAGTGAGAAGAGAGGAAATAATGTGAGAATTCAAATACACCTCCCAATGCTAGATGATGACATGGGAGAGGTAAATCCAAACATGATGAGGATATCATCCATTTGGATATGATGAGGGAACTTATGTGGTATCCACCAAATTTCATTTTTGGAAAGGGAGGTGATAGTATCTCATAGGTGTGGTCCTTAGATCTTAGACATTGCTTTTCTATGGATCCTTATGCGAGCAACCTTAGAGCCCGTTATGTAGTCACACAACTAAGAGACCATGCTTCTTCTTGGTGGAATATAGAGGAGCATAAACTCCATATCAATCTTGTGGATCACACATGAGAGATCTTTGAAAAGAGGTTTGGAGAGAGGTTCCTATATGCACTATGTAGAGAGGATTGTGCGAATGAGTTTTATGAGACTAGGTGGGGTACCATGATAGTGGATTAGTATAAGAAGAGATTCTTTAGGCTAAGGATATATTCTATCTATAGAAATCATGAGTTCCTCTTGAATCATCACTTTGTATGTACCTTAATGGCTTTATTATCATAGATGTTTGTATGCACAAGACTATGAGACTTGCACTTTCCACTGAGGAGGAAAGGATTTATAAGAGCAATGAAATGAAGGGATTTAATAGTAGGGTAGGTACAAAAAGCCATTGTGTTCACCCTATGGGGTCAGGGACACCATCTTCTTAAACACAATCCATTGGGTCAGTTTGTACTTAGTTGACATATTTTTTGGGAGGTCGCCTTTATTTTAGTAGACCATGCTATTCTTAATGTCAATAGAGTGGCTTGGTTTTAGGTACCATGAGAGGGAAGGGGTGTAGCTGGTAGTAGAAGAAATCTATTTGGCTAGCTCAGAGTGTTTAATCAAATGCTAGAAAGGGAATTTCGTAGTATTCTAGTGTTCTTCTATGGAAATGATGGTATGCCTTTGGGGTGTTCTTTTCTTCTATCCAATAGGGTCATAAGTCTATGACATGTCCTCAATAGTCATCAACATAACTGAGCAAGTGTGTAACCATGTCAAAGCCTATAGTTGGGGATGCATGTAGTTCCCACAAAGTATTTGTGGGTGTGGATAACTTTTAGGCTAAGAACTAGGGAAATGTAGCTGAGACTATAGGTGTGTTATACAATATTTATACTACCATTTTATTTGATATTGGAGGTTCAAATTATTTTATTTCATCTTCTCTTGTTCAAAAATATGGGTTAATGGAAATGCAACAAGTAGATAGGTAGAAATTTGAGTTGGCTACAAGATCCAAAGTGGTTGTGGTTTCCATTTTTCATGGTTGTATGTTTAATTTGAGAACCTTCATCACTACCATTGATATTTTCATCTTATCCTTTGGATAATATGGCATTTTATTAGATATGGATCAATTAGATTCTCACTAGAAAGTATTGATTATTGATACAGGTTGGTATAGTGTGTCAATAACACATGTAGGAAAGTTAAGCTTGTAGGGGTCTAGAGACCAATTTCACTTAGGATGATCTTAGCCAAGCAACTAAAACAAAGTGTGAGACAAGGATTTTAGATGTGTGGAGTCTCTTTTTAGTGGCCTATATGGGTTTGAGAGGTATCACTTGATGATGATACACTCATTCATGAGTCTTTTGATATATTTCCAGATGAGATACTAAGTATTCTACCTCAACATAACATCAAAATCTACATTAATCTCATCCCTAGAGAATGACCTATTTCCTAGAAACCTTACCACATGAATACTCAAGTTTTAAGTTAGATTCAATTATAACTATATGATTTTTTGGCCAAGGGCCATTTTTCATCTTAATGTATCTCCATAGGGTGCACCAGTCATCTTTTTTAACAAGAAGGATTGTTATTTGTGTTTGTGAATTGATTATTAGTAGTTGAATAAGGAGAAGATGAAGAAACAATATCCATTTCTCATAATTAATAACTTTTTTAATACAAGAAGGGAGAGAGGGGGTTTTCAAATATAGATTTGAAGTTGGGATGCCATCAAATTTGTATCTAGGAGGCCAATACTCATCAAAATTTTTTTCATAAATTCTATAGGAATTATAAGTTCACTTTTGTAACCTTTGGGTTGACTAATGCACCATCAAAAGGTTAGAGAGGAGATAAGTTTGGACGTACTCTTGAGGATAATTTTTTAGGTTAGTTTGATGTGATGTGTCACTTGGAGAATATTTATGTACTTGTGTCAGAGGATTTTTTTCTTTAGAGACACATCATACACTTCACACATCTTGGTGTCAAGAAGATGTATGTTGACCTTGGATAGTTTTACTTTGTGGTAGGGATGAGCCATGATGTTTCTAATTTTTTTGATCTAAGCCTTGACTATTAGATGGTGAAGGAAGAACTCAATATTTGTTGTGTCTTTTGCAGCCACATTCTATTCTTGAGTGGAAGTGAGATACTATATCCATTTATTTTATTATAGGGTTTCTTATGTCATTTCTTAGTCACGATGCTATTATGGTGATAACAGACAAGTTATCTAAGGTATCTTACTTTTCATCCATGAGAGAATCATATATTGTTACTTCAATAGTACATGTTATTTAGGAGGATATTGTTTGGTTGCATGAGATTCTTTGTAGGATTATTTTTATAGAGATATAGTATTCATTTTGGCACACAAATCAATTTTAGGTCTTCTTATTAGTCAAAGAAAAATAGATATACAAAGTGAGTGCATTAGGTTCTTGAGGACACAAGTCATAGGTATGTGATGGATTGACATGTGAAGTGGTGGGACTATTTTTACTTGGTTGTGTTTTCCTATGATAATGGGTACAATAATTATCCTTAAAAGTCACTTTTTTATGTGTTGTATGATAGACCATGTTGTACAAATTTGAGTTGGGATCTCGATTACAAGATTGAGTAGTTTTGGGTTGAGAGATGCTTCACAATATGGAGCAATGCTTTGTTCTTATTAGCAGCATTTGGTTGTTTCCTAGGAAGAAGTATGTAGATGCCCCTGCATTGGATCATCACTTTTCTAATGGTGACCAAGTGTTTTTGAGAGTTTTTCTAGGAAGAGCCCCATATGTTACAAGAAATACCTTAACTTAACTTCATGTTTTTTGGACCTTTATGCAACTTATAGAGGAATGGTCCTATTTCCTATCACTTTGTATTTCCACCTATCCCATTATGCATCCTCTAAGTTTTTCATCTTTCTATTTTGAGACTATATATTATCAATGTGACCATATTCTTGATTGGGGTGCTTTATAGGTAGAGAACAAACAAATTTCTTTAGAGCCCACTAATATTCTTCAACATTGGAGGTTGATCCTATTACTTGATAAAATCATAGAACATTGACATTTTGATTTTGAAAGTTGTCATTTTTGGAAAATAGTGGTAAAGACCTATGTGGAATCACTATCAGAGCAAAGCTATCAAAAAACTAGAAGAGCTATTGAAAAGGTAGTGGAGCTATCAAAGTAAAGAGTGTATTGTTAGAATATGGAGAAGCTTATCAATGATTCTATGGAAAAGTAAAAATACTTATGCAAGATTCATGAAGAATATTTATTCAACCCTAATTAGGTCAAGAAACTAGAAAGGAATTTAGTTAAGTGAGATTATAAATGAGATTAGTGAAAAGTACAAAAAAAGGTAAGAGTGAATTCTTAGATTAGAAGTTGAAGAATAGGAATAAACAACAAGCTATGTAATTATTGGAAGAAAGGAGAGGGAAGTATGACTAAGGTGAAAGAACAATGAGGGAGCATAAAGGAATTATCAAGCATTGAAGGAAGGCTAGTACAAATCTATTTTTTTATTTTTTTATTCTTAATATTTTGTCAACAAGATTTTCAAATCCCTTAACCAAGTAATCTTTAATAGGACTTAGGAGTTTTGGTTTTGAACTTATTGTGAATCCTTTAACTGGGTGAACACTATGTAAGTGGGATTAAATATCTTAATAGAGCAGTCTTTGAAATCAATGTTGATACTCCTAATAGGGTAATAAACACTTTTATCAGGGTGTAGTCATTCATAAGATGACATTATTGTAAACTCTGAACCATGCACCTTATTATTATAATGATGACTTATGGGTACCATCCCCACTGCAATTTTTCCCTCTAACCAAGGGTTTTCCAATGAGACCAAAATATTCTATTATTAGTTTACCTATTTTATGTTTATTGAGTGTTCATTTCTTAACATTTGAGTAATTAATAATAAGTTACAAATTATCACTAACATTGTCTATTATAGTAAGAGATAGTGGTGAAATTATTTTACAAACTACCGGTTAAAGCTAGAGAAGTAAATTATGATTGAAGTTTATGTGATAATGATTCACCACTACCCCTCAGTACCCTAAATGAATCTTCCCAATATTTTTTATCAGAGCTCTTGGCTCGCTAAAAGAAAATTTTAACAACTTGGAGTAGGTCTTGGATAGTGGAAGGTTATAGGTATCAGAAACAATTAGAGGAATCCCTTGAGGATGCTTATGGATAGCTACATGATATAAGAAATAAGCTATGAACCTCATTTTCTTAAAGAAAGGAACTAATTGAAAAATTACATATAAGTCTTGATGATCTAGATAGACTATCAAAAGGAAGTATGAATTTAGAAGAAGTTGATGTTGATATTGCCAAACTATTGAAAAATAACAATGGATTATTTGAACAACTTAGTAAATTGAAGAAGGAACATGAAAAATAATCCTTGAGGATGATAAAAGTTTTGGAAAGAATGAGGACTGTCAAAGATACCAAAGAGAATCTTGAGATAGAGAAAAGAGAAGAGGAAGAAATAATTATTGGTAAGGACATTCTCCTCGAAAGATAATGAAAATAAATACATGCAAAAACCAAATTGATAGAAAGAATTAGTGAAAGAAACCAACAATTAGAAGAAGAAAATCTAAAGCTAAGAGAGAATGAAGACCTGAAGAACAACCTAAAAGTTGGAAAAAAAAAGTCAACATGAGACATAGTTTGAAGAAAGCATGTAATAACATGGTGAAAAAAAAAAAGAATCAAAGGAAACAAGGTGATAATATTGACCTAGGGTATACTGGTAACAACATAATGGAGAGAGGAGAATCATCAAAGTCTGAACAAAAAAATTAGAAGATTCAAGTGATGCATAAGGTAAGACATTGTTCAAATCTACTTGCTATAATTGTGGAAAATATGGCCATACTACAAATATTTGTAGTAGAAAACAAGTAAGAAGCATGACATTCAATGGTCATTGTTATAATTGCAACAAATTTGGCCTAAATCCTACAAGTGTAGATAAGATATTAATAGTGGAACATTTGAGAGAACTTTCAATTGATATTGTTTAAATGCAATCACTATGGACATAAAGATGAAGAATGTTGGAAATCTGATTGAAAAGATCATTGATGAAGAAGATTGATTATAAGAGGGAGATTGTTGTTAAAAGAATGTTTTGAATTATTATTTTTTCCTTGATGTCAAACCTACTATGTGTAGGAATGATAATTGCTTATAAGATCCAAATACTATCACTTAGTTGATTGATGAAGAGGATTTAATCAACAAGATGTAACAAGAGCCCCTAAGGGAAAGGTTGACTTATGATATTGTAATGAAAGTGAAAGGATCAACTAAGACAATGGTTAAATGATGTATTGGTAACACACTCAAAGATATAAAGGTTAGCCACACTTAGAAACATTGGAGGAATAAGTTGTAACAAGGATGATTACAAAGCTTAAACTAAGTTCATTAGTGGGTGCTGAGTAAGTTGGTAAAAGCTGAGAAATTTTTTAGTTTGAGCCGAGCAAATGAAAAATCTAGTTTGTGCTAAGTTAACTTGTAATACCCCGCTCAGAGATCCTTGGAACAAGGATTCAATTCAAGCCAAGATAATAACTCTTTTTTTTACAAGTATGAATGCACATGCCAACATCATATAGGGATCACATAGATCACAATGGAAGACTTCACCAACAATCTAAGCAACCAATGAATCGCCAAATGCCACTACTGAACAAAACTATCGAAGACAAAGAATGCATAATTGAATTTGAATTGAATATATTCCAAATTAAAAATACAACAAAAAAGGACTAAAGAATGCCTAAGAGGGTATCCCAAAAAAATCCCAAAAAGTTTAGATCAAATCAAAAAGTGCCTGCTACCTGCCTGCACAGGTCTTTGCAAAAAAACTAGGCGATACTTTAATACATCACTAGAAATTATCGTGCGACATTCCTAAAGAAGGAGGGTGACACTTTCAGGGATCGAACAATACTTCTCTTGAAGGCGTGTGATACTTTAAGGGTATCCTATGATAGTTCTTATAAGGAGGTATGATATTGGAAAGTGTTGCATGATATTTCTCCAAGAGGCATGCAATAGAATCAAGGGATGCACAATAAAATTTCAATGGGCATACAATACAATATTGTATTGCACCATGTTGATAAATGGTCACCCAAGAAATACAAGAAACACTTAAGAAAAAAAAAGAGGGGAAAAATAGAGAATAAAACCTCCACACCAAGGAGTACTGGATCCACACAGATCGAGGAGTGAACACTCGAGTGCATAAACAACAAGATTCCATGATATAGGAAAGAGAAACATCTAACCATCTAAACCAAAGTAGTAAAGAACGAACTCAAACACAACATTGCAATGAACATAAGCAACATCGTAATGAACAAAAATAACATCACAATAACTGAACAACCAAACTAAGTATGTGGTTCCTTTCAACTTTCAATGGCATCATAAGACCATCATGGATCCCAGCCATCCCCCGCGCGTAACATCCCAAGCCACCGATTAGATCATCAATACTATTGAAATAGGGATGTCACTACTAAAACATGCTACAATATAAGCATAACAAAATCTAACATGCTAGTAGAAAAGCATAAGATAATCCTACAAGTAGATAACATCTCCTATCACATGTTAATCATCATAATAAGAAAATCTAACATGCTAACCCAATAAGCAATAGATAATCAAATAAATAAATTCACATCATCCAGTCATATGCTAAACATCATAATATGGGTATGCATCAAATAAAATAACATCATCTAAACATGATATCTAGCATTCTAATGAAACCATAAATCACAAGAGAGCATTCTCCGAAACCCAAAGTATCAAGTGAAACATCCAGCAATGGTCGCACTAGGATAAGAGACCATCTTTGTATACTAGTCCCTAGTAGTGGTGAAGGTAGCTACACCTCCCAACCATGTGACATGCATAGGTCCACATCCATCATGCTGATGGAGATAATGATCCAACCACAAACACACAAAAACAACATCCATGGCTAACACTCATGCCAGATATTATGATGGTTGTAACGAAGAACTTAAGACAATGCAAGGAGTATAGGTCCTAGTCAGACACTCAAAAGGCTACTAAGTAGGGGATGACATCATAAAGATTCACATGGCATCGAAAAGCCCAAGCTTGGATTTTGTGTCCTCAAACTTAAACAAGTGCTTATACATTTTATTATCTTATGTTTTATTACCATTCACACATTTTATTTACTTATCACTTATATAAAGCTTCCTCTACCAACCCATGGCACCGTGATCATCAGGCTTTGAGATAGAAGCCCCCTCCATATGCTACCCTACCCTACCCATGCTCATCCTATGACAAGTGCTTGTGGGCATGCATACTCCCATCCCAAACCCAATTATCATAACTTTCAAAAGTACCATGGAAGATCAGACCTTGCAAGTCACCCAACAAATATACGCACATGTACTCATGTGTGGCATACTACCACCACAAAGATCATAACACAAGGATTGAATGAGAACACAATGCAAAACAACACTCAATCGAAAATAACTCGGGAGGATGGATTCTACATGAATCCCACGAACCAATAAAACCATACATCATGAAATCACTCAACTAGCCTCAATCCAAGAGTATGGACTCTACATGAATCCCAATGATGCAACAAGACCAAATCTCATGAACTCACCCAATTGGCCTCAATCTCGGAGTATGGATTCTACACGAATCCTAGTGTCCACAAAACAACAACAAAGGTCTAAAAGAAACAATAAAACTAGGTATAAAATCACTCAACTGAACATAACATCAGAAGTATGGATGTGACACACATCCCAATGCAAACATAAAAGTGTAGCAAAGGTCTAACTGATATCCAAATGGATAATCTAGGTCCACGATCCAACTCGTGCCAAGAAAACTCAAGAAAATAGGGTGGCATGCAAAACGAGGTAAAACCCCAAAAAAATTTGGAAAACTTCAAAATGAAAACCCATTTGGCTTTTGGGTACAAAAACCTCAAAAATCCAAAAGTAAACAAGTTCAGACATCGTATGAAAAAATGACCAGCATAACGGCACAAAATCCCAAACTCTCATCTCAAAAAATAGGGAAATGTTCGTACCTACCCAATTGGGTAGAACTAGCATATAGAAATGGAGGGGAACACTAGTTCTCATCCTCCAAACAAATGGCTACCAAAAATAGAAGTTGAAATGGAGCAAAAATAATAAAACGGGAAAGCCCTACCTCATAGCCCAAAGGAAAAATAGGAATTTGAACCATAAAATAAATAACCTGTAGTAGTAGTCAAAAATCACAGAAATCTAAAGTTTCTTGAGCTAGATCCAACAAGCTCACCCTCGTGACGATCCCACGCCCATAGCTCCCAGAATGAACAAAATGATATTTCCTCATGAAGAGGATTTTTTTGGTTTTACTCTCCAACTTTCTAATTCAAAAGTGAGAAGTGAGGAATTAAATTCCTTTTGGATATTTATTCACTTTTCAAGTAAATAATCAATTAGGGCAAATAACTAGCCAACCTAGTCAAACCCCAAATCGACCCAAAAGAAAATAGTCTATTCCTAGAAATAGGAATTCATCTATGGAAAAGCTACCAAAAATTAAAATAAATCAATTATAAAGCCTAAAAACCCAAAAACACATAAATTGTCTTAACAACTTTCGTGATAATGTGAACCTCTAAATGCACAGACACACTCACTGGTCTAATCACATAATACAAATGAGTTTAGATTTAATAATCACCAAAAGGTTTAATTAAAAAATTAAAATAAGGATATGTTGACCAAACAGGGACGACATTGGTAAAATATGAATAACTAAATCATTAACTCCACATGCCACTACCAGGGATATAAATCCTGCATACTAAACAACACGATCAAGTACAATTGCATATAATAACATAGCCAAAGAAATAAATGCATTAGATCACCTAATTTAACCATTTATTTAATTATATTGAAATAATCTATTTACATCACTCACATTTGCATAAATCATAACAATGCAGGAATGAAGTAAATAACCATAACATTAAATCCATCACATAACATAATTAGTGATATGTCCAAATACCGAATAACTAGATATCATCATAAAACACACTGTCATCTCAAAATGGGATCATCATGCAATATTATCAACTAAACAACATAGTAGCCTAACATCTATGATACTGAAATCAAGGTACAACATCTAACCCTGAGGTCCTCTCAAATGTAAAACATAACATAAGTAACAAATATCTCTCAAATCAAAATATAACAAGGTAAATGTCAATAACACATAAACAATATAATCCAACATGGACAATACATTTCTAATCATTTAAGAATTTAATAAAGATTGATTAAAGTACAAAAAAAGTGCATTTTAAATATATAAGTGAACACAGTCATAAACATGACTAACCACTGCTACAGGAACCTAGTCTAGTGTCGCATGGTAAAAAGTACATAGTGCAATCTCTGCACACATCTCAAGGTAATCATAGAACAACCTGATGATACCACATCGATCTAGATAACCACTTGCACAAACCTTAGTGAACCATAAATCACATCATAATCTCATAACTCATCCATAAGCATAATCAAGGCAATTGATACAAAAACATACATCAAATCACCTTTATGTTGTAGATTACTCATGGTCACAATCATGATCCATCACAACAAAATATCAAAAAGGTTGCATCCATTAGGATGACTTAAAAAAAGTCAAATGGGAGAGGCACTACATCATCCCCCCCCAAGAACTAGGCTTACTCCTAGAAGCCTACAATCCAAGAATAGAAACCAAAACACATCAAAAACCAAAAGTCAAAACTAAGAAATAGGAATGATTCAACAAACTCTCCACAAGTTAAACTAGATCACTCTAACATTCTCAAACCATCTTGACAACTCCCAAATTGGTCAGTCACAAGAGAAAGGTGTCACACTGATACAAGGTTCTCCAACAAGGAACCTTCTAGGTGCTAGGAAAAACCCATCTAGCCAAAAAGTCAACAATACAAGGTAAGGAACAAGCCACTCTACCTCGTCAATAGGTGCCCAAACTAAACATGCACCTACTACATGACTACAAAACTAGGTCAAAGCACGATGCACTTCCAACAAGAGTTGGAATCATGGGGAGTAACTATCCCAAAGTTCCCAAGAATACTATCATGTTACACATGATCATTTTGGAATCCACATAAACTCACCCTTGAACAAAGAGGATGACATTTTACTAACACATTATACACTCCAGAAGACTACTCACCACCAAGTGTAAGAGCACAACACCTCTCTAAGGTACAAAAGCTCAACTACCACTAGGAACTAGGGTTACATAACCCAACCGGATAAGATATCACCTTTCTGCAAAGTTCAAAGAATTTTGTTAGTGGACACGACCATGCAAAATCTTCATACCAACACATAAGATGGTCACATGTGTCCAACAATACCATGTCCCTCTAGCACCATGCTAGGAATACCACACCTAACCTATCGCTAAACTCAATCTCCTACCTCAAGTCAATTGTCAATGAGAAAACTTGACTGAGACAATCCTTTTGAAGAAACAAACATAAGGAGAAAGAAACTATAGAGTATAGGACTGAGAGGGAGTCTCATTCAACCTCTACACTAGATTAGTCCAATACATATTAGGGAACACACAATTCCACCAACCATCAACATACTCATCTAAAAACACTAACCGATCTAGTGGCATAACCATGCTAGCCTACTCTCTCAAGAGAGAAAAGGATACAAAGATGTGCCCAAGTCAACATCCAAAAAGGAGAATCTAGACTCATCAAAGAACTGAGTCACTTCCAAATGAAAAGGCAACATCAACCTCAACCAAGGAATGCTCCCAAACTACACTTCACCTCACAAGGGTGGTTCTGTGCAAAAGGAAACACACAAACCCAAGCGCAAACTCCAACAAATACCTAGTAGATTATGAGACTAGATAAATCTTCCATTATGAATAACATGAAGAGTTAAACTTCTCCAATGGCCATAAATATGATATGTCACGATTGAATTAACCTCTACACAAAATTTCAAATTAGCACAAAAATTGCCTTCACTTTGGGGATCAAAACTTCCATGTCTGAACTCAGATTAACTTCATTTGAAAAGTGTCAAAAAGATATTGATGAGGACTACAATACAATGGATCTAGGAGAGTCCTAAGACCTAATATTTTGAGTCACCACTCAAGACAAAAAAAAATAGGCAAAATCAACAATCTTGATAACCAAGACAAGCAACAAACAAAACATCCAAAACCACTCAAGAACACACATCCCCAAAACAACATAAGACATGGAATGAAAGGTAATTCACACACTAAAACCATCATTAATTTTCTTTCATAATTTCATTAGTTAAACATAACATAAGCACTAATGCACAATGAAACTTAAAGGTTTTTAAAGAAAGGGTTCAAGAGTCACTTACCATAAAACAATTACATATCTTTTAATTTCTTTCAAGAATAACATTACATTTACTCATCTTTAAAACCATCCAATTACATTAACAACTTTAAATCTATCAAAGACACACTAGAATTTTCTCCATGATATTATCCCTCAAATGTAATACCAGAGGTTCAAGTTGAGTATGATAGAGTCACAACACACAATAGGACAGTAGTAAAATAGATCTAGAATAGTCATCATGAAACATAATAAAAAATCCCAAATGGGAGAATTGTCAATTCCAACATTAAATATCAAAAAGTGCACATTTCAACAATAATCCAAGTGTGACAACAACCACAAAGAGAGTGATGGATAAAATTTGATAACTACTCCAAGAGAGGAAAATAATGAAAACCAATGCTAACCCAACAACATGAGGAAAGTACCTCTAGGCAAAAAAATAAGGCATCAAACAATTCACATTACAAGTGATGACTGAGTACAGTCACATAAGAGGGATAAATCACTACACAATGCTAAGGAATACATCATCCTAGCAACGTTAAAGAACAAACTCACACACATCAAGAAATATACCATTAGTAATCTCATGCATATGCATACAACAATAATTTCCTTAATTATTTTTCCATGCAATGCAAAATTTAAATATTCATCAATTTAATGCAATTTTTCATAAGCTTAAAGAGTAATCAGATTGGGGACTTAATTCATTAACCCAAGGATATAATGCAAAACCTACTCCTTTTCAATGATTCACAATAAAAACTCATTTCTCAATGAAAGGAACCATTTCATTACTATAATGATATAACATGGAATCACAAATAAGATTCATTTATTTACTTACAATTAGGAGAAAATAGGGAACAACACACCTAACTCCATAAGGAGAACAAAAGAAGGCACTCAAAGCCAACACAAGGACACTAACCAACGGTTCCATCCAAGGAGGTCACACAAGAAACCAACTCAACAAGGCACATCAATACCATCTACAAAATAAGGGAAGACACACTTCCTTCTACTCACAGTGATCTAGTTGCATCTACTGGACAAGCAAGTCCATCACAAGTAGATACCAAAGCAACAAAGATCACAAGTTCTCATCAAGACATTCACACTCAACCAACACAACAACAACCATGTGGGAAACATATACATAGAGATCCCAATATTTGAACATGGGCTCTGATACTAGATGTAATGCCTGGTCCAGAGATCCTTGGAACAAGGATTCAATTTAAGCCAAGATTTTTTAAATTTATTTTTACAAGTATGAATGCACATGCCGACATCATATAGGGATCACATAGATCACAATAGAAGACTTCACCAATAATTTGAGCAACCAAAAAATCTCCAAATGCCACTACTAAACAAAACTACCAAAGACGAAGATCACATAATTGAATTCAAATTGAATACCTTTTGAATTCAAAATGTCACACTAAAGGACTGAAGAATGCCTAAGAGGGTACCCCAAACAATTGTCAAAAAGTTTGGATCAAACTAAAAAGTGCCTATTGCCCACCCGCATAGGTCTTTGCAAAAAAACTAGGTGATACTTTAATATAGCATTGGAAAGTATCGCACGACATTCCTAAAGAAGTAGGGCGACACTTTTAGGGATTGGGCAATACTTCTTTGAAAGTTGTGCGATACTTTAAGGGTATCGTATGATAGTTCTTATAAGGAGGTGCAATACTATAAAGTGTCACATGATATTTCTCCAAGAGGCATGCAATAAAATCAAGGGACACACGATATAATTTCAATGGGCATACGATACAATATTGTATCACACCATGTTGATAAATGGTCACCCAGGAAATACAAGAAACACTTAAGAAAAACACAAAAGGGGAAAAACAAAGAATAAAACTTCCACACCGGGGAGTACTAGATCCATATAGATCGAGGAGTGAACACTCGAGTGCATAAACAACAAGATTCCATGATATAGGAAAGAGGAATGTCTAACCATCTAAACCAAAGTAGTAAAGAATGAACTAAAACAAAACATTGCAATGAACATAAGCAACATTGTAATGAACAGAAATAACATAACAATAATTGAACAACCAAACTAAGTACACAGTTCCTCCCAATGGTCAATAGCATCATAAGACCATCATGGATCCTAGCCATCCCTCACATGTAACATCCCAAGCCAACTAAAACATGCTACAATATAAGCATAAGGAAATCTAACATGCTAGTAGAAAGGCATAACATAATCCTACAAGTAGATAACATCTCCTATCACATGCTAATCATCATAATAAGGAAATCTAGCATGCTAACCCAATAAGAAATAGATAATACAATACAAAAATTCATGTCATCCAGTCATATGATACACATCATAATATGGGAATGCATCAAATAAACTAACATCATCTAAACATGATATCCAAGCATTCCAATGAAAGAATAAATCATAAAAGAGCATACTCCAGAACTTGAATTATCAAGTGAAACATCTAGCAATGATCGCACTAGGATAAGAGACTGTCTCTGTACACCAATCCCTAGTAGTGGTGAAGGTAGCTATGCCTCCCAACCATGTGGCACACATAGGTCCACACCTACTATGCTGATGGAGATAATGATCCAACTACAAACACACAAAAACAAAATCCATGGCTAACACTCATGCCAGACAGTATGAAGGCTGTAACCAATAACCTAAGACAATGCAAAGAGTATGGGTCTTGGTCAGACACTCAAAAGGCTACTAAGTAGGGGTTGACATCATGAAGAGTCACTTGGCATCAAAAATCCCAAGCTCAGATCATGTGTCCTCAAACTTAAATAGGTGCTCACACATTGTGTCCTCAAACTTAATCGGGTGCTCACACATTTTATTATCTTAATTTTTATTACCATTCACACATTTTATTTATTTATCACTTATATAAAGCTTCCTTTGTGAACCTATGGCGCCATGATTGCTAGGTTGCAAGATAGAAGCCCCATCCATATGCTACCCTACCCTACCCATGCTCATCCTATGACAAGTGCCCATGGGCATGCATACTCTCATCCCAACCCCAATGATCATAACTTTCAAAAGTACCATAGAAGATTGGGCCTCGCAAGTCACCCAAAAAATTTACACACACATACTTGTGTGTGGTGCACCACCATCATGAAGATCATAACACAAGGACTAGATGAGAACATAATGCAAAACAACACTCAACCAAAAACAACTCAAGAGGATGGATTCCACATGAATCCCAAGAACCAATAAAACTACACATCATGAAATCACTCAACTAGCTTCAATCTGAGAGTATGGACTCTACATGAATTCTAATGATGCAAAAAGACCAAGCATCATGAACTCACTCAACTAGCCTCAATCTGGGAGTATAGATTCTACATGAATCCTAGTATCCATGAAACAACAATAAAGGTCTAAAAGAAATGATAAAACCAGATATAAAATCACTCAATCGAACACAATGTTGGGAGTACAAATGCAACATGCATCCCAATGCAAACATAAAAGTGTAACAAAGGTCTGACTGGTATCCCAATGGATAATCTAGGTCCACGACCCAACTCATGCCAAGAAAACTTGAGAAAATAGGTTGGTATGCAAAACGAGGTAAAAACTCTAATTTTTTTTGAAAAACTTTGAAATTAAAACCCATTTGGCCTTTGGGTACAAAATCTCCAAAAATCCAAAAATAAACAAGTTCAAAAATCATATGCAAAAATGGCTAGCATAATGGTGCAAAACCTCAAACCCTCATCTCAATAAATAGGAAAATGTTTGTACCTTCCCAACTGAGTAGAACTAGCATATAGAAACAGAGGGGAACATTAGTTCTCACCCTCCAAACAAACGACTACAAAAAATAGAAGTTGAAATAGAGCATAAACAATAAATTGAGAAAGCCTTACCTCATAGCCAAAAGGGCAAAACAAGAATTTGAATCATAAAATAAATAGCCTATAGAAGTAGTTGAAAATCATGGCAATCCAAGTTTTCCCTGAGCTGGATCCAACAAGCTCACTCTCGCGATGATCCCGCACCTATAGCTCTTAGAATGAACAAAATAATATTTCCTCATGAAGAGGACTTTTTTGGTTTTACTCTCCAACTTTCTAATTCAAAAGTGAGAAGTGAGGAATTAAATTCCTTTTGGATATTTATTCACTTTTCAAGTGAATAATTGGTTAGGAAAAATAACTAGCCAACCTAGTCAAACCCCAAATCGACCCAAACAAAAATAGGCTATTCCTATAAATAGGAATTCATCTATGGAAAAACTGCCAGAAATTAAAATAAATCAATTAAAAAGCCCAAAAACCCAAAAACACATAAATTTTATTAACAATTTTCACAACAATGCAAACCTCTAAAGACACAAACACGCTTACTAGTCTAATCATTTAATGCAAATGAGTTCAGATTTAATAATCACCAAAAGGTTTAATTAAACAATTAAAATAAGGATATGTTGACCAAATAGGTACAACATTGGTAAAATATGAATAGTTAAATCATTAACTCCATGTGCCACTACCAGGGATATAAATCCTGCACACTAAACAATATGATCAAATGTAATTGCATATAATAACATAGCTAAAGTAATAAATGCATTAGATCACCTAACTTAACCATTTATTTAATTATATTAAAATAATCTATTTACATCATTCACATGCACATAAAGCATAACAATGAAAGAATGAAGTAAATAACCATAGCATTAAATCCATCACATAACATAATCAATGATATGTCCAAATACCAAATAACTAGATATCATCATAAAACACACTATCATCTCAAAATGGCATCATCATGCAATATGATCAACTGAACAACATAGTAGCCTAACATCTATGATATTGAAATCAAGGTATAACATCTGACCCTGAGGCCCTCTCAAATGTAAAACATAACATAAGTAACAAATATCTCTCAAATCAAAATATAACAAGGTAAATGTCCACAACACATAACCAATATAATCCAACATGGAGAATACATTTCTAAACATTTAAGCATTTAATAAAGGTTTATTAAAGAATAAAAAAAGGACACTTAAAATGCATAAGTGAACATAGTAAAAAACATGACTAACCATTGCTACAGGAACCTAGTCTAGTGTAGCATGGTAAAAAGTACATCGTGCAATCTCTACACACATCTTAGGGTAATCATGGAACAACCTCATGATACCACATTGATCTAGGTAACCAATGGCATAAACCTTAGTGAACTATAAATCACATCATAATCTCATAGCTCAACCATAAGCATAATCAAGGCAACTGATACATAAACATACATTAAATCACCTTTATGGTGTAGACCACTCATGGTCACAATCATGATTCATCACAAAAAAAGATCAATAAGGTTGCATCTATCAGGATGACTTACAAAAGTCAAATGGGAGAGGCACTACATAACTTTAGGTGCCAAGTGAAGTTCAAGTGTCGAGAAAACCAATAGGTGCCAAGCATCAAAAAATCTTAGTTGGTGCTGAGTAAACTTCAGATGCTAAACATCAGTAAAATGTAGTTGATGCTGAGTAACACAGTATGTGCTAAGCATCATAATTTCAATAAAGTTGAGCTACTACATTATTGGAAATGTCAAAGATTCACCAAATTTGAGCTGACAAAATTGTTACCTTGAATTTTGTGAACCAGTTGGAGGATAAGGATGATGAGTTGGTGACACATAATTCTATGTAAACCATTTTTGGGTGAATTGAAAAGGATTATTCAAGAAGTTTTTAGAAGAAACAAAATATGGGTTGGATTCAATGAATCCTACCAAATCCATACAAATTGAAATTAAAGAAAGGAAGAATCAAATAGGAAATTAAGTTCTAGACTTCTATTTAAGGAGTCATAGACCAAGAAGCAAAAGCTACTAGAGTGCCAAGTTGCAAAGTGGTTAGAAGGGTGACAAGGAGAAGACATCTAGGAGAAGGAAGAAGAAAGCATAGAGGCTCTACTTCGATGAGTAGTTAAGAAGAGATGATTGCACTAGTATATTAAGCATGGAGACTCAAGGAGAATAAGCTTGAAAGGAGGGCACGATGTTAGAACTACAAGAGATTTAAAGCCAAGCAATGATATCAGATGAGAAGTGATATGAGATCTACAAGATAAGTTGTATGTTGTAATCAGGTCAAAACCCCTTATTGTTACTCTCTAGCAATTGTATCAGTTAGGGTAAAGGAAAATCTTATGGACTTAGGTTAGAATAAAAACCATTTATAAATCCTTTACATGGTGGCATTTCAAGTGAATGTTCTAAAGTCCTCTAACCAATCCCACTTCTAACAAGGTGGATAAATCCTCTAACAAGGTCACATTTAACAGTGTGTTGTAAGCCTTTAACAAGGCAGACCTTTCAAAAGGCATCACTTCAGAAGAGTGAGAATTGAGTAGCATGTTATTGGTGGTTTTTCTCAAATTAAGTTTCCACATAAATCACTGTGTTATGTGTTGATCTTTTATGGGTTATGGTTGCATGTTGATTTATAGTAACTTGCTTATTAGGAAAGTTAAACCTTGGATGAATGAATAGTTGAATGGGCTCACTACACTTAGTGAAAAAGTTTGAATTGGATATTAGGACCTTGAATAATTGATTCACTCCTCCCTCTAAATTATTCTATAAAATTTATAACAATTGGTATCAGCGTCATCTACTCATTTATTTTCAAGGTACTAGAAGCAGGAAGATCAAGATGTCCAAGAGAGAAGTTCCCAAGCTCAACAAAGACAAATTTGTTGCATGGAAGAGTCTAATGAAATTGCACATTGGATCAATAGGTGATTATGCAAAAACCTTAATTAGAACTGAACATGTAGACCCAATTGGACCCCTTACTGCAAATGATTTGAGAAAAAAAAAGGAGCACAATCAAGCAATGTTGGAGATTGCCTCTGCACTTAGTTATGCTAAATTTGATGACATCAAAGGATGTGACACTGCATTCAAAATGTGGAAAACCCTAACAAATATCTATGGAGGAGATCAAAATGTTTAGAGATAAAAAAGAGAAAGCCTTAGAGGAAAGTTTTATGACATGAAAATGGAGGAAGGAGAAAATGTTGTTCAATATGGATCTAGAATGAAAGAAGTGGTAAGTGCAATAAGAAGTCTATGTGGTCAACTGGAGGAAGAGATTATTAACATGAAATACTTGAGAACTCTACCCCCTATCTATGCTATTAGATTTTTAGCCATCCAAGAGTTAAGGTGTATACCTGGAAATGCATTGACTTATGAAGGAATAGTAGGAAGTCTTACTACATTTGAACTGTCAAAATTTGATAACTATAGACTTGATAACCTTGAATCTACTTTCAAGGCTAACCTGCCATTAAAAGCCATTGAGGAGTGATATCAAAAAGAAAGAGTAGAAAAGGAAAACATGCATCTAATGATAGCAACACATATGAGGAAGATGTGGACCAATTAGAATCATTATTGGCAAGGAGATTCCATAGAGGAAAAGGCAAATTCAAAGGTAAGCTCCCTATCATTTGTGTCAATTGCAATGAAGTAGGTCATATTGTTGTAAGGTGTGCACAAAAGAAGAACTAAAAAGAAGGAAACAAGTAAAAGAACAAAAGAGAAGATGATAGCAAAGACTAAAAGGAAAAAGGCAAAAGATGCTATATTGTTGAGGAAGATTCTAATGAGAATGATGATGAAGCAGTCCATGTGGCCATGAAGGATGAATCACATAAAGATGAAGATGAAGCAAGAACATTCGTAACCTATGTGAATAAGAGTGACAAGTGGATCATAGATAGTCGATGCTCACATCACATGACAAGAGAGAAAAGTAAGTTCATTACCTTTACTCAATATGATGGAAATAGTGTTAGATTTGTAAATGATGCTCCATGTCAAATCAAAGGAAAAGGCTCAATTAAACTTACAGAGAAAATTTTATGTGATAATGCATACTATGTTGAAGGATTAAACTATAAATTGTTGAGTGTATCATAATTAGGTAATGTAGGTTGCAAAGTAGAATTTGGAAAAAAATCTACTAAGATCTAAGGCACTGATGGAAATATGATAGGAAAAGGTGAACAAACTAGGAGTAACTTATTTTACCTAGATATGGAGGATACAACCTATCTTGTTGTTAAACTTGATGATGTGTGGTTATAGCATAGAAGATTGTGTCATGTTGACTTTGACAATCTGATTAGCATCAACAAAAAGAAGAAAGTTAGAGGTTTTCCAAAATTGAAGAAGCTTGAAAATACAATGTCCAAACAATGAAAACTAGGGAAGATGACTAAGTCTAGTTTCAAAAGAAAAACATACACTTCCAAAGAAGTACTAGAATTAGTTCATACAGACTTATGTGGTCCAATAGAAGTGCAAAGTTACCTAGGAGACAAATACATAATGCTATTTGTGGATGACTATTCAAGGATGGTGACTACTATGTTTTTAAAACAAAAATTTGATGCATTTCATATATTTAAGTGGTATTTGGCTAGAGTTGAAAAGGAAATAGGAAAGAGTCTAAAGTGCCTAAGATCAGATAGAGGAGGTGAATTTACATCAAAAGAATTTGAGATATTATATAATGACACAGGCATTAGGAGACAAACATTAGCACCAAGAACTCCACCCCAGAATAGTATTGCTAAAAGAAGGAATAGATCAGTGATAGACTATACTAGAACATTGATGATGGAGAAAAATGTTGCTCTAAAGTACTAGACAGAAGCTGTAAGTATTTCTAATTACACCCTCGATAGAGTCCAAGTCAAGAAAGGTACAAATGCAATACCTTTTGAATAATGGTATGGCCACTCACCTAATGTAAAACATTTTAAAGTATTTGGTTGTAAATGCTACATTCTTAAAGATAATAGAAATGAAAAGCTTGATGTAAAAAGTGATGAAGAAATATTCCTTGGATACTCCACTAGAAGCAAGCATATAAGTGTTTGAATACTAACACTAACAAGATTGTGAAGAGTGCAAATGTAAATTTTGATGATCATGCAAAAATCCAAGTTGATGGGTACAAGCAACTAAAAGATTATAGATCTTTTGTATACTTCTATGAAGAAATAACTATTGAAGATAATGCTACCAATCAAGTTGGGAATCAACAAAAAATCACAGTATCAACTGAGTCATAGCTAGTGAGTGTTGAGCTGCATTCAGAAGTCAAGTTGCAGAATGAAGAAAATGTACATTCTAACTCTAAAAATAGTATACATGAAAGAGATGATGAAGTACCAAATGAAGAAGGAAAAAATGACTCTAAAGCTAAAGGATCAAACATGTAAAGAAGGATAGAACCAAGATTAGCCAAATATGTAAGAAGACATCACCCTGCAGATGAAATCATTGGTGACAAGGATACAAGACCAATGAAAATGAATCATGTGTGTTGAGCAAGGTTGAACCCAAAATAGTGAAAGATGCACTACAGGATGATGACTAGTATAAAGCCATGAAAGAAGAAATAGAAAGAAATAGATTAGATTGAGAAGAACAAAACCTGGACCATAGTTCCTAGACCAGCTAATAAGAATGTAATTGGTACCAAATGGGTGTTTAGGAACAAACTTGATGAGAATGGTGAAACAAAAAGAAACAAAGCTAGATTAGTGTGCAAAGGCTATGCACAAGAAGAAGGACTAGATTATGGAGAAACATTTTCCCTTGTTGCAAGAATGGAAGGAGTAAGAACACTACTTGCATATGTTGCTTACAAAGATTTCAAACTCTACCAAATGGATGTCAAGTCTACTTTTCTAAATGGTATATTGGAAGAGGAAGTCTACATAGAAAAACTAGAAGGATTTGTTGATGAAAACAACAAGGATATGATTTGCAAATTACATAAGGCACTTTATGGTCTGAAGCAAGCACCTAGATCATGGTATGAGAAACTACACAAATATCTTGTGAAGATAGGATTTGAGAGAACAAATGACAATAGAAACTTGTATATCAAAGCTAAAAAAGGTAAAAAAATTTTGATATCTGAAATCTTTGTTGATGATATAATATTTGGAGGAAAAGATGTTCTATGAAAAGATTTTGTTGATCAATTGAAGCATGAGTTTGAAATGTCAATGTTTGGAGAAATCAAGTCCTTTGTTGGTTTGCAAGTACATCAATTGAAGAAAGGCATATTTGTGACCCAATAAAAATACATAAAGGAGATACTCAAAACATTTGGATTAGAAGATTCAAAACTAGTTAGCACACCAATGGCAACATGACATAAGTTATCCAAGAATGATGAGTCGATTGAAGTGAACTAGACAATGTATAGATCAATGATTGGAAAGTTGCAGTATGTTGTACAAAGTAGACCAGACATTGCATTAGTTGTTGGAATTTGTGGGAATATTTTTTGCAGATCCAAGAGAGAATCACCTGATGGTAGTAAAGAGAATACTGAGGTACCTAAAAGGAACTGATGACTTTATTTTGTATTACAAGAGGAGTGAAAAGTTTGAGTTAAAAGCCTATACTAATATAGATTGGGGAGGTAATATTGATGATAGAAAAAGCACTAGTAGAGGAGAACTTTTCTGGGAAAAAGACTAATTACATGGACCAATAAGAAGCAAAGTTGTACCTCACAATCAACAACAGAAGCTGAATATGTTGCAGCTGCTATTAAATACACTAATATTGTATGGATCAAACATCTATTGCAAGGTATAAAGGAAGAGGTAAATGAACCTTTGATACTCTATTGTGATAATACAAGTGCTATCAACATATCAAAGAACTTTGTAATGCATGCTAAAACCAAGCATATTGCAATCAAGTATCACTATGTAAGAGAATTGGTGGAAGACAAGCAAGTGAAGATGGAATATGTTAGCTCAAAAGAATAGATTGCTGAGATCTTCACAAAAACACTACCTAAAGATGCTTTTGAATATCTTAGAGGTAAGTTAGGGGTGATACCCATAGCCAAGGCTACTTAAGAAAAGGAAAAACTCTTTTGCATCAAATGAATTGATTGTTGAAATATTATACATTGATGTATAAGATACCTACTTGAGGATTATTCTGGAAGTAATTTAAAGTACTAAAGTTCCAAATCATTCACAAGCAAGATGATAGAGGGAGAAAATGAAAGAACTTGCAAAAGCTACACTTGCATATGAAGATGCTAAAACAATATGTCTTTGGCATTGTTGTCAAAGAAGGAGAAGTAGCAGAGAAACTGATCAACAACAAGTGATCAACAATATGAGGGAGGAAGTGTAGAAACTTGTCAAATCTAGAGGAAGAAAAAGAGAAGTATTAACAAGCTGATCAAAATAGAAAATGAAAGAAAGAAGAAGGAAAAGAAAAAGGATACAATAGCTAAGAGGGAGAAGTCAACACTAAGACAGAGATGTGAAAACTAATGACAACACAATTTTTTTTTTTTTTTGGCATTTGACTTACTATTCTAACCTAATTAACTTAGTTAAATAGTTTAGTTTGATGGTTGATCAATTTGGTTTTCCATCAATGCTAAAGAGGGAGATTTTTGGAAATTTGATTGAAAACATCATTGATGAAGAAGATTGATTCTAAGAGGGAGATTGTTGTTAAAATAATGTTTTCAATCATTATTTTATGATTGATTTCAAACCTACTATGTTTAGGAATGAAAATTGCATATAAGATCCAAGTACTATCACTTAGTTGATTGATGAAGAGGATTTAATCAACAAGATGTAGCAAGAGCACCTAAGGGAAAGGTTGAGTTATGATATTGTAATGAAAGTGCAAGGATTAGATAAAACAATGGTTAAATGATGTATTGGTAACATACTTAAAGACATAGAGGTTAGCCACACTTAGAAACATTGGAGGAATAAGTTATAACAAGGTTGATTGCAAAGCTTAAACTAAGTTCAATAGTGGGTGTCGAGTAAGCTGGTTGAAGCCAAGCAAATTTTCAATTGGAGCTGAGCAAAAGAAAAATCTAGTGTGTGCCAAGTGAACTTCAGGTGCTAAGTGAAGTTCAAGTGCTGAGTAAAGTAATAGATGCGAAGCATTAAAAAATCTTAGTTGGTGCCAAGTAAACTTCATATGTCGAGCATCAGTAAAATGTAGTTGATGCCGAGTAAAATAGTATGTGCCAAGAATTAGAATTTCAATAGTACCAAGCTATTGCATTATTGGAAATGTCAAAGATTCACCAAATTTGAGTTGACAAAATTGTTACCTTGAATTTTGTGAACCAATTTGAGGATAAGGATGATGAGTTGGTGGCACAATATTCTATGTACATCATTTTTGGGGTGAATTCAAAAGGATTATTCAAGAAGTTTCTAGAGGAAACAAAATATGGGTTAGATTCAATGAATCCTACCTAATCCATATGAATTGAAATTAAAGAAGGGAATAATTGAGCGGGAAAAAAGTTCCAAATTTCAATTTAAGGAGTCATAGACCAAGAAGCAAGAGCTATTGGAGTGCCAAGTTATGCATTGGTTAGAAGGGTGTCAAGGAGAAGACATATAGGAGAAGGAAGAATAGAGCACAGAGGCTCTACTTTGACAAGTGGTCAAGAAGAGATGATTGCACTACTACATTGAGCATGGAGACTCAAGGAGACTAAGCATGAAAGGAGGGCAAGCTGTTAGAACTGCAAGAGATTGAAAGCTAGACAATGATATGAGCTGAGAAGTGATATGAGATCTACAAGATAAGTTGTATGTTGTAATGAGGTCAAAACCCCTTATTGTTACTCTCTAGCAATTGTATCAGTTATGGTAAACGAAAATTCTATGGACTTAGGTTGGCCTAACAGCTATTTGTAAATCCTTTAACAAGGTGGCATTCCAAGTGAATGTTCTAAAGTCCTCTACCCAAGCCTACTTCTAATAGGGTGGATAAATCCTCTAATAAGGTCACATTTAATAGTGTATTGTAAGCCTTTAATAGGGCAAGCCTTTCATTGGGTACCACTTCATAAGAGTGAGAATTGAGTAGCATGTTACTGGTGGTTTTTCCCAAATTGGGTTTCCATGTAAATCACTGTGTCATGTGTTGATCTTTTATGGGTTATGCTTGCATGTTGATTTAAGTAACTTGATGATTAGGAAAGTTAAAGCTTGGATGAATGAATAGTTTAATGGGCTCACTACATTATTCTAAAGAATTTCTAACAAGGAATGTTGAACCCTTACATTGACAACTCAAAAATTAATATACTATCAAAAGAAGGAAGATAACGATCTTCTCAAATGTTATCAATATGAAAAACTTGGGCATCTGACTCCTAAATGTAGGAAGGAAATGTATGACCCTAGAGATCACTTGGACTATCATGCTAAATATGTTCAAAGTTTGAACATTCTACCTATAACTATAGATATTAATTTTCCATAGACAATGATTAGAATGTGAAAGGAAATAAAATTGTAAATTGAGAACAAGTAAGAGCACAAATAAAGAAAATATGTAAAAATAAGGAAGATGATGCAATATCAATGGACGACCCTATGTTAGACAACATAGGGTATTCATCTACTAACTAATCAAGTAAGTAGTTTCTTAGGGACATAGATTTACATTAAGTTATTAAACAAAGTCCCTTTAAATAAGTTTAGAACAAAATATTAAGAGCACGAAAAGATGTAATAATGATTAGGAAATAAAAGATAGTTGATGGAGAGTTTAAATCTTAAGTATGAAACTTCTATGTGTAAACATGTTTACTATCGATATAGAGGTTAATGTTGACCTACAATAAATGATTTGGTACAGTAGCCATTAGACATCTTACTATATATATATATAAAGTGATCACATTAAGAAAAGCAAATTTTGAAAGAGAAAGTTTATAGTGGATATTACTACATATTGTGCATATCTATTTGAGAAAAGGAAATTATTTTTATTGATTGAGATGTGAACCCTAGTTGTGCAAAATCTTTGGATGAGTGACTAGAACATATTTAGAACATCATGGAAAATAGAATTGTGTTAGTTAAAAAAATAGAGGATGATGAACCTGAATACCAACTCAACTCACTAAATCATTATCAGGAATACTAGGATGAGTAATATTAATTGAAAACATGAGAGGATTCATTTAGTGCAAGAAAGTTGAAATTTTTAATGAAAAAATATGTCCAAAGTATAAAGAAATATACAAGAATGGTTACCAAGAAATGAATTTGGATATTTGGAGACAAAAAGACTTGTACCTATTGTGCATATGTCAAAGAACTTTGAAGTAGAATGGATTAAGTGTGTACTAAGAAAAATGCATTGATATCATGTATGGCTAGAAGGAGATAGATAGATAGAGATCACAAAGGAGATTATTTATACAACAAGCTTATCAGAAAATGGACAAAAAAGCATTAAAAATAGATCAGAAAATACAAATTGAAGGATTGATCAAATACAAAGAAGACCATAGAAGACTATCACTGTGAGAATTATCTTGGATAAAGAGATGAAATTTTCATCCATGGTTATTGTTGACATAAAATTTTGTACCTATGCTTGAGGTATGACACTGAAGAAACCTTGTGTATCATGGAAACAACCTCCAAGTGTAGGACTTGTAATTTGATGTTGAATCTCTAGAGAAGGTTGACTTCCTTACAAGCATAACACACTTAACTATAAGTCTTGAGGAAAGGGTAGAAGGATTACATGAAATTTAAACACTCAAATGGAAAGGTGATTCACCAGATTGAAATTTGGTTACTCTTTCTGCCTAGGACTACTCTACACATCAATAAAATCCTCAAAACATACACAACTCTCAACTCTATTTTATTTCCTAAGGAATCATATTCATATAAAAAATAATGGAATGCTACAATGAAGATGTATTCACTTATACAATATTCATATGGAAAATAGATACAACACGTTAACTTTAGAAGATAAGAATGAAACATTTGGCATAAGGCAAATGATATACACAAAATTTAAAATGAAGAGAATGGGTAAAATTTGAGAATTCCATTACTGCAAGGCATAAAGAAATTACATATGCATAACATAAATGCTACCACAAAGAATTAGAGAAGAACTCTTAGAGAAGAATAACCTAGAAAATATGTACAAAATTGCCTTTTAAAGAGATCAAGAATTAATTATATTATGATAGTGAAGTTCAAACTCCAAATACATTGGATTTAAGTTACAAAGTGAAAATAAAGAAAAATTAGTTGAATTTTGATTATTTTTATACATTTGATCACAAAGTGACAAGAACCAACCAAAAATGAAGGAGTTCTATAGGAGGAATAAATAACCAAAGTAGACTTAATCATTAAAAAATCTAATTTCCATGTGTATATGATCAATGAAATGATAAGAAATAGGCCAATAAATTCCCTTGAAGTGAGAAAATTATGCCAATACCCTTTCCAAGTGGCAACATAGGAAGGCAAAGAATTTGCATCTCTTTTAAAAGTCTAAAAATGAAGCTTGAATATAAATATTTTTCTCTTAGGTCTCCTCATAGCCACTAGAAAAATTAACATAGACACAAAAACACAACATTTTTGGCCTGTACACCATCACAACAAAATATTTCTTCTTTCCAAGTGACCTAGCATGGTGAAAAAGGTACAAAAAATACAACAATTTTGACTTTCATGCCATCTCACCAGCATTTTCTATCCCTTTAGATTGAGTTGTGACTATGTAAAAAAATAAAAAAACCACTGCAATTCCAGCCTACAAATGTTGAAGGAGAAAAAAAACATCTTCCTATGATAAGCTAGAATCTTTCGATGCCAAAAAAACACAAATGTTTTTTAGCACCTAAAAATATACCAAAAATACATAGTATTTCCTATGCCAAACATAACAAAACTTATCCCATGAAAGATCTCTCTAATCATTTATCTAAAATAGATTAAAGGGTGAAAAATAATGTTAAAAATTATTGGTTACAAATTTTATCAAGAAGAATGATTCGATAACATATCAGGTGGAGTTGCACAAGTTTCTTATGAAATTGTCATAGGGGAACACTAATTTGATTTAGTAGAGATGTTGAAAGATCAACTTTTGATGAACCTAAGGAAATCATGAAGAAAGGACTAGGATATCATTCATTACTAGTGTGTATATTCTTCTGTGTACAAAACCCTTTTTTTCTGTAGTGAATTGGATAATAGGTGAACCAATTATACATCATATTAATAAGTATATTGAGTAGTTAGGAATGAATAATAGTTTTGTGATATGGAGTTACTTTGAAGAATTTCAAGGTAAAATGAACAAAAGATATAAAATACCACCATATATACTTGAGAAATATAAGAAAAAATATGTTTTTTGGTTAGCATGCATATATGCATAGTGAAAGTGGTTGAGCCACAAAAATCTCGGTTACAACCGTTTAGATATGAACCTATAGAAAATGAGTTAATAAAAGGAATAAAATAGTTATTATCAGAACCAAAAGACACATAATCTAATCAGTATGGAATATATGAAGAAGTATACAAGAGAATAACATCTAAACAAAATAAATCAAAAGGTGAAGGAAGTAGTAGACCAAAAAAAATCATCACACCAAGTACATATGAAACAATTGGGGATAATAAAAATAAATAAAATAAATCTATAGAATAGACACTGACGAGGAAAACATGATCTAGAATAAAACAATCATTAGGAAAAAGGAGGACCAGAAGTTAAATTATAATGGAAGGAAGCTCAAGGACACAAAAGAGAAGAAATAAACAAGGATCAATATTGGAGCCATCAAGATCAAGGATTTAGAGTTTAATAGAATATTTACAAATATGTATAAAGGAACATGGAACTATTGCATACATATCTAAAGACAAATATAGAAGATGGACATAAGAAGGAAATATAACTATAGAATATTTAATTGCATTCTCAATTCACAAATTGTCACAATTCTCGAGTCAAATAAAGAAGATTATTCAAGAGGAGTTACTTGAAAAAATTAAAATAATATAGAATTAAGTAGAAGAACAAGAGAAGCAAAGTAGAGAAATATCCATAATACTTACCAAGTGAGAAATAAGAGTTGTAGAAATTGATCAACTAATGCAGAAACATGAAAAAAGTTTTTCCACTAAGTATAGAAGCACTAAGATAATAGAAGGACCACAAGAAAATGTTGAAACTGATGGTTTGAAGAAATGGAAGCTAATTTTCAATTGTCATCTCCCCTTTTAAAATAATTAAAAAATAATAATCTTTGCTAAGGCAGGCTGGCTCAAAAGGTGAAGCTTCAAAAAAAGGGGCTAATCTTTGGAAACCAATGGAATAATAAAGAAAAATTATTATTAAAGTATGTTTTATTAACCCCCCTTGGATATGATTTAGGGTTATTCCCTCTTTTAAGGGATTTGGAGGCATTTTGGGCTCATTCTAGAACTTGATTTTGCTCATTGCTTTGTTGTTCTTTAGAGGCTGCCAAACTTGTGGAGAAGGAGACCCAAGGATGGGAGTTTGTAGGTTTCCAAAAAGGCTAAGGATTAGAGTTTAAATCCATTCCATGTTCAAGCTCATGTAGAGTTTTCCCTTGTGCCAAACAGTGCAGATTTGTGAGTTTTCGGGTGTGTTTTTTGTAAGAGTTTGGTGTTTCCGATTGAGTATTTCATGTCATTTTGGGTTGCTGCTGTATTTTAGATATTTAGATGTTAAAATAGAGCTGAATATATGTATTTGGTTGTGGTTATACTTTTGTGATAGATTATTAGTGTTTTTGTGATGTTTCTGGGCTATTTGGTGTTATTTTTGGGATCCCGATGAGCATTGTTTTTGTCCTCCATTTGGGAGCTATTTTGTAAACTCTATATAGATCTGGATATGCTATTTTGTAGGATATTATTTTGATGAAATTTATATAAAAATATCCACTTTCAAATTTATTAATAATATGTGAAGCTGTAAAGTTTATGGCACTATTTCGAGCATATCTGATTTGGGTTTATTTGAGAAATTGGTGGATCTTTGAAATATTGGTTGTTTAATTCTAAAAATCTGATTAGAGACTTTAAATATCATATAAAATCACAAAGGGGACATTTCAATGGTATCAAAGCTTTGATCAAACCTCCAGTTAAAAGTAAAAGTACAAAATCCAAGGAAGGAAAAAGTATGGCTGATCCAGATGAGATGGCAAAGAAATTATTCCAAGACATCTAGAATACTCAAAAGAAAATAGTGGATAGTCTGGCAAAAACTAGAGAGGCTTTGCAAATATTGATAGAAAAATTGCAGGGAGTTGCATCTATTAATGAGAAAGGGAGCACTTCAGAGGAGCCAGTAAATCTAAAACCCACACCCTCTAAATCAAAAAAAACTATTTTCCTACTTGCAAATGAGCCACCAGTACCAAATCCAGCCCTTAATCCCATGGAAGAGGTTATAGGTAACTTGATTGCACTAAGAGCTACTTACAATGGCTTAGATGATGACTTTCATAGTTCGATTCCTTTTAGAGAATATGTGGATATGATGAACACTTTGATGCCCAAGAAAGAGTACAGGAGGGAGCATGATATAAGTGGAAGAGAGCTGAAAAATAAAATAAGCAAGTTTATAGCACCTACTTTTGATGGAACAAATAAAATTTCAGCTAGAGCATGGCTACAAAAATTATAGACCTTCTTCACACTTAACCCCATGAAGGAGAGTGATGCTATTCAATTTGCAAGTCTACACTTGGAAGATGTAGCCTATGATTGGTGGTATCATGGAATGACTACTCAAGGTCATGATTAGGTAACTACATTTGATGATTTTAGTCAAAGAGTGATAGATAGATTTGACCTCAAGGATGATGAAGAGTATTTTAAAGAATTGTCAAAGTTGAAGCAAACCAAATTAGTTAATGAGTATATAGAAGAGTTTCAAAAAGTGGCTGTTATGGTACCTGATATGAGTGAAAAGAGGATTTTTTATATTTTTCTTGATGGTTTGGAAGATTCTGTTAAGGGTTTGGTTAAGGCTTTTTCACCCTCAACCTTACAAGAAGCTATCAAAAGAAGCTTGCAACTTGAAACTTACGTGCCTATGAAACTAGTCACTAATCAAAAACCCCCAAATCTTTGGCAACATAAGGGGAATTAAAAAAAAAAGACTTTTCCAAAACTACCACCAAAAGATGTAATAAATGTGGAAAAAAAGAAGGTAGTTGAAGAGACTAGCAGTGAATTACGAAGGAAAAAGCTTTGTTTCACTTGTAGAGAACCATGGGTTCCAGGACATAGATGTTTGGGGAAAGGTCAAGTGCACTATATTGAAGTTGCTTCAGAATCTGATTTAGATGAGCATGAGGAATTTCATGACACTAAGGAGGAGGAAGAAGAAGAGAAATAAAATGAAAGTAGCAAGGGTGGCACTTTAGCAGCATTATCAGGAGTCCCAAGATACCATCCCTTTTGAATTCAAGGGGTGCTAGTAGGGAAAAGGTTGACAGTTCTTCTTGATAGTGGGGCAACTCACAATTTTATTGATGAGGGATTTGTCATGAAAAGAGGGCTTAAAGTGGAAGATTTTGAGGGATTCAATGTTACTGTAGCTGATGGATTCATTATGCCTTGCACATGGGTGGTGAAACAACTCAAGATGACCCTAGGAGATTATGAGTTATGTGATGACTTCTATGTTGTTGACATTGGGGAGATAGATCTTGTATTGGGTGTTCAATGGTTGCACTCTATTGGAGGCTATTACATGAATAATCAAACTATGGAGTTTAAATTTCATTCCAATGGGAAAGAAGTCTTATTGAGAGGCTTATTGAATGGAGCACCTAAGGTGGTCTCTGCAAAGAGGATAAGTAGCATGGGAAACAAGAGTCATAATCCATCCAACAAGCTCTCCAAAGAATCAAGGTAATTTCCATTTTGAAATTAAAAATATTCTTGATAAGAATAGTATAGTTTTCAATGACTTGCCTCCAGGATTACCACTAGATAGAGGCTTTCAGCATGTTATAGAGTTAGAATAGGGTGCCAAACCAGTTATAACAACCCCATACTGCCATCCAAGAGGTTATAAGGAAGAAATTGAAAACACTATTAAGGAACTCCTGGACATGGGATTCATAAGGCCTAGCTCTAGTCCATTTTCATCATCTGTGGTACTTGTTAAGAAAAAGGATGGTACAATGAGAATGTGTATAGACTACAGGGTTCTAAACAAGAGGACCATAAAAAATAGGTATCCCATACCATGCATAGATGAACTCATTGATGAGTTACATGGTGCTGTATACTTTTCAAAAATTGACTTAAGATCAGGTTACCATCAAATTTGAATGAGGAGTGAAGATGTGGAAAAGATTGCTTTCAGCTATCACTATGGGCACTTTGAATTTCTTGTAATGCCATTTGGCCTCACTAATGCACCTGCAACATTCCAATCTTGTATGAATAAGGTATTCAGCTAGCATCTTCAAAAATTTGTTTTGGTATTTTTGGATGATATCTTGATTTACAGTAAAACATGGGAAGAGCATCTAAAGCACATAGACACTATTTTGGGAATCTTGGAGCAGCAATCCTTCTATGCTAAGCTGTCTAAATGTGAATTTGGTTTGACAGAGATCCTATATTTGGGACATATTATAAGTTCTAAAGGAGTACAGGTTGATTAACAAAAAATCCAGACAATTTTGGATTGGCCTCCACCCACTAATCTTACACAGTTGAGAGGTTTCTTTAGGTTGTCTAGCTACTATAAGAGATTTGCCAAGGGATTTTCTTAGCTTTTTGCCCCCTTGATTGATTTGACCAAGAAAGGAGCTTTTGTTTGGACAAAAGAGGCACAAAAAATATTTGATAAGCTTAAGGAGGTAATGAGTTCATGCCCTGTGCTTGCAATTCTAGATTTCTCTTTACCTTTTGCTGTTGAATGTGATGCTTTAGGAGAAGGTATAGGGGCTGTCATAACTCAAAGGGGACATCCAATAGCATTTGAGAGTAGAAAACTAAATCAATTAGAGAAAGGTTACTCCATCTATAATAAGGAAATTTTTGCAATCATGCATGCACTTCATAAGTTTAGACAATATTTGGTATGTGGGAGATTCATTGTAAAGATAGACCATAATAGCCTCAGGTTCTTCTTGAACCAAAGGGATTTGAACGATCGTCAAAAAAAATGGGTAAGAAAATTGCAAGCTTATGATTTTGATATTGAATACATGAAAGGGAAGAATAATGTGGTTGTTGATGCTCTCTCAAGAAAGCCCACTCTGTGTTCCTTAACATCTATCTCTACTGATTGGAAAGTCTCCATAATTTTAGAGTATACTAAAGATTCCTTTGCCACCAAGATTTTGGATAAGTTAGTGGATGATAATAGGTACAAGTTTATTGATGAATTGATTTATTACAAGAACAAGATCTTCTTAGTGCCAGGATCAAAAACTAAGGAGAGGATATTGAGGGCCTTTCATGACACACCTTTGGCTGGTCATCAAGGATACTTCAAGACATATAGGAAAATTCGAGAGCAGTTTTCATGGAAGGGTATGAAGGAGGATGTCCTTAAACACATTAAGAAATGTATGGTATGCCAACAAAGCAAGAGTGAGAAAAATTTTCTTGCGGGGTTGTTGCAGCCACTTCCTATTCCTGAACAAAAATGGGAAAGTATTTCCATGGACTTCATCACTAGGTTGCCCAAGGTTCAAGGAAAGGATTGCATATATGTTGTGGTAGATAGACTAACTAAGTATGCACATTTCTTTCCTATCACATCTGATTTCAAGGCATCACAAGTGGCCGAATTGTTCTTCAAGAAAAATTTTAGATTACATGGCTTGCCTAAAAACATTATCAGTGACTAGGACAATAGATTCCTTAGCTCTTTTTGGAAGGAGCTCTTTCATTTGGTAGGAACTGAACTCACTCCTAGTACTAGCTATCACCCTCAAACAGATGGACAAATAGAGATAGTTAATAAATGGATAAAGGGATATTTGAGGAACTATGTTTCAAATCAACAACATGCTTGGGTGAAATGGTTGCACCTAGGGGAGTAAATTGTTAGAATACATCTCATCACATGTCTATTGGTATGCCTCCTTTTCATGCTCTTTATGGATATGATGCCCTTTCCTTTGTTGATCTAGTACTTTCAGATAGCAAAGTACCTACAACAAATAATTTCATCAAGCAAAGCCAAGACATAATAAGGTCCCTCAAGGATAATCTACAACATGCACAGAACCAACAAAAGTTGTACGCTGATAGGAAAATGACTAAAAGATCTTTTGAGGTGCGAGATTTGGTATTTGTCAGGTTGCAGCCATATAAGAAAAGCACCTTGAAGAGGAGTGGGGCAGAGAAACTCAAGCCAAGGTTCAATGGGCCTTATAAGATCACCAAGAAGGTAGGAGAGGTAGTTTATGAATTGGAGCTCCCACCAAATAGCAAAATACATAATGTTTTCTATGTATCTTGCTTAAAGAAGGTTCTAGGCTAGAAAATAATAGTATCTAGAGAATTACCACCTCTTTATGAAGAAAGGAAATTAGTTTTGATACTAGAAGAGATTTTGGATACAAGAGAGAAAAGATTGAGAAATAGGAGCATCATAAAGCATTTGGTCAAATGAAAAGGATTACCACTGGAGGATGCAACTTGGGAAGGAGCACATATTCTTGAGCATTATAATCTTCATTTCTTGAGGACAAGCAATATTTGGGAGGGGAGGACTTGTCATGTCCCCTTTTAAAATAATTTAAAAATAATAATCTTTGCTAAGGCAGGCAGGCTCAAAAGGTGAAGTTTTAGAAAAAGGGGCTAATATTTGGAAACCAATGGACTAATAAATGAAAATTATTATTAAAATATGTTTTATTAACCCCTCTTGGACATGAGTTAGGGTTATGCCCTCTTTTAAGGGATTTGGAGGCATTTTAGGCTCATTCTAGAACTTGATTTTGCTCATTGCTTTGTTGTTCTTCAGATGCTACCAAACCTATGCAGAAGGAGACCCAAGGATGAGAGTTTGAAATTTTTCAGGAAGGCTAAGGATGGGAGTTTAAAGCCATTCAATGTGCAAGCTCATGCAAAGTTTTCCCTTGTGCTGAATAGTGTAGATTTGTGGGTTTTTGGTTGAGTATTTTATATTAGTTTGGGTTGCTGCTGTATTTTAGATATTTAGATTTTAAATAGAGCTGAATATATGTATTGGGTCATGGTTATACTTCTGTGATAGATTATTAGTGTTTTTGTGATGTTTTTGGGCTATTTGGTGTTATTTTTGGGAGCTTGATGGGCATTGTTTTTGTCCTCCATTTGGGAGTTATTTTGTAAACTCTATATAGATCTAGAAATGTCATTTTGTAGGCTGTTATGCTGGTGAAATTTCTATAAAAAGTCCACTTTCAGATTTATTAATAATATGTGAAGCTGTGAAGTTTATGGCACTATTTCAAGCATACCCAATTTGGGTTTATTTGAGAAATTGGTGGATCTTTGAAATATTGGTGTTTGATTTTAAAAATCTGATTAGAGAATTTAAATATCATAGAAAATCACAAAGGGGACATTTCATCAATGCAAAAAGATACACATCAAAATAAATAATACAAGTAGGGGTAATGTGTGAATTGAATGAGAAATCGGGATAAAGTGGACTCATTGATTTAATTGGAGAAGGAATTCCTACATGTCCTGATAGAGATAATGATAGACAACTTATAAACATAAATGATAAATTTGATAAAGATTTTGAGAATGAGGAAGAAGAAAATGATAATAAGTGCAAAACTAAAGGATATACATAATGGGTTTTAAAACTCAGAGTAGAATTTGTAGAACCCAAGTAGCCATGACTATATAAGACATTACATCAATTGACATAGCACAAGAGAAAGAAAAAGAGAATCAGATATGGATGACAACCAAGATCTAGATAATCAACCTAAATTTTCAATACTAAAGAAGAATCCAGAAAAGTTGAGTTATGATGATTGGGAAGTGTATGCATAATTGTTAGGATTAAACCACAAACAAAAATAACAATTACATGAAAATATAAAAAATACTAGAAAATAATAGATCACATAGAAATGAACACAAGACACCAAGATTTAATGTGGTTCATGCAATCCCTAGGTTACGTTCACCAAACAACAAGTTTGATATTATTATGATCCAGTGATTACAACCTGATTATAGTCTGTAATTCCTTATAGCTCAATACTGCCACAAGAACTATTTTTTGCATCACAACTAAGAAACAATCCCTAACATTAAACCATTTTATACAAGTATTTTTACCACTTTGGGGTTATAATTAATAATTACATGTCGGCCCAAAATCCCAATAAAATAGGGCTATTTTTTTTTTTTGAGGTGATGCCCTAAACCCCAAAGAATTTATGAACTATGTATAGTACTTTCTTGATTAGTCACCACAAACTAACAATAATAACTCAAGGAAAGTATAGAAGTCAAAAGATAGTTGATAGAGAAGAAAAGGAAAAATCCTTTGAAGAAGATAGTTAATCCATTTTCAAGCTTACAACCAGAACTTGAAATTGATAAGTTAGAATCAAGTTTAAAAAATTTAGAAGCATATTTAGAAACAATAAAAAATGATCAAAATATTAAAGAAGAGTTAAAGAAAAAGTTGCACAAAGGATCAAATATGGAAAAATAGTGACAAGTACCAAGACACTATCGGAGAAGCATACAGAATTAAAGGAAATATTAATTGAAGGATAAAAAATAATATAGCTAGTTTTCATGAGAAATTTAATATCAATTTCAAAATCATGTTAGTTATCATTGTACATGGATCTAATGAAGAAGAAGGTAAAAGCAATGGATGTATTTTTAACTACATTGAAGCCAAAAGATGACGATGATGCTATCAACATAATAATACATGTCAAAAGTCACAACACTAATATAAAAAGAAGAAGAGAAGAATGGAACATAATTTTAGAAAAGGATAATAGAAAATAGAGATATATTCAACAAGGAGATGAGACTTCTTGATGCCTCGAGAAATACCATAGTTTTTCTCGCCTTTGGCATTACTGAAAAAGTGAGAGAATTTAGGAAAAGGTAGAGAATATTGAAGAAGTGTAAAGATTACGGGTAGGAATAAGTCAGTAGAAGGGGGAGAATATTGAAAATTAAAAAAGGAGAATGTGGATTATCAATAGTTACAAAACATATTGGTCACATTTATACATTCTTTTCTTGCAATTTTGAAAGGTTTTCCATCAATGCCAATGGGGGAAATTGTTACTTGACAAAATCCTAGAACATTATGATTTTTATTTTGAAGGTTTTTATTATTGGAAAATAGTGGTAAAACCATATATGGATTCATTGTTAGGGTAGAGTTATTAAAAAATAAGAAAAGCTATCAAAAAAATAGTGGAGCTATCAGAGTAAAGGGCACATTGTTAGAATATGGAGAAGCTTATTAACAATGCCAGGGAAAAGTCAAAATGGTTTATCAAAGATTCATGAAGATTTTTTATGAAAACCTAATTAGGTAAATAAAATGGAAATGAATTAGGTTAAGAAATATTATAAATGAGATCAATGAATAGTACAAAAAGTGGTAAGAGGGAATTGTTAGATTGGAAGTTGGAGAAAAGGAATAAATAACATTCTATGTAATTATTAGAAGGAAGGAGTGAGCAGTATGACTAAGGTGAAAGAAAAGTGAGGGAGCATAAAGGACCTATCAAGAAAAAAAGGAAGTCTAGTAAAATTCAAATTTTTATTGTTTTATTCTTAAGATTTTGTCATTAAGATTGTCAAGTCCCTTAATCGAGTAGTCTTTAACAAGACTTAGGAGTTCTTGTTTAAAGTTATTGTAAATCCCTTAACTAGGTGAATACTATTTAAGTGGGATTAAATCTCTTAATAACATAGTCTTTGACAAGACTATTGATACTCCTAACAAGATATTAGACACTTTTAATAGGATGTAGTCACTCATAAGATGACATTATTGTTAACTAGACATCTTAATACTCTAGTGATGATTTGTGAATGCCATTCCTACCAAAGTTTTTCCCCTTGACCAAGGGTTTTCTATGAGACCAAAATACTATGTTATGATTTTATGTGTTTGATGTTACTAAGTGTTGATTTCTTTACAATTAAGTAATTAATATTAAGTTATAACATGTTGTAACAATATCAGTAATAGTAGGAGATATCAGTGAAATCATTTTTCTGACTACTAGTTAATACCAAACAAGTTAATTAAGTTTGAATTTTTTATGGTACTAATATAACACCCACCCCTCCCCTGCCCCACAAATACCCTACCTAAATATTTCCAAAAAATCATTAGAGGCCAAGATTTAGAGAAGGTAAATGTCTAATGAGACCTATATGACAATACAACAACCACATGGGATGATGTCACATGATGGAGAGATTTGTACCCAAATATTTTTGCAAGCTTTTTGGAGTATGCCTATACCTAGTAGGGGAGGATGTAGTACCTCTTATGTTTCCATTCCTCTCCATCACTATTTTGACCCTAGAGACACTTTGATTTTTTTACTTTTTTATTTTCATGATCAGATGCTTTGATGGCTATACATTATCTGTATTGTTATTAAGTTTCATCATATTGGCCTAATGATGCCAATGACATGACACAATACCGTATGATGATACCTAGTTAATATTTATTTGAACTTAGATTATAATTTATATTTCATCAAGTGAATGTTATTGGATTCATTTTTGGTGTGCTATTATGTTGTGGATATATATCATTTACCTTTAGTAGATATATATGTATATGGCTATAAATGATTATTCAAATTCTATATTACATGATTATATTTTATTTTTTATGTTGTATACACCACTAGTATATATTGTTTCACATTGGTGGTAGTACAAAATTTGAATGAAGTCATAGTCACTCGCTTGCGAGATCTACATAGAGTCCCATTCTCCTTTAACAGGACAATGTGCATGTTTGTGCTCTAGCTATTTATATATTGAGCATATGCACTTGATATTTTGTTATGTACTAAATAGATGCTAGGCACATTTACCCTAATTCTAGGATCTAAGTGTGTACCTATATCTCTAGTAGTGGTACCACAAGATAGTAACTTTTTCCTTTTTCATGTTGAGCCTATATCACCCTTATATGGACAAGACATCCATATTATTGTTATTTTTAACCCTTTGGTGATTATCATGAATCACAATTCATAATGCACTATCTAATTAGATTAGTGAGTGTGTATGTGCATATAGGGTTCCACAATTGTCACAACAAATATTATTTAAAATAGTGAATTAATTGAATGTAGAGGGATTTTAATTAATTATTTGGTATTTTAATTTACTAGCTAATTTGTTATTGTTGAATTCCAAATTCTTAAAATTATTTTATTTTAATTGGAAAATAGGCCAATTAGTCTATTAGGTTATTTAATATTTTAATTTATAAGTTACTTAAATAAAAGTAACATATTAGGAAAAAGTGTATTTTTACACTCATTTATCACTTTGTGAGACTTAGAAATTAAGAATTTCTCCAAACCCTCTTCGAAAATTTTCTTGTTTTCTTCATTGTTAGAGATTGATTTATTAGATTGTCACTAAGATAGGCTTGTTGGATTCATAGTGGGATTCTTCAACTTCTTCATGGTTCTCATGTTGATTGAAGTTCTCTCTATAATACCCCTCCTTTACAATCATTGTAGACTTCATTGTTAAAGTTCTATTTGAATCTTCTCTGGACATGTTAGCCCTTAACTGATATTTGAAATATGATACTTTGATATATACGGTAATTGATTTTATTAGATAGTAATAGTTACTTACTATAATGTTCCCAAGGTGATCTTAGTTGTAGGCAATTTTAGGCCAAAGGCAATCTTAGTCTAAAGAAGATCCCAATCTAGAGGGAAACTCGACCCCCAAAGGAGAACTCCATCCAAAGGGAGAAATTTGCTTGAAGGAGAACATAGTCTGAAGGATAAATCCATCCAAGGGAGAACTTTATTTGAGGGAGAACTCTATCTGAGGGAGGTGTAATATCCCCACTATTAGGGTTCGTTTGGGACAATTAATGCTTATTGAATAATGGTTAGAATCACAATAATAACAAAACTAACTATATTATTCTACCCTCTAAGTTAACCCTAATCACAAGAATGTCTCCTAATTGGGCTTATTAGCTCATAGCTACCTCATTATCTTCTTGAGAGTGCACCATTAATATTCTTCTTGGATGGGCATCCTCTATCCAAGGCTATTCATATATGCATATGTTGACAACATTAGAATATTCTTGCATATTGATTATTGGTCATGGAAGACAATGAAGATCTTACTATCTTTATGCTCCATGCTTCGATATTGATTCTCGGCCATGGTAGATAATGGAGATCTTAATATCTCACATGCTTCATGCTTCCATTCTCATTAATATCCATGGTGCTAATGCCATAGGTTAACACAATATTATCTACAAGTATGATTCATTAATATTAATAAATTCATAAATATAATTAAACAAATATAATCCATAAACATACCTTTCCTACCTTCTTCTTTCTTGGTCCATGTGGCTCTATCCTTAGTTGACCCTTCAATGAATTATTCCTTCTAGATTATCTCAACTCTATATTTACTTTCCAAAATTCTTCATTTTATAATTATAAGGAAAGGAAAAAATATACTTTATATATATATATATATATATATATATATATATATATATATATATATATATATATATATATCTTGACTTGTCATTAGATTTAGTTAATTTATATAGTTATATGTTATATTATTTATTTACTTACTTATTTACATTTATTATTTATTATTAAATTCTATTTAGAAAGTTAACTTACTTTCTACAATATTGTCTCTTGTATTTAATTTAATTTTTTATTTATTCATTTAATTTTATTATTATTATTATTATTATTAAAATATCATACTAAAAATTATTTTATTGATAATATAGATTAAATACTAATCATTTCCTTTTTGTAATATTTTAGTGTTAGATTTAATATAACTTTATCATCATTATTTATTTACTAACATTGTATTATCTAACTGTTATTAAAATTCTATCTTAAAACATGGATATGATAGGAGAACTAGGTTCGATGGAGAATTGAGTCCTATGGTGAACTCAATCTAAGGGAGAACATTGTTTGAAGGAGAACTTCATTTGAATGAGAACAACTTAGTATGATGGAAAACTCAGTCCGAAGAAGAACTATGCTCAAGGGAAAGTATCTAAGGCAAGCTATTTGAGGGAGAACACTCAAGGGAATGTAATAGTGGGAAAGTTCTCAAGGGAAAGTTTCTAAGGGAAAGTACCTGAGAGAATATACTTGAGGGAAAAACTTGAAGAAAAGTGGCCAAGGGAAAGTAAAGTTGCCACAAACTTGTTTAAGGAATGTGTCAAAGGGAGTGATCTGGAGATGTTGTGGAAATGATATAATTCACTAAATGCACCATATAATAGTCAGACACAGAAGCACATGCCAATACAGAGATGTAACAATTTATTGTTGAAACCCAAAATATTATATTTGCAAAACAAAGATGTCACTCTTGATGTGCCAAATCTGAAGTAAAGAAATACAATGGATGAAATAGGGTGACGGTTGATTCCCACCACAACCACAAGATCCAAGTAGGGAGATCTCTCACTTCTAAGATGGAGAACACAAAACTCCAACATGAATTCATATAAAATAAAATAATCCAAATTGTATGCCTAAGAAAACCTACAAGATGACCTTATAAATGCTTCAAGGAAGCTTCTTGAAGGATTACAAAAATGTCAACAAGTCAAGAAGTTACAAAAAAATAAAATAAATAATACACTACTTTATTAATTAAATAAATTAAATATATAAATCCTTGTGATAATATTTGATTTTTAGGGCCATTTAATTAATTAACGTAATTAAAAATTGAGGACATTGCAAATCCTCACTACCCAAAGATTGCCAACAGATAAAGCCTCAAAAAAGATACCTCAATGAAGGGAGCCTCGGTCAAGAGTATGTTGGTAAAGGGGTCCTTGGTTGTGAGTGCCTTGGCAACAAAAGTGATTGCCATGTCCTCATTTTTAATTAATATTATAAGAAAATATTAATAAGTAATATCACTAACAAAACTAAATATTAAACTATAATGTAAAATATAATTATAATTATAATCAATTATAGACAATCAATATAAACTATTCTATATAAGTCCCTTAGTAATATGATAATAAATATAATATAGCATTACATGCTATAATAGTCAACAAAATGAATAAAATATAACTAATATCAATCTAATGATATGAGGAAACTAAATATAATAGTATTTATTATTAATAAGTTTATAGTAATATACTTATTTAAAATAATCTTACCATATTAATATATAATGAAGGGGTGGCTATAAAAAGGAATTTCTTTTAGGATGTGACCTATTGGAAAATATAAATGAGGAGTTACTCCCATAGGGAGAGCATTCCAAAAAAATCTTAGGGAATATTTTATTCATTTATTTTAAGAAGATATTTTGATGTTTCTTAGAATGACCAAACTCGGGTCATTACAATGGTATTAGAGCATCGAGCTTGCCATCTTGTTGGATATAAATAGAGGCTTCATCACAAATATTTATTGAAGTATTTTTCGAATTTTTTTTTGAAGTGTTTGAAATTTTATAATTCAGCATATGCATCTTGCAAAGACAAGTTTCATAAAATAATGATGGTCATAAATTTAGAAGAATATGTCGCAAAGATGTTGCATATATCACACAGGATAATATATTGATATCAATAGCATATACTTAGCATACTTATCTCTTTCTTAATACATGTATTTGAATAGAAAAATGATTGGTGATTGGTATAAAAAAGGAAATGTTGGATTCTATGCCATCACTGATGACCATTATAAAGATTGTTGAAAGTTACAATGACTAGAACCAAATAAAGACTCACATAAATGCTTTACATGAACAAACCAATAGTTTGAAGAATAAAAAATAAACAGTCAGTGACTCACAGCAATGTCATTAGCTAGTCAAACTAGAGAATTATTTATTCTTAATATAAAATCAACATTGCCATAAAAGATGGCTATTAAGAAGGCACTAGCCATTGGATACAAAATCATACAACTATCTAATTTATTTAAACCATAATTATCAGTCAAGTCCTATCTCATAGTGTATGCAATACAATGTTATCTTGTTCTATTAAAAGGGGACAATTTTGTTCTTCATCTAGGATGAAATGAGAACATTATTGTCACGGGAGGCCTCGCCCTAACCCATCATAGAATAGATATTGCATTTCCATTTTGTTACCTAGGACTAGATATCCCAACATATATTTTGATATTTGATGGACAATAAATTTTGCTACTTAATCGATGATATTTACTTTGTGACTTTCCATTATGATATGTATTACAAAATAATTAGCATAGTCGATGAATTAATGGATATTTATTCAATATGTTACTATTATGTTAGAAATGGGTCTTTAATGTGATTCAAATTCTTAATGTGATCTTGTTAAGGAAGTTAGTAATCTATTATTTTTGAAGGCTAATGATTAAATGTTATATGTAAATGATAGAAATAGGGAGTTAATTATGAAATGCATTATATGTGAATTGTAGGGTAATGAAATTATCATGTACCTTTATTTTCATATGTGATATATATAAATGGCTTTTCATTGGACTATTGATGCTTGAGTTTAGTGTGTAGGAAAGGAACCATATAAACAAGGTACAACCACATGTTAAAAATGATACTGCCAAGGTAAATCTTTATAAGATTCGTAAATCTCATTGTGATGTGTTTTTTTGTAAACATGAGATGTATGTGTGTAGTATGTATTTCATGTGTAGATTTTGAGTATGCCATGAGTGATGTATAGTGAATTTTGTGTGTGTCACTTGACACTTGTACTCACTATGTGAAAATGGCATGTTCTTTGATGATGATCATGTGGCCACCTTATCCCAAGTTAAATACCTTAATTGAGAAATTTGACAGATAGAATGTTTTTAGTCAACTTCCCCCCCTTCCACCAACCCATGCCTAGGGAAGAGCAAGGGAGGACTTTGGTAAGTGCTTCAAGGTTGGAGTTAATGTATGGTAGATTTGCCTTGGGATTTTCTATGATTGTCAATTTGGGCACTTGCCTTGGGAAGATCCACCAAGTATGTGAGCTAGACTTGCACAATGGAAAGATTTGTTAGTTTAAAAAAATAATGAATACCAAAGAAAATATATTCTTAACTTCCCCCTTCAAAAAATTTAATTAAAAAGTCATGTCATAAGTAATTGCCTCTGACATAAAGTGGGGATATTCATAGATGGCGCATGTGTGGGTATGGGAGATTCACACCCACCTAGGAGTAATGCATGGGGAGGTAGGTGTTAGAATAAAGAAAGAGGAGACTTAGGATATTTATTAAAATTGGACTTATGATTTTTATTAAAAGTGGACTTAGGATATTTATTAAAAGTGGGCTTAGGATATTTGTTAAAAGGAGACTTAGGATATTTGTTAGAAGGAATAACTTAGACTATTTGTTAAAGGGGGTTTTAGTATTATGTAAAGTAAGTGTAGAAGATGTCAAGTCTGAAATAGTATTATGAGGGTCATTTTTGTTAGAAACAATAACATCGAAATGAACTAAAATAAAAGAATTATCAATTAATCCAAGAGAGTTTGTGAAAATGGTTACCATAAACTTAGATCCAAAGAGAGAGTGAAAGAATGAACAACCACCAATGAATCAACAAGAGGAGACAAATATTTGAAAGGGGAAAGCAAAGAAAACCCCTTGTGACATTATGAATGAGGCAAATGCCTAAAGAATGAAAGAAGGAGAGAGAAGAGAGAAAATGGTGCCAGAGGCTCATTACAAGAACTACATAGTGATTGTGTGTTAAGAATGAGATGAGAGGAGGAGTCATTTGTAACTCCCAAGTGAATGATTTCCACATTCATAAGTGTGTGCATAACAAGTTTCATAATCCTCTTAAGGAGGAATAAACTATTTTCCTTAATAAAGGAATTACAAAAAAGACTTGTCCTCACATGTGGACTAGAGGACAAACAACTTAAGGGATACATTGGTTTATCCCATTTAATAAATAAAACCAAGGAAAGATTATAAATTCTAACACCCCCCTTTTAATCTTTACTTGGGGAAATTAGATCAAAGGGTATTAAACCCATATTTTTACAATGAAATTCTAAATAGCAGCAACTTGATCTTTGAGATTGTCTTCAATTATGCAAAAGGTCTCTGTGAGTGTAGGTAGATCTTCATAGATCCAAGAGAGAAGAGGATAGGTCATGAATGTACACCAATTAATATTGTCTTGAATGTGCTTGGATAGATTACCTAAAAACATAGAGACAAAAAATGAGACAACTATACACAAGAAGTATTTCATCTTATATGAAAATTAGAAATCCTTTTGAATAAGGATAATAAAACTCTGATAGAGAAACAATGATGAAAATAAAACATGTTACCATAAAGCAATGGAGATAACCTGATATCAAGATAAATTATATGCTCAAAAAATTGTCAATAAGGAAAAATTGAGTAAAAAGCTTGATCAATGCTCTCATGAAAAGTATATTATACTAATGCACAAATGACCACAGACAAGGCCAACTAATGATACTCACATCAATCTTGCATCAATCACGTGGATATAGATAGTCCACTTAATGAATCATCTCACTGCAAGTTAATGGGCTGCAACACCATAACTTGCATGACTCATGATCTAAGCAATAAAGTATGCAAATCATTATCACATTAATATATAAAAATAAAGTAAAAAGAGAGACATGCTGATCAATTTAGAATTATCATGATTTGTTAGGATACTCAAACGAATGGATTATGAGGGTGTAACAATATATTGCCTTCAAATTGGAAATCCATCATGGACAAGCAACTTCATTGCCACGAGGAGAAAAAAAAATCATCATGGGTCAAAACATCTTTCTCAAATAGAGTCTCCAATATTGGAGTGCTCCAAGATATGGTAGCCTCGTCACCTATACACTCAAAAATGAGCAAAGTGTAGGAAGTCATACCATGAATAAATCACAAGTAGGAGCATAAACCAAGGAGATAAAGAGATTGAAATGGGAAATCCCCATAAAATATCATCCTCACATTGAGGAACAAAAATGGAACAACATGGAGAGAAACTCCATAAATATTAACCTTTCAAAGTAGAGCATATAGAATCAAATGGAGGGAAACTCCATATAAAGTGAGTGCACACCAATATAGGATGAAGGTATGCTCCATGGGCCAGATAAGGAAACTATGTATCAGTTATACTGAGGGGACCTACATAGTTATCCTTGAAAAAATTGGCTCCCTATGCAACTCAAAACAAAATATCATATTAATCATGTATATCAATGGTATAAAACCATAAAGTGCCAACATGGGCATAGAATGATGCTATAAATGCATAATAGTGCACATCAAAATATCACAATAAGGTCGAAGGCAAAAAAGATAACTCATAATCCAATCAAAATAAATTAAACTTTATTTTCAAAATGCAGAGATCCAAGGATGATCAAAATAAATAAAATATGTATATTAGGTATAAAACTCCATTGAAGGTAAACATGAGTACTTAATTCATTTTGTGAAGGTATAAATCAAATTCTGAATTATTATAGTCATAAAATTATATATTTATCTGGGTATATATGTGTGCACCCATATATACTTAAATAAATATATGATAAGTCACAATATTGAAAGGATCCTTATATATATATATATATATCAAGTAGAATGAACATTTTGAATAAAGACAAAATCTTCTTAAATAGTACTTTTAGATAACAGAATCTAATCACAATTATTAGGAATGATTGCCAAAATAGAGTGCTTTTTTGTAAAAAAATTTGAATTTTCAAAATGATAAAAGCTAAAAAAGCATCTTACATGAACAGATAACGTGGTTAATTAGCAACAACTTTTTTTTTAGCAATGATTTCTCTTTATCATGTAATGCTTCAAACGAAAGTTTTGGTTATGAGAGTTTGAATAATATTCCAAAAATTTAATCAAAAAAACTTTTCAGAGAATAACAGCTTAGAATAGTTGTTGTAACAAGCGAATAATAATGCAATCCTGCAAGAAAATGTTAGAGGAATAATAATCCTGCAACATGCAGAACCGTTACTATGGAATCTGCATATATCCTTAAAATATAAAGTTAAAAAATAGGTTTTTTCAGATGTATCTAACTAATACAAATTATAATTATTAAATTCAAACGTACAAGTAATAATTTATAACATATTTGTTGGCAGCCCAAAAGAACAAGTGCCAGTTACCAAATTTAAAATGAATAATGATTAACATATCTGCATGAAACGAACAATAGAAATAATATCATACTTACAAAAAGAAAATTGACACAATCAAGTGGAAGAAAGAGGGAATGGTATTATACTCCAGAGATATTGAACGAGTTGCAAACTCAAAAGACTAAGCTAAGAAGGTAAGAAAATAATGAAAAGCGTCAGCTAATGCAGAAACATGCAAAGGAACTTGAGGAAATGAGAGCAAGAATGGAAGCAAAGGATTGGGATGATAACTTACAATCCAAGGAGGAAAAAATGAGGCTAGTTTATAGAGCAAGCAAGAGGTAGCTTTGAAGTGAGAGCCAACAACAAATAGTAATGTCTGTATTACCCGCGGTTTATCATAATTACCGCCACCCATCAAAGGAACCAGAAGAGTCAGAATCATCACAGTAGTTCCTAGCATAAGAATGTAATGCTAGAATGCCAGAATAACAGCCTCTGCCCATGGGAGAAGAAAGCCCCTGAAGGTTCTTTAAAGAGCTTCGACCAAAGCATAGGTGATGCTGGAAGACAAGGTGCTATAACAGGAATAGGATTAGTTAATGCTGAAACACCTAGTTGTACAACATTAAGGGCAGTGCAGAAACCTTCTAAGCCTGCTGGATCCCAGTCTCCATTTACTCTTACTTCAAAACCTTTGCCAAATAGATTAAGGAACTCTAGTCCTCGTAGTAGTCAGACAACAGAGGATGATTCAAGAAGAAGGCAAAAAAAAATAATGCATGCAACAACAGTAGATTGAATCCAAAGATTAAAAGAACTTACAGGAAAACCTAAATCACAATAACAAATGCTACAGATAGAGGCCAAGAAAGGAGATAAAAATAGAGCAAACACTTAGAAAGAAATGGAAAGAAATTTTTAAAAAAATAGAAATAGATAATAAATGTATTAGTTAAGAGATGAATAAGATTAGAAGTTGCTCACAACTTCTAAAAAGAATATATAAATAAAGAAAAAAAATTGAAAAAACAAAAAGTTGAGAGATAATATTAAAAAAATGAGGATTTTATTAATAGAAGTTACATAAGAATTTAATCATAAATAGGATTTTAAAATAAGAGAAATTCGCAAAAGATTTTAAAAAAATATAGATATTAGATATTAAAAAAAAAAAGATGATAGAATTTTTTTAAAAAAATAATATGAATAGAAATCAATCTAATTGATTATAATGTAAATGCTAATTAATATTATTTAAATGCTGCCTCCAATCAAATGTTAGGAAAAAAATAATTATATATATATATAATATTTAACAATAAAAATAATAATAATAAATACTATTAAACTAAAATTAATAAATGCTACTTGTTAAAACAAGAGCAAAAAAAATAAAATTAATAATTTTTTAATAGAGATACCAAGGTAGAGATTATTCAATACGATGCGCTTCCAATGAATGATAACCTTCATCACATTAAAACTCAAAACAAGGATTAGGAGCTCTGATACCATGTTAGAAACAATAACATCGAAATGAACTAAAATAAAAGAATTATCAATTAATCCAAGAGAGTTTGTGAAAATGGTTACCATAAACTCAGATCCAAAGAGAGAGTGAAAGAATGAACAACCACCAATGAATCAACAAGAGGAGAAAAAGATTTGAAAGGGGAAAGCAAAGAAAACCCCTTGTGACATTATGAATGAGGCAAACGCCTAAAGAATGAAAGAAGGAGAGAGAAGAGAGAAAATGGTGCCAGAGGCTCATTACAAGAACTACATAGTGATTGTGTGTTGAGAATGAGAGAGAAGCATCTCTTATAAAGAGATGAGAGGAAGAGTCATTTGTAACTCTCAAGTGAATGATTGCCACATTCATAAGTGTGTGCATAACAAGTGTCATAATCCTCTTAAGGAGGAATAAACTATTTTCCTTAATAAAGGAATTACAAAAAAGACTTGTCCTCACATGTGGACTAGAGGACAAACAACTTAAGGGATACCTTGGTTTTTCCCATTTAATAAATACAACTAAGGAAAGATTATAAATTCTAACAATTTTGGAAGTGTTATGCATATTTCTTAGATTAATTTTTTTGTTAAAGGAAGCATAGGAAGATAAGTAAATAGGAAATTCAACTTTAGACTTGTTTATGCTAGTTAATTATTTGCTAGTTATTATTATTAGCCATGGTAGATGAAGATATATGTGTTATAGTAAGATAGCATATGATTAGATGATAGTATTAATCTAATTATTAATTGAACTTATTTGCAAATATAATAGTTATAATTGAATATTAAATAATGATAATGTTAATAATTAAAATAAAAGATATATTAAGAATAGAATGTATGGGTTTTTTTTAAATAATAACTAATATAATGATTAAATAATATTAATATATAGATAGTCCTAATTTTATTAGAAATAAAATGATTAATTGATAAAACATCTTCTCATTGCAATCCCTAGATCTCTTACCTCTACATTGACACAATATGAACTTTACTTGCTCATCAAAGTGTCTCATATTGGGTGCAGAAGATTAGGGCTCATAACCATAACATCTCAACATAGTTTTGCATTCAATAACTAGTAGCTAGGTGATACCTCATAGGGAACATGAAATTGAGATTCTAAGTAAACAAAATTAGTTCCATCTTCTTACTTCATCACCTCCAAATTTAAGGTAGATCATGTATCTTGTCTTTAGTTTGCTCTCATATATATATATATATAGTTGTTTTTTTGTCTTATAGGAAACTTGGCATGGCATTTTGGTATGAGAGCTTTTGGATATGAAATTAGGAGCCTAACTCATTACGTCTAACCTATGAATTATAATTTTGTGTAGATGCCCAAAGTCACCTACAATGGTCGATGGAGGGCCAAAGGTCCTAGAGCAAACCAAGCAACCCAAGAGGAGTTAGGGTAGAATGTGGGAGGACCCCCACTAGGGAAACCTCCAAACCTTGATTAGGCTTTGAATGCTATCAATAATCTTGTTGGGGTAGTACAACAGAGGTTACCACCTATCATTCTATAGCCAGGACAGTAGGATGTAGAGGGGCATGGGGCCAATATTAGGGAAAGGAGTAGAAGTCCCCCACCTAGACTTGTAGAGGATTATGGGGAAGCATCAGTACATTAGATGGAGCCACCCCCTACATTAGAGTGAGTACCAGTGCGAGCACCTTGAGATATTGGGGATGAGATTCGTGAGTTACTACGACTCAAGCCACCCATATTCACTGGTACCATCGATGGCATACATGCAAAGGCATGGCTATAGAGTTTGTAGAGGTGCTTTAGATTGCACATCCATAGGAGCAATCTAAAGGCACAACTGGCCATACATTTTTTATGAGAGAATGCCTCCACTTGGTGGTAGCAAGAGGAGACTATAGGGAGAGTAGGCATAGAGACACTCACGTGGGAGTCCTTTGTGGATTTTTTTAGAGATAGATATTTGTTGGAGCACTTTAGATAGAGGCAAGTTGAGGAGTTCTGCAATCTTTAGCAGAGGGGTCTCATAGTGGCTCGGTATGAGAGCAAGTTCTTGGAGATACTTCCTTATGCGGAGTACATGAGAGATGAGAAGCTACACATTCATTAGTTTATTAAGGGCCTTAACTTATCTATCCATGGATTAGTATGGTTGGCATTTCTTACCACTTTTAGAGAGGTAGTTGAGACAACATTGGTTGCTAAAGACATTCATACTAGAAAAGAATCTCTAGATAGGTCCCATAACCAAAACCCCTTCTAGTAGCCAACATAGTAGAAACCCTCTTGGAAGGGTAATCAGAGTCATTTAGTAAGTTCCTCAAAGGCCCCATAGACATAACAGAGAGGCCAACAAGACACTATATAGAGGTCATCTCAGGGTTATTAGGGCTCCAAACCTAAACAATGGTAGACATAGGGCCCCAGATGTGATCAAAGGCCACAGACCCAATATACTTAGCTAGCCAAGACTCAATAGCCCTCTAGGGGAGACTTTAGTGGATCTAGCAAGACTAGGGGTTAGCAACAATCTAGGCCATAGGGAGTCTAGATTTAGATTCATGGGCCATGTTATGCTTGTGGTGGTATGGGTCATATTGTGAGAGAGTGTCCATAGGGTCCCAAAATAGGTAGTTAGCAAGGAGCCACCACTAAGCCTACAATAAGTGATATGGGCAGATCCCTAGGGTGTTTGTAGTAGTTAATAACCACCAAGCTGAGCACTAGGCCATAGTGATTGAAGGTACATGTATGATTAGAGGATATGAGGTTACTATACTATTTGACTCCAGAACTATAGAATCTTTTACATCCCCATTTGTCGTGGAGTGATGGAGGCTAGTGGTAGCTAGACAAGATGTTGACTGGGAGGTTGAGTTAGCTTTAGGAGCTAGGATGTCAATTGATTCCTTGATCCATGAGTGTCTGATTCAGATTTGAGACATGTTCAGCACATTAGACTTGCATATTACTCCATTGGGATTCTATGATGTAGTCCTTGGCATGGATTGGCTTAGTGCCCATAGTGCCAAGGTGGATTGTACATAGAAAAGGATCAAGTGTGTAGATGATTATGGTACACCTAGGGTGGTTTCAAGAGTTTAGAGTCCAATATCCCTCCATATGATCTCTACCATGTAGCTTAAGAAGTGCATGTATAAGGGGTGTTAGCTATTTTCCATCACCACCAGTGATAGGGAGGAGGATTTAGGGGAGGAACCTTCCCTCAATGACTATTTAATATTATATGAGTTTGTAGATGTGTTTCCATCAGAGCTTCTTGGTATGCCACCACCAAGGGAAATTGATTTCCATATTGATCTTGTACTAAGAGTTGAACCCATATCTAGAGCACCCTATAGAATGACCATGCATGAGCTCAATGAACTTAATATTTAGCTAGAGAAACTTGTGGAGAAGGGGCATATTCAACCTATTGTGTCACCTTGGGGAGCATTGGTGATCTTTGTTAAGAAGAAGGATGGGTCACTCAAATTGTGCATTGATTATCGATAGTTGAATAAGGTAACTATCAGGAACCAATACCTGCTACCTAGGATTGATGATTTATTTGATCAGTTACGAGGTGCCCACATATTCTCCAAAGTAGATTTGAAGTTAGGGTACCATCAACTATGCATCATGGAAAGTGACATTTACAAGATTGCATTCTGTATAAGATATGGTCACTACAAGTTCATAGTGGTATGTTTTGGTCTCACTAATGCCCTCACTATATTTATGAGTCTCATGAATGGGGTATTCTACACATTCCTAGAAAAATTTGTAGTAGTGTTCCTAGATGATATATTGGTCTATTCTTAGGATAAGAAGGAACACAAAGAGCACCTATGGTAGGTATTATAGCGGTTAAGGGAGAATCAACTTTATGGTAGCTTGTTGAAGTGTGTTTTTTTTAGATAGGAAGTGCATTATTTGGGTCATGTGATATCAAGGGATGTGATCTCTGTGGCTCCATCTAAGATTTGAGCCATCATGGATTGGTCAACACCTACCAGTGTCACAAAAGTTTGAATTTTTATTGGATTGGTAGGATATTATAGGTAGTTTGTGGCAAGTTTCTCTAGCATAGCTCACTCTATTACCTCTCTTCAGAGAAAGGGAAAGAAGTTTGAGTGGACAAAAAAGTGTGAAGAGGCCTTTCAGAAGCTCAAGAGGGCATTCACTAGTGCACCCATTTTAGCAATAACCAACCCCTCATTAGACTTTAAAGTATGCACATATGCTTCCTTGGATGGAATTAGAGTTGTTCTAATCCAAGAGTGTCAAGCCATATCTTACGAGTCTAGGAAAACCCAAAGCTCATGAACTCAATTACCCTAATCATGATCTCAAGCTCATAGTAGTGGTCCATGCATTAGCACGATGGCATCATTTCCTTCTAGGGCATTGATTTGAACTTCATTTGGATCACCAAAGCTTGTAGTATATTTTTACACAACCAAATCTTAATGATAGGAAAAAGAGATGGATGGAGCTCCTATGTGAGTATGATTTTGATGTGCATTACATTAAGGGTAAGGAGAATGTAGTGGCGGATGCCTTGAGTAGACAATGTCATGATCTCACTTTGATGGTTACAGACACAAATTTGAGGGAGCGTAATATGCATCACCTACCAGAGGATGAATTCTATGTAGAATTTTGCCAAATAGTCCACTCTTAGAGACCTCTTGAGGATAAATTTTTTGATTATTCATTGGTTTTGAGGGATTATTACGACATAAAGGGTGCATCTATGTACCCTTCATAGGTGACTTGTGTGAGTTCAATATGCTAGAGGCTCATTGAGAACCTTATGTAGAACATCTTGGAGTTAAGAAACTCCATACTGACTTAAGGTAGCTATATCATTGGTCAGGTATGAGGATGTAGATGGATAATATTGTAGCTAGGTGTCTTGAGTGTTAGAGGGTTAAGGGAGAATAAGAACTTCTAGGTGGAATCTTGTAGCCCCATGAGATATTAGACTGGAAGTGGGACACTATTTCCATGGATTTCATTATTAGCCTTCTGATGTCTTCTCGTCACCATGATGTCATCCTGGTGACGATTGACACCTTGACCAAAGTTGTCCATTTCTCACTAGTTGGGACTAGCTTCACCACTCTTGCAATTACATAGGTGTTCTTGCGAGACATTATCAGACTTCATGGCATTCCTTGCAAGATCATCTCAGATAGAGATTCCCTGTTTACATCATCATTTGGAGGGAATTACAGGGAGCATTGGGCACCAGGCTCAACTTCAGCACCACTTATCATCCTCAGACAGATGGATAGACAAAGAGGGTTAATTAGATTTTAGAGGATATGTTGCAGATGTATGTGATGGATAACCAAGTTAGGTGGGAGGAATATTTGCACCTTGCAAAGTTTGGCTACAATAATGGGCATCATTCTTCTATTTGTATGCCACCCTACCAAACCTTGTGTGGTAGACCTTGTAGGACACCCTTGAGTTGGGATAGGATCGAGGACAGAGTATCTATTTGACCATAGTTGGTCAAGGACATGGAACAATAGGTGAAATAGATTAGGCAATGACTTAGAGAGGCCCAGGATAGGTAGAAGAAATATGCAAATTCTGAGAGGATAGATAGGGAGTACATGGTGGGTGATAGAGTGTTCTTGAGAGTGTGACCTCATAAGAGTCCAATCTATTATTGAAAGGGCTCTAAGCTAGCACCTTGTTTTGTTGGACCCTTCAAGATTTTGTAGTAGATGAGACCAGTCGCCTATCATCTAGCCCTGTCACCTAGCCTATCATGTATCCACAATGTATTTCATGTTTCTATATTATGGAAGTATATTTATGATGAGTCTCACTTCATAGATTGGGATGCCTTGTAGGTGGATTCAGATGGATAGATAGCCTTGGAGCCCATTCTCATATTGTCTCAATGGACCCTTTCACTTTGGGATAGAGAGCTAGACTAGGTTAGAGTCTAGTGGGATTGTTATGATAAAGTCATGGCGTAGTGGGAGGATGCAACACAAATGAGAGCATAGTACCCCTATCTTTTTATGAACTCCAAGAGGAAGTTCATGCATAGTGGGGGAGGATGTAAGGCCTCACCTTGACCCATCATAGCAAAGATATTGTATTTTCATTTTGTTATCTAGGACTAGATATCTCGACATATATTTTGATACTTGATGGGCAGTAAATTTTGCTACTTAACCGGTGATATTTACTTTGTGCCTTTCAATTATGATATGTATTAGCACATAATTGACATAGTCAATAAATTAATGGATATTTATTCAATACTTTATTATTATGTTAGAAATGGGTTTTTAATGTGATTCAAATGCTTAATGTGATCTTGTTAAGGAATTCAGTGATGTACTATTTTTGAAGGCTAATGATTAAATGTTATATGTAAACTATAGAAATAGGGAGTTAATTATGAAATACATTATATGCGAATTGTAGGGTAATGAAATTATCATGTACCTTTATTTTCATATGTGATTTATATGTATATATGAATTTTCATTGGACTATTGATCCTTGAGTTTAGTGTGCAAGAAAGGAAACATGGAAACATAATGGGAAAACAAGGACGTACAACCACATGTTAAAATGATACTGCCGAGGTGAATCGTTATAAGATTTGTAAACCTCATTGTGATGTGTTTATTTTGTAAATGTGAGATGTATGTGTGTAGTATGTATTTCATGTGTAGATTTTGAACATGCCATGTGTGATGTATAGTGAATTTTGTGTGTGTCACTTGACACTTGTACTCATTGTGTGAAAATGATATGTACTTTGATGATGAATCATGTGACCACCTTATCCTCAATTAAATACCTTAATTGAGAAATTTGACTCATTACCTTAAATTAGTAAAGAGAACAAGGTTACCACCATAAGAAATTTGAAATTTGAACTTACCTAGCATTGTGAGGGTCATAAAGTAGCTCTAAGGTGAATTTGTGATAAAAATAAACCCTACTCATTTTAATATTTTAAGTTAGGGGGCTAATAGTGACCACTAGGGTGCCTAGAAGACCTAGGAGACCCCAAAAAGAATGCATTTTATATTAAATCCAAAAATAAGAGTGATATATAGAGGCATGGCCAAATTAGAAACTCACTTGGCCACTCTCTATCTTTAGAGACAACTAGGGTTTGGAGGAAGAGGATAAGGAGCTCTACCATAACTTTTCATTTTCCATTGCTTGGAGTGAAGTTGGTATCCATGATCCATGGTATTCTTCATTTTTATGTAGATTTGATATGGTGTTCTTCATTCCATGGTAAATTTAGTGTATTGTAGATATGGTTTGTGAAAAATGATCATTTTGTTTGAGTGTTTCATGTGAGAAGTTTATGTGATTTCTTCCTTGAATCTTGTTTTGTTTTCATGTTGTGTGTTTGTGTAATGGGTGTGAAGCATCACTCACTCTTGGGAAGGAAGAGATGCTTGGGTGAAGGGGTTAGTTGGGCTAACTCATGTAGTTAAGGAAATCTCCCATGTGTGGAGATGATTTTATGTATTCAATGGAATATGGACTTATTGTTTACTTACATTTTGGGAGGTATAAGGAGGTGTGTGAAGAGGGAAGTCATTGTAAGCCTTGAAAGGGCATCTTGATAATAAGAATATGTGAATATTTGTGAATCAT